>JACAVU010000004.1:2829758-3472149 GCA_014183005.1 Castanea mollissima
TTTCTATTTTGTACCGAAAAAAATACCGGCCGTACCGGTCGCGTACCGGCCATACCGGCCAATTTCGGGAAATACCGCCGATACCGGGCGTACCGGCCGTACAGAAAAAAAAAAAAACTTTTTTTTTATTTTTAGTTTTTGTAATTTTTGAATTTTTGTATTTTTGTAAAGACATAATGGTAACTTATTTACACTAACTTATCAATATTATTTGTTTTCTTAGTATGTAATGAACAACTAAGTTTTCTATTTTTTATATTGTGTTTTTTTTTTTTTCCTTTTAATTGATACTAAAGTCTAAACTATGAATAATTTGTTCTAAATTGAGGTAATGTTTTATGATAAACTTTTATATTTACTATAATATAAGTGAAATATTATATGCTTATAACCATGATTCTAGAGATTTTGGTGTGTGTATATAATATATATATATATATATATATATATATATATATATGTATAAAATAGCGGTAAACCTAAAACGGTATATCGGTATTGACCGGTATCCGAATATATCGTACCGGTGGCCAAACCGGGACAGCCTCCGGTACGGTATTGACTTCCTTGGTAATAGGACCATTCATATATATTATAAATTATAAGATTTATTAAAAAATTTAAACCAGATCTTATTATTTTCTACTTTCTATCTGGATGGAATTTGTTCCTCTATCTATTTTTAACGCTTTATTAGCTGATTACTCTCTAAATATAAGTTCATTGAATGATTCTCAAAAAAAAAAAAAAATTCATTGAAGGTTTCCTCAAAAAAAAAAAAAAATCAATAAATTAGTTGATGTGGCCCAAAATGTTGAATGTTGGCTAAACATTGGGACTATTATTTAGATGGGCTGGATTTTAGTACTCTGAATAGTCTCTATAAATTTAGTTGATGTGGCCCAAAGTGTCTTTGGGGTTGCATGAGAGGAGAGATGGAATTTGATCCACAACATGGATGAGAGGGCCGAGGGTGAGGGCTATCCCATTGAATATTTCATTTATTTCAACAATTTCTTTCTCAATTATTGATATGATGTGCTGGGATTTTATGGTATATTTGTAATTGACTAGGTTTAATAATGTTGCATTACATTTTTTTTTTTTTTTTGAGAAAGAATTTTGCACTACATGTAACATGTACAAATTCTTCTCACTTTTATTCTTTTATATATATATATATATATATGGACTCAGAGTAGAGTATTTTGTCTTCCCACATGAAACAGAGGGATTAGAACAATGTATTATTTGTAAAATTCGAAGAGAAAAGAAGAGTTGAGAAGTTGTGAAACTAGTACTAGTAGAGACTTAGGGTCCGTTTGGATAGAACTTATTGCTGAAAACTAAAAACTGAAAACACTGTAGCAAAATAATTTTTAAATGTGTAAATAGTGCTGCGGGACTCATTTTTAATAAAAAATTACTAAAAAAGTACATGAACAGTATGAGCATAGTGCGCGTGCTGCGCACTTGCCCCCTGCAGCAGCAGCGAAGAAAAAAAAAAAAAAAAAGCAAAACGTGGACGCAGCAACTTTAAGCTGCATCCAAACGCCCTCTAAGACTAGAAAAGCTCAAATGACAAATTTATTGAATGAAAAAGAACTAAAGGAGTATTGGAGAAAAATAATGTCAAGCTTCGAAAACAGTGCCAAAAAAAAATAGTGCAAAATCAGCAACTTCTCGACCTTTTGAAAAATAAGTTTTTTAAAAAAAAAAATGGATGCAACTGTTCCAACTTCCAACCTTTGTGCTATGGGAAGTTTGTGTGAAAGTAATTATACTAGGAAAGAAATAATTGAATTCTAGATGTCGTTGTTGGAAATACTTTAAATATTACCAGTTGAACTACAAAACTCTTGACTATATAATTGAAAATTGATTCTAACTAATGCAAATTCCTTTCGCATGTAGTCAATAATGGGTCTTTTTTTGGCTAGGATAATGAGAGCATCGATGGGACAATTATGCCACCGGACAGACCCGATTCATGGCCAATAAAAAATAGTAAGAAACAATGGCTGGTTTTCTATAGAATCAATGGAATGTCATTGCAAGGGGGTGGTGTCATAGATGGCAGAGGAGAGAAATGGCGGAATCTTCCATGCAAAATACACAAAGTAAGGCCTTTCCCCCCCCTCCTCTAATATCACTTTTTGACTTCACCACCACTGCAAATTTGTTTACTTATTTGCTGTATATCAATGTAACAGGCACCTAATGGGACAACAGTCACTGCCTAGTTCATGTGATAGACCAGTTGTAAGTGACAAACAAGGTGAAAATATTTCTGGTGTACTTGTTTCCATCTTTAAAAAGCTCATTTCATAAAAATTAATCTTCAAAATTTGTGATGCAGGTCATAAGATTCTTCATGAGTTCCAATTTTTTAGCTATAATCAAGAAGCTTTGTCTGAACTAAATCATGGAAAAAAGAATAGTGGGCCATGTAACTTTGGGGCATGCAGATGTTATCTCTAGAACTATGAAAGGAACTTGATAATAAATGAAGATAAGAAGAAGCAATTGATTCACATATAATTCATTCATGGGTTGTTTCATAACTAAATTGACTTCGGTATAACTTACAAGAGAGGCCCAATTGGAACAACCTGGGCCCATTATCTTATTTACAAAATTTGTTTTGCCAGCAGGAGAGGAAATTGCATGTAGCAATGGTTTGGCTATTGCGCCCAATCATGCAAACCAATTGCACAAACATCAATAATAAATGACTTCCATATTTAGTTAGCAGTCAGTATCATAATGTGTACACACAGAATAGGCATGAATAAATAGACATCAATGGTGGGCTGCCACACCCACACACATGCTAAGCCTATTGCTTCAGGCCCAGGATGGTGATAACTTTACCAGAAACAAGTTATAAAATGGACAAAGTTAGCTTCAGCCACGGCAATTGGGCGTTTAGATTCATTTGCTAATTGTTGGAATTTGGATAAAAGTGTACCGTTGTACCTTTAAAAATTAAAATCTGCAAATACGTGGCATTAAGTTTTACCCACCTAGTTAAATACTAAAGAGTTCAAAAATAAGTAAAAATATAAACTATTATGCCTACTGCTTCAAATATATCAAAATCATAGTTGTTAATAATATTGTACAATACGATAATACATGGTATTTATCGCTCTATTTGTTTCGAAGTAAAATATTTTCTGTAAAATATTTTCCTATTTTCAAGTGTTTGTTTGGATGTAAAATATAGTCAAAGTTGTAAAAAATTTTCAGTTTAACCAAAGTTTGTGCCTAGAAACTTGTAAAATATTTTACCAAAAAATCAACTGTAAAACATTTTACAAAATTCTAACTCCCTCTCTCTCCCGATGCTTTCTCCATTTTCTTCTCAGTTTATCTCTCCCTCTCTCACACTTCTTCTCTCCTTCTCTCAAACTCTACCAAGCCAAACTGGTGAGACCAGTAACAACACCCACCAGCAACAGACCACTGGTGGCGCCACACCCCCTAACAAATCCGATCTGGTTCTTTAGCTTCAAAATCACCCTTCAAGACCAAGATTGAAGAGATCAGAATCATTCATCGAATATTTCTCCAATTTCCACTTGCTCTAAGATTGTGGCGGAGTTGCTTTTAGTGGGTTTGATTGCTGTGGATATGGTGAGTGGATGGTTTTTGTGTTGATGGATTTTGGGTATGGTTTGCGTTTGTCGACGGTGGCAGAGGCGAGGTGATGTTGGCTTGGTGGACGGCATGCGTGTTTGATGAATTTCAGGTATGGGTTTTGTTTGTCATGGTGGTGGGTTGACAGTGGATTCATGGATGACTTGGATTGTTTGATGGGTTTCATGTGTAGCTTGGTGGGGTGGATCTGATGTTTGTTGTTGTGTTTAAATTGAGTTGTGACTTTGGATTTACCTTTGATGCTTCAATAGCTCTAACTAGACAAAATTTTGCTTTGATTTGGTTGGATTTGCTCTGATCTAGTTGGACTTTGCAGGGATTTGGTGGAAAATTTTTACAAAGTAATTTCCTAAATATTTTCATGTATGCTACCAAACACCGTAAAATGAAAATAATTTACGGAAAATATTTTCAAAGTAAAATATTTTACATTTGAAAATATTTTACATCAAAACAAACGGAGCGTATAGTATCGGGTACAAAAAGTTTTATATTGTAAGGATTTAAAGAAAATTCTTCAGTATTGTATTATGCATAAATGCGTAACGTATGAATCATTCCATATCATATGAATTATATATCTCATGCTATATATGGACATATGGTATAAATTAAGTTTATTATTAAAATTTGGACTTTGAATTTAGCCCAAATGCTTTTCTACTTAGATTTTAAATAGAATTATTAGGCTACTATATTAACCTTAGTTCAATACAAAACCTGACATGAGTTTTTTTTTATTTTTTTTAGAAGTGCCTATTTTCATATCTCTCTCTCTCTCTCTCTCTCTCTCTCTCTCAGTATAACTCAAAACCCTTTTTTTTTTACGTAGTTTTAACTTCCGAGAGAGCAAGTGATAATTAAAGTATAATTAAGAAATAATTAAAATTTTATTTTAACTTATATATATTATGTTTTAACACTTTACATTTGAGAAATTTTGGGCTTTAAATTTTTTATTGTCACATCAACATCTAAATTTTAAAAACATATATTAATTTTAACTAAATAAAAAATATTAAAAACATAATTAAACACTAAAAATCGTATGAATTGAGATCTAAGTGTGTCTTGAACAAGATCATCAAGGCACAAACCTAAATCCAAGAACACAAACTCATAAAAAAAAAAAAAAAAAAAAACCCAAACTCAAAATTCTGAACAAATCAAACTGAAATTCTCTGATTTCAGTTAAAGCACAGCCATGAATCAAAGCAGAAATTTTATTTAAAAAAAAAACATTCTGTAGCTTAGCCGATGTAGGTCACGCAAGGACCGTCGTCGACCTGAGCCGCGACTCTCTAAAGAATATTCTGGACATTCAAATACACTTGATAAGAACCCCCAGGCATCAACAAATGTATCTGGCACCTTCTTCGCCACCCGATACGCCCATGCCGAGATACAGCAAGCCTTATGAAGAGAGCTATTTGATACGGCGCTCGGTGTTCTGGTACCATTCGTAGCCACCGTCGATGATGGAGTCGTTGGCTCCATGAAAGAGGAGAGGGCGGCGATGGTTTGATGGACCGAGGAGCCAGCCTTGACGAGGATGATGATGGATCTGGGGCGCTGAATTGAGAGGACGAAGTCGCATGGAGTGTAGTGTGGGGTGAGAGGGAGGTCGTCTTCGATTTGGGCGCGGTGGTGGGTCTCGTCGACTTTGGAAGCGGTGTGGTTGTAGAAGTAGATTGGGAAGCCTTTCATGGTTGCGCTTTGACTGAAATTAGAGAATTTAAGTTTGATTTGTTGAGAATTTTGAGTTTGGGTTTTTTTTTTTTTTAATTTTTGGGTTTGTGTTCTTGAATTTGGGTTTGTGTCTTGTTGTTTTTGTTCAAGACATACTTAGATCTCAATTCATATGATTTTTAGTTTTTAATTTTGTTTTTAATATTTTTTTTAGTTAAAATTAATAATTTTTTAAATTTAAATGCTGACGTGACATTTTTAAATGTCAAAAAATATTTTTTATTATTAATTTAGGCCACATGGACATTAATTTAGTATTATTTATTTCTGCCGTTTACCACGTCAGCTTTTTCCATTTCTGATGTAACGACAGGGACCAAAACGAGAAATGTTTTTCAGGATAAGGACTAAAAGCGATAAAAATAAAATGTAGGGACTAAAATAAGAATAACCTGAAAATATATGGAATAAAATGTACTTTTTGCCGATTTTTTATACACCGTCCACTGAGGTAGGCTAATACAGAAACCACCAAAATATTTTTTATATTTACTAAAATATTTATAAAAAATAAAAAAAAAGCAGGACCCACTTCAAATTTTTTATCAATAATGACCCTTTTTTTTTAAATTTTGTAATAGAAACAAAAAGAGTGGATAAAGACAGAGGGGATGGGCGGAAAAAAAGGAAAAAGGTATGATTTATAGAGAGAGACTTGAGGACAAAAATGATTTGATTCATATTCATAAATAGTTTTAAAAAAATAAAATGGGAATTGTCTTATGCAAAATCGATTTTTATTCTTTTTTATTAAAAAAAATTGAAAATTTGAAATTTGAAATCGTGTCCTGCATTGACCATATCTAATTTAAAAAAACTGAAAACGAAATCTGCTCTAGATATGCGTAAAGGTAGACTAGTAATTGCTATGTTCCTCTTAGGTCTCCCTGGCCCAAAACCTTATAATAGCTTTGTTTTACTTTATGAAACAAAACCTAAGGTTCAAATCCCTTCTAACAATTGAATTATTGTTTAAAAAGAAGAACAAGGAAGGGTACCTCGTATCTGGTTTCACTAACAAATGAGCCGGGCTATTGTGGCCTACAGAGTGGTCTTGCTTATTCTTGTCGAGTGAGGCAAGCCAAAAAGTCTTGGTTCTCTTGGCAATAATGGGTCTTCAAGGCACTGGTTCTACGTTCACTATGAATTGGTATGAAAGACAGAAAAGCCTCTTTCAGTTCACACAAGCAATCAGAAAAAGAATTGGTATTAAACTCTTTTTGCCATCTTGAACTCTCATAAAAAAAAAACTAGATAATATATATATACCACTCAAAGAATTAAATTTATATATATAATAATAATTTGATTGACCAAATCAAACACTCTCCTATATTTAAAGAACCAAATTTATATATATATACACACACACCAACCACTCAAATCAGGCTACTTCCTTTGTTTAGTTCGTGAGTAAAAGTGGTTGGTATATACCCCAAACAATAACAACCACTCGAACTGCTTGTAATTTCCATGCGGCGCACGTCAGGTACACCACATTCTTAACGTCAAAAATGTGTTTGGATAGTGCGTCCACGTCCACGTCCAGCGTCTGAGTTCTTTTTTTTTTTTTTTCAGCGTGTCTGTCATTGTTCATTGGTCATGAATAGTAATTTTAGGCTAATGAACAGTAATTTTTGGCATGAACCGTACTTTTTACATATTTAAAAATAATTTTGTTACAGTATTTTCAGTTTTTAGTTTTCAGTTTTCGGCCATAAGTTCTATCTAAATACACTCCAAGTCAATTTTTTTTTTTTTTTTTTGGGATAAACAAATCAAGCCACTTTTTATAAGGAGTATAAGATATTTCCCCTTTTTCAAAAACATACAAAAAAGAAAATTGTTGATGTACGTATTTGAAGAAATAACATAAAGGAGTTTGGAAAGAAGATCCACTATTGTTTGGAACGATGTCTCCGACGGGTTTTTAATGTTGTCACTATTGAAGGTGGCGGCTCTACGGCTTCTCCCAGTTGCCGACGTTGTATCCGCTCCATCTGGACAATTTTTTTTTTTTTTTTAATATTCGGATTTCAGAGTGTATCATATGAGTGTGGCAACAAGAGAGGAAAATGCATGTAGCAATTGTTTGGCTATTGCGCCCAATTTTGCAAACCAATTGCACAAACATCAATAACAAATGACTTCCACAGTTGGAAAGCAGTCAGAATTATAATGTGTACACACAGAATAGGCATGTATGAATAGAAATCAATGGTGGGCTGCTACACTCACACACATGCTAAGCCTATTGCTTCAGGCCCAGCATGGTGATAACTTTACCAGAAACAAGCTATAAAATGGACCAATGTGAGGCACCAATTGGGGTAACGCATAAAAGCGGGAGCCGTAGCTTCAGCCTCGGCAATTGGGCGTTTAGATTCGTTTGCTAATTGTTGGAATTGGATAAAAGTACTGTTGTACCTTTAAAAATTAAGGGGCGGATTGATAATATTGTTTAAGAAATGTTGTTTAAGGATTGTGAATATATGTATAAGTAAAAAAAATATTATGAAAATATGTGTTATGTTTTTTAAATAATTAAAACTGTTATTCATACAACATTACCAAATAAACCCCAAAAATCTATAAATACATGGCATTAAGTTTTACCCACTTAGTTAAATACTAAAGAGTTCAAAGATAAGTAAAAACATAAACTATTATGCCTACTGCTTCAAATATATCAAAATCATAGTTGTTAATAATATTGTACAATACGACGGTATTTATAGTATTGAGTACAAAAAGTTTTATATTGTAAGGATGTAAAGAAAATTCTTAAGTATTGTATTATGAAATGTCTAATGTATAAATCGTTCCATATCATATGACTTGTATATATCATACTATATATGAACATATGGTTTAAATTAAGTTTATTATTAAAATTTTAGGCTTTGACTTTAGTCCAAATGCTTTTCTACTTGATTTTAAATATTATTAGGCCACTGTTACCTTAGCTCAATACAAAAACCTGACATGAGTTTTTTTTTTATTTTTTTAGAAGTGCCTATTTTCATATCTTATTCTCCTTAGCTCTCTCTCTCTCTCTTCAAGTATAACTCAAAACCTTTTTTTTTACGCAGTATTAACTTCCGAGAGAGCAAGTGATAATTAAAGTATAATTAAAATTTTATTTTAACTTATATATTATGTTTTAACACTTTACATTTGAGAAATTTCAATATGGATATTATAAATATATTTTTATTTAATTTATTTGGTTAGTGTTATCAAATATTATAGCATAAGTGATAATTAAAGTAGTTTTGCATATGTTCCAATTTTATAATAAGTCAATCTAACCTAATTCTAAAGGATTGATTGGGTTGGATGGATATGTCTGGTTCGTAAAACTAAATTAATAATAATAATTATTATTATTAGAATAATAATAATCAACTATCTGATCATATTATTCAATAGATAATTACGATTTTCACAATTGGATCATATATACCTAGAAATTATAGTGAAGTCTTTAGGAGTAAGAGTAACTTGCCGCAAATGCGTAAAGTGAAACGTATTTGATTGTATTCTAAAACACTCTCCTAGAATAAAAAATGAAAATTATCATTAATAAGTTCTAATACTCCTGCACAAAATGTTCATTCTATATTTGCTGTGGCTTTCATTTCGTCTTTCCATTCTCTTTAGCTAGGATTTTTCGTTATATGTATTGCGAGAGATTGGCAACCATTGAAGAAATCAGTCCTTGGGGGGACAAATTTGACATTAGGGTCTGTTCAGTTGGAAGGGTGGAAAAGTGGGAAGATGGAAAATATAATTTATATAAATTGACTATTATACTCTTATTACATAATATGTAAGATGTTGAAAAAAAAAAAACTTTCAGACAAAACATTGAAAAAAAAAAAAAACATTCAGACAATAACATTGAAAAGAAAAAAAAAAAAAAGTTAGGTGGGATGGGGTCTTTTTAGTAAAAGGCCCCATCCCAATGTTTTTTCCCACCATTTTCCTCCTAATTTGGGAGGAAAATTTTCCTCCCAGTTTTCCATCCTCCCTATTTTCACTTCAAACGGATAGGGCCTAAGCTGACGAACCCATTGATCCAAACTCACTACCATTTTCATTTCCAAATCCCAAAATATAGAAATCCCCTCTCTCTCAAACCCGTTAAACATTTTGAACACACACCAAGTTCACACCAAGCTCTAATCTCTATTAAAACTAGACTTGGGATTGTTTAGATTACTTTGGTTGATGTTCAAGCTTGCTTTTGTGGTTGACAAAATCAGGAATGATTTTTTTTTAATCTATAAAGATAGTGTGCTCGATTGAACATGAAACCTCAATTTTTATGTCATGTTTCAAATTAATAAACTCACCACCTCATACTTGTGGAGTCAACAAAATCTAAAAGAGTAATGCTACATTTACACTCTTTCCCACACCTAAATCCATACGTTGTTTGTGTCGCTAAAATCCAATCAACCATTGACAAAATAAGCAGAGTGTGGATTTGGGTGTGAGGATGGGCGTGTTCTTAGCACTGCTCAAAATGAAAACAGGAGCTAATTATGATGCCCTGAAAGGACAAGAAAGGAATCTTGTCTAACGATGGGGGATAGATCATAGATCCAGAGGCTCAACTTATTATAAATTTCTACATCATGGGCTATTGGCTTTAAAAACTAAATTTTACATTAAGTTAAAATGGGCCACTTAAGTAGGTTTCGGCCTAGAAGTGGACTTTTAGGCAGGTCATGTTCTTCTACATAATTGTTTGGCCCAATATAAATCAAACGAGAGCTAGTCATTTCTCTGAAGTTTTTTCCTTTCTTTTAAAACAATCCCAAAACAAAATAAAATCTATATTTTTCTATCTAAATAAAAATGAAGGAAAATTAACTTTTAACACGTTTTACATAATAAAATTCTTCTTATTTAGTTACTTTCACTCATTAATTTCATCGTCATTGAAGGGAATAAAAAATGAACATGATGGATCTACATGGTTGATGTGACAACTCAAAGGTGACGGGTTCATATTTGACATAGCCAAGGAGCGCGGATCCACAGTGGACGGACGAATATGATGCAGTAGTCATCCTTCCAGGCTTGGTTCCAAGAAACCCTAAATAGGATTTACGCTATACGATTAGGGCTGATGTGGATTTGATTGATCTCCACGTGAACGTGTATAAGAGGAATTCTTGCATCACACGTTTAGCCTTGATCAAAGGACTTCTATAAGGAAAAGAACTCTAGAAGGTATGCGAAAGGAAAAGAGTTCTTATTCTAGAAGGAAAGGACTACATGGTCAAGGCATGAATGTTAACTTTACACCACTGTAAATACTCCAAAACCCTCAAAAACCAAGGTACGCATTATTGACTCAACTCTGGTACTTTAGGGTTGTGAAAAGTTCTAACTTGACCTATGGAGGGTTTTTGGCCGACACCACACCAGTGCTCTCTGTTAGGTCTTCGCTTTTCATTTTGTAGGTGTTGTTTCGATTTAGGAGTGCGTGTAGCTTATTAGTGATTTTTCGGCATCATCAATTGACGCCATCTGTGGGAAAGCAGCAGCACTGGAAGGTAATCAGCCTTTGCTATATCCCTAAGAAAAAATGTTGCATGATACTCACTTGATTGATGGCAACAACCAACAATCAAGGCTACGAACCGCATGCCATAGCTTTATAGAGGCAAGTCCAAACACTTGCGGCGGCGGTTGAGCGCCTAACCAAGCAGAATCATGATCTAGAAGAGCAACTACGGCAAAGGAATGCGCACCCAAGCACACCAGAGGAAGACCAGGAAGGTGCAAGCGTGGATGGGAGGAACCCGGAAGGGCCTAAGGGTAGCAACGCTCCGAGTAGACCGGAGCGGCAAGACACTAACCGGCCATCCATCTCGGACACCGTACCACCTCACATAGCAATTGAGATGCAGGAGATGAGCGAACGGATGGATGTGATGATGAACGCCCTAAGAGGTCGAATCTCCAGCGACCTGGATGACCTAGTCCATAGAACTGATTCGTCTTTCACAGCGCTCGTAAGTTCATGCCCCCTTCCCCCAAAATTTCGCATGCCTCAAGTGGAGAATTACGACGGATCCAAGGACCCATTGGATCACTTGGAATCTTTCAAGACCCTAATGCATCTTCAGGGTGTACCAAATGAAATCATGTATAGGGCTTTTTCCACTACATTGAAAGGACCTGCGAGGGACTGGTCCAGTAGGATAACGCCTAATTTCATTGGCATTTCTAAGGAATTAGGCGCACAGTTTGTATCACACTTTATCGGGAGTCACCGGCATAAGAAGTCTACCGCGTGTCTGATGAACATTAGACAATGAAAAGACGAGACTCTAAGATCATACATAGCTCTCTTTAACAAGGAAGCCCTCTCAATAGACGAAGTAGATAACAAGATACTTTTAGCAGCGTTCACAAACGAGCTGCAGCAGAGTAAGTTCCTGTTTTCTCTGTATAAGAATGACGCAAAGACTATGTCTGAAGTGTTTTACAGGGTAATGAAGTACATGAACGCAGAGGATGCCTTGCTGGCCCGAGAGGAAAAGCCTAGAAAAAGGGAAAGGCAAGAAGATACACGATCGGATAAAGGACGGAAGATGGCTACAACCGGAGAGCGATGGGAAGATCGACGACCTAAACCACCCGCGGGAAGATTCACGAACTTCACCCCTCTCACAGCCCCAATCGACCAAGTGTCAATGCAGATCAAAGATGCAGGAACCTTGACGTTTCCTGGCAAGCTAAAGAGAGATTCGAACAAGAGGCCAAAAGACAGATACTGCCGTTTTCATGGCGATCATGGCCACGATACGACGAATTGTTATGACTTAAAACAGCAAATTGAAGCCCTCATTAGGCAAGGAAGGTTGCAAAGGTTTGTGAGGAAGGGGAGAACGAATCAACTCCAGGAACAAAATCCCCGACGAGAGAACGAGCATCCCAGACCACTTGTAGGAGACATACGGATGATTGTAGGGGCCACTACTTCTGCGGGGTCATCCAAAAAGGCCAGAAAAACCTGTTTGCGGATGGTTCAAAGCGTCCAGTTGACAGGTTCCTCACCGAAAATGGTGCGATGTGATAACCCTAGCATCGAGTTTTCAGAAGAAGATGCGCGACGCGTTCACCACCCACATGACAATGCGCTTGTCATCAGCATTCGGGCAGAGGACTACAACATGCATCGAGTTTTGGTGGATAACGGAAGCTCAGCAGATATCCTCTACTACTCCGCGTTCCAACAAATGGGGATTGGTAGAGAACGACTTGTCCCAACAAATGCACCCCTCGTTGGCTTCGTAGGGACAAGGGTCTACCCTTTGGGCGTCGTCACGTAGTCTATGACGGTCGGGGATTACCTACAGCAAATAACCAAGGATGTAGCTTTTCTTGTGGTCGACTGCTCTCCTACTTATAACGCCGTCCTCGGACGGCCCACTTTCAATGCATGGAAGGCTGTAACCTCGACCTACAATCTAATGGTCAAATTTCCCACTGAATACGGAGTTGGAGAGCTGCGTGGAAATCAGGTGGCTACACGGGAATGCTACGTCGCCATGATGGAAATGGACTACCACCTACAAGCAATAAACATCGAGGAACAGCGAACGGTAGCAGAACCAATGAAAGAGTTAGAAGAAGTACTCCTGAATGATTCTAGGCCCGAACGGACTACATGAATCGGCACCTTGGCCAGCCAAACAGTCCGACAAGCGCTTGCATTATTCCTCAAGGAAAACCAAGATGTTTTTGCATGGAGTCACGAGGACATACCAAGGATAGACCCGTCGGTCATGGTTCATAAGTTGAATGTGTCACCCTCTTTCTCTCTTGTCCGACAGAAGAAACGAGTGTTCGCCCCTAAACGAGATCGAGCCATAGCAGAAGAAGTACAGAAGCTACATGAAGCAAATTTCATACGTGAGGTGTACTACCCTAATTGGTTGGCAAATGTAGTAATGGTCAAGAAGGCCAATGGGAAGTGGAGAATGTGTGTTGACTTCACAGATCTGAATAAAGCTTGCCCTAAGGATAGTTACCCACTCCCATGTATTGACACCCTAGTAGACTCCACTGCAAGACATGAATTCTTGAGCTTCATAGATGCATTCTCCGGCTACAACTAAATTAAATTGGATAAGGTTGATCCAGAGAAAACCTCGTTCGTAACAAGTCAGGGGCTTTTTTGCTACAAAGTAATGCCTTTTGGCCTTATAAACGCAGGAGTCACATATCAGAGATTGATGAACAAGATGTTCACGCACCAAATTGGCAGAAACGTTCAGGTTTACGTAGATAATATGTTAGTAAAAAGCGTGTGGAAGTCCGATCACATGAGAGTCCTCTAATAGACTTTCGATACTCTTCGGTCATACAAAATGAAGCAGAATCCGAGTAAATGCGCTTTCGGAGTAGCCGCAGGAAAATTTTTAGGATTCATGGTATCCCAAAGGGGCATTAAGGTAAATCCAGTGAAGGTGAAGGTGATAATTGAACTAGCTCCTCCAAAGACGGTAAAGGAAGTACAAAGTTTAAACGACAAAATAGCAGCCCTGAATAGATTCATATCAAGAGCAACGGACAATGGCCTTCCCTTCTTTCACACGTTGAGAAGATCATTTGAATGGACAGATGAGTGCCAAAAGGCATTTGAAGATTTAAAAGGATATCTCTCCGCTCCACCGTTGCTCAACCCATCTATGCCAAGGGAAGAATGTTAGGATTTGACCCTTAAATTCTATTGTATAATGCTATGTATGATATTATGTATGACATTATGTATGACATGATGTATAACTTAATATTGTGATTGATAAAGTTATTTTATTTTTATCTAAAATAATCATAACATGAATATTTGGACATTATCATATAGTCCATGAGATGCATAGTATGTGATTTATGTGATTTAGTCACAGAATATATAAATCACAAGTTCTTTGTAAACTCAGAATTTATAATTCGTAGTCGGTGATGAAATTGGACATTTCATCTACGAAGACTATAACGTATCAACTAAGATGATTTGTCTTGATCATGGAAGTGGAGACTTCTAGTTGATATGTTGATATGTTTTAAGAGTTAAGACATATTGAACTGGACCACTGTGAGATTTATTATTCTCCTAACGACTGTCAAATGAATAATAAATCTCACGACTTCTATTTGCATGAACTCTTAATCCTGAGAGAATCATGATCCTGATCATGCGGTGTAAGTTGCTTTGATATATCAGGAGTGAGATCTAAAATGACGGTCAAAACCTCAGTATGTTGGGTAGCCACATTTAGTATTAATGGAACATATATTCTCAAGATACAATTCATAGTCTCTTGATGGAGATATAAAATATTCCCTTGAGATAAGTTTAATGGGTTCAGTTATTCAGAGAGTTAGGCCTAACTACTTTAGTAAGAAATTACTAAAGTATATATTTATGAAATTGGATTTCATAAATATATAATGAATAACTTTAAAAGATTAAACCGGGTACTCAAAGATAAGATGTAATTTATAAAGTGGCAGTCAACATTTATGACTTTGTGTTACTACGAATATTTTATAAAGGGGTTGCATGTATAATAAAGTCTTAAGATATAATTTATTAATAAGGTCTAGAGTGCAATTATATTTATATAGTGATATTAAATATAATTAATAGTAATTTTGGACTTGTCAAGAGTTGACGGAAAAACCCAAGGCCTATTGGAGTTAGTGTCTTATTGGTCCCTTTTGGTCTCACTCCAAGCCACACATTAAAGCCCAATTGGAAAGGCCCAATAGGTTAGCCCAATTAGATAATCAGTTAGTTATAAAGGGAGAAACATACAAAATTTTTATGAGTGAAAAATAAGAAACAGTGTGTGAGAGAGTGTGAGAAACACTTTCATTCTTCCCTTGAAAACTGATTGAAAGACCACACATCTTGGGCGTAAAGTGGAATTGGAATGAAGATTAAAAGTGTTTCCAAGTGCTTCTAATCTTTGTTTTGAATTTCTCCACACCAAGGTACGCCATCTTATTCTTAAATTCTAAAATTTATATAGTGCACGTTATCAATCATGAATGAAATAGATCATTATTTGTTGCTTCCGTTATGTGTTTTGTATGAGATACAAAACCAGAATTTTTCCTTCAATTGGTATCAGAGCTAAGTTTTCATCTCATGATTGTATAATGTGTGATTGAATTTTAGAATTTAAGAAAACCGTTATCTTTATCTTTCAATTTTCTACATCATTTGGATATAATGAAGAGAATTGCATCACTTGTGTTATATTATTCTTGATCAAGTGTCATGTATGGTTATGGCCTAGATGATACAGTTATTGAATAAAACAATAACTGTCAAGTGCAATGGGATGTATAGTAAGTCAATTTGATGGTAATTGTCTTGATGTCCCACGGATTGCATTGATTTATGGTTATTGTTGATTGTTGGTATAATTGTCAGATGCTTGCACCGCTAGGAATTCAATTGCATGGTTTGAATGTCTTTGCATGGCTTGGATTTAATGCAATTGCATGGATTGCATGGCTTGCATTTTTTGCATGGCTTGGCTACTCAAGGATTATTTGTCTTGCATATTTTATGGCCATGGAAAGATCAATCCGTATATATATATTACAAGTGGGACCCAATAGATATTATTGTAAATATAGAATCCTTGACTTCATGAATTAATTAAAAATATATATATATGTATATATATGTATATATATATTGCAAGTGGGAACCAATAGATATTATTGTAAATATGGAATCCTTGACTTCATGAATTAATTAATTAATATATATATATATATATATATATATATATATATGTATATATACATTGCAAGTGGGACCCAATAGATATTATTGTAAATATGAAATCCTTTACTTCATTTTAAAATATATATATTAAATGTGGAATCTGTATGACATAAGCATTGAAATACCTTATATCTATTGATAAAAGGTTGATATTTTTATATGTTAATAAGGATTCAAGGGCTAACTTCTTGAATTGATTAATATATATATATATATATTAACCATGACTGATCTTAATATATATTTATGAATGTTAATGCTAGTTTAATGAAATTTATTCCTAATGAGATTAGGATTATATTTTCAACGTGTCTAGCATTATTATGGTTCTTCATCTTAAAAACCTTTAATTTAAAATATCTAGTAGGAGAGAGATACAAGGGTTGGATCTCATGGCCTCTATTGTTAGTTCATAGTAGTGTGAAATATATACTTTGTCTTTGCCTCGAGCTTAGCATTCCATGCGGAGAGTATTTATTTCATGGTCCTACAAGATTGAATTTCCTGGTTTATAGTGGTTTGATAAACACCTTGTCTTACCTTCGAGTTTCGCATTTCATGCGGAGGGTGTTTTATCATGGTACTACAAAATAAGCCTGTTAAAGGGATGAAATGTGGTTACACATGATTCTAGACAATGGTATACACTAAACTAAGTATTATAGTATCCTCTATGCTGAATTTTTACTATTATTACTTAGAGGCTAAATGTAAAACGGCATATTAGTAGTGTTTGATAAAAGTTATCATGATAGCACTAATAATGAGAATAGTTCTCAATCAATCATAGTATTTTATGTTCACTCTATGCAGAGGGATATTAAATAGGAGATTGGGTTGTCGTTGCATATATTATTTTATGGTTTTATTAAGGTTCCATATTATATGTTTATATGCTAAATTGATAATATCCAGTCTGCTTATTATATTCATGTTTATTATTTTCAGATTTTATCTTGGCATCATTTAGCCCACTTGTTTCTATTCTTAACCAAAACAAATTGACTAGATTTTACTATGTTGACTGGAAAAGAAATTTGGACATTGTTTTTACTACTGAAGAGCACAAATATGTGCTTACTCAACCATGTCCTACCTTTCCTTCATTAGATGCTCATTTTGAAGAAAAACAGCGATATGATCGTTGGCAGAAATCTAATGAGATGGTTAAGTGCTATATCCCAGCATCTATCTCAAATGTTATACAACATCAAATGCAGGATGTAGAACTTGTTTCGGACATAATGCATAGTCTGAAGGTGATGTTTGGTGAGCAAGATCGTTCTGCAAGGCATGAATGTTAACCCTACTTCACTATAAATACTCCAAAACCCTCAAAAACCAAGGTACGCATTATTGACTCAACTTTGGCACTTTAGGGTTGTGAAAAGTTCTAACTTGACCTTCGGAGAGTTTTTGGCCGGCACCACACCGGTGCTCTCTGTTATGTCTTTGCTTTTCGTTTTGTAGGTGTTGTTTCGATTTGGGAATGCGTGTAGTTTATTGGTGATTTTTCGGCATCATCAGTCATAATTATGTCATAAAAAGAGATACCAAAATAATTGATTGTTGTAGGTTCCAATTAACTCAATAGATAAAGTCTTTGATGGTTAAATAAAATAATTTGGAGTTCGATCAATGCCTACACTACTAAAATTAATTTCACAACTTGTTTGAGTGATAATAATGAATTTTTATAATAATGAATTAATAATCTAAACAATATATGTGAAAGTTTAAAAAAAAATGGCATTCTTTGTTTTATACTTTTATTTTGGAAATAATTCATATAAAATCCTATAATTTAGAAGTGCCACAAATAAAATTTTATAATTTTAAAAGTAATAATTAAACGCTCGAGTTTTAAAAAACAACAAATTAAACTTTGAACCATAAATCTATATTAAACTCACCAAACACAAAGCATGACTCAATTGTCACCAAATTCTAAAAATTTAAAATCCATGCTCACTAACTGTCATGGCCGGCCCAACTTAATTTGGGGCCTAAAGCAAAAGATTTATGTGGGGCCTGTAACATATAAATATTAATTAAATAAAATTATTTAATATTAATTAACTTGAGGTTAATTTGATGTATTAAATACATAATTTAATGAATAATACTAACTAAAACTAAGGTTAATTTCATATAGAAAATTGAATATCATGGTTGAAAAATTAATTTAACAAAAAGAAAAAAAAAGTAAAAGAAAATTAATTTATCTTAGATATATAACAATACATAGTTAATCACATTTATAATCTATTTTATAATCTATGATATTAATTGATGTGTGGCTTTGTAGTAGATTAATTTACAAATATTAAAGTTTCAAACTATTAGGGGAGATTAATCATCATTGATGATCTAACAAATTTGTAATTTTTTTTTAAAGCGTTGTTAGAAATAAAAAAAGAAAATGTTAAAGGTATTACAAAATATTCATAATATAATGTGCCAATAATAGTGATAGATGAGTTTAAATAATGTAATTAATGAATATTTAAAATATTTTTTTGTAATTAGTGGTAGCATATTAATTTATAAATCTATAATAAAATTTGTGATATCTTTAATATTACTAATAATAAAAAGTGCATAACAATTTAAAAAAATTTATATGTTTTACAAAATTTTCAGCAGCATTTTTTGCAAAGGGTAAATTTGTTAGGTGGTGAGCTTAGGCCTAGACCTATGTTGCCTAAGCCTTTGACAGCTGACTGTTTTGCAAAGAAAAGAATAAACATGAAAATTTAAAATCCATGGTCAAACTCCTTTCCCTGTGACAATCAATGCCAAAGCAGTAAACCCACTAAATGCACATTCCACATGCAGAACACTCCTCTCCCTGTCACAATCAATGCCAAAGCAGCAAAACCCAATAAACGCACATTCCACATGTAGAACTTATCGACAAAGTCAAGAATCTAGCTAGGCAAAATTGAAAGAAAAAATCACCAACGACAAGACCATGGGCCAAAAATGCCAAAAGAAAGAATGGTTTGTTCTTTCTTAATTTCTCAAAGATATCAACAAATTGAGAAAACAAAGACCACTTATCCCCAGTCCTATCAATCTTGAAATAACCACACTCTTCTTGGAACGTATTTATTTCTTGTTCTTCCTCTTTTTGGGTTCAAACTTCAAACTCACATGGTGTGGGCCCAAGAAATACTGTTTTCTTCCCTAATGGGAGAGGCCGGATTATATATCTGATACGTTTAATGTATGTTTTGAGGGCATATATTAACAACTCATTTTAAGAAAAAAAATTCGAGAGTTAAAAAAACTGTTAAAAAATTCGACAGCTTTTTTTCGATGAAATTATTCTAAGATGATTTATTAACATATGCTCTAAGAACGTAGACTTGTAAAATTCTTATATCTTACAAAAATTTTGTCCTTTCTTTAATCTCTAGTTAATTATTTCAAGTTATGAATCTTTCATTTGGCTTCTTGCATACTTTTGGGATTTCTTTAATATTTTTTTTAATAATAATAATAATATAACTAACCCCTACAAACCAACCATTATTGACCAAAGATAGTATGCACGCATCAAAGCGTCTCCATAATGACTTTCACTAAAATCTTCCCCGTGACTTTCCAAGTTGCAACAGAATATGTGCTCTGCTAAGTAAATTAGGTATCATTTGGTAACATTTATCTCCCTCTCTGTTTTTTATTTTATTTTTAAAAAAAAGACAAATAAAGTGGTCATTTTCTTTTTTAACCACAAATGATTAAAGCTCTTATTTAGTTAATAGCAAAGAATTGGGGATAGTTTTGAAATATGATTTTTATATAGGCCCTGGGAGATCGATGTTATTGTAAAGTGATATGTGCCCAATTATAAGTAACAATCATAGTTATTATCTATGTTATTCATTTCTATAAAATTTACAATCATTAATACAAGTTACAATCATAGTGATACATGCCCAATTATAAGTTACAATCATATACAGTTATTGTCTAAACTTAAATCACTGAAACAAGAATAGAGAGCCATGTAATTTTGGGGCATGCAAATGGTGTCTATTCACTATAGAACTGTGAATTTTTTTTTTTTTTTTTTTTTTTTGAGTATAAACTATGAAAAAGAACTTGATAATAAAGAACTAATTGGAAAAGCCATCTTCAGCAGCAAAAAAAAAAGAAAAAAAAAAAGAAAAAAAAAAAGGAAAAGTCTCTCCATTTTCCTCTTTTCGAAATGTATTCTGTCGGCATAGAAGGCATGGCAAAAAACAAAGTTTCTCTTTAAATGTACATGGTCCTATGTTAGCTATTGCGCGTTGCGGCCAATTCTGCAAACAAATTGCACACACAGACACACTTCAATAAAAAAAATGACAGAGTATGCGTGTATGAATAGACAGCAATGGTGGGCTACCAGTCTACCACACACATGATAAGGCTTTAATTAATGTGATATCTCACCAGATACAAGGTATAAAACAAAGCAAAATTAATAAATTATTCTCTTATACATTTTTTTTTTTTTTTTATCGTGTATCTCAACATTTTTAACCAGAGTTTAATTACTGTTCGCATAAAGTGAAATCACGAAGATGTAAAACGCTAATTCAAAAAATTCTTTTCAAAATGCAGATAGCAAGACTTGAATTAAAGAGCATACCCAATCGACCCAGTACAAATATCTTAAGACCAAGAGCTCAACAAACTCAGCCCACTCTAAATTTTTATATATACAGTTAACGTGTGCCCTTTGACACACGTGTTAACCCACTTATGAATAGAATGAAATTATTTTTGTCCTCAAGCCTGCCTCTATCAATAACACCTTTT
The DNA here is from genome assembly GCA_014183005.1 of Castanea mollissima. Taxonomy (NCBI): domain Eukaryota; kingdom Viridiplantae; phylum Streptophyta; class Magnoliopsida; order Fagales; family Fagaceae; genus Castanea; species Castanea mollissima. The sequence goes on from JACAVU010000004.1 coordinate 2,850,817, forward strand.
ACCTTCTTTCCTTAAATAGCACTTATCACAAGCTTTATGCCTATTTTGGTACGTCGCTGGACTTGGATTCTTGGATCCCACTTTTATCTTTTAACGTCAATATTGGATGCCCCATCTCCTCTGTCTTTATCCTCTTTTTTCTTTCTAAAAAAAGGGTCATTATTGATAGAGAATTTGAAGTGGGTCCTGCTTTTTACATATTTATTTTTAATATTTTAGTAAATATTAAATATATTTTTGTGGTTTCTGTACCAGCCTACGTCGGTGGATGGTGTATAATTCATCGACATTCAGCTTCATTTTCATTCCTAAATTTCCTTTCTTCATATTTCATGCATGTGGATAGAGAGAAAGACGTAAAGCCTAATGTTTTTTTTTTTTTTTTTTTTTTTTTTTGAGTAGGCGTAAAGCCTAATTATTTATGAATAAAAATGGTCTGACATGATAAGGAACATTTTTATGGTTTCGTTTGTTTATGTAGTAGGGTTACCGACTCACCGTACAAGTCACAACCTGAAATTCAGCCAAAAAAACAAAAGTCACAACCTGAAAACCAGTACGCGTCAGTGAGGAGAAAATAAGTAAAGTACTTATTATTGCGGTACTGCCAAATCATATCCTAGTTTAATGTCTGACACGTACTTATATACAATACTACGTACACAGCATCATTTTATAATGTTTCTTTATAAAAAAAAAATAGTCCAGTAAACATGTGCCCTATTAATTTATTAATTTTTAAAAAATGTGGTTCTTAAGCACATAATAAGTATTTAATTTTAGATAAAAAAATTTTAAAAATTAAAAAAATATTAACAGTTTTTTAATTTTCGAAAAAATTTTATCATAAATAGATAGCTTAAAAATATTTTTTAATTAAAATTATTTTTTTAAAATAATATAGTATTTTTTGTCTTTAGGCACACATTACCAATATATATATATATATATATATATATATACTCAAATCAGGCTACTTCTTTTGTCTAGTTTGAGAGTAAAAGTGGTTGGTATATGTTGGCATATACCCCAACCAGAAACAACCACCCAAACTGCTTAAAATTTCCACCAGAAACAACCACCCAAACTGCTTATAATTTCCATGCGGCGCACGTCAGGTACCCCACATTCTTAAAGTCAGGTCAATTTTTCATTTTATTTTTGGATAAACAAAAGCGATTTTTAACACATGGACATCATTTCCCCTCAAAAAAAAAAAAACATGAAACTCTTTTATGTATTTATATATATATTCCAAGGAAAGCACCTGCTCCTTGAATGAAATTCTAAATGTATATATCGCAAATCACGTGAAGAAACCCAAAAAAAAAAAAAAAATGTATTCATAGTAAAGATCTTTTTTTTTTTTTTGAGGTAAAGATCAAACTTATAACTTATCCACATCTAATAATGATGAGACAGAGAAAGTGCGGAAAGACAATTCACCTTGGAGGTAGAGAGCTCGGATACTATTGACAATGTCATGGGTCTTAACGGTGAGGAACTTCGAGTGGAAAGTGTTGCAACAGACGCTATAAAAGAAGGTAGGGGGGGCACCAACGAAGGTTGGCCTTAGTGGAAGGTGCTCTGGTCGCATAAGCAAGTGGTCTCAGTTACTTTCGTGGGACAGGTCCCACCCTGGCACCCTACAATGCCTCTAATGATTAGTCTTGGAATAAAACCTGGGGCACATTGGGAAACAAAAACAAAAAAACAAAAAAAAAAAGGTTAGGGAGGCATGAAAACAGGAAATAGATAGAGAGAGCGTATGTGATATTGAAATCTGGAAGGAGAGAGAGAGAGAGAGAGAGAGAGAGAGAGAGTGATGAAAACTGGAAAAATAGAGAGAGAGATTAAAACTGGAAATACATCATGCATTGTATTTAAACATGATTTTTAATTTAGCAAATAAGTTACCAAAATCTGCGACATACCAAACAGATAATGAAGTAGTTCTCAAGTTCAAAGCCTGCCTCTAGTGAAGTAGATCTGCCAAAATCATTAAAAAGAAAATTGTCTTTCTAGTCGATCTAGGATACCAAAAACGAAACAAAAATTTATAGTGCCTGGGTACAGAGATATTTTTGGACTTTGCGGCCCAAAAGTTTACATATTAAAAGGGATCGCGATTTACTGTCAGTGTCTTGACGATATTGATGCTGTCCCCGCTCCCAGTCATACAACAAAGATTTGTCCCCGCTCCCAGTCATACAACAAAGATTTGACACCTATCCATCAAAAACGGTCTCTCAACTTCAATTGGAAATAAAGCTTATAAATTTATCATATATATTTATATTGAGAGTGCGTTTTAAAAATTTAACTGTTAAGTTGCATATTTTTATTATATTTTTAATGCTTACAAAATTTTAAAAAAATCAAATATCAATTGTTATGACATCAAATAAATGTTATAATTTAAAGTTTTTGTAATCTAAAGTTGTATATAAAAAATTAGTTAATTAATCAAATAATAAATAATATCCGATTTGAACGAAATTTAATATGCATGTTAAGAATATAAGAAACATAAAATTTAACGGTTAAATTTTTAAAATTCACAAAAAAAATACATGAAAAGTTTGAAGAGTTTCTCTCTAAACTAATTTGGAGAGAATTTTCTTCTTCCTGCACCAATATATACCATCAATCAACAAAAAAAACAAATCAAACTAACTTAGAAAAAAAAAAATAGAAATAAAATCGAAATCGAAACTTGAGGAACTTTGATTCTTTGAAAATAAAAACAGTTGCCGGAGAAGTCGCCGGAGGTGCATCTTCTTGAAGATCGTGACCCATTGTTTTATGGAAGACCCTCACTGGCAAAACACATACCCCACCTTGTCCTAAAACTTTGCCTGACATTGCCAAAAGTGTCCGAACGATCTCTACCTCCAAGTACCTAATAGTCTTTCCTTGGAAATCTCCGTGAAGACTTTGACAAATAATATTTCCTTGGAGGTAGAGAGTTAGGATACAATTGACAATGTCAAGGCAAAGATTCAAGTTAGGGGGGAAAGGAGTCTTGCCGGAGAGGGCGTTTCATAATATGATGGAATATTTCAATTCTTCATGTTGGCGGATGAGATGAGATGAGCTTTAAGGGTTTCAACGGAGAGGAATATTGAGTTTGATGTATCTCCCTAGAAGTATGAGATATTAGAATTCAAGTGGGTATGCATCACTTTTTATAACCTCAAAGATGGTTGAGGTAAATCATCCTATGGGTCAGACATTCAAGACCTTGGTGGAGAGAGAGAGAGAAATAGATTTGTGAGAATTGAAGTGGGTGAGAAACCATGTGTAAATTATTCTAAGCAAATGGATGGTGATGTAAATTATTTTATGTACATGCATGACCCCTTGAAGAAAACCCGAAAGAGCAAAAAAAAAAAAAGATAAAATTTCTTGAAGAAAAAGAATATGAAATTCTATGCGGAGAAGAAGTTTGAGATACAGAGGAAATCGGTATGAAGTTTCCTAATCTTATACTATCAAAATTCAGGGAGGGGAGGGGTCGGGTGGGGTGGGGTGGGGTGGGGTGGGGTAGATGTTGCATCATCACTCGCATGCAATACCGTCGGCTAAATTCCGAATTTATATTATTAAAAAAGAAATTAACCAGTGCCCTTTCTTTAAGTTAAAAAACATTTTAAAGAGTTTTATTTTATTTTTCTCCATGGATATCATCATATCAGAGCACGTTGAATCAAATCTGAAATTTGTGCGTGTAAATTTCTCAGTTTTTACCAATTTTGTGCTATGCTAAGAGCAACTACATTAACTTGTGAAAAGTTTTGCAAAATAGAAAAATGTACTCCTTTTACACATTTTGGCTCCAAAAAAACACTTACATGAGTGAGTGTAAAATTGTGCATATATGCACAATTGCTACAGTAACCGTGCATACATGCTCTTCTATTTATTATTTTATATTTTTTCTCTCTCCTCTATCATCTCTCATCTGATTATCTCTCCTCTCTCATCTGATCTCTCTCTTCCTCTACCCTCTTAATCATTTTATCTTCTCTTAAATCCAACAACAAATCATAAAATTCTTCAAACTTGATCTAAATCAAGATCCCAAATTCATCAAACCCTCTCCTAAAAAAAAACCATCAAACCCACATAAATAATCAAACCGAAATTGCAAAAGAACAAGAAGAAAATGCAAAAATAGTAGAAGAACAAGCGTCACTAATGGTGGCTTCAGTGTTCCTCAGCAACAACTTAAAGTCTCTGAGTACTTCATCACAACCTCTTCAATGTATCCAAACCAAAACATTAAATTTATGTTCTTTTTAAGCTTACCCACCAAGAGTTTTCTCTCTTTAGCTTCTTGTTTCAGCATTAGCAAAAGAAGAAGAAAGAAGAAGAAGGAAAAAAAAAAAAAAAGAGATAGCAATCAGACATAGTTGGCAGTTAGTTGATACCCATGTTGATATGCTATTATGGATGCGAAGCGAAAGCATAAAGTATAGAACACAATAACATAAGAGGATTACGTGGTTCAGCCTAACAGCCTACATCCACGGAGAAAACCCTAAAGGGTTACATCAATATTATATTAAAGTGTAGAACAAATCCTGTATTACAATGAACCATAACATGTGTATATATAGTAGACTAAACCCTAAACTAATAGACTTCTAGTACAAATAGGAAACTTAGCTTGCACACAAAGTAGAATTAGGCTTGGGCTTATGCTAATGGGCTAGTATATCTCTAACAATTGTATATGGGTGTGGCGAGGACTTCTCTTAACTAAATATTTTGCACTAGTTTGGTGAAACTATCACGTGAGTTTTTTTAGAATTTTTAGTTATATATTTGTTGAAATATTAAAATAACTATATTGATATGGATGTTCTAACCTTATATTTTATGACTTGATTATCATTACTAACTTGTTCATTTAACATAAAAGTCCTAGTAAATTAGGCGATATCAAACTCATATCTTGTCTCTTGAAGTCAAATTACATGTGACCTTTAATCACCTCTAGCAATATAAAACTAGTTTTGACTCCAAAATGAAATTTATACTTATATTGGACTTAGGCTTTAGATTAGGTTTCATTCTCATCTAAACCAAATCTAAATCAACACAAATTAAACTCTAGCACAACAGAATATTAATAACTATTATTATTATTGTGGTTGGATGAACTAAAATTGAGAATTTCATTAATAACAATTTGAATGATTTTTAAAAAAAAAATTTGTTTCAAATATACTTATATTTTTTTATAAATATCAATTATATTATATATATATATATATATATATATATATATATATATTATATTATTATATAAACTTGATATCTTAATATGTATTTAGTTATACTTATTTGTAAATGTATCGATCTGATACATATACATATAGTTACAAGCAAATAATATTAATAATGATAATGATGATGTGCTAGCATAGGAGCACCTTGCATTCCCTATTAAATTAATTGTAATGCTCAGTAAAATCAAGGTAAATATTAACATTGTTATAAATTGGAATGTGATGGATTGTGGTATTAGTTTGCATTGATGATTTATTTCTTTTCAAGAGATGGTCGTCGATGGAGCAAGCCAACCTAATATCTCAACAAAATGAGATATAGGACTTGTTTAATATTTTTGGATTGGGGAGAGGACACTCTTGATATATAGGAGGTGTTTTTTAGGAGGTGTTTTATAAGAAAACAGTGAACAATTTTTTAAATAGTAAATAGAAAATAATTTATGCAGAAAAGAGAGTGAAATTTTATTACATAATGCTGAACAGAAAATAATTTTACGCAAAATCGTAGAAATAGTGTATACAAAAAACAGTGAACAATTTTTATGAGAAAATAATGAATAGTTTTAATTAATGCAAAAAACAGATTTTATGAATGCATTAAGTAAATTCAAATATACTATAAACATGATGTGCAGAGAGCAAATTTTATTAATGTAGAACCACCGAGGAAAACCACTGAGGCAAAACCCCACCAAGTGAATTTAAGGTCACAACTCTCAAGAATCCACTATTATCACAACAAGCGGTTAGAAGTAAAGGAATCTCAGTACCTTATACCAACCTACAGTTGAACTCTTACCCCAATACACAATTGGACTTGTTCTGTAGTGACAATTTCTCATTTTCACTACACGACTCCCAGTACGTGACTAACCAATCGATATGCGTATCCTAGTACACGTCTTACTCACCAACTTGAGAAAGATGTTAGCTGCAAAATTATTTAGTTTATCAACACGATGAAGATCACGAAGCTCCAAATCCAATAGCATACAAACACAACAGCTTTTTCAAAAGAAAGATAAACTAGTGCAAATCACCGCGCCATTTTTTTATTATAAAAATTGTTCACTGTTTTCTCTGGAGTGGTGACCTTAAAATCACCCAGTGGGGTTTTTACCATGTTAGTATTCCCTATTCAAAAACAAATCACCGTGTCAATTTAATTTTCGCTGCACTAGGGGTCAATACGTTTTGGGCCTATCGAATTTTGTTGAAAGTACAAAATCGTGAAAATTCAAGAGAAAATTGTGTACATTAGATGTACAAATCGTTCGAATTTGTAAAAAACAAAATTTATTCGTTGAATGTATAAAATCTTGAAAATTAAATGGAAACTATGTACTAATGTATTGATCATCTGAAATCGTTGAATGAAGAAAATCGCTCAATGGAAAATCAAAGAATCGTTGAGCAGCACATGCAGCACTACGAACATCAGTGTAGCAATGGTAGACATTAACAACAATATCTAATGTTCATAGGTAGAAATTTTTGGAAATCATCATTACTTGAATCTGAGAAGTCTGAAATATCTCTTTCATCATCTAACACAGTAATTTCATTAATAGACTTGATGGCTCACTCTTGCGCCTTCCCCTTTAGATGCTTCCTAACTTTTTAGATTGCATGAAAATGGTCTAATAGCCTTTGCTGTTGATTGTTCTCTTGTTCAAGATGAGCAAGTATGTTGGCAGGTTCATTTCTAGGTAACTCGGCTGAGCATGCTTTAGGAACTCGTAACCCATGTCATCAACAATACACCTCCAACTCACACCTTTTCTTGTGTACGGTTGACCATGGTGGTTTTGCTACGGTGAACTCTATTGCGGTGATATCTATACTTAGTTTTGTAGGTTTGCCGACCATGATGTGTCTGACGCTTCCAATACTCTCATACGTGTATATTGGCATATTAAGGAAATCTCTCCTCTTTCCAACTCATTTCTCTCCATAGTGGTCTGTGTATGTCTGTAGTTGTTAATCTGCTGGAACTTGTGATAATCCATTTGTTGAAGTAGATCCAAACTTGTTTTGCATTGTACGATTTGATGTTGAGGCGTTGCAACTCATAGTTTAGTCAATCTAAGAAGTTAGTGGGATAAAAATAAGATCATTATGTGGTGCATTTATAACCTCATTTTCATGTTCCAAGCATTATAATTTCAGTTATTAGGGTTTGTCATGTCAATACAGGTTGGAAAAACACTACATGAGCAGGAATTTAAATGTTCCCAATGTCATAGTAAGATTTAAAGATGTGGGCGGTGGTTGCAGTGTTCTTGAACAGAGCATCATATTTAATTGACACAGTGCTATGTCCCTGGCACTAGGGTACGATTATTCATATATTTAAGTATTCACGAGAATGTGGATGATTTGACTGGACAGTGTGTGAAATCGTACTGACCCTGTTAAGCAGCACGTGTGAAATAGTGGCGTCTGTTAATGCATGTGGTTCGTATGACTTCAATTGGTGCTATAGCAACAGGCTGGTGACGTGTCTTCAAAAAACTACTCATGCTATAGTTGGTGCTACATCATGTTTACTATATATTCAAATCTGCTTACTGTATTCATAAAATCTGTTTTCTACATTAATTAAAACTGTTCACTATTTTCCCATAAAAATTGTTCTCTATTTTTTGCATAAACTATTTTTAGCATTCTGCATAAAATTATTTTATGTTCAGCATTATTTGAAACATTGTTCACTGTTTTTTCTGCATAAATTATTCACTGTTCATTAGGTGTTTTATGATCCGGATGCTCTAATACCAACGACTACCTAGGAGAGAGCACAACAGTAATATGGAAGCTTAAACAATGATAAAATAGATAATAAAGAGAGTAAATAGAAAACTTCAGTCTATTCAAAATAAGGTTTAAATGGAGTATGGAGTATGAAAATAGAAACTAGTAAAATCTTACTTGAATAAAAACTTCAGTCTTTGATAAACTTGAAAACAAATTGTTGTCTTTGATACAAGCTTGAAAATAAAATTGTCTGAAGAGAAAGGTTACAAGATTACAAGAGGGGGAGAGAGTACAAAAGTCTTTCTGAGGGAGAGGGAAGGCTATTGCAAAAGGCTTTCTTAAACTTGGAACTTAAAAGCTTAGAATCTTAGAAACTTAGAAACTTGATTTCTGTCTTCATAGTCCGTCTCTTTTATAGGTGAAATGAACCATGGTAAAGTAACCTGAGTAGGTAAATTTAACTCGAGTTAATCTGTTGGTGGTATGGAAATTAGTACTGATGATTAATAGTCTGTCTACGTCTATCTCGGAATCTTTCAGATCTCAGGAATCTATCAGATCCCTTTTTACGTATGCTAGTAAATAGTAGTAACTTTTGAACATCTGTCTGTATCTGTCTGGACTATCTTGATTTGTTTGGAAGCTATTCACGCGTGCTGGTGAATAGTGATCTATCGCTAGAGAAATAGTGATTTATCGCTAGTGAATAGTGATCTATTTGTCTGTCTTTCAATCTGTATCATTCTAGGATGGTATTGGACCATATACAGCTATCTTGTTTGTGTAACTATATAAGTAGAAGCCTTTATCTAATTCTTTTTGTATCTCATAAATCTTATTACCTATGAAATTAGACCATTCTTGAGCCAGAGCATCCGGATCATTAAGTGGTAAATAAGTATCTCCTATATACTAGTTGTATTCAAGGATACAACCCAAATCATGAATAAGAACCAACATGTGTGCTGGCCGAGCTTCCATATAATAACTACTATCCCAAGTTGGAAGAGTACTTCAGATAGTGATCTTCATATAATTAAGTTCTCCAATCTGTGCGGCTACTTCTTGGATGGCTTTGGGAAATAAACTAATCTGAATTCCAGAAGTTATGATTAATTTGCTAATAAACCCTGCTTTCAGCATTTCTGATAACCATAAAGTAACATGAATTACTGGATCTTTTGTCTCCATATTGATAAGTAATCCCAGATAAGGATTGTATCTGTCTCCTATTCCTTCATAAACTCTGTCTGCTTCTCCAAAACTTTCATACCATATAGCTTTATAAGATAGCCATATGTCGTCTGTCATGTCTTCTGTTCTGATAAATGTTGTAGAGACTAATACTTTGAAAAGGTACATCCATCTATCATAAGAACTTGTTATGGCTTTATGTGTTAGTATATTTTGTGAGATTTCAGGGGGTAAGGTTCTAATGGCAAGTCTTGTTTTTTGCTAAATCTTAGGGTGGAGCTTTGAAAAGCTTGTTCCCATAAGATAGCTTTTAGGAGACTATGATTCTGTCGTTGTGGAGCTTGAATCTCCAACCTCCTTGCCAGGGAGTTGATAACCAAATGCTTCAATAAATGCACTGGTGTTAACAAGATGTAATTCCAAAGCCTTTCTGTCAATGTCCTTTTAAAATGTTTTATAAGAAAATCATCTTTAAAATTTAAAGCATATATAATAAAACAAAAATTTTTCTGTACACCTTTATGCTCTTGCTGAGTAGTGGTATAAGAGTAGTCATGATGATCAAGGTAACTGGAATTCAAAAACTTTACAAATTCTACCATGATTCTATCTATGTGATAGTGAAAAATTTATGCAATGAATAGAGAATAATTTATGCAGAAAAGACAAAGAACAATTTTTTTAAATAATGCTGAACAGAAATAATTTTATGCAAAATGCTAGAAACAGTTTATGCATAAAACAGTGAACAATTTTTATGAGAAAACAATGAATAGTTTTAATTAATGCAAAAACAAATTTTATGAATGTAATAAGCATATTCGAATATACAGAAAACATGATGTGCAGAGAGCAAATTTTATTAATGTAGAATTAGATTTTATCAATGCAGAAAAATAGATTCAATTATTGTGAAATTTAAACATGAAAAAGCATTCAGATTGGCGTTTAAATTTAGAAAACACGATTTCACTAGGTGTTTTATGATAAAACATTGAACAATTTTTTAATTAGTGAACAGAGAATAATTTACGTAGAAAAGAGAGTGAACAATTTTTTAAATAATGCTGAACATAAAATAATTTTATGCAGAACGCTAGAAATAGTTTATGCAAAAAACAGTGAACAATTTTTATAAGAAAACAACGAACATTTTTAATTAAATAGGAAAATTAATTCATATTTTGAAATTAAAATCTCTATATTTTACAATACTTCTATTTAAATAAATAAAAACATAAAAAAGCTACGTATTGTTATGTTTATGTTTATGTTTATTTGTCGATTACCCAAAAAAAAATTATAAGGAACTCAAGTTCCTTACAAGGTACTTGGGCTTAGTGAGCTCGAGTACCATAGAAATAAACATAAACATAAACATTTTTATAATAGGTACTCGAGCCTGGTATACTTGAGTACTGTGTTGCATGGAACTCGAGTTTACCAAGCTCAAGTACCACATTATTTTTTTTTAATTGCATAAATTTCAGCTCAGCAGTGCCATGGTGACGGAACTGATGAGGAACTCGAGTTTCTGAAACTCGAGTTCCAGAAAAGTGGTATTTCCCTATTTAGCTTTGAAACAGTGTTTTTTTTTCTACGAATTTTTGAAAATTGTGGTATTTGGCCATTTTGGCATAAAAGGCATTCCCTTGAGTTGGCAGGGTGCTCCAGACAAACAAGTGTGGCTGCCTTCTAGTCATGGTGAATTCACAACACGCTCGACCTACCATTTACTTGCTAGTCAGGGGAGGAATTTGTTGCCAGGTACTTCGTCAGTTGGAGGTAATAATCTAATCTGGAAGGGTATATGGAATTTACAAGTGCCTCACAAGATTAAGCACTTGATGTGGAGGGCGGCAAATGATGCCTTGCCTAGCCTGCACAACCTGTGGCACAGAAAAGTTATGACATCAACCTATTGCCCTTTTTGCAAATCTGATGGTGAGGATACAACCCATGCTCTATGGAGCTGTCAAAGGTTGCTTGTGACTTGGGAGGGTGATACAGAACTGAGGAAGTGCAGTGGGCAAAAGTTCTTTTTCTTTGCTGATTTGCTTGCATATTTGTTCTTGAGGAAGGATAGGTTGGATCTTGATTTGTTGGCTGTGATAATGTGGCTTATTTGGGGCAGGAGAAATGCAGCTCGCTTGGGTGATTCTGCCCTTGAATACCACCAAATTCGGGCTAAAGCTGACTTGTACTTGCGGGACTTTCAATCAGCATAGACGGAAAATAAAAGAACCTCAGTTGCTATGATTCGAGCTACTCGATGGATTCCCCCCATTCCTAATCAGTTCAAAATCAATTTTGATGGGGCTGTTTTCTCGGAATTGGATGCGACGGGATTAGGCATGGTCATTCGGGATTCCTGTGGAAGGGTGGTTGGTGCTTTGGCTGAGCGAATCCCAGTCCCAGTTTCAGCAGCTATTGTTGAAGCTCTAGCTTGTCGAAGGGCTTTGAATTTTGCAAAGGAGCTGAAGTTAATGGATATTGTGGTTGAAGGTGATGCAGAGCAAATTATAAAAGCTCTGCTGGCAAAAGAGGTGCATCAGCCTGAGTTTGGACATGTGTTACATGACTCTTTTGTGCTAGCCTCTGAGTTTCGGGTCTGTAATTTTACCCATGTTAAGCGTGCAAGCAACTCTGTTGCTCATTTTCTTGCTAGACATTCAAAATTAGGAAATGAGCTACAGGTTTAGCTAGGCTCTATCCCTGATGATCTAGCCCCCCTTGTTTCAAGGGATGTGTTGTAATTTTCTGCTTTTAATCCATTTGGCCCCTGGGTCGGTTTTCTCAACAAAAAAAAAAAAAAAAAATCTTAAAACATTTGTTTTCTTTTCTTTTAAGCAAACTGAGACATCCCATTTCATGCACAGAGTTTTGCGCTTGCCATAAATGCAATGGCATTTCAATAATTATCATTACCCTTACTTTTATATTGGTAGTGCAAATGATGCTTTGCGACAGACAAGATAGTTACTTATTTTGGTGCTACTAAACTCACACAGTGTGGGGCCCGGGAGGAATGATGGCTTTGTCCAGTGACTCGTGTCTCATAAGACGCCAACACTCAACAGTGTGGTTTTAGTGAGGTAAAGCCAACCATATTCCTTTGTTGGTTTTGAATAAAGAATTTTACGAATGTTTGGCTTTAAGAAATTTGAGGCCAAAAGGCATTACCGTCAAAGTGGGTCCCACAATTTTCGTTTTTTTTTTTTTTTTTTTTTTGCATATATCCTTTTGTACATAATTTCTTCTAATCATCTCTTCCTTGAAACCATTCTTCATCAACGTCTGCATCTGGATCATGATTATGGTAATAGGGATCATCAAAGTCGAAAGGACGAGGCATTTCCCAATGGTGTTGATAAGGCCATTGCTACCTGCAAATGTCTGGGTCGGCGGGTACAATTTCTGGAAGGATTCCCTGGTTGAGAGATTCTGCCATTGAAAGTGAATAGTGACAGGATATCCATGATACATATGTGTGTCTGTGAATAGTACCGTCGGCATTTGTTACCCAATGGACTTCTGGAGGGTGGACAATTCCTTCTGCTTGAGCATTATTTTTGGAATTTAGTTTTGCAACTATACATGCTGAAGTGATTTTTTGACCAAACCTGGGGTGATTTGCTTTGTGATACTGGGACCATTGACCATCATGAGCATCATTTTTCAAAAGTTCATGCCAGAATTTGTTAAAATATTTATTGTCATGAAGAAAGGTGTATGAGTAGAAACGTGGTTCAAAGTGAATGCACAAGTAGTACTCATTGAGTAAGTACCACATGTAAAGGTAATGAACAACATTCCATCGTGTTATCCAAAATGAAAATGGGGTTTTCCATGGTTGCTCAATGTCTAGGAAAATGGCAAGGAAATGGCTCTGGTTTTGTGTGAGGTAATTGTGGAGGACTTGGATGATTCTTTTGGATCTGGCTTGGAGGGTTAAGGTTTTTATTTGGTCTTTTATGTCTGAGGGAAGGGTTTCTATTATATCCATGATGTCATTGGAGGATGAAGTAGAAGGGTCAGAGGATGAAGAAGGGCCTGAGGATGAGGATGGGTCTGTTATTGGGTATACACATAAGGGTGGAGGAATTATTGTGGTATGGAGGACTGGAGGCTTTCTAGAAAGGTAGTCAGTGATAAGGTTATCTGTACCTTTGATGTGCTTGACTTGGAAGGACCATTGTGAAAACCAATTTGACCATCTGAGTAACTGGGGATGGCGAAGCATTTTTCTTTTAAACTGGAGCATTTTTGGGAAGGAAGACATATCCATTTCTACAAGGAAATTGTGACCAAGGAGGTGAAACTGAACTTTTCAATACCATGTTTGACTGGAGCCTTTGAAAGTGGAATGATAATGGAGTTCTGAAGGCTTGAATGCACCGCTTTTGTATCCACAAATGCTTCTTTTTCCATTAATTTCTTCAAAGAGAGCTACTGCCCAATACTCATCACTTGCATCTGTCTGTAAAATTCTTTTTCCTGTGCCTGGAATCTGCAAAGTGGGAGCTTTTCTGATAATTTTTTCAACTGTTGAACTGCTTCTATATGAACTGGATTCCATGCTGAAGGAGATTTTTTCAATAACTTGGACAAACAATCTCTGTGTCTGGAACTTTTTGGAATGAAGTCTGACATGTAATTAACAATTCCAAGGAACTGCTGGATCTGTTTGGTGCTGGTGAGAATATCTGGAAATTCTCTGAGGGAGACTGCTATGTGAGGCTGAAGAGTATACTTTCCATCTGAAATGTTTACTCCAAGGAAATCAATAGAGGATACTCCTATGACCATTTTCTTTTCTGAAAGCATTATCCCTTGAGCTTTTACTAAATTGTAGAATTCAGTGAGCAATTTTTCATGAGATTCTACATCTTTTGAGAATAGGAGGATATCATCTACATAGATCAATGCATTTGACAACATTGGTTGGAAAAGAGTTACCATTGCTTTTTGGAACTGGGATGGAGCATTTTTTAGGCCAAAAGGCATTACCGTCCATTGATAATGGTGGTCTGGAATGCAAAAAGTTGTCTTATATCTTTCTTCTGGATGGATTCCAAGTTGCCAAAATCCTGCTTTAAGATCAAACTTTGAACATACTTTGGCATTGGAAAGATGCTGGAAAAGAGCACTTTTGTTTGGCAGTGGAAACTTGTCATCAGCAAGGAAATGATTAAGATCTTGGTAGTTGATTACCAATCTGAGCTTTCCTCGAACTTGTTCTGCATGCTTGTTAACATAGAAGGCTTCACATGCCCATGGAGAAGTTGTGGGTTCAATGAGGTTTTCTGAGAGAAGGGTAGCTAACTCCTGCTTAGCTAGGGACAAGTGTTCTGGATTCATACCTCTATGGCTAGCTTTTGTAGGGTTAACATCTTCATTCTTTTTGAAGGGAAGGGTTATGAAAAAGGCTGGGTTTTTCCATAGTGGTTTTGGGTTTTTGAGGAGGAATTCTGAGTGAGTGGCTGCACAACATTCATTGATGATCTGGGCTTTCAAGGAATCAAAGGGGTTTAATGAAAACAAATGTGGTACCTGGTCCATGTGAGAAGGTGTTGTTTATGCAAGAGGCCTTTTGAGGATCATCTGAGGTTAGGTATCTAGTGAAGGAGGTCAAATCCTATGAGGAGATCTCTGCCTGTGAGAGGGGATCCAAGGACTTGGTGTTTAATGGTAAGGGTTGGGAATATTCTACTGTGAATGGGTTTGCTTTTCTGGGTGATCAGGAATGTTTCTCCATTGGCTGCTCTGAACATCTGATGATGGGGCATCCAAAAATCTTCTGGTAAAATCTTAGGATGAAGAATTGTTGTTGCTGCTGCTCCTGTGTCAAACAAGGCTATCACTAGGATGGGTCTGGAGTAGGTATCAAGGAGGATGTGAACTTGGGCTATTGGTGTAGGGCCAATTATTGGGGCTATAAGAGGCTGAGATGTGTATATGGTTTGGATTTCTGGGTCTGAATCATCTGTAATGCTTGAATCTGATTCTTCTTCTGAGGATGAATAGGCTATGGCTGCCAAGGCTAGGGGAGAGTAATCATCATCAAGTGAAAAGAGTGATTCAACATCTGAAAATGGGGTATCATCTGCATGAATCTGGGCTTGCTCCAAAAGCTTTGCTGCTTTGGCTTTCTTTGGACAATTTTTTGCAAAATGACCGGCCTTTCTGCATACAAAACAGACTTTTGAATTTTTTTTCCTTTGAATTGCTTTCTTCTGAGAAACTTCCATTTCTTTATTCTGAAAAACTTCTTCTTTGGATGAGAATGCTTCTTCTTCCAAAAATACTTTTTGTAATGATCTCTTCTCTTGGTTGGACAAGAACAATTCTTGTCATAACACTTAATCTGCAAATCTTTTCTTTTGCAATTGTCTTTGAGCTTGCTATGGATCTTGTCAATCTCCGAAAGAAACTTTCTTTGATTGCATAGTTTTTCCAAAGCAATAAGGACATGCTAATAGATTTCTCCAAGAGAGGCTTGCTGCAAGGTGATTTTTTGAAGATTCATCATGCGAAGAGTTTCATCACCAAGTGATTCTGGAAAAGAATTCAAGAAAGTGTGCTTGGAATTAACATCATCCATGCCATTAAAGGCATAGTATCTGCTTGACATTCTGTCAAAATGTTTCTCCAAATCTTTTCTTTCAAAAGAACAGCATTTCATCATTAAGAACTCATCTCTGATTACTTCAGTGTAATGGGCTAATGAACCAAGAAATTCATTATGGAGGATCGTGAAAAAATCCTCGAATGTGTTACTCTGGGCTGCTTGTCTTTGCCTGTATTCTCCAAGATTTATCCACCATTGTCTCAGTCTACTTATGAGTCTTGCTACAAATTTGGCAATTATCTGGGCAACTGTATTGTTTGGGGCTTGAAGTTCAGTTGTACACCATGAGTACATATTGAAAATCTCTTCATGCCATTTTGAAGGAGGACTGTTATCAAGGGTGAACAAGTGTTTTGAATCTGTGGTTGATGAGTAGGTTAATCTTGTGTGGTGATCAGGGATGACAGGTGGTGTAGGAAATATTGGTGGTGGTGGTGGAGGTTGTTTAGGGCGAAGGACATCATCTTCTTCTTCCACTTTTGGATCAGTCATAAAGACTTCTTCTAAGTCAAGATCAGACAAGTCTAGATCTGCTTCATCAATAACTGGAAGAACAAAGGGTTCTGTTGGTTCTTGAAGAGTTAAAGTTCTGAGAAATGATGATATTGGGTTTGGAGGGTCAGTGTTTATGGCTAACAGGTTCATATCTGGGGGTCTGGAGGAAGCACCAATGGTTGGATCTGGTGGTTGGTATAATGGTTCTTTGTCTTTTTTGATGGGAGGAGGTTCATTTTGTGGTTTGGTTGAAGGCTCAAGTCTGGGTTTTGGTTGAGGTAGTGGTGTTGGGTTTGTTATGTTGGGAAAGATTCCACATGGTTTAAAAGGGTTTTGAGCTGGATGTGTCATGTTTAATGGTTGGAGGTTTTGATATGGGGAAACTGGGGAGAATGGTGAGGGTACTGGTATGGACAGATCTTTATACAATGATTGACGAGGTTGGTATGGCATGTAAACTTGCATTGGAAGAGCTTGAGTAGCTGCTTTCTGTGAGTTCTCCAAAGACTGGAGTTGCATCAACAACTGCTTTTTTTCGTTTTCTTTTTGCCCAATGAGGGGAAAGGATACTGATAAATCCTTTACTGTAGAAACAATAGTCTCCAATTCTTGTTCAATTGACTTTATCTTCTTCTTCAAATCTTCAATGAGGGAATTTGAGGATGAAAAGGTATTGGATACCGCTTCAGTCAACTTTTGTTGGTTGTCAAGAATTTTTTAAAGGACTTGATTCTGTGCTACAGCATTTTCTGCCTGCCAATTAAGAGCTGCTTCGGCTGATGAGACCTGTTTTTTGCTTCCATCTGGATTGGTTCCAACAGGGTTTTTTATCTTCCAAACATGTTTTACATTGGCTTGTGGGTGGTCAAAACTTTCTAAGGGAGGAAAATTTTGTGAGTATGAGGGTGATGCATGGTCAAACATGTAACAAGGTAAGGGTTTTTGTGTGTGGGTTTGACTGGGAGGCTTGGGTTGACATTTTTGTATTTGGGGAAGGACTTTCTGGTAATATGGGATTAAAGGTAGTTTCTGGTTTTGTTGATTTTGATCATGACTTTCTTTGCATGCGGAAAGGGATGGAATTTTTTGTTTTCTGGATCTGGGATAAAGGACATAGTAATCAAACCTTCCTGAAGGTTCTCCAAGGAGGTCGACTTCTGGGTCTCCTGCTTCATATCTTTCTTTGAGAATCTGCTGGGAAGACTTCTTCTTTCTTCTTTTCTTATCTTCTTCAAATATTTCTTCTTCTCTGCATTCTTCACAATCACAAACATCCCACCATATATGGCCTGTGGGTGATTTTCCTTCATAGACAGGTTTTCCATTTTCTTGAAATGCTTTGATCTGAAGACCATCAAGACCTTCATAAGAAACTGGCTGGAGCATAGCTGTTGGAAAGACTGTCACTTCTTCTTTTTCTGGTGTGGTTGTCATAAATCTGACTTCAACATCACCATTCTGAATTCTGATGAAAAAAGGAGTGTTGGACTGGATTGGCTGAGATGCCTGATGGAGAGTCTCATACTTTGTAATCCAAGACTCTGGAAAGAGCTTTTTCATCTGATCTTTGTTCAATTGTCTTGGAACAAATGTGCACGTAGGCGTCATGCCTGGATCAACTTGGATCAAAAGAGCATCATTGGACTGGGCAATCTCTGGTATGGCTACATCAAAAGCATGGTTCTGGAGTCTGTAGGCAAACTGGTAGTGAAGTGTGGCTGCAAAAGTATCTGGTACTTGGGAAGCTCCTGTAATATGAACTTGGACTTTAAGAGCATCATATAGGTGAGGATCTCTGAGAGACATGTTGAAATTGGGAAAAAGGGTGACAAAGACTGTTCCTGCATTTGGTGTAGTTTGGACTGTTCCTATGACTGCATTGTGATATTCCATAAATCTAGAATCAAGGAGAGCAATTCTAGAAGCTATAGGGAGTCCTTTTCTGCCATGAAAGGTGAGTGCAAGTCTTACTGCACCAAAATGGAGGTGAGTATAACCTTGTCTTTGCCATGGGATGACAAACTCTCTAGGAATGGCAAGAGTGATGAAATTTTCTTTCTCATTAGCTGGAATATTAAATTGGTCAAATTTTGAAGCTTGGACATACTCTTTGACACTAGAGGGTTGAGAAGGACCTAGAAATTTTTTTATGGATTTTTTGAAAGTTTTTTGGGGTTTATCAAACACAGTATAGGGATTTACAATGGGAAAGTCTGTAATAGATATTTTACTATCTTCAGGAATATGGGATATTTCATATAGGTACTCTAATCTATTTGCAGTAGATTTTCTAAGGGAAAGATCATAAGAAGTGGTAATGGTATCAGTGACTGCTGAGGATGTGACTGCTGAGGATGATGAACTGGAACTGGCCATGACTGTTTCTAAAATGAAGAACAATTTTCCTAAGATCTTGACAGGACTAAAACGCCACTCCTAGGCTCACGTCCACTAGACTACTCAGGAAAAATAATTCTTTGACACTTTTTGTACAACTCCTTAGTTTTCTACTTGATTATCAAATCCCGTTTTCTGATGTGATTATCACAGAGGATCCACAATAAGTGGCAACTGTTAATCACAGAGCATACTAATCAGGACAATAATTCAAGTGTACTAATCAAAGGAGAGAGAAACTGATGCTAAGGCTTTACCAGTTTTTGTAAAATATTGCATGTGTATAGATGTTGAGTGCAAGGTAGGCAACATAAAACTGCTATTTCACAATGCAAGGCTCTGATACCACATGTATAGGGAAAGGGACGAAGAAGTAAGTGAAAGGAGACGAAACCAAATGTAAAAGACTAAAGGACGAAGGAAACTAAAATACAAAGAACAACAAAACTACAAAACTAATTTATTTCATGAACTTAGGAAGCTACGGGAGGAGAAATGGAAATGATGGAATGTGGATAAGGACGAGACAACTACAAGACGAACATAGCAGGGTGTAAGAAAATCATGGAAGCTTATTAATGGTATATATTGCTAAAATACTATAGAAAATAACTGCAGAATATGGGATAGAACACAGAACAAGATATAACAAACTGATAGATATTATTATATTGAACAAGTTTTTTACAGGACTGGAAGACATAGACTGTAAAATATTACACAAGCTAGCTGACTCTCTAATTTTTCTTACTCTTATTCACTCTCTCTTTTCTGCTCTCGCTTCACTCTGCTAAACTAATGATACAAACGGCCTATTTATAGGCAAACATTTTACAAGAAGACGAAATAATTTACAGTAACAAAGTGTGAATTCTGAGTTCTTGCTTTACAGGTGTTGGAAGCTGGCGGAGGACGCAGTGCTAGTTGGCTTCTGCAAAATTCTCTTCTGACATTGGAAATCATGGAACTGAAGTAAAGGACTAGTGCATTTGACAACAGTGGTTGGAAAAAAGTTACCATTGCTTTTTGGAACTGGGATGGAGTATTTTTTAGGCCAAAAGGCATTACCGTCCATTGATAATGGTGGTCTGGAATGCAAAAAGCTGTCTTGTATCTTTCTTCTGGATGGATTCCAAGTTGCCAAAATCCTGCTTTAAGATCAAATTTTGAAAATTCTTTGGCATTGGAAAGATGCTGGAAAAGAGCACTTTTGTTTGGCAGTGGAAACTTGTCATCGGCAAGGAAATGATTAAGATCTTGGTAGTTGATTACCAATCTGAGCTTTCTTCGAACTTGTTCTGCATGCTTGTTAACATAGAAGGCTTCACATGCCCATGGAGAAGTTGTGGGTTCAATGAGGTTTTCTGAGAGAAGGGTAGCTAACTCCTGCTTAGCTAGGGACAAGTGTTCTGGATTCATACTTCTATGGCTAGCTTTTGTAGAGTTAACATCTTCATTCTTTTTGAAGGGAAGGGTTATGAAAAAGGCTGGGTTTTTTCATAGTAGTTTTGGGTTTTTGAGGAGGAATTCTGAGTGGGTGGCTGCACAACATTCATTGATGATCTGGGCTTTCAAGGAATCAAAGGGGTTTAATGAAAACAAATGTGGTACCTGGGTGTTGTTTATGTAAGAGGCCTTTTGAGGACCATCTGAGGTTAGGTATCTGGTGAAGGAGGTCAAATCCTATGAGGAGATCTCTGCCTGTGAGAAGGGATCCAAGGACTTGGTGTTTAATGGTAAGGGTTGGGAATATTCTAATGTGAATGGGTTTGCTTTTTTGGGTGATCAGGAATGTTTCTCCATTGGCTTCTCTGAACTGCAACTATACATGCTGAAGTGATTGATGATAATTACTCTCCCCAAGCCTTGGCAGCCATAGCCTATTCATCCTCTTAAAAAAAAAAAATTTATTAAAAATTGAAAAAATTTTACAATTTTTTTCAAAATAAATAGCACGCATTAATTGGACTCTTATTCAAAACTTTCTAGTTTAATCTAGCTAAAATTGGTTTATATAGTTTTGATTTGAGTTAATTCTTAAGTTTTTTGGAAGTAGATATTTAAATTTGTATAAAAATACAATCTACATTACTATGTAATTGAAATTTGAATGTGCCTATGTCAATTATTTGAGTAATATCAATTGTAAATTTGTGATAAGATTTGATTATCATGATAATCTCCTTAAGAGAATGTGACATTGTTTTTTGAGAAACATAAATCACTATAACAAAAGTTTGAAAGTTAAAAAAGTTTTGTTGTAAGGAAAAAAATAGAGTAAAATTACACACTATATTTAAAACAATGCAAGCTTCAACTTTATTTAAAGTTATATTGATTGTAAAAATTATTAATAGACTTAAAAAAAAGACGTGGTTTCAACAACAAAAAGTTGCCCAAAACAAATAATAGGAATTATGGAAACTAAAAAGGAAAATAAATAAATCATATAAATTTTATGTATATAGAAATGAAAATATGGTGTGTATTGTGTAAATAATTTTCTGCTTTAATCTATATGTGTGTGTGTGTGTATTAATAGGTTAAGTTTAGAGAAAATTCAATTTGATTCTACAATTAAAGTCCAATTTTTCGTCATGTGTCCTAAATTATTTATTTTTAAAGACAGCTTTATTTCTTAATTTTAAAGTCAAATGTGAGACCACATTATAATATCATTGAGTATTTGTAAAGAATCTAAAATGTATAACAAATAAATTAAAAATGCGTGAATAAAATAATTACAAAAAAAATATCTAATATATTAATAAATACAAAAAAAATTAAAATGGAAAATTTACATTATCTATCTAATATTATTCTTGCAAGACTTTTTAAAAAGTCAAAAACAAATATAAGAATGATTATCAATAATATTTAAATTATATATGTAAGAATTATCCTATGCATCTTGATGTATATATTTTAAGTATGTCCATGTATATGCATGAAGTTATAAGCTAGTTTATATATAATAGAAAACCAGCTTCACACACTCCACTTCTTGATTTCAAAAACAAGATAATTATATAAGTCAGCTCATCACGTAAAACATTTCCATGCGATTGATGTCAACATCCTATCAACAACAACAATAATGAGTCAAAATTCATTACGGCTAAAAATAATTACTTAATTTGATAGGAAAATTGATTCAGATCCTCTAGATTTTTTAGGGTACTCTACAAGTAAATTTCTTTAAATCCTAACTACTCTTTTATAATTTGAGGGTCTAGATTTTGTTATATCAGCATTATACTAACAATACTCTTAAAATAATAAAACAATGTTCTAAACAAAATAATTAAAAAGTATCATTAGTGGAATACTGAC
Organism: Castanea mollissima; assembly: GCA_014183005.1. NCBI lineage: Eukaryota > Viridiplantae > Streptophyta > Magnoliopsida > Fagales > Fagaceae > Castanea > Castanea mollissima. The sequence continues at coordinate 2,872,924 of JACAVU010000004.1, forward strand.
ATGACAGAATCTAGACCCTTAAATCATAAAAGAGTAGTTAGAATTTAAAAAAATTTACTGGTAAATATCCTAGAAAATCTAGAGGATCTGAATTCTAAGAAAATAGGTAAACATAATAAAACAATAAATAAATCAAACACAATCATGCTTAGTACATCTAAAAAGACTAACTTTAATTAGAAAAAATTTAAGGGTCATGTTAATAGATGCCTCAAAAAAATTGTTAATAAATAGTATTAATAAAATTTTAACACCACTTTTATGAGAAATATAAAAAGATATCAAAAAAATTAATTACTTTATCATTTTCCCATAAAATATTTCTAAAAATAATTCTTCAATTATAATTGTAAGTGCACAATTTGTACCCGGTCTAATCACTAGACGGACTCAAGCCCAAAGAGTCTTGTACAATAAAATTTGTAGAGTGTGGGCTTAAAACCTAGACTATGGATGTTAGATAAAAAGAAGAATCATGCTAGATTGTTGTTATCCATGTGTTCAATAGATGGGAATAGCAAAGAAACTCTCCTCGAACGTAATCCGAGGACCAATTGTATTGCCTTTCTCTCCTTAAGAACAATATTATAACTACTGTTTTTTCTCCTCCCTCCTCTCATACCTCTCTTGTTCTTTTATATCCATCTTCTTCTTCCTTTCTTCTTCCACGTGTAACACAGATCTTCCCCTCAGCTATTTGTCCCATCCTGCACCTTCTTGAAGTCTTCAAACACCAGTTGGAAGGCTGAACATTACTGTTCAAATGTCATTTCTCCATTAATGCGGCCAAGGAGATAGGTGCAGGGTATTTAATGTGGTGGTAGCAGTCTTTTCCCCTTTGATATTTTATCACACGCTCTTACTTCCAACAACCGCGTGGATCATGCCATTACCCAACAGATCTTCCAAAGTTCTTCCTCCAAACCCCTTAACATGTCCTATGACCTTTACTTGACCCATCCGAGAAGATACTCCTCCTCAAACAGCTCCTCCAACCCTTATAGCACGAATTGGTTTGCAGGCCTCAAAGGCTATGCTCGAACAGGCTTTCTCCACCAAATCAGACCCAAGACCCAAGTACATATTTTAATCATTTTGCCACCACAATAATTACTTTAATATCATAAAAAGTAATTACTTTAACATTTCCCAAAATCTAATACCACATACCATCACTTTTGAATTTAAAGTGATTAAAGCTGAATTTTCCTCAAAAAAAAATTATTAAAGTTAAATGTAATGTATAAATTGTACCTAAGAAAGTACTTTTTTTTTTCTTCTGAAAAATAAAAACCTTCTTAGGTACACTTTATACATAAAATTAAATAAATAAAAAATTGCTGAACCCACTTTGAAATTACCATCAAATAATGACTTTTAAAAGATCCAACAAAGTACAAAATGGATAAAAGCCTTCTAGTTATAGAAATTAAAGAGATGAATAAGAAAAAATATTTTCTTACACTTGATTACATATACTATTTTAGAAAAAATTTATAATTGATGTGAAATGTATTCATTTAAATAAAAATGTTAACCATAAAACATGTTAACTTTTAAAACAAAAAAAAAACAGGGAGGAAAAAAATAATAATAACGGGAATGTGAGCGTGCAGTGAAAAAGGTGTGAGTGAAAGAATGATTACAGGGCAAAAAAATTATATTAATATCCGTAAATTACCCAAAAAATTAAGAAATAAACATCCTCTCATGCTGTCATGCCTTTTTTTTTTTATTAAAAAAAAATGAAAAGGGAAATCAGGCCCTGGATAACGTATAATCAAAGATGCTTAAAATCCAACGGTAATTCAATGTGTGATGACAATTGAATTGATGGCAAATGTTATTCTGATTAACAAATCATCATTGTCTCATATGTACTCAACACTTGTCAAAATGGAAATGGAAGTGGATGGAAAGGATACCTTCCACGGATTCGTAATCAAACCTTGTAGATCCTGTGTACCTGGAGCGGTGCACCTAATAACACATATTTTAGGAATAATTTTTTTAAGTTACTTTTGCTACCTGAGTAACCTTCTAGCCACGTGTCAAACTTTAATGGTGAAGGCATGTGACTCTATCTACCCAACATTTTCAAGCTTTTAGTGACTTTTATCTACCCAAAAAATAATAATAATAATCACTCTTAACTTCACCAAGCATGACCAACATAGCTGCTAATTTTTGCTCTTGTATCAATAGAGAACACACTTCTATTGAACACAACAGTTCTTAGTTCATTGTTCTTGACAGTTGACAGTGACAGGAAGAGAAGCGAAATGAACCTTTTTACCCACCCATTGCACTTTCCCTTTTATTAGTATTGAAGTTAAAAATTAAAATTATTTTATTATTTAGTTTATTTTTGTTATTATTTATAAAATTTATTATATTTTTTGACATTATTTATATGTTTTATTATACTATTTTAATTAATTTTTACTTTTATTTATAGTATTTTCAGTAATAATTTTTTAATTTCAGCCAAATAAACGATATCCAAACACGTCTTTACTTTATTATTCTTGTGAAGTTGAGAACCACGTTTATTTGATAACTATATACCCATCAAGAAACATACGGACGATAGAGAATTCCCTTAAAAATCATTAGTTGAAGAAGGTTGCGTTAAATTTGTTGCTCAATAGTGGATAAATAATTATAAGCATATCCAAAATCGAATTCGACACTCACGCTCACTTTATCAATAAAATGATATGCTTCTCTTAAACTTCAAATAAGAATAGCACCCGTATCTCCTTTCATACTCGAAGTTCAAATTAAAATCAAGGAATCAAATATTATTATCAAAATTAATAAAACATTCAACATATGCAATTTTCAAGCTATTCAGTACAAGGTTAGCAAAAAAAAAAAAAAAAAAAAACCTATTCAGTACAATGTTTTAGAGGAGTGCCACATAGAGTGTCAATAACTGGATTACCACGCTGACCCCACCACTACTCTGGAGTATTTCTAGGATTAGCTTATTTCACTAAAAATGTAAATTTTTTTACTGAAAGTACTATAGACGGGATTCTAGGATTCGATTCCTCCCTTTGGCAAATTTTCTTTTTTTATCCTTATTTTTGTCTCTATACTATTTTTAAAAATTCATTAAAAAATTTAAGGATAAAAAAAGAACTTTTTAAAGTTTAAGGACGAAAAACAAACTTTTATTAAATTTAGGGATCAAAATAGTATTTTACCTAAAATTTTATACATGCAAAAAAAATTTATATAAATAATCATTTTAAACAATATATTATGTGCCCATCCTGTCTTGAATATATATATATATATATATATATATATAATATATATATATATATATATATATATATATATATTAAATTAACCAATTTTGACTATCCTAATGAAAATATTGAACACCTTTACTTGAGAATCATAAGAATTTGAGTTCAATAAATATAAGAGTAATGCTACATCCACAACATTTTCACAATAATTTGACAATAAATCTTATGTGGTAAGATATTACTAATTTTAATTCGGGAAAATTGTTGTATAAGATTTATTATAAAATTATTGTGATCACCTTACTATTTTCATATCGGCATTTTCAATATGCGCTTTATCTTTTACTAGTCTATTTTTTTCTTATTCTCTTTGTTAGTACAAAAAATTGTAATGTTTCATGTATTTGTTTTTTTTTTTTGTGATGTTGATATATTCAAATTGTCTCATTATTAAATTTTTGTATAATTTAAGTTTTTTAGTAACCATCCTTAAAATTAAAAAAAAAAAAAAAAAAAAAAAAAAAAAAAACTCCTAGAGCCGCCACTAGTGGAACCAACTCTAGATTTCAAGTTAAGGAGGACTTGAGTATAAGCCCAAAAAATAAAAATAGATGTACTGCGTTTGTAATATTTTTACAACAAATTTTAGTTGGCTAGTTCTTATTATTTCTAAGTTGAACCCGCTATTGAAATTACTTATTTACCCACCAATAACAGCCAATAACAACTTAGCACTTAGCCCTCGTTTGGGAAGATGGAATGGAAATGAATTAAGAGAAAAACCTTAGATTATTTTTCTCTTCCCTTATTTGAAAGTTTTAATTGAGGGAATAGAAAGTTTATTATCTTGTTTGAGAGTTTCAGTGTGAGGGAATGTAATGGGTAGTAGAGAATATTAATTCCCATCCATTCTCTTAAAACCTCAAACTTTAATTCCCCCCGAAATTGAGCGGAATTGTAAGGAACAAAATTAGATATAATGAATTTTTTACTAAAATTCCAAAAATACCCCTACATATTCAACAATTTATTTTTAAATATGGGTCGAATAGTAATATTGTCATAAAATAATTCCATTATTTTCCCTCTATGTTACTCCCAAATAAGATTACTTACATTCTATTCATTTGCATTTATTTCTATTCATTTATTTTAAAACATCCAAATAAAGTTACTTAATTTCATTCTATTCCTTTCTTTTCCATTCATATCCCTTGTTTAAACATATTCTATTCTATTTCATTCATTTTCATTCTTTAATGTACATTCGATTCCAATCCCTTATGAACTCCCAAATGAAGCCTTAGCTTTCATTTGTGGGAGGAATGTAATGGAATAGAATGAAAAGAATAATTTTATAATATTCTTCCATTTTCTTATGTTAAAAGTTTTAATGGAGGGAATGAAAAATACATTGAAGTTTTAATGAAGGAAATGAAAATTTTATTCTCCTATTTGGGAGTTTAAGTGTGAATGAATGAAATGCGTCAAAGGGAACACTCATTCTTCTCTATTTTCTTAAAATTTCAAATTTTCATTCCCCCTCAAAAATTTAGAGGAATTGAAGAGAATGAAATTAGATTTAATGATTTTTTTACTAAAACTCCGAAAATATCCCTATATATTCAACCATTTATTTTAAAATAAAAGTTGAATAGTAATATTGTCATAAAATTATTTTATTTATTTCTCTTTATGTTACTCCCCAACAAAGTTACTTATATTCTATTCATTTCCATTTCTTTCCATTCCTTTATTTTAAAACATCCAATAAGGTTAGTTAATTTAATTTCATTCTTTTCTTTTCCTTTCCTTTCCCTTACTAAAATACATTTCATTCCTTTACATTCTTTTATGATTATTCATTTCCATTCTCTTATGAATTCTCAAACAAAGCATTAAGATTTATTGGAAAAATATTGTAAATATAGCATTTCAAAAAAAATAAAATAAAATCATTTTCAGATAAGCATCCATATAGTATAAATAAATAAGCATCCATATGTTTTGAGCTTGGAATTTACATGAGTTTGGGGTTAGATTGTACTAGGTTGGACTGATGATTTTGGAAGGGAGAAGAGTAGGGTTGTCCATCTTGACCCGCCACCTCACCCACCAGCCCAAACCGTCCAACCCAACGCCGGCAACGTTTGACGGATGATCTCTACTTCCAAGAACTAAAACCGATGTCAGTTGGCTGGTCTTCGCTATGAGTTAAGAGAGATCCTACAAACTACTAAGAAAAAGGGGAAAAAATAAAAACGTGTCTCAAATTAGAAGACACGAACTTGAAAAGAAGGCCCCCCTTTAATAAGGCAACTAAGGCAGTTCCCTAAGGCTCCAAAATGAAAGAAGACCCCCTTAAATAAGGGCTGTTCATTTAACAGAAAAATAATAGATTTATCCCAAAATTTTTAATCAATAAAATTTAGTATTTTTTTTTTCCGGAAAAAGAGCAACATATGCTAGGAACTCAATAAAAATGCACACTTCTTTGGAACTTACTTATATTAACTTACTGTTATTAATCTCAAAAAAAGAATTATCGTTATTCACTCAATGTTTATCTTATTTATCAATACCAAAGCCAATATCATACTGGAAAAATATATTGTATTGGCCATTAAATCAATACTAGAATTTATAGGCCTATTTTGGTTGTACTGGTCAATATTAGTGTTCATAAAAAAATTATTAAAAGAACATGTTATATTGGTTAAATGTACTAAAGATAATATGTATACTTATAAGATATTTAAATTTAAAATTTTTTGTTAATAAATATAAAAATTAATAAATTCGTACTTACATAAATAAATAAATAAATACTAATATATATATATTGAAATATTAAAATAGTGATAATTCCACAACAGTACAATGGTATAAGCCTGTAAGTGCACAATTGCACCTGGCCCTAAGGACAGTTATGGGCTCAGGCCCAATGAGCCTTGAACAATATGAATTTGTAGAGTGTGGGCTTAAAACCCAGGTTAGAAGCGCTTAAGGAATAAATGACAAGCTAAAAAGCTATAAACACTTAGAAGTAATAAGAAGTCTTGTAATTCCACCTCCTCGGATATAAGCCGAGGACTGTTCTTATATATAAGTCCTTTTCTTTTCTTTCTTTTTTTTAGGTACCAAAAAAAAAAAGCCCCTATTTCTGTTCCGGACCCCTCCTTAAATACTACTCCATTTAATATTTGTTACACGTGTTGCCTTCACCTCCCTTTGACCTAGATATTTTTCTTCCTAGTGCCTTTGAATAGTAACCAGAAGCTTCACTTCACCTGTTCAGGCGTCACTTCCCCATAATGCGGCCAGGGTGGTAGGTGCAAGGTCTTAATGTGGAGGTGTCAGTCCTCACATGAGTATATCTCCAATCATTGGTGCTCTAGGTTGTTCAAGAGTTCACCCCCTCCACCGTTGGTCTTTACCGTGTCTTCCCTTGTCCTTTCAGAGAAATTCTGGTCCTTCTGTGTCGTCCGAGGATAGAATCAACCTCGGCTATGTCCTCGGACCCTCGGCGAACGGGCCGACTTGTAGCACTAAGGAATCCTGAACTCAAGAGCAGGTCGGCCCTCCTAAAGTACAGCCCAAAGGCCCATGTAACCACCAGGGCCTTTTACTCCCCACAATAGCCCCTCAAAATTCTAATTTTCGACGTCCAAGGAGAAAAATAGAGTTTTGATCCGAAGAGAACTAATTTTGCACACTTCATGAACGATGCACGTATGGAAACCACTTCAAGTTTCAGAAGATGCCACTGGCGGTTCCATTTTCAAACGCGCGCATTTATTACTGTAAGTTACACTTTGTCCCCCACGTTCAACGGTAAGATGAGCATCCAACGGCCCTTGTTTCTCCATGAAAATTTGGGCGGGATAGAATTAATTTCGAGGCCGCCATTCCGCACGTCGTGACGCTTCGGGAACCTGCGCCTTCATTTAATTTGCCAGGGACTAATCCCATCAAAACATCAACAATCATATTCGCCTTCAGAAAACCGTGGAAATTTGCATATCCTCAAACTCCGTAAGTTCTTACTCACCACTCATTTCATTCTTAACCTTTTATCCGGACTTTGTCCTCGGCTGTCCTGGTAGACACCTCTTCTCTAGAGTCTAACCTTTCATCTTTTCTAATGGGTAGATTTAAGTGTCTCGTTGATACTGTCGCCGGAATGGAAGGCTTCAGAGCCAAATACCACATTCCTGGTGACGAAGGATTAAAATATTGCCCGGCGGAGGCCGTGGCAGGTTCCAGGAAGGAGGGAGAGGTCATAATCCCAATGATAGCCTTTATAGAAGGCGGGATGACCCTCCCAATGAAACCTGTGATGAGGGAATACCTCCGCAACCATCGGTTGTGTCCCGATCAATGCCTCCCCAACGTTTTTAGAGTTTTAGATAGCGTCGATGCCTTAAATGAACAAATGGGTTTAAACCTCACATGGCACGACGTCGTTTTTCTGTACGAATCCCATAAACTATCTAACGTAGGTTATTACATTAGTCCCGATCCAGTGTCGTTAGGCTAATCTCCTGCTTGCCCAAGTCCAACAAAGGCATGAGGACGACTACCTGATCGTCTCTGGAAACTGGCACGACGGTCTCCACTCCCAGTACAGTGGGGGGATCCAGGTGCGACACCTGAGGACTAACCTCCCCACCCAAACCTCCCTCAACACTAACAAACTTGCATATCGTATATTTCTATTTGTTTATTTTCTTTATTTTTGTATGTGAATCTGACCAAGGTTTAATTTCTCATCTTTTCTTGCAGATAAGCGAAACGTGCGCCCTCGTTTGAGTCTTTGCAACGTTGCCGACCTAAACCGAGTACTTCGATCCGAGGTGTTCGTTAGCGAAGACCGGCAGCTCCGAGCCGCTCACCTGATCCTAGGATACGATCCCATCTCCTCGGACTTCTAGGAGATAGACAACGCTATCATCGCCGGTGACCGAAGACGAAGGAGGATCAACGTAGCCCGGCCGAACTTTCTGGACGACCGCGACCTCCCGATGCCCTCAAACGTTCTGTACCTACGACCCACAGCGGCCATTCCCCTCTCCGTCCATCCCGAGGTAGCTGCTATCCCAGAAGAGCAGGTCTCTTCCTCACATACGTTAGACGACGAGATAGACCAGTTCCAACTCGAAGAATACAACGAACCTCGAGGGAACCAGTTTGTCGTACTCTCTGACGAGAAGGAAGAAACTGCCGAAGCCTCCGGAATTGCTGGGTTCGTTGTCGCACTCCCAGAGGACGGATCCGAGGAAGATATGGATAGAATGAAGGACCTTCTTACTACCAGAGCCGCGAAGGTCACGGAGAAGAGGACAGGGGCAGCACAAGTCCCTCCTACCCTGCCACTTACCCCTCCTCCAGCTGAGCCAAAACTTCCAGCGAGGACCCTAAGAAAAAGAGAAAGGGGAAGATGAAGGGGCGACCAACAAGGCCCCAAAAACACGTAACTAACCTCCACCGGCTCAGCAGCAAAAGCAGGACAAAGGCAAGGGTAGAGCCCGTTCAGTAGAGAGCGGGGAGATTGGGGTAGTAGCCGATGTGCGCAGGGCACCGGCCACCTGGTCCCCTGACCTAAAGCTGGATGGCGCTCCTATCTCCTGCCAGTCCAGTATAAGGTCGGTTCAACATGGCCATGCCCACCACTTGGCCGAGGTGTTGGAGCGCCCTCTTTGCTGCCCAAGGATATGGAGTCCTTGGAAAAAATGAGCCAGCCACAGCTTTTCCTTGCTCTGAAAGAGACTTGGCGCTGGTAAGTTTTCCCCTTTTTATGAAGAGTTTACTTTTAACAATACTTATAAGTTTTTGTTGTGTTTGACCCCATCATATTTCATTGCAGGCTGTTCAGAGGTATCGTAGCTGAAAAGTTATTGAAGATACTCGGAAGAAGGCCAGAGCCGAGCTGGAGATCAGATTGGAGACTGAGAAGTCTCTGGGGACAGCACTTGCTGAAAACGAGAAGCTGGTCTCGGAGGGGCTGATGTAAAGAGGGAGAGAGATGGTGCTGAGTCAAGTCTCAAAACCATGACGACCCAAATAGAAGGGCAGCGCAAGCTCCTCCATGAAAAAGATGATGAGATTTCCGAGCTCAAAGGGAACGCTCGGATTTGGAGAAGGAAATTGCGCTGCTGAAGAGAGAAGCCAGCACATTTCAACGCTCTTTACAAGCTGCCAAGCAAGCGAGCTATGAGGAAGGGGTGGCCAACACTGAGGAGCAGCTGACCGAGGCCTTCGCGCCTTGTGCCGTGAATACTGCCAGAAGGTTGGGGGGAAGCCCTAAACGCAGCTGGAATTCCCTCCTCGGAATTGAGGAAGTCCGAGAACGTCTGGCTTCCCCTGGAAATACAGGAGATTGAGGAGGCTCCTGCTGCCCACCCCACCCCTGACTCAACCCTACCAGCACTGCCCCAGATGGTCCTACAGCCAATCCCCGATCCTACAGAACCTCAAGTTCCAACAAGAAAAGGGAGGAGGAGGAGATGCCGAGAAGGACTTGAGCCAAAAGTGGACCCTAACGTCCTTCCAACGAAGACAGTAGACAAGGGAAAGCAAGTCTTGACCCCCTTTGAGCTGGAGTTGAAAGAGACCGAAGCAACCAGTACTTTTCAGCAAGATCCTCCTCCGAAGGCTTAAGACCTAGCTTAGGACTTCTGTGATTTTGTGTTCAGCCTTGACATGTAATGAACGTTTAAATGATTAAGGAACAACATTTTATTTAATGTCTCTTATGTTACCACTGTTTGTATTTCATTCTTTTTTACTTATCGTAAAGGTTTCCCATCAATACGGAGCACAAGTTTATCAGAGTGCGTGTGTCATTAAAACTTAACAGAAGGTGATAAGGTTGGACTGGTTTAACCATGACTTAGTTTTAAAAAGAGGGCCTCATATCACGATTAAACCTTTGTAGTATACAGCATTACTATTAGTAGGATGAAAGGTCGAGGACGATTCCTTTTATAAACACGTTTAACAATTAGAGAAACATGCTTAAGATCCGAATCAATGGACAGTAAGGCATTGTCTTAACTGAACAATAAGAAGTTAATTTTGACCGAGTCTATAATCGAGAGAGTAGTAGACTTCATCAACTATGTGGTTTCTATCTCGAATGGATGTGAATTCCGTGAACCATTCCTGCACAACTTTGCTTAACACTAAGGGACATAAAGATTTAAAATTTGATCTAGCAATCAATAAGACAATATTTTCAAATGCACTTAATTAATTTCCACAAGGTTGGTGGTCCAGGACTACAATTAACCAGCTTTGTTTGATTCTTTAAGATTGTAACTCCAAATGTTATTTTCCAAAGTAGGAGGTCCGAAGACCGGCATAACTAAGGTTCTGTTTAACAAATGATAAGACATCAATTTCCACAAGGTGGTGGTCCGAGGACTACACTTAACCAAGTTTCTGTTTGATTCTTTAAGATTGTAACTCTAAATGTTAATTTTCCCAAAGTAGGAGGTCCGGAAGACCCGGCATAACTAAGGTTCTGTTTAACAATGTTACTTGGAAATTCATGAAATATAATAATTTTCAAATAAGTGCCGACAACAGTAAACTTTATTAATAATAATACCTTCGTAGGTTATTTACATTCACGGCGGTGGTATATATTTTCATCTAAATCAGCTAGCCGATAAGATCCTATCCCTGCTACTGAAATAATACGATAGGGGCCTTCCCAGTTGGGTCCTAGCTTGCCCCAGGCCGGATTCTTAGCGGTGCCCATAACCTTTCTTAACACAAGATCACCAGGTGCTAGTGGCCTCAGCTTCACGTGGCATCATATCCCCGTTTAAGTTTTGTTGGTAATAAGCCATCTGGACCATAGCTGCCTCACGTCGTTCTTCGAGTAAGTCAGACTTTTCTCCAGGAGCCATCGTTCTCTCGGTATTAAAAGAACTCGTCTTGAGGGTGGGAAAACCAGATTCCAGAGGTATCACCGCCTCGCTCCATAAGTCATAGAAAATGGCGTTTCTCCAGTGGACCTGCGCGGTGTGGTTCGATATGTCCACAGAACGTGAGGGAGTTCTTCTACCCATCTACCTTTCGCATCATCCAACATTTTCTTCAACCCGTTGACAATGACCTTGTTAACGGCTCGGCTTAGCCATTTCCTTGAGGATAGGATGGGGTGGAGTACCTGTTTATGATACCCATGTCACCACAATATTGCCTAAACGCCTTGCTGTCAAATTGAACACCATGTCAGAGATAAGCGTGTGTGGTATGCCGAATCTAGTAATAATATTTTTCAAATGAACTTCTTGGAATCAAACATCTAATATTTGCCAAGGGCTCGGCCTCAACCCATTTAGTGAAATAGTCTGTCCACTAAAAGCCATCTTTTGTTGCCTACGGCCCTCGGAAATGGCCCAACTATATCTAGTCCCCACTGTGCGAAGGGCCAAGGGCTGGAAAGGGGGTTAAGAACTCTCTAGGTTGATGGATATTGGGGCGAACCTCTGACATTGATCACATTTCCTAGCGTAATCTTGAGCCTCCCTTTGCATATTGGGCCACCAAGTAACCCTGAGTCAAAGCTCTGTGGGCTAAGGATCTCCCCCAGTGTGGCTGCCACAAATCCCTTCATGCAGTTCTTCCAAAGCCCTTCGGTTGAGTCTGGGTGTACACACAACAAGTACGGTCCTGAAAAGGATCGTTTATATAGTTTCTGATCCTCGGCAACAGAAACGTGGTGCTTTTCGGCGTACCTTATCTGCTTCTGATTTGTCCTCAGGGAGAACATCATCCTAAGAAAGGATATGACCGGGTCCATCCAACTATGCCCAGGTCTTATGAGATGAATGCGAGGCGCATCGGTGGTGACAAGAGTGGGTTCTAATAAATCCTCGATACGGATAACCCTAGGTATACTTGAGCCGAGGTCGTTGCCAGCGTAGCTAAGGAGTCTGCATGGGTGTTTCCAGTCCGAGAGATGTGAACCAAGACAAAGGAGTCAAACTCAGCTTGCTGACGTTTGACCTGGGCCAAATACTCCTGCATCTTGGATCTCTGGCTTCCATGGTTCCCATGACCTGGCAACCACCAGCTGAGAGTCCGAGAAGAAGAAACATCCTTCCCACCCATTCTGTGCACCATTCTCATGCCCACCAAGACTGCTTCGTACTCGGCCTCATTGTTAGTGCCGAGAACGCCAATCTCATAGATTTTTCAAAAACAATCTCTTCGGGGGAGATCAGAACAAGTCCAACACCAGCCCCTCTCTGGTTGGTCGCCCCATCCACATACACTTTCCAGGTCGGAGATATTGCCGCTGTGATCACACCAACTGATTTTTCACCCACGGGGAAGTCTCCTAGAGTTTCCTCCAGCAATGGCTCAGAAAACTCCGCCACCAGGTCAGCGAGGACCTGACCCTTCACCGAGGTGCGAGGCCTATATTTAACGTCAAAAGCCCCCAGGATGGTCCCCCACTTTGCTATTCTTCTGGAGTAGTCGGCGCTGCGCAGCACTGCCTTGAGAGGCAATTGGGTCAGAACGACCATTGTATGGGACTGAAAATAATGGGGAAGCTTTCGCGTGGCATGAACAACAGCCAGAAGTGCTTTTTCCAAAGGCAGATAACGCACCTCAGCATCGCCCAACGATTTGCTAACGTAATACACCGGTCTTTGCACACCGTTATCATCCCTTATCAAGACCAGGCTGACTGCGTGGACGGCCACTGCCAGATAAGCAAATAAAATCTCGTGCGCCTCTGGACGAGAGAGAATAGGCGGCCGAGAAAGATAATGCTTGAGTTGTTGAAAAGCTAACTCGCAGTCCTCGGACCATTTAAACCCTTTCCACTTGTTCAACAACTGTAAGAAAGGACGACAGCGATCGGCTGACCGAGATATGAATCGATTCAAAGCGGCTATCATTCCTGTTAACTTTTGAATTTCCTTTGGGTTCCGAGGAGGCCACAAGTTCTGGATAGCCTTGACCTGCGAGGGATTTACCTCTATACCTCTATGAGTAATCATATATCCCAAGAACTTTCCCGACCCCACGCCGAAAGAGCACTTTGAGGCGTTGAGGCGCAACTTGTACTTTCTTAGAATTTGAAAAGTGTCAGACAAATCCTTTATGTGTGAGGGTATTGTTTTGCTTTTCACCACCATGTCGTCCACGTACACTTCGATGGTTTTCCCTATCTGCTGTTCAAACATTCTGGTCATCATCCTTTGATAGGTAGCCCCAGCATTCTTCAAACTGAATGGCATGACCTTATAGTGATAATTGCCTATTGGAGTAATGAAAGCAGTCTTCTCCTGATCCTCCAACACCAGGGGAATCTGATGGTAACCCTGGAAAGCGTCCAAAAAACTCATCCTAGGATGTCCGACGGTGGCATCCACCAATTGATCAATACGCGGCATAGGGAACGAATCTTTGGGACAGGCCTTGTTCAGGTCCGTGAAGTCCACACATACCCTCCACGTTCCATTCTTCTTCTTGACTACGACAGTATGAGCCAACCACTCAGGGTAGAAAACTTCTTTGATAGCCCCAGCCTTCTTAAGTTTGGCCACCTCTTCCTTTACAGCCTCGGAATGTTCCTTGGAATAGCGCCGAGGTGGCTGCCTTCTTGGGACAATGGCCGAGTTGACATTCAAGTGATGACAAATGAAACTCGGATCAACACCTGGAGCCTCGTAAGGATCCCACGCAAAGACGTCGACGTTTTTCCTTAAAAATTCTATCAATTCCATCTTCTCCTGGTATGGCAAAAGTGTACCGACTTGGAAGAACCTCTCCGGGTCGTCGGCAACTGAAAATTTCTCTAATTCTTCACAATGTGTCTCCTCTCCTGGCAGCACTCCAGATGCGTCAGGAGACGTTAACTGCTATAAGCCTTTGGTGACCAAAACCGAAGGCTGAGTTTCCGTCTGGTGCAATACTGCAGCTGATATGCACTGCCTGGCCACCGACTGGCTGCCGAGGATTTCCTCAACACATTCCCCCGAGGGGAACTTGACCTTGACATGCAAGGTAGAGGAGACAGCCCCCAACGCATGCAACCAAGGCCTAGCGAGGATGGCCGTATATGGAGAATATGCATCGACGACAATGAAATCCACCTCTACTGTTTCTGAGCCGGATTGAACGGGCAAACGAATTTGTCCTCTCGGCATAACAGATCTCCCTTCAAAGCTTATGAGGGGCGAATCATAAGGAGTCAGGTCTTCCATCCTCAATCTTAGCCCCTTAAATAGATAAGGGTACATGATATCTGCACCGCTGCCCTGGTCTATCATTACCCTCCTGACGTCATAATTTTCTATCCTGAGGGTAACCACAAGGGCATCGTCATGGGGCTGAATGGTACCAGCCTTGTCCTCCTCGGAAAATCCCAAGACTGGCAAAATGGCCTTCAACCTGTTCGGCTGCAACCTGCATCCTCGGCTTGAGAATGAGAGACGGCCATCACCCTAGTCGGGGCCTGACCCGGTCTGCCAGGTGCAGCGAAGATGACATTGATGGTTCCCAATGCTGGCCGAGAGGAGTTGTTCCTCTGATTGTTTGAGGCGGCTTGATTGCCCTGCCCGGCAGGCTGACACAAATGCTGCTTTAACTTTCCTTCACTGACGAGCTGCTCCAAGTGGTTCCAAAGGGTCCGACAGTTCTCGGTGGTATGGCCCACATCCTGGTGGTATTGACAAAAGAGGTTTTGATTCCTCTTTGCAGGGTCCCCTGCTATCTTACTAGGCCACTTAAAGAAGGGTTCCTTACGAACTTTCTCCAGTAATTGATGTACTGGCTCTCGGAATACTGTATTTACAGCTTGAGGTGCCGCCGAGTTGGACTGTCCGAAATAATCTCTCCTCGGCCTACTGTTATTGTATCGGTCCGACCTGAAATCCCTTCTCTCCTGCGGGATAACTTTCTCCTTTCCCTTTCCTTGCTGTTGGTCCTCCTCTACCCTCTTATACTCATCAATGCGATCCATAAGGCGACGTACGCTGCGGACAGGTTTTTTCGTCAAAGATTTTCTCAAGTCGTGGTCTGTAGGAAGACCTACCTTAAAGGTATTCAACGCCACTTCATCGAAGTCGCCATCTATCTCGTAAACATCTCCAGTAACGGTCGGAGTATGTTTTCAGTGTCTCCCCTTCTTTCATGGTCATGGACAACAGCGAGTCCAATGGCGAGGGACTCTGCTACAAGTAATAAACCGCGAAGCGAATGACCTAGTCAACTCCCCAAATGAACCTATGGATCCTGACTTAAGGCCGTTGAACCACCTCATGGCACAGGTCCAAGCTAGAAGGGAAGACTTTACACATCAGCGTCTCGTTGTGAGAGTGTACAGCCATCCTTGGTTGAAGTGACTCACGTGCTCCACCGGATCAGTCCGGCCATTGTAGATGGTAAAGGTGGGCTGAGTAAATCTCCTGAGAAGCCTCCCCTTCTCAATCCTTCGCGAGAACGGAGATTTGGAGAGCTGGTGCAACGCCCTGCTCATAGCATCGTTGCCTAGGCCCCTAGAAGGAACCCTTTTGCGTTTGCGGGCTGGCTGATCGTCCTCCCCACCGGAGGACGCTGAGCTGGGGGGTGAGCGCGTTCCTGAGTCATAGCCATCCCCTCATCTTCCTCAGAGGAAGGACTGGACGAGGACGGTGAAGACTTACGTCTGGCGCGGCGTAACTTCCTCTTCAAGTGGTTGATCTCCTCCTGCATGGCTCTAGAACCATCGTCATGGGTGGTGCTAGCCCCACCAGGAGTATGGCTAGCCCTTGGGTACTCTGAATGGACACTTCCTTCACGATCCCTTCGACGTTCGAGGCGCTCGAAATGATCTTCAGGTTGCGATCCTGTGACTCTGCATGGCGAGCGCCTAAGCCTGCCATGATATCCCTACTTCTTCTAGACTAGATTTCCCACAGACGGCGCCAATTGTAAGTGCACAATTGCACCTGTCCCTAAGGACAGTTATGGGCTCAGGCCAATGAGCTTGAACAATATGAATTTGTAGAGTGTGGGCTTAAAACCCAGGTTAGAAACGCCTTAAGGAATAAATGACAAGCTAAAAAGCTATAAACACTTAGAAGTAATAAGAAGTCTTGTAATTCCACCTCCTCGGATATAAGCCGAGGACTGTCTTATATATAAGTTCTTTTCTTTTCTTTTCTTTTTCTTTAGGTTACAAAAAAGGGAGCCCCTATTTCTGTTCCGGACCCCTCCTTAAATACTACTCCATTTAATATGTGTACACGTGTTGCCTTCACCTCCCTTTGACCTAGATATTTTTCTTCCTAGTGCCTTTGAATAGTAACCAGAAGCTTCACTTCCACTGTTCAGGCGTCACTTCCCCATAAATGCGGCCAGGGTGGTAGGTGCAGGGTCTTTAATGTGGAGGTGTCAATCCTCAACATGAGTATATCTCCAATCATCGGTGCTTCTAGGTTGTTCAAGAGTTCACCCCTCCAACCGTTGGTCTTTACCGTGTCTTCCCTTGTCCTTTCAGAGAAATTCCGGTCCTTCTGTGTCCGCGAGGATAGAATCAACCTCGGCTAGTCCTCGGGACTCGGCGAACGGGCCGACTTGTAGCACTAAGGAATCCTGAACTCAAGAGCAGGTCGGCCCTCCTAAAGTACAGCCCAAAGGCCCATGTAACCACCAGGGCCTTTTTACTCCCCACAAAGCCGATACCGAAATATTTTATTCCTCTAACTAAACCAAAATAACAACCCTCCCTTGATCATTATTTTTTATTTTAGATTTGATTTTTCTCTCTTTTTCTCTCTCACTAGTTTTCTGAGTTTCTCTCATTTACCCTTTGAGTTACTTGTATACTATCTTTATAGCCAAATTGTTATGTGTTAGGCTGGATGTGAGTTTGACTTACCTCCAGTATTTTTTTAATTGAACAAGTTCTTTTATTTTAAATATATAATGACAATGACAAGAATTTTAATATCGACATTTTATTTAGTTCGTTAATAAGTGACATGGCAACCCCTTATTAAAAGAAAAAAAATTTCAATTAAAAAAATATTAAAAGAGTGCTAAATCCCATTTGAAGAACCTACCTTATTGTGGTACCTTATTTTAACACATTCCTATTATTCATCATTTAAATGGTAACTTGAATGCTTGACATTCGTTTTAGAGAAAAGTTCGTTTGCAAATTTCAATTTGCAAGTAAGCTACACGCGGTTTAAATACAGCTAACCGCACTCTTTTAGAAAGCATAAGCAAGCTAAAGTGCAATTTAATCTCTAAGATATATATTTTTTCTCATGCAAGAGACAAGAAGGAAACAAAATAATTAAAACTTATTAAAATTTTATGCACGATTGTTGACTTCCATAAATTCAATTGTTATGCACTATACTCAAGCGTTTTTATTTATTAAAATTTGTAATTGGTTCTCCTCTTTTTAAAAATCATGTGTCATTTAATTTTTTTTAATATGTTTGATACTTAGGCTGCGTTTGTTTGAGTGTAAAATATTTTTCGAGTATAAAATAATTTCAGGTAAAAATATTTTCGGGGAAGGAAAATATTTTTAGGTGTTTGGTGGCATTTTAAAAAATACTTTGGAAAATATTTTCAGGTGTTTGGTAACATTCTAAAAATGTAAATTTTCTACTCATTTCTCACATTTTTTCAGTCATTTTCTCACATTTCAAACAAATTTTATAATAGAAAATTACAATCCATCAACTTCTAAACAAACAAAAATCAAAACAACACCAATCAACTTCTAAACAAACAAAAATCAAAACACCATGGGCAAATCATTCCGTCGAATTGAGAGAGGGAGGAGAGGGAGGTGAGATAAGGAGGAGGAAGAGAGAGATCGGTGACCCTCTCCTTCTCTATTTTCTAACGGAAAATTCTATTTGAAGGTAAAATAAAAACGGAAATGATTTTTAATATAGGAAAGGGTATTTTACCGTCAATGAGAAGTAATTTTCAGTTTGACCAAATTTTTAGTTGTTGCCAAACACCCACAAATGTGTAAAATATTTTCTGGAACTCATTTACTGTTCAACCAAATGCAGCCTTAATTAAGTTAAATTTATTAATTTTTCATTACTACCCAACATGATGGACATGTTATTTCCCTTGTTGAGAACAACATATTAACGTATAATTTGTATTAATAAGCCGAAAAAGGTTGAGAGTTTTTAAAATTGAAACAAAGACAAATTGTGATATATCATTTAATTTTTTAATATATTTATTACTTAAATTGATTTATATTTATTAATTTTTCATTATTAACCAGCGTGCTTGATCCCCTTAAGTCTTCATGCTAGCCACGTTGACTTAAGTTTTCATGCTAGACACGTTGAGAGCAAATTCAAGTCTTGCATGCAACATATTTTTATCCATTTTTATTATGTAATTTAATTTTTTAATATATTTGATACTTAAATTGGATTATACATATTAACTTTTCATTCCTAATCAGCGTGGCCTTATATTTGATACTTATATTGATTTATATTTTGAGGTCTTGCCAGCAGCATATATTTTCATCCTGCTCATTGCATCAACAATAGCTAAACGACAGCAGAAACTAAACGGGAAAGAAGCTTCAAATAATAAGAAGAAAACGCATAAGGTTGCTTTGGGGAAATAAATAAAGAAGCAAAAATAACGGTAATGTTTTGTTTAAAGAAAAAGCAGAGCCAACACGTAAGAAGTTGTAAACCGAAGAGAGTCACACGCAAAGCCAGATGTAATGATCTTGTTAGTTACTATCGGAAGCCGTTGCACAGTAGAGTTTGTTAGGAGTTAGTTTCAGTTTTTCCCGCCTTTTACTTCCTTCTTGTGTTGTATAAAAACAGAGCAGTTATTTTATTTGTAAATACTTCACAATCACTTTGTGATTCATTATTGAATTCTCTCAGATTCAGAGAGGTTTTCCATTCTAATCACTCCAATCTTTTCTTCTTCTTTTTTTTTTTGAAAGCCTTATACAAATCATTTTAAAATCTACAAAATAAAACATAACCTCAAACACACACACTTCACAAAAAAAGATAAGTTATCAAATACCCGACTTGCTTTCGAGCCCATGTATCACCATGGAAACCATCCTTGCCGCCGCCATCCTCGATTGATCAAAAGCTTTACTGAAGAGAACTCTCTTTGAGTAAAAAGTACTAATTGTGGCAAGTTGAAGACGATCGATACTGTTATTTATAGGTCGGGTCCGCTAAAGTCTGTTAAAAAATGTACATAATATTTTTTAAAATGGGTTAAAATGTCCTAAAATCATGCAGCTAAACACCCCTTAAAAATCATAACTCACTGTAAAAAAATTGCAAGTTGAACGTGCTGGACTTCTGGCAGCCTTTTACCAAAACCTTTTCTAGACAATAAAGTGAGGGGGATCTGTCAATAAAAACGACGCCTCAATCAAAAATACTAACCTCGATATCTGCCCAATCAAGTATCCAAATTGCATTTCGCTGTACCAAAAGCTTTTATAAATCTCCAGATCTGCAATAGTTATGCACAAAACGACGTGTCGGTAAAAAATGCTAAATAATAATTTCATGCTTCAACGAGGGATGGGTCTGCCAAATCAAGTTTACAAATTGCATTTGGCTGGAGCAAAAGCATTTATAGACCTCGAGATCTGCAAAATTTATTACGTGTCAATAAAAAATGCTAACTCATAATTTGATGCTTTAACGAGGGATGGGGTAGCATCTGTCAAATCAAGTTTTTAAATTGAATTTGGCTAGACCGAAAGCATTTAACCTTTTATAGACCCCGACATCTGCAAAAAGTTAATGAACAAAACGACATGTCAATTAAAAAGCTAAATCATAATTTGATGCTGCTAAAGTTATGGCCAAAATGACGTGTCCATAAAAAAGCTAAATCATATTTTGATTCTCAATCATTGGATTTAGTTTTCTTGAAAAGGACGCATAGACCATTGTCACAAGTTGGAAGGGCATTCTTGTGTTTTTCATAGTCCCGAAAGTTAATGACTGAAAGATAGAATCTTTTAACCTTTCCATCGTGTGCTTTTCATTGACCATTGATTTTTTTTTTTTTTAGAATGAAACCTGGGAATTAAATTAAAATAGAATCTTTATTGGTTCTCTCTCTCAATTTTTTGGTATTTTTTTTTATTTTATGTTTTTGCATTTTATATGTTTTTTTATTGTTAAATGTTATTTTTTTCGTTATAAAGAATTAAAAATAGTATAAAAGAATATAATATTATTTTATTATATAGCATGATTCAAATAATTTGATGTTTATTGTTATATCTTTTTCTTCTTGTTCTCATCTTATTTTATTTATTATTTAAATTCAACTACATCTTCTATATCATTAAATTATATAGATTTTCTCTCTTTTTTTATTTTGAAAAATTAACATGTAATATTTTCATGGTATAAAATATGTGAACATAATACACATTAGTTGATTTTTATGGTTCCAATACTCTTTTGCATTTATTTATTTTTTCATGATTCTTAAAAAAACTAATATTACCTTAAGAAGATTACAAATATACAGTGAAACTACTAAACTAAATTTTTTTTGGAAAATGTTAACAAGCACGGTGTGGTGCTTGTTAACATTTTATTTTTTGTGTTTCACTCAAAAAAAGGAAAAAAAAAGTTATCAAAAAAATTTTCAAAAGAAATAAAAAAAATATTGCCAAAAATTGAAAAACTGCCAAAAAGCTAAAAAAGTAACCAAAAAATTACCCAAAAGTGTGTTGTTAATGGGTATCTTACTGTGCCCATTAATACAATCCATTTTTTTTTTAGAGAGAGTTTCAACTTATGACGTTTGCTTTTGATGATTTTTTTTATCACCAGACCAAGACAACAATTAGTTTTTGGAGTTGGCGGGATTGAATCTCAAGTCTCTTATTCAGCCATCTGAGACTTTACCAGTTGAACTAGTTAGAACCCACAAAACTACTAAACTAATTTTTAATATATCAAAATGTATGCGTTTCTTTATTCTAATTTAGTTTACTTTTTCTTCATAATATGTGTCCAATATTATTCAAAACTATCTTACATAAAATATTATAAATTATTCTTCCATGTTACAGGTAACTTACTTATTTCAATTAATGACAACTGTCATCTTACCGTGGCACAGATGGTACGTTAGACACTAACTTGGTCATTAACATTTTTAAAATAGCAGAAAGTAGAGCACGAGCTAGGCACATTTGGGAAATGGGAAATTTGTTGGATATCACAAGAGAGGCTCTTTGTTATACTATTTCAAACTCACATTTTTTTATTTTAAATACATATTTTTACACATTTTTACTCACACATATTTTTAAAAATTACAAAAATTTCATCTAAAATTACTCTACCAAACACCTCCGAAAAGTCTGCGAAATAATAGGTAGATTATAAATTGGTTGATGATTCAGGGAAAAACCAAGTTGCAAGCATTGATGTCTCAAAAGCGGGGCCAGACTTAGTAAACGAAATTCATTTTATTATCTAAAAGCAGAGCCGACCAGTCCAACTGGAATCCACTTATGGCCTGTCTAGAAGTTTAGAGAGGGAGGAGAGTAGAGGAGAGGAGAGTTGTGGAGAGGAGAGTAGAGTGAAATGATTACCCTCCACCTTGTTTGGATGTTTTTAAAATTAGTAAGGGGGGAAGGGAGTAATTAGCCCTTCCTTTGTTTGGATGTTTTTAAAATTGAGATGGAGAGGAGTGGAAATGATTAAATAGACAAATTTACCCATATTTGAAAATAAATTGTAACATTGGTCTATGATTAATTGGTTTGTAATTTTGTTAATTTAAAAAGAGAAATTGGAGAATTCATTTGATCAATAATTTATCTACTCTACTCTCCCTCCAAATCTCTCCAATTTGGGGGAATTAAAAATGAGGGGTTAAAGGTAGTTGAAACCCCCCTAAACCCCTCCAAATCCCTCCCCCTCCTTCTTTAAAAAACTTCCAAACAAGGGATTAATGATCTCAAAAGCATAATCTTTAGTTAAAGTTTAACCCACTCACAAACACAAAGTGAAGTGAATTTCTCCACTTATTTAAAAAGTAATCAACCTTTTAAAGTTGTAGTACTATAATCATTGTGTAGTGTAGACAACGATGGAGTTATAGTGGAATATATGAACACAATCTTAGTCTACCTACTGGAAAAGCATTATTAATAAGCATTCCAATAATTTAGGTGAAAATATCTTTTTAGTTCTTATATTTTGGGTCATTTTTTACTTTAATCTTCAAATTTTTTGAGCTCCAATTCGGGCCTCTAAGTTTTGAAAATCATTTTTATTTAGGCTCCATTTATTTCAACGTAAAATATTTGTAAAAGTAAATATTTTGCATACAAAATATTTTATTGAACATATTATCATTTTCTAGTATTTGATTTGCATTTATGAAAATGTAAAAAATGTATGTTTTAGCAAAATGAAATTTTTATAACAATCTCACAACCACCATTTGATCTGACAAAAACCAACCCACCACCATCCACCAACCCCCAAACCACCACCACACAAACACCCCCCCCCCCCCACCACCACCACCGCCACCCAACACTTCGCTGACCATTCAAATCTACGGAAAAAAAAAAAAAAAAAAAAAAAAAAAAAAAAAAAAAAAAAAAGCGCTAAAGCTAGCCAGCCAACCACCCATCATAACCCACAAACCCAGCCCTCACCATGGCCCACAAACCATTCCAATAACCTAAAAACTCAGTTATCACCATGACATAAACCATCCTAGCAACCCAGCACAACCCATAAACCAACCAAAAAGCCCAAATCAATAAACCCATGTAGTGGCAAAAAAACTCAGATCTGAGAATCGGTGGGTGAGTTGACAATAGTGGAGGTAGAACTGGTGGGTATATGGTCGGACCAAGAATCGGTGGGTGTATGGTCAGATCTGAGAACCAGTGGGTGGAGGTGTGGGGCTGATGATGGTAGAGGTGGAGCTGGCAATGAGAGTTGCCGGAGATGGGTGGTGCCGTGAACCTGAGAGTGGCTTGATAGCTCTGGTTTGTGAGAATGGAGAAGTTGAGAGTGGGAAGGGAGAGAGTCATGGGAAGTATCTACAGAAGACAGCGTGAGAGTGACTGAGGTATCTGAGGGAGAGAGTGTGTGTTAGAGGGACTGAGGTTAGAGGAAGTGAAAGTATCGGGGGGTGAGAGTGAGAGAGCAAATGTAAAATGTTTTACCAAAATTTTATGTGTAAAATATTTTACATAAATTTGCCTAATTGATTTTGTTGACTAAAAATATTTTCTTTTTGACTAAATATTTTACTGTAAAACAAACACGATAAAATGAGAACATGTTTTCCTGAAAATATTTTACATTAACAAACATAGTGTTAATCTCAACCATCATTTTACTAATAAAAATTGCTTATGTGACATGTAGAATTCACAACTGCCACATTAGACATTTACATGATAAATAAAATGATAATATAAAATTTATTTAGAAATTTAAAAATGTCACTTAACATCCAAATTAAAAAATTAAAATTTATATTATTTTAGAAAATACTTTAAATTTACCTTGGGCAAGGCAAGAAGCTAAAATCTAATTTCCAATAATTTTTGTGTTGAGAGAGAAATTGTTTGGTGTATTCCAATGATTATAAAAATTGAAGTCTTAAATTGTTATGGAAAATTGATCATTCATGGTGATTTAGCACACTTCTAACAAATTTTATGAAACATTTTAAAATTTCAATTAGAATGAATTTATTTTGACCCGCAATTTTCAGATCTTTCTCTCTTATGTGACCTTTTAATGATAGTTTAATTTGCTTAGCTTAATGGTCCGGTTGGATTGAAAATGGAGAAAAGAGAGTTGAGGAAAAAAAAGTGGTGGGGTCGAGTGTTTATTCCCCAGAATGGGAAAAAAAACTAGAGGAAAAAGCTCATGAAAATGAGCTGCCAAAAATGCCCCTGCACATTATACTTTGTTCTTCTTTGCCTGCTTATTTTCTTTTTTCTATTTTTCTTTTTTTCCCCTTTGAATTGTACTCTCACTTTTTTTGAAAAGTTGAAGAAAATGAAACTTCTTTATTAAAAAAAAAAAAAACATGTAAGAAAAAAAAGATAAAGGGGTAATTACACATAACCCACTTGTGGTATGTTTCGTTTGCTTTTCGTAATTCACCTCTGTTAAAATAAAAGGTAAATAGGTATTTTTGCTCAAATTTTATATCTCCCTCCTCTCAAAACAAAAAAGAAAATAAAAATACAAGAGAAACAAGATAAAAAGAAAAAGTGATAATTATCTCTTTCTATTCACACAAATTTTGAACATGAATAATATTCCAAAACACAAAAAAGCATTTAGCTAAAAGGGCGCTCAAATATAGATTTTCAAAAACTAAAAAAGTAATATATACATAAAATCTTAAAAATATATTTAAAAAAAAAATCAAATTTTGATTTAAAAAATACAGGGATCACGGCATAGAAAACAGGCAGCGAGATAGGCATACTAATTTAGTTTTGCTTTTCACTCTTCATTCTCATATCAAGCCCTACAAAGAAGCCCACCATTGCCTCAGATCTCCTTTCAAAGTCACACGGAAAAAAAAAAAAAAAAAAAACAGAGAAAGTTGAATCAGCAAAAGAAACAGAGAACAAAAATGCGTCGCAGAAACTATGACACCTCGTCTTCATCTTCTTCGTTGAGTGAAGCTTTGATCTTTGCCACTGTTATGTCTCAAGATCACCTGGAACCAAATGGGAATCACGTGCAGTCAAGTGGTGATATTGCAGAAAGTGGCTAGAGATAAGAATTATAAGAAGATAAGGATAATGCCTCAAGATTAGTTGATATTTGCAGTAGATTAGTATCATTTGAATTAGGATTGTTATATGAATAAGGAGCTATCTTGCGATAGGACTCTGTTAGATAGGATTTGGTTATCTCTTGTATTTGAATTCCAATCCACCTTGTATTTAAGAGTATTAAGTGAGATAAGAGGCAGGCAGAATTTTAATCCCAAATATCTCTCTCTCTCCCTATAATTTCTAGGAGGGTAGTCGCCTCGAATGCGGCTAAGTTATCCATCAAATTGCAGTTTATTGCAGCCACCCTTTGTATCATCGGCCTCCCAGTTGACGTGCACGTCAAGGATAGTTCTGTCTATACTGGAATTTTCCACACTGCCTGTGTCGAAGAGGAATATAGTATGTCGTTTAAACTCTGCTTTCCTTTCCATTTTCTCGAATCCTTTTCTTGGTTTTGATTCTTCTGCCGAAATTGCACCTGGGTTTTATTGCATTGGAGTAAATTGCATATGGGTTTTGATTTTTATGAGTTGTCGCGGGCCTAGCTTGGATTGAATCTGATCTGGGATTGCTGACTATATATTAGTTCACTGTTTTTGGGTTCAAAATTTGTGTGGATGGAGAGAGACTAATCTTTTACATTTTTGCTTTATTTTTTATTTTGAAAGGAGGGAGTCATAAAATTTGAATAAAAATATTTATTTACTTTTGATTTTAACGGAATTAGGTTACGAAAAATAAACCGAACATTTCACAGATGAGTTAAGTGATACATTTTAAACCATTAATAGGTAAAGTAATTTTCGCCCAAACTAAGTTGGATTATAATTAACTATCTCTAAAAAAAATAAATACCAAAGAAAGATAAGCATAAAAGAAAAAAAAAAAAAAAACGAATGAACTTAGAAATAGTTATAAAAAAAAAAAAAAAAAAAAAAAAAAAAAAAAAAGAGCTTAGAAATAGAAAAGACAAAGCAAAGACCAACGCCCAAGAAAGTACAGAAGAATTATGACTCAGAGCTCTTTTATTCTTTAGATAAGTGTTAATTTATAATATTTATTTTGATTTGAGATTACTACATTTTTTAATCACAAAAAAAACTTAGAAGAGTGATAAAAAATTATTTTATCACACATAATATTTATCACATTCTTAGATTTTTTTGTGATTGGAAAATGAAGCAATACTAGATTATAATAAATGTTCTAAATTTATTTTTATCCAAAAAATAGAATAGCTTCACACGCGTGTGCTCAGTGGCTAGTCTATATTTCTAATAATGCGATTCCTTATTTAGGTTTCATCATTTTGCATACCAAAATACTCTCAAATTCACATATTTAAAAGATTAAATAATAAAATTAGACATGTAAAAATACTAATTTAAACACTCCTGAATTTTAGATACTTATCCAAATCCCTTAAAATTAGGGACTTCCATCTCTCCTTATTTATTCTTACTTAAGATTTGACAGAATAAGTATTTCATTTTGCAATGACATTTTTAAGTTTGAGAGAATAGGGTATCATAAGAGTTTCCCATGCTATTGATGTAGTAACATAGTTATATATATTTCACCTAAATATGCAATCTATAAAAATGTTGCTTTATTTAGGATAAATAGGTGAGAATCATCACCTAAAGTTGCATAATTATATTAAGGACAAAAATAAAATTACAAAATTATTTGTGGGTACATAATCTATATCACCTAAAGCTCAAAAATTATCACCGCCAATTGTATATGGATTACATAAAACAGATTATTGTTAATGCCAGTTGTGGGGAGTAAAAGGACCCAGGTAGGCATTTTGGGCATTTGGGCTCTAACAAGAAGGGCAAATTTGTTCTTGATTAAAAGCCTGTTAATACTGCAAATTGGCCCATACGCCGAGGGTCCGAGGATACATCCGAGGATGAGTTTCTTCACGGATAGACCCAGGAGGACTCGGAGACTCACTAGAATGATCAAGACAGAGTTCCAGAAAGACTGTTGGTTAAAGGGAGGATCCATGTACCCTCTAGAGGCATCGGTGTTAGAGAAATATCTTAGAAAAAGGCTGCTACCTCCACATTAAAGACCCTGCACCCACCTCCCAGGCTACATTAATGGGGAAATGACATCTGAACAGTAGAATTGAACCTACTGGTTACTATTTAAAACACTTGAAGAATGTGGTGTTAGAGGAAAAAGGGGAGATTTGGGCAACACGTGGATAAAGTACCAAGAGAAGAAGTATTTAAAAGGGGTAGAGGCCAAAGAGGAGGGGGATCGACCAATTACTAAGAAAGAAACTAAGAATTGTAACCTTCAAGAAAGAAAGAGAAATAATACAGAAATTGTCCTCGGTTTACGTCCAAGGAAGCTCTTTTGCAATAATCATTTACCATTTGCAATCATTATTATACCTTAGCCTGTTCAATAAGTTCCCCGCATCCTTAAACTAGATTTCGGATTCACACTCTATAAATTTCATTGTTTAAGGCTCATTGGGCCTGAGCCTACGGTTGTCTTTGGGTCCAGGTGCAATTGTGCACTTACACCAGTTATATTTTCTAAAGCACTTGAAGCAAGGACTATTAATCTCCAGAACTTGTAGCAACAACCTTTGCTTCTCCAGCCCTAATAGTAGTTTCAGTTACAAAAACAACACTTGTAGTAGTAGCAGCAATCCACCTCCAACACTTGTTGTAGACTTGCAAGTGTCTCTTGACCATTGGTAGACAATGTATCCTACATTATAACACACAAAACAATATATACATAAGCATCAAAATATTAATCCCCCCTAAAAAATAAAAATAACTTAGGACACATAGCTAATTTTGCCTCATTAAGATTCCTGAACCTTCCCCCATGATGAATCTTAAATTTTAAATCATCTTCCTCCCTGTTGTTGTTGCCTCTGTTCTGCATTAAATATTAGCTTTAGTAGAAAAAAAAAATTAGAGGCTTTCTCATAGGCTTTAGACAGTGGTTTCAAATTTTGGAAGAAATAGACCATTTCATTCCTTACTTGGACAAATTGATCATTTGACTTAGTGTCCACTCCAAGTGTGTTGTATTTAGTAGCTTTAATCCCTCTTCAAGGGCCTTATCAAGGAACTCAATTAAGTTTCTTTCTTATTGAAAATAGTATAACATAGTAACACAATGGAAAAAGGAATGCACTATTTGCTAATTTGCTAATAAAATTATATAAGAAATTCTAAAATCTAAAAAAAAAAAAAAAAGGGAAAAAAAAACTCAAAGAATAAGTTATAGATATAGCCATGAATATCAATCCATTTGAATTGTGATTCTCACTTATTTGGATGCAAAAATAGTGCTCCAATACCAGAAGACCTTGTCCGTGCAAATCTTCTACAAAACACACAAAACCAATAGACAAAATCAACATGCCACAATTTGTTGATAGAATTATATAAGAAATTGTAAAATCTAAAAGAATAAAAAAAGCCTACGAACAAAAAAACTAAAAACTTAAAAAGAACATGAGAGGGAGAGAGGGATGTCTAGCATATAAATGAGATAGACCAACAATTGTATGAAATCCTTGCCGATAAATTTCCACCTACAGACCACCAAATTGAAACAAATAAATAAATCACAACCTATGAAAACCAGAACACATGAACTAAAATTTCAAAAATGGAATACAAAACCAACACACCTTTTAATTTTTAGTTTGAGCGATGGCCTTCTTTGCACATTTCTCTACCAATTTTTAATTTTTTTTTGGTTTGATACCAGACCTCTCAGGCTCTTAATGTAGCAAAGATTGTTTGTTTGTTTTTGTTTTTTTTTTTTTTTTTTGAATTTAAATTTGCAGATGGGCCGCGAGGTTAAGGATGGACAGAGTCAAATTAAATTGTAACTGCTAGACTCTAAATTTTCTTTTTTCTTTTTTTATATGATGGGTGTTTAAACTTGTATGTGGGTAAAAGAGTGGATGAATTGTTAATAGTGTTTTTTTTTTTTAAATATTGTTCAAAAGATAATTGTTGTGATAATTGGATTGAGATAAGAATTGTAGTAACATTTACTCTTTTTATTTTTATAAAGGTAATTGATTTTTTTTTTCTCCAGTAACAGCAGATTTGTGTGTGTGTGTGTGTTTTATTTTTTATCAATTATCATGGCAAATGTATTCACAAACAAACATGTGTTTGTTTTAATTTAATTCTTTTTATAAATGGATAAAATAATTTGAAAATCATCAAGAGAGGTCCGATTTTGTAGGCAATGTTTTAGTGCAAGTTAAACATGTATTTTTACTTGACTATCCTTTACTTTTGTCTCTACTTAAATTTAGGGGTGTAAAGGTATTTTGGAACAAAAAAAATCCGGTCTAAACAGGGGAAGCCCTTTAAATAGTAGTATGCATATGAATGCTGGGTGGGGCATTTTTGTCCAAAGCATGAGCAGTATTTTCGTTTCTGTTTTCCTCCAAAACCGGGAGGATTGAATTTTTGTAGGCGGAAGAGAATACTTCTGGGACCACCAATTTTCTCCCATTTTTCTTATATTTGACATCAAATGATATCATATCAGTGGTATCAAAATCTAATAAGTGTGAGAGATAGTGGCAAAGAATAACTAAATCATTAACCGTTGAAAGACATGTGTTAGTGGTAGTTATTTTTGCACACCTATCTCTCATTTTTCCAACCAAACATATTTATTACTTATTTACTTTCTTATTTTATCTCCTTTATTTTCTATCCACCATGTTTTCACCCCAAACAAACACACCCTAAACTTCTAGATGTGTTGACTTTTTTTTTAATTAATTTTTTGGGTGCTCGTATGTTTCTTTTCTCATCAATTTGGTTGGTTTTTGTTTTTGTTTTTTAAAACAATTTTGGGTTACTTTGTTGTGCTTTTAAAAAAAAAATAATGAAATGCTCACCAGTACACAAAATTTTCAAAGTATAATGTATTACTTTTTATTTTATTTAATAGAGATATGATGATAAATTTATACAAACTCTATTTTCAATACTCGATGTTGTTGAGTCGTCCCATATCAGTAAGGTGTGATATTGAGAAGGACTTTATCATTTGCTCCACGACACTAACTGCCAGCATGCAGATTTGATGTTGGTGTGTGATTGTATTCTCTTATCTCATCCCCTTCTCCTATATATGTGTGTATGTGTTTCTCAAAAAAAAAAAAAAAATGCTATGAACTATATTCAAGCGTTTTAATTTATTAAAATTTGTAATTGGTTCTCCTCTTTTGTTTGTATTATTCTTTAATTTATTTTACTTTGGTATCTTCTTAAATTCATTTTCCTTTTTTAATTGTATTGTGGTTCACTACTTGTATATATTTAACATAAGTGATCTATTATGACAACCTTTGTACGTAATAGTTATGGTGTTGGAAAGGAGCATATGCATGCTGCTGGGTTTCTCCGTAAGCATGGTTTTGAAACCTTATCTGTTTAATAAACCGAAAAAGAAAATATTCAAAATTTTTGAAATCAAATCGAGAATCAATCATGTGTCATTTAATTTTTTTAATATATTCGATACTTAATTGATTTAAATTTATTAATTTTTCATTACTACCCAACATAATGTGTGTAGAACAATGATTTGCATACTGAACATGTTATTTTCCTTGTTGAGATCAACATATTAAAGTATAGTTTGAATTAATATATTTGGTATTTAAATTGATTTATATTTATTAATTTTTCTTTTTTGACCAGCATGCGTGACCCATTAAGTTTTCATGCTAGACATGTTATTCACTTGTTGAGAGCATATTCAAGTCTTGCGTGCAACATATTTTCATCAATTTATATCATGTCATTTAATTTTTTAATATAATTGATACTTAAATTGGTTTATATATATTAATTTTCCATTCCTAATCGGCATGATGTTTTATTTGATACTTATATTGGTTTACATTTCGAAGTCTTGCCAGCAGCATATATTTTCATCCTGTTTGTTTCATCAACAATAGCTAAACGACAGCAGAAACTAAACGGGAACGAAGCTTCAAAGAATAAGAAGGAAACGACATCAAGTTGCTTTGGTGAAATAAATAAAGAAGCAAAAAAAATACAGCAGCGTTTTGTTTAATGAAAAAGCAGAGCCAACACGTGAGAAGTTGTAAACCAAAGAGAGTCACGCGCAAAGCCAGATGTCATCTTTTCTTACACAATATCACTCCAATCTTTTTTTTTTTTTTTTTTTTGAAAACCTTTTACAAATCATTTTTAGATCTTCAAAATAAAACACAGCCACAAACACACTTCTCAAAAAAAAAAGTAAAGGGATGGTTTGGGGAAGAGTGTGAGTTATGTTGTTGAGGTGTTTTTGATATATATAAGTTTAAAAATGTGTATAATGTTATTTAAAATGTGAAAAAAATTGTTAAAATTAATCTATCAAAACAAGCTATAAGTGATCAAAAGGTCCAATTAATGTATACTTTTAAAGTAACTCTTAGAATATACATTAAACTATTTATTTTTAAAATATTTTTAAAAAAATTGTCTGTACTTTCTTACTATTTTTTCAAATTTGAGAATATTTTTAAGTTGTTTAAAATATAAATTATTGTTTGAAAATTCAAGTTGCAATGCTGAATTTCCGGAAGCCTTTTACCAAAAGCTTTTATAGACAATGAAGTGATGGGGGTATCTGTCAATAAAAACGACGTGTCAATCAAAAATGCTAACCTCGATATCTGCCCAATCAGGTTTTCAAATTGCAATTGGCTGTACCAAAAGCTTTTTATAAACCTCGAGATCTGCAAAAGTTATGACACAAAACCACGTGTCAATAACAAATGCTAAATCATAAATTGATGCTTCAACGCCATTCAATATAGGTAAAAGTAAAAAAAGTAAAAAAAATATGTAGACCGGATCCCAATCCAGGGGTTGGTATCTGCAAATGAACTTTTCAAATTGCATTTAGCTGTACCAAAAACTTTTATAGACCTCGAGATCTGAAAACTTTAATACGTGTCAATAAAAATGCTAAATCATACGCGTATCAATAAAAAAGCTAAATCATATTTGGGTCCGGTCAACCCTTTCTTTTTTGAAAACATTTTCTCAAAAGATGGGTAACATCTGTCCAGTCTACTTTTCAAATTGCATTTTGCTGTACCGAAATCTTTTATGGACCCCCGAGATCTGCATAAGTTGACAAATAAAACGACGCGTCAATAGCAAAAGCTAAATCACAATTGCGTGCCTTAAGGGCAAAATCATAATTGCCAAATCCATCATAATTTGATGCTGCTAAAGTTACTGAAGAAAACGACCTGTCAGTAAAAAAGCTAATTTTTTTTTTTTTTTTTACCAACCGCACTTGTTGACATTCCTGCATTTTACCTCCTTTTTTTTCTTTTTTTTTTTTTATGCTTCAACGCGGAATGGGGTAGCATCTGTGAAATCAAGTTTTTAAGTTGCATTTGTCTGTAAAAATGCATAAAGTTTCTAAATCATAATTTGATACTGCTAAAGTCAACTACAAAACGCGTGTCAATAAAAAACCTAAATCATATTTGGGTCCGGTCAATTTAATCTTTTTTGAAAACATTTTCTCAAAAGATGGGTAACATCTGTCATATCATGTTTTCAAATTGCATTTTGCTGTACCGAAATCTTTTATGGACCCCCGAGATCTGCAAAAGTAACGAATAAAACGACGTGTCAATAGCATAGCTAAATCATAATTGTGTGCCTTAAGGGCAAAATCACAATTGCCAAATCCATCATAATTTGATGCTGCTAAAGTTAATGAAGAAAACGACCTGTCAATAAAAAGCTAAATCATATTTTGACGCTTCAACGAGGGATGTGGTCTGCATCTGTCAAATCATGTTTTCAAATTGCATTCGGCTCTACCCAACGCTTTTATAGACCGCGAGAACAGCAAAAGTTAATGACACAAAACAACGTGTCAATAAAAAATTGCTAAAAATGTGGTTGGATAGAGCGTTTTGGCGCGGTGGTTTGGCCTTTTGCAGTTTTTTTTTTTTAACCAGCCGCACTTGTTGACATTTCTGCATTTCACTCTCCTCTTTTTTTCTTTTTTCTGCTGCAGCACTCATTTCAGGGACAAACGACTACTGTTTATAAACAGTACACTTCTCAGTTCTTTTCTGTCGTAAACAGCGTTTTGTTTAATGAAAAAGCAGAGCCAACACGTGAGAAGTTGTAAACCAAAGAGAGTCACGCGCAAAGCCAGATGTCATCTTTTCTTACACAATATCACTCCAATCTTTTTTTTTTTTTTTTTTGAAAACCTTATACAAATGATTTTTAGATCTTCAAAATAAAACACAGCCACAAACACACTTCTCAAAACAAAAAATAAAGGGATGGTTTGGGGAAGAACGTGAGTTATGTTGTTGAGGTGTTTTTGATATATACAAGTTTAAAAATGTGTATAATATTGTTTAAAATATAAAAAAAAATTGTTAAAATTAATCTTTCAGACAAGTTATAAGTGATCAAAAGGTCCAATTAATGTATACTTTTAAAGTAACTCTTTAGAATATACATTAAACTATTTATTTTTAAAAATTGAAAAAATTGTCTGTACTTTCTTACTATTTTTTCAAATTTGAGAATATTTTCAAGTTGTTTAAAATATAAATTATTGTTTGAAAATTCAAGTTGCAGTGCTGAATTTCCGGTAGCCTTTTACCCTTTTACTTTTAGCTTTAGACTAGTTACTGTTACATATATAATGTTGTGGGCTTTAGGCCTAACTAGTTTACTTGTTTAGCACTCTTACTTGTATAGCACTCTTACTTGTACTACACTCATATTTACTTGTATTGCACTCATATGCCTCCTATATAAAGGCACTCATGTATATTCTTTCAGTGAGAAATACAATACTATTTAATTCAGTATTTCTAACATGGTATCAGAGTCACTGCTCTGACCTTTTCTTCGCAGTCTTGTCTTTATTGGTGTAACTCCATTCTTCATATTGCTTCCGCTGTCACAACAACTGCCACAGTCTTTCGCCGTTGAACCTTCGAGTCTTCCAGACATCGTCCTCAAGTTCCGAACCTGTAGCAGCTGCCGTTGGGGAGTTCGAACACTGC
Organism: Castanea mollissima; assembly: GCA_014183005.1. Lineage (NCBI taxonomy): Eukaryota > Viridiplantae > Streptophyta > Magnoliopsida > Fagales > Fagaceae > Castanea > Castanea mollissima. Next base: position 2,907,083 of record JACAVU010000004.1, read on the forward strand.
AAAGACCACTGCCTTTTTCGGCACCGCCGTGAATATTGCTTCGAAAAAATTTTCTGAAGGTACCACGAAGATCGTCTTGCTCCGATCTGCCTGTTCGTGAAAACCTTACAGTCATCGGAGTCTCCACTTGCCCTCACACGCCACCCAAAGGTTCTACCCTGAAGGTCACGCGCCCACGCGCCGAACTAAGCTGCCACGCGCCAGATTCGTCCTGCTGACGTCAGCCCTAGCCACGTCAGCTGCCACGTTAGCTTGCCACGTCAGCCTGCCACGTCATCGCTGACGTCACCTTCCAGCGCACTGCTGACGTCATCTCTGACCGTTGACCGTTGCCTTGGACTGTTGACCGTTGACTTTGGCCGTTGACTTTTTCTGGAGTTGACTTTTTTGGGCCAGGTTCTCCTTACTCAGTTTTTCGCGTAGATTTCTTTTTTGTAATCCATTTTTGCATATTTTGCTTCTAAATGAAGAATAAGGACAGGTCTTCTTCCTTTTGCAACAATCATCGCAGACAATCTAGTAAACGCTTTTGCAAACGTTTTGGCCATAATATTGAAACTTGCTTTCAGCGCAATAAATCAGCTGTTTCAGGTTCTTCTGCCACTATTGCTGACATTGAGAGTGTCCAACCAATGGCTCCCGTCTTTGCACAGTATGAGTCTTCAGGTCGCACTTTCACCATCACCACAGATGACCTTAAAAACATCATCGCCAATGTCATTCGTATGGTTGGTAATGCATCTTATTCCTATTCTCTCTCAGCTTTGTCCGGTATGTCTCCTTTCTCTTGGCTTATGGATTCTGCTTGTTGCAATCACATGACACCTCACTCGTCCTTATTTTCTAAACTAAACCTGCACTACATCCTCTTACTATTCGCACAGCAAATGGTTCCACAATGTCTGGTCATAATATAGGTTCTGTTTCAACCTCCAACTTCTCCGTTTCTAGGGTCTTTAATGTTCCTGACCTTTCTTACAATTTGTTTTCTGTGGGACAATTAGCTGAGTTGGGTTATCGAATCATATTTGATTATTCTAAAGTGTAGTGTGCAGGATCCAAGGACGGGACAGGAGCTAGGGACCGGTCCCAGAGTTGGGTGTATGTTTCCCGTGGACAACCTTCGTCTTCCACTTGTTGCTCTTGTTTCTATTGCCGCAGCTGCTGCAGTTTCCTCTATTCCTTCTCTTGCTCTTTGGCATGCTCGACTTGGTCACGCATCTTTTTCTCGTGTACAACAATTGGCTTCTAGAGGTTTGCTAGGTTCAGTGTCTACAGAAAATTTTGATTGTGTTTCATGTCAACTAGGAAAACAACCAGCTTTGCCTTTCAATTCTAGTGAATCTATATCCACTGATATCTTTGACCTTATTCATTCTGATGTTTGGGGACCTTCCTTTGTCTCTAGTATTGGTGGATCTCGATATTTTGTTGTCTTTGTTGATGATTACTCTCGCTATAGCTGGATCTTTAATATGCAACATCGTTCTGAATTATTGCAAGTGTATTCTAATTTTGTAAAAATGGTTGAAACTCAATTTTCTAACATATCAAAATTTTTCGATTTGATAATGCTCTTGAGTACACTCAATATGCTTTCCAAGTTGTTTTGGCATTCCTAGCACTGTTCATCAACCAACTTGTCCAGGTACCTCTCAGCAAAATGGTAGAGCCGAACGAAAACTTCGTCATATTCTTGACACTGTTCGTGCTCTTCTTCTCTCTGCCAAAGTTCCTGCTCCTTTTTGGGGCGAAGCTGCTCTTCATGCTGTTCATACTATTAATCGCATTCCCAGTCCTGTCATCCAAAATCAAACTCCTTATGAGCGCCTATTTAGGTCACCTTTAGACTATCACCACCTACGCTCATTCGGCTCTGCTTAGTTTCGTTCTTCTTCAGCCACATGAGCATAATAAACTTGAGCCTAGGTCAAGACTTTGTTGTTTTCTTGGTTATGGAGAAACTCAAAAAGGGTATCAGTGTTATGATCCTATTTCTCATCGTCTTCGTGTCTCCCGCAATGTTGTCTTTTGGGAACATCGCCTCTTTGTCGAGCTCTCTCACTTCCGTGCTTCTTTATCTTCCTCTTCTGTCTTAGATCTATTTCCAGATGAGACGCAAATTCCTTCTGTAGCTACTCCTAACCCTCCTGTAGCTGCTCCTGATTCTCCTGTAGCTGCTCCTGATTCTCCTATTAACTTCTCTGTCCAACCACCAGAAATCCTTGATCCCTTTCCTAGTTCCTCTTTTAATGAACAGGTGGAAGATGAACAGGTCGTAGACGAGCTACCCACCTTGATCCTGGTTCCCCTGCTCCTGCTCCGCCTGAAGATCATGTACAAGACATTCCACCTCGTCACTCAACTCGGGTAAGGTCCATTCCTACACATTTACTTGACTATCATTGTTACACTGCCCTTGCTACATTGCACGAGCCTCACACCTATCGTGAGGCTTCCACTGACCCTTTATGGCAGATTGCAATGAGAGAGGAACTTGATGCATTATTTAAAAACCATACTGGGACTTAGTCACTCTCCCCCCTAGGAAAGCTGTGGTTGGTTGTAAGTGGATCTACAAGATTAAAACTCGCTCTGATGGGTCCATTGAGCGCTACAAAACTCGTCTTGTTGCAAAAGGTTTTACACAGGAGTATGGGATTGATTATGAAGAGACCTTTGCTCCGGTTGCTTGTATCTCATCTGTTCGTGCCCTCTTAGCTGTTGCTGCTGCCAGTAAATGGGATCTTTTCCAGATGGATGTCAAAAATGCATTCCTTAATGGGGATTTGAGTGAAGAAGTTTATATGCAACCTCCTCCTGGTCTCTCTGTTGAATCAAACAAGGTTTGTCACCTTCAACGTGCACTTTATGGCCTTAAACAAGCTCCACGTGCTTGGTTTGCCAAGTTCAGCTCTACCATCTCTCGTTTTGGGTTACATGGTCAGTCATTATGATTCTGTCTTATTTCTTCGTCGCACTGACAAAGGCACTATTTACTTCTCCTGTATGTGGATGATATGATCATAACTGATGATGACCTTAGTGGCATTCAAGAACTCAAAGATTTTCTCAGTCAGCAGTTTGAGATGAATGATCTTGGACATCTCAGCTACCTCTTGGGTCTTGAAATCACTCATTCTATAGATGGACTTTACATTACTCAAGCCAAGTATGCCTCTGAACTCTTGTCTAGAGCTGGACTCACTGATAGCAAGACTGTTGACACTCTAGTTGAGCTTAATGCGCATCTGACTCCTCAGAAGGAAAACCATTGTCTAATCCTTCTCTTTACAGACGCTTAGTTGGCAGCCTAGTTTATCTCACTGTTACTCGTCCAGACATTTCCTATGTTGTTCATCAGGTGAGCCAATATCTGTCTGCTCCATGATCGACTCATTATGCTGCTGTTCTGCGCATTCTTCGGTACCTAAAGGGCACTCTCTTCCATGGTCTTTTCTACTCTGCTCGGTCTCCTCTGTTCTCCGTGCATTTTCTGATGCTGATTGGGCAGGAGATCCCACTGATCGCAGGTCCACCACTGGTTATTGCTTTCTTCTTGGTTCTTCTCTGATTTCTTGGCGAAGCAAGAAACAAACTCATGTGGCCCGTTCTAGTATTGAAGCAGAATATCGTGCTCTTGCTGATACCACATTTGTGCTTCTTTGGCTACGATGGCTTCTCAAAAACTTAAGTGTGTCGACATCCTCTGCTACTCCTCTTTATTGTGACAACAAAAGTGCCATTCATATTGCTCACAATGATGTCTTTCATGAACGGACTAAACACATTGAGATCGATTGTCATTTTATCCGTTATCATCTTGTCCATGGTGCTCTCAAGCTAATCTCAGTCTTCTCTACAGATCAACTTGCAGATATCTTCACCAAGTCACATCCTAAGGGACGCCTTCATACTTTGGTTGACAACCTCAAGTTAGTCTCACATCCACCTTGAGTTTGAGGGGGGCTGTTAACATATATAGTGTTGTGGGCTTTAGGCCCAACTAGTTTACTTGTTTAGCACTCTTACTTGTATAGCACTCTTACTTGTACTACACTCATATTTACTTGTACTGCACTCATATGCCTCCTATATAAAGGCACTCATGTATATTCTTTCAGTGAGAAATACAATACTATTCAATTCAGTATTTCTAACATGTGGTATCAGAGTGGCGCAGCGGAAGCGTGGTGGGCCCATAACCCACAAGTCCCGGATAACCCACAGGTCCCAGGATCGGAACCTGGCCCTGATACCATGTTAGAAATCATTCATAGTTATTTGTTATTTTGTTCAACGTTCCTCTCTTTCTGTTTTTTAAGTATGTGGGTTTTTTTTAAATTTTTTTTTTTCAGGGTAGGGATACAATGATTAAGGATGGGAAGAGGTCGATTAGGAGAGGTTTAGTGAGGTTCCTAGAGTTTATAGATGGGATTGCTATGAAAAAGGCATGGGCTTTCCTTCAAAGCAACGAAGAATATGAATTTTGGTTCTCCAAATTGTAACAAAGGAAGCTTTTGGGCACTAAGATTAGTAGTTTGGGTGGGTAGAGGGAAGTGATACAGAAATTAAGGGCTAGAGTTGAAAACATTTGTGGCTTTTTTAGGCAATCAAACATGTTTAGGGAAGATAATGAAGATTATTAACAGCCATGTTCTTCCCAATGAATTTTTTTTAAATATTTGTTTTTAATTAAATTAATTAATTAATGTGTAATTATATTATTATTATTATTTTACTGTTGGTCACGTTTAATTGGGTGACAGACAAAATCTAAATGTCAGATCTTAATTAATTTAAGAATTAAAAGTGATAAAAACAAAATATTGGGATTAAAAAAAAATGTAAAATATATAAATTAAAAGTGCATGTGCGACTATTTTTAAACCTTAAAACCTTAAAAGAAGAAAGAAAAAGAAAAAGAAAAGATATGACGTGGACTTCAACTATGAACTATCACAAAGTAGACTTATGATGGGTCACACGCCAGCTTCCAAAAGGCCAAAGGGTCCATTTTGATAGAATTTATTATTGAAAATTGAAAATTGAAAACTGAAAATACTGTAGTAAAATAATTTTTAAATGTGTGAATAGTGATGCAGGACTCATTTTTAATAAAAAATTGATGAAAAAGTACATGAACAGTGTGTGCACAGTGCGCGTACAGTCCCGCACAATGCGCGCACTGAGCACATGTCCCCCTGCAGCAGAGAAAAAAAAAAAAAAAACAGCAAAACGTGGACGCAGCAATAAGCTGCATCCAAACGCCCTCAAAGACATGGAAATTTGTTTGTCCTGGTTTACTATGTGAGAATAAATTAAGCCATACTAATGAAAAATGAAAAATATTTAATTTTTTAGTATTATTTATAAGTTTCGTAATATTATTTTAATTAACTTTTATTAGCTCTTAGTTTTATCTAAATTACTTTTAGCCGCTAGCGTAAAAGAGCCCTTCTACGCCCGCCAATCCTGACTCATCACATCAGCATAACTTTTATTTTTTTATTTTAAACTTTTTGGCAAAAGTATGTTATTATACCAAGTGTTTTTGTCATTAATAGCTTGGATTACTGCAAGCGCATCTGAATCTATACATAATACCAAGTATGTTACTATACCAAGTATGTATCTTTACACATTCAGCAAAAAAGTAAAACTTTACATCACTATCTTTCTTCCAAAAAAAAAAAAAGAGAGTAAAATTTAGTTTGGATTGGTGTTTTTCCTTATCCCTGTTGTTGAGTAATTTCACTATCGGATACGATTTATAGGGGAAAAGGGCTCGAGGTTTGCTTTTAGAGCAAGTTTTGCAACTTGGGGGGCTCCAAAGACACTCCAGAATTTCAGTGTTTCATCTGCTACTGCTAATGCCACTGTGCAACCATTTGGGCTCTGAGCCATAAATAGAACAATGCGTTCTTATGAATTAAAATATAAACAGAACAATGCTCTGAGCCACCTGGGCTCTAAGCATAAAATTAAAATATCCTCCTCCTCACACTGGAGCTCCACCCCGCCACAGTCGTTGACGGAGTTGTTGCTAAAATCATGATTTGGAGTCAACAAAAAATTCATAAGAACCTAGCCTAGCTGGAAAAAAAAAAAAAAAAAAAAGACCACAGTGAGTTTTATTTTTTTGGGGTTTGAACCTGCCACTCAAGAATCCAATCAAATGCCATGAAAATACAAAAAAAAAGAAGAAAAATCCATAACAAATCAAGTGATTGATATCCAAAATATTATCCAAATCCATCAATATTTCGAAATCTAAAATTTGGAGAAATAACAAATTATAGAAATAACACACCTTGAGTTGCGACACCACACTTGCTACGGCTCCAACAGATTTTGCCAGCTCTAGAAATGACGTGAGCGGTAGCATTTGTGACGGGGTGGAGCTCTAGTGTCAGGAGGCGGAGGAGGAGATGAGATTTGGGTTTGCCGTGCACCAGGTTTGAAGTCTGAAGGTGTTGTTGGGCGAAAATAGCAAATTAGCCATTATTTTCCAACTATATAGTTAGCAGTTACTGTTTACAAACTATATTTTTATTAGCATCTCGAGTCTAAAAGACTCGATTTTGGGCCTATAAATCGAGTCTTTGATGGTCGATTTTTATGGTTTGATTTTATCTGATGTGACATTTTTTTCACGTGGCGACTACTTGGAAATCGAGTCTCTAAGACTCGATTTATATCCTAAACCTTTCTTATTTTCCTCCTTATTTTTTCTACGTTTCACATCTCTCTCCTCATTACCTCTCCGTCTGCTTCTTTCTTCCTCACTACCTCTTCATTTGTTCCTTTCTTCCTCCTCCACGCTGATCTGCACAAGCCTAGCCGCCACAAACCCATCGCTGTCGACCCAGGCTGACCCAGGCTGCCGCGTGACCCAGGCTGACCTAGGCCGCCACGCGACCCAGGCTGACCCAAGCCGCCGCTCCCGAGTAGCCATGGATCTGGGATTGCTCACGTTGGTTTTTTTGTTTTGTTTGTGTGTGATGGGTTTTGCTCTGTCATGATCTTCCTATGGTGGTGGATGGATTTTGATGTGGGATAAGCAAATGTGAGTTTTGGTGGTTGTTGTGTATTTCTGGGAATGGATGTTAAGAGACTTAGACTAAGTTTTTTTGGCTTGTAAATCGAGTCTTAGAGACTCGGTTTTTAGGTAGGCTTCACGTGAAAAAAATGTCACATCAGATATGAAAATCGACCCTCAAAGACTCGATTTTTAAGCTCTTTTAGAGTCGAGATGCTAGTAAAAAATATAGTTTGTAAACAACAACTACTAATTATATTGTTTGGAAATTATGGCTAATTTCCCATTTTGGCCGTGTTGTTGTGTTGTGTTTGAGAGGGCTGATGGGTTTTAATTGGGTAATAGTTTTGTGTTTTGAGTGTATTGAAAATAAAGTGTTTTGCTGACATGGCGGGTCAAGATTGGCTGGCATAAAACAACCATTTTACGCTAGCTCCTGACCCAATTTATTCTCATAAGTTTTCAGTTTCAGGTTTTAATCAAAATTGATCACTAACTCGTGCAATGCACGCGATTGTTTTAAAACAAATGATTACGTGTTAAGGTTTAAACATTTCTCAAATTTCAATTATTGAAAGCTAAATTGGCTCTAATATAAGATGAAACATGTAATATTATGAAGTAATATTAAAAATGAGATAAATACAAATATTATGAAGCAATATATTACCATAATCATAATGTGCTCTTACATTTGGTTTAATAAGTATTACAAAAGAACTAGTAAATAGAATAAATATACAATTGTGTTTACATCTTCAAGCTTTATCCAATGCTTTTCAAGAATTTATTTCCTCCCTTTCTTAGGCTCTTCTATTTTCTCAACTTCTTCAAGCTACTTAATTTTTCGCCAAATTAGTATCAAGTATAACACCAAATTATACCAATTCATCAAAGATTTACAATGTAAAACCAAATACTCTTAATGTCAATAAATTTTATAATAATCCCACCCCAACAATTGAATTATTAAAAAAGTTGAATATTTCTATAATCTTCATGAAAATAAGTATTCCATTGGTTTTCATCATGAAATTCTTAAATAAATAACAAAATAGATTGTTCACACACAAAAAAACTTCAATATATCCAATTTATAAATAAAAAAACTAGTATGAATTGTGCTAAGGTGTAAAATGGTACTATCTTTTGCCATATATAAATACAACATGACCTAAGACCTCAAAAGCTTATGTGAAACATGTTTAAATTGTACTATATGGTTTTATTCAAAAGTTAAGAATACAAAAGCCAAAAATCTAGATATTTATGCCAAACCAAAACTAAAGGCACGCCTGAGTGTAGTTCACAAAGGCTTTTTGGCTTGGTAGTGTTGTCAAAATTTGTGCAGTCTTCCAAAAATAAAAAAAATCCATATGGTCGTCCAAATTTAAAAAAAAAAACCCTAAATAAATATGCAGATGATATGTAAAAAGATGGGTATTTAGTAATAAAAATTAAAAGGGTGTGAGTTAAATGGGAAAAACCTTGGGGGAGAATATAGTGACAGAGCAACCCAACAAAACTATAGAGGAAATGTATTATAATCAAAACTATGGAGAAATAAACCAAAAAAAAAAAAAAAAAACATCACAGTCACATGTTCATACTAAACAAAGGCTAGACTTGAGACATTGTAGTTCATGATGTTATGGTTGGAATGACAATGACTACAAACAGAGTTAAAGCAAGAACTGGGTCTTTTAAAGGGAAGGGAAAGGTCTAGAAACCATAAGAGGTACAGGTTCTAGGGTTTAGAAAGAAGAATTAAGGAATAAAATCTCACCTTAGGTTAAATATCCTACCTTTATTTTTAGAAATGACAAAAACTGAAATAAACTAAATAGTTTTTTTTTTTTTTTATTAATCAAAAGTGATAGAATTTTATTAAAAATATTCCAAGTGTATAGGTTCCATGATTAGCAAAAGCATTGTCTAACTTATTACGCTGTTTAGAAACTATCCTATAATATACATTTTCTGCATAATACACAAAAGTATGAATATGTTCTAACACATCTAAAATCTCCTTAAAGCATGGTTCCTACAGGTGAATTATTACCAGCAAATGTGATGCTCTCAATAGAGCCATAGTAGCCATCCACAATGGGACTTGGTAAGGAATTAATTCACTATGGGCTATATAGGAGAACCACGACTATCTCTAACAATATTGATTAAACCTACAAAATTCTTGGCTTTTGAAAAAGGTTTCATCTTGAATAATCATTTGAATAATAGTATTGACTTTATAGTTTTCTTATTTATGTCCTATATGCATAGATTTCTAAAAATATGGTAGAAGATTAAATTGAAAACTGAAATGGGATGGCAAAGCTAATTTAACAATCCCAACTCCTATAAGTTTTGATCAAGATCCAAGACAATTTCAATTCCTAATGTCCAAAACAATTCAATAACACCAAAAGCATATCCAAAAAATATACTAATCAAAGAGAAGAAATAAATCAATAGGAAACAAACACTTACAAAGGAACCAAGGATCTTGTTCTGTTAATGCCATCCCTGCTAAAACTCTCATTGCCTAAAATTGCTCAATGATGATCTTGCCTACTATATTTGCCATTTATTTTTAAAAAGTTACAAATTCTGGACAATAAAAAATAAAAGTAGAAAACTTCTAAAAAATTCATTCAAGCATGCACAATGTAGGGATGTGTGATTAAATAATGCATATATATTTCTATGTTTCAAGAAGTTGCAAGGCAACCAAAAAAAGTAAAAAATAGTGATGTCAATATCACATTGCACAACTTATTATTGCTAGAACTACCAATATAGCAAAACAGAACTCTGTTGCTCATAGTTTGGCTAGACACGCTATTAATATTCCAAACTTTTAGTGTGGATGGAGGATGTTCCACCACAACTTTTTTCTACATTTTAGACTGATTTGGCCGATCTTTTTAAATAATATTATTCAGCTTCTTTCTCAAAAAGAAAAAGAAAAAAGAAAAAAAGAATTTTGACTCTAAATATGAAAACATACATAACAAATACAACAATTTATTTATGTGGTTATGCCCCCAACAACATAGGTTTTTGTTTTTACCTCAATAGGTTGCCTGAGGTTGATCTTTTGTGTAGGTAATGCCTGGAATCACTCACAATATTAAAAGACCACATAAAAAACCCAAAATCCAAAATCCAATTTGCATTTAATTTTGGCAAAAATTTTGTGGGATATAAATTTAACTAAAGCAACAACTAAACCACAAACCCAAAAATTAATCATTCATATTCCAGATTCTATCAAGTTTCCTATCATGGGCTAACCACAATTCAAAGAACACCAACTATGAAGCCCTACAACCATAAATTCATTGACGCAACTTTGATAACTATAGTTTATAGCTTTTGTTATGTTAGAGAATGAATAGAGCATCAAGCATAATTGTAATCAACCGAACAACAATTTTATCAACGCAAATTAAGTTCGACTCCATGACATCTAAATTGTAATCAAATAGCACTAAGAAAAGAATTGATCGAAGTCTCAAAACACCGACTAAATTTGAGAAAATATTATATAATAATGAATTGAATACAAAACATTACCTAATGCAACATCAGCAACAGAAGCAAATTGAGAGTGGTGATGGATTTGGCTGAGATTAGAGAGAGAGGATAGGGTTTGAGTTTGAGCCCTAAGAAAATAAAAGAGAAACAAATGAAACAAATTAGAGAGTGATTATAAGCAGTGGTTAGCTACATCCTCTGATACGGTGAAATTTCAAACATGATACAATACCTCTTTAGGCATTTTGTCATACAGATGCGTGCTCGAGCATATAAGGTTCGATAATTCAAATAAATTACTAACTATAAGGGTCCATTTGGTTGGGAGGATGGAAAAATAAGAGGATAGAAAATAGAGAAAGGATGGAAAAGTGGGAGGATGAAAAAGTTTGCAGTTTTCCTTATTTGTGTTTGGTTGAGAGGATGGAAAAGTGGAAGGATGAAAAACTTTTTGATTTGGTTGAAATAAAGGTTTGTATAAATTTATCATCATGTCCCTTTTAAATAAAACAAAAAGTAATACATTATACTTTTTTTAAAAATTGTGTATAGATGAAAGTAGACATTTCCAAAAATAACATTAAAAAAATCCAAAAGTTTTTTCTTAAAAAATAATAAAAATAAAAATAAGAAAAAAAAGAAGGAAAAGAAGAAGAACCCACATTGACAAACCAAAAAAGAAAAAAGAAAAAAGAAAAAGAAAAAAAAGGAAGAAGCCAACGTTACAAGGAAACAGGAAAAGTAAAATAAATAATTAAAAAAAAGAGAAAGAGAAAAGTCAAAAAAAAAAAAAAAAAAAAAAAAAAAAAAGGAAGAAGCAAGAAACGTTAATTAGAGGTGGGGTTGTTTGTCTAAATAGTTTTCCCACTTTTCACTCCAATTTTCTCTCCAATTTGGAGAGATTGTATTTTGAAGGGAGATGAGAGAAAACTTATGGGCCCCACCACTTTTCTCTCCCTCTCCCCCTCTCATCCAAACAGTGAAAAATGTCATTTTTCACCCTATTTTCCTCTCGCTAGTTTCCATCATCTCTGTTTTTACTCCAACCAAACATACCCTAAGAGATATTATGAGGTAAAAACAAACAATTTAACATATGGTAATCAAAATTTAACATACCTCCACTTTTTGAAATTCCAATAGAAGGTTTATCAGTTCCAAAGCTAGTCTCTATTGCAACAATGCAAGAATTAGCTTGGGTTATGTTTTGAATTATTTAAATCGTATTGTATTTTAAATACAACCCACATGATTTTCTTGTATTCAGCTTTGGACATGTAAATATGTAACGAACAATACTATGAAACCAATTAATGTTGTACTTGGAAGGAGTATAAGCAAGCGTGCCTAGGCTTAGGGGAAGGAACAAACATGATATATGAGAATCCAAAATAAGCAACTGAAAATTAAACGGCAAAGAACCAAAGGTCAATGTGAAACAAATATATGAGCCAAAGATGGTAAATTTGTTTTAAACTGAGGAATTTAAAAAACCAAAGAAAAACAACCATCGGTACCCTACCTAAAATAACTCTAATTAAAAAAAAGCAAAGGTTTTACAAATCTATGTCAAGCATTTGTTCTTCGTAAATCAAAAACCAAACCCACGAAAACAATATCATTATAAAAATTGAGATTAACCCAAATACTCAAAAGAAAATCAATTCTAAACATAACAAAAGAATAAGATAGAAAGAAATTCCAACATGAGCCAAATTAAGCAAAGGTGACATCATGCAGGTAGCCATTAAGATTCAAGGGAGAGATAATGCTTTCATCTAAGCAGAAATATCCAACCCAAATCCAATAGAGACCACCTAGCTTCCATGTCTTTGGAGGAAAGGAGAAATATTACATATAATTGATGACTTCAAGCAAGAGTAACAAACAGTATCAAGCTAATACATACAGATGAATTTTAAGTCACATGTCAGGTCAATGTACCTGACTTAGTTTCATTTATCTTTAACTTCTTGAGTAGGCTTACATCTTCCAACATTTGCTTTCTCTTAGACCTCAGGCCATGGAGAGCTTTGCCCCTTGAAAGAGCCAACCATAGATTTGTTAATGTCAAATGTACATAGCAAAATTAGTTTCAGAAAGCATATTTTCTAAGCCACAATGTTATGCCAATCTTTCATTATCAAGTACATTTCAAATTGACAAATGACTTAAAGAGGTTTTTTATAATCGTCCTTAATTTCACAACTTGTTAAACAAACTCACAAATTCTTTTCTTTAAATATACGTTTCTTCACTGCATATGACAAAAATTCCCACAATAGCAACATCAATTCCAAATATGGTATAGTATGGCTAAAGTTAAAAAATGACAATGGTATGAAAGCAGCTTAGGAAATTCTAATTTTCCAAAACGTTATCAATTTATCACAATGACATCCGAATGTTTACCTGTGTCCCTTTCCTTCAACCTTTTATTCTTTGCCAAGTAGATATCTTCAGCTTGTGGCCTTGTACTATCACAATCAACTTTATCTGCTGCTACATAGTAACTTCCATTAACAGCATCTTGAGGGTCATGCACCCCTTGAAAACCATAAGTATATCTTAATGAAATAACTGAGTGATCTAATCACACTTGGGATAGACTGTACAACATTGTATATATTGTATAGCATTGTGCACACCATTGGACAGCATCATTCAATTTTTTGGATAAATTTCTGAAACCATTTGTGATGTGACCCAATCCATCTTGCAATAGTGCTACAACATTATATTACAAATTAATATCACAAACAACTCAACCCTTCCCAGATAGTCTTACCATAACACTATTATGATAATCTTTACTGAAGTTAGATTGACCCATGATGGACAGAAAGCACTTAGAAAGTTTATCCATGACAACTGTATACTTTGGACTTGTGTAAGAAGTAAACGCTTATCAAGGAAATGAAGATCTCACCTAGACTTAAATCATGAGATTGAGATCGCCCAATACTCATTATGAGATTTATTAATTCCCTTCAACCAAACAAAAAAACAATTTATATTAATTTGTCAGCAACTGCGAGTTCATCAATTTTTTCATAAACACGAATAGCATGCACAAACTATAAGAGATATTATGAGGTAAAAAAACAATTTAACATACGGTAATCAAAATTTAACATACCTCCACTTTTTGAAATTCCAATAGAAGGTTTATCAGTTCCAAAGCTAGTCTCTGTTGCAACAATGCAAGAATTAGCTTGGGTTAGGCTTTGAATTATTGAAATCGTATTGTATTTTAAATACAAACCCACAGGATTTTCTTGTATTCAGCTTTGGACATGTAAATATGTAATGAACAATACTATGAAACCAATTAATGTTGTGCCTGGAAGGAGTAAATATCTAGGAAAGCAAGCGTACCAAGGCTTAGGGGAAGGAACAAACATAATATATGAGAATCCAAAATATATGAGAATAATTTAAAGTGAGGAATTTAAAAAATCAAAGAAAAATAACCCTAATTAAAAAAAGCAAAGGCTTTACAAATCATTGTAAAGCATCTGTTCTTCCTAAATCAAAACCAATCAAACTACAATAGCAAAACCTAAATCATATTTCCAAATTTTTTTTAAAAAAAAAAGAGAAATATTTCCTTTGTTTTCATCATTAAGTAGGCTGCCTTTCCTCTGTTTGGTTTCAATTGAAAAACTTAAAATCAGAGAAAAGAGAAAGAGGAAAGCAAGCGTACCTAGGCATTGGGTATGGATTTTGATTTTCAATTGAAAATAATAACAGGTAGAGAATGAGTTGCATAATAGGGAGATGAAAACCAAAAGATGCACTGGCGGCGACCGGTGGTGGCGGCAGTGGCGGCAGATTTGAGTTTTGGGTTTTGATTTTGGGGGAAGGAAAGGGTGAGTTTTAGGATTAGGGAAAGGTGATGCTAGCGTGTGAGAAGAGAAGAGAGATTTTAAAGAAGTATCAGTTTTAGGTTTAGGTTTTGAAGAAGTATCGGTTTTGTAATGGAGGGGGAAATAATGAAACTTGGGCGATTGTAGCTGTTGAGTTGCGACAAAAGAAGGCGGAGCCGTTGAGTTGTGGGAGAGAAAATTGAGAGTGAAGATGGGCAAAGAATCGAGTTTGCATATTTTTTTTTGTATATATATATATATATTTTTTGTACAGGAGCATTGAATCTCTTAATCCAATTTGTACACGTCTTTCTGAGTGACGTCACTTGCTTGAAAAGCAAGCTCATTAAAGAGCTAATATTAGGGGTGCTATCCACCTCAGCACTTGGGTTATTATTAAGTAAGAGTATATTTTCTTCATTTCACGTAGGAGTAGGTTCCACATTAGCCCACTTCAAGTTGAGAGAGTGAAAATATACTTCCAGACTATCTAATATGTTTGTAAACTTTTACATGGGCCTTCCTTGATTCAAATCTATTTCATCCATTAAGGCCTGGTGAAAGTGCTCATAGAATCGTAGAACTCATTTTGTTTTGATGAGCATAAACTACTCTCTTTGGTTAATCAACTTACATTACTTTATTGCTTATCTAAAAAATCGACATCACATTATGAATAAAGTATTGCCTGGGGCTGGGGTCTGGAATTAATTGGTTGTGATTGAATATTAGCCAAACTTTGGGCCTAACATTGACATGGGCTGGATTTTAATATCCTAATTAGCCTTATAGGATGGTGGGGGTGCCCCTAAAATGTTTTTTGGAGTGGAATTTGGCCCACATGGATGTGATAGAAGAAGGCCATCCCATTATTTGGTCCGATCCTTGGAAAAAAAAAAAATGATAATAATAATAACGAAAATATTTGGTAAGAAATAGACACAAAAACCATCCTTTTCTATATTTGTAGGGGAGGAGGAGTTTCTTGTGGACCAATGGATTTAAATTGATTATTAGAAGAAGCCAATAAATTTGCATCCCGTGAACCCAAAGCAAGTCGTTTTTTTTGGCATGGATAGAGTCCCATATGTCTCCTTCACACATATGCTAATAGTTCCAACCCCTTCATCTTCTAATAGTTTCATTTCACACGCAGCTTCTGTCCCCCGAGCAAAATCCAAAACTTAAGACAGAATCAGCCAAACGCTGCTCGCACAGAAGATGAATTATTGGGCTTCTATATAGAACTTAGAAGATGTCACTCAACATGTTAAATCTTACTTCAAAAAACCAAAAACAAAAAGTCTTCAATCTAATACTTGCAAATCATGATGTGTAGGACTAGGCTCTGTCATTTTCCTCCTAGAAGAGATGCCACTCAGATCAAATGGTAATTCTCTGGGACTTGCATGCCATTTTCTATTCTATATATATGGTGAACTTTATTACACGTAAAACATGCATATTGATGAATAGACAAACGATAAAAAAGAAGTATCCTATAAAACTGTTATTTCAAGCTACGGTGTATTTGCTTCCTTTCAGTGTTGATTGAGCGATGTTTCGTGAGACAACTACTTTTCCCATCAAAATAAACAGAAAATTTGTAAGTTTTTGTGGAAAAATGTAATTTTTTGGTGACAGCTCAACTGATTATTGGATCTTAATCCTTAATTCCTTTAAGCAGCTTACATCACTATGAATTTGGAAAGATGATATATTCTATTAAATCCCTAAAGTCAAAAATTAGCCTGCTAATCATAATTAACCTCGTTACGTGCCTTGTGCTTTTACACTATATGTGTAATAAGAATTTTTTTTTTCTTTTTTACGAATGAAATAAATTCTTCTGTCAATTATAATATTTTTTTTATCCGAGAAAATTTAAGATCACAACATATTTATTGACATGGTCTGTTTTAATTTTACTTTTTATTTGTAATTCATTCGTTTTAATACTAAGTCTATAAAAAAAATTATCTCAAAATTATTTCATTTATATACTACTAATTTTGGAGGCACGTGCTTGTTTCTTTCCTCTGGAAAAAAAAAAACTTACAAAGATTTAGTTTTTATAAAAGATATTAAACATAAAAATTATAAAAAATTAGACTTTTTAATAGACACTACACAAATAAATTACCAGAAAGTAAACAATTTCCAAACGCAAACTTAATGTCATGGTTTAAAATATCACACACAAACTTGGTTGCAGTTTGGTTTTGAGTTGAGTTTTCCAAACTGGTTTGGACAAAAATGCTATCCTATAGATTTAGTTGACGAGCATGTCTTGGGTCTGGAATTAGTTGGTTGTGATTGAATATTAGCAGAGCTTTGGGCCTAATGTTGAGAAGGGCAGGATTTTAATACTTCACTAGCCTATGAAATGTCATTTGGAGTTGTATAAGAGCAGAGATAGAATTTGGCCCACATGAATGAGACAGAAAGAGATCAGAAGGCCATCCCATTATTATATGGTCCGGTCGTTGGAAATAAAATGAAAATTTTAAAAAAATGATAATAATAATAACGAAGAGATTTGGTATGCATGTCTTAAAAAAAAACCAATAAACCTAAGATCACAATAAACACACACACACATACATACATACATATACATACATTAGCCTTTGAGCACACACTCATGTGCATACTCAAAGGCTCTTCTATTTTTTTGGGTAAATGTTAATAATTTGCATCTATTATAATTTAGAAATATTTTTTTATTTTTCAAACAAATAAAAATGATCAATTTTAGAGATAAGAGATAACTGTAATTTCTTTTTTGAACGTAAAGAGAAAAAATCTTAAATTTTAGAAATTTTATTTTTAAATTCAAAATGAAATTTGTTATTTGACATTTATAACCATATTTATAAATGAAGTTTATCATTCCTTAATGAGAGTATTTTTGAATCACATAAAATTCCAGTTAAAAGAGTGAAATTCTCTTATATAGTATATAGATATAGCCTCTAAGGTTCTTCTATTTTTATTTATTTATTTTTGTAAAAGTTAATAATTTGCATTATTTTAATTTAGAATATATATGTTTTTTATTTTTCAAATAAATAAAAAAGATAAACTTCAGAAATAAGCAGTAACTATAATTTTTTTTTTTGAACGTGAAGGGAAAAAAAATCTTAAATTTTAGGAATTATCTTTTTGAATTCAAAATGAAATTTGTTATTTGACATTTATGACTCTATTTCTAAATGAAATTACCCTTCATTAATGTGGGTACTTTTTAAGCATATAGAAGTCTAGTTGAAAGAGGGTAATCCTTGTATATATGTGTGTGTGTGTGTGTGTGTGTGTTTTAATTTTATGTATATTTGTAATTGATTCATTTTAATAATAAGTCTATCAAAAAAAATTATTATCTTAATATTGTTTCATTTATATACTACTAGTTTTGGTGGCATGGGCTTGTTTCTTTCATCAAGAAAAAAATAAAAATTAAAAAAAAAACTTAAAACAAAGAGGGTGTAATTCTTCTGGTCTATTAAACAAGACAGGAGTTCTTACAAAGCATATGATGGTGGAATTCTAGTCTATCTTGAGGGTGTACAAATTCTTCTCATCTATGAAATTAAAACAAAGAGGTCTAATAAGAGATTCTCAACAAAAAACAAAAAAAACAAAAAAAGGGGGAGGGAAATTACACTTTGCCCAATTGTGATTTGTTCAAAAAACACTTTGCCTACTTGTGGTTTAAAAATTGACTCTTTATTTACTTAAGGTTAGCTCTGTTTTTTTCCCATTACTCACCTCTGTTAAAAATAATGGTTAATTTGTATTTTTATTACCTTTTTATGTCCCCTCCTCTTAAAACATAAAAAACTAAAAATTCAAGGGAAAAGAAAATCTAAAAGCTGAGTTTTGTAAAAATTAAAATTTAACTTTTATATCTTCTTTTTATGTATCAACTTATTGATCTTCTATTTTAACACATTAAAAAAATGTGTCAGTAAACAAATATTTAATAGGTAAGTAAAGAAAAATCAAATGTTAACACACATATAATGGAACAAATAAAATGTAAAATCCATAAATTTTTAGAGAACACCAAACGTAATGTAATTAGTAGCCAGACTATTAATCAATGGTTAGTATGGTTTTACTGGTAAGCTTGTAGTTTTAGATCGAAATTTAGTCAATAAAGCAAAATATTAACACAATATAATTCTGACAGTACATCAATGCCACTTAGTTTATTTTTTTGATAGGGATAAAACACAAATTTTATTAACCTATTGTAGGCCTGAGCTCGATCCCTTCAACCTTGAGGTCAACAATGAGGGCAATATTCCACTCACCATCTTCTACACCCATAAGTTTAATCTGCAGCTCATCATCTTCTCCTCCCTCATTGAAAAACTCACCCAACTCAATATTCAACCGTCCATCTTTTCTCGACTTGGCTTCACAGCAGGCAGGCCCAAACAAACAGTTCGTTCATAAACTTCACCTCCTCCAGTAGTTCCAACTAAAGCTTTCAAAGGAGGGTCATCAAATTTACGGGCTCTCCTCAACTTGAACACAAGTTAAGCGGTATAGTTTGTTTATGGAGACAGCATGGAAGTACTCATCTTGCCACAGATTTCAAACCAACACACATCTAAATCTAATAGTTATCAATTGTCTAATTAACTATTTTCTTATTGTTATCCGTTGTCTTTCTGCTATTAAATATTTGTTTGCTAACACTTTTTTTTAATGCTTTAAAATAAAATATCTAAAAGTTGATACATGAAAAGAAGGTGTAAAAATTAAGTTTTAATTTTTATAAAATCTTGCTTTTAAATCTTCACGTCCCTTGAATTTTTAGTTTTTTATGTTTTAAAAGAAAAGAGACATAAAAGGGTAACAAAAATACATATTTACTCATGTTTTTTACAGAGGTGGGTAATAGGAGACAGACGAAGCTAACATTTTTTTTTTTTTAGAAAGACAAACGAAGCTAACCTTAAGTGGGTAAAATGCTAATTTTTTAAACCACAAGTAGGCAAAGTGTTTTTCAAGTAAACTATAGGTGGACAAAGTGTAATTTCCTAAAAAAAATTCTAATAAAAGAAAGCATTAAGGATTTCCTAGTAGAAGCAATTTAAAAAATAAATGATAAGTCATTTTAAATATGTCAATTAAGTTTCTAGCATTTTAGTATTATATCAAAATGGTCTTCTCAAAAAAGAAAAAATAAATAAAGTCTCTAATAGAAATGGATGGATAGAAAATATTGATATGGCTAACGCCTAATGGTTAAAATAAAATATCATTTTTATGCCACATGTTAGCACATTGAATAAATTAAAAAAAAATTCTTATGTTTACCTATTGCAAGTATGTGAGGCAAAATTAGAGATCTCAAATCCCTTAAACTATAGATCATATTTGGTCGAAAAATGCTAATAACAACATGTTACTTAAGATTTATTGTGAAAATATTATGCATTTATCTTTTATCATTTCTTGAACTTGCCTCATACACCATTTCTAAAAGCACCCCAAAAAAAAAAGTCGCCTAAAATGATCTAAGGTCAAGTAGTGTCCGACTTTGCCTCTGAAATTAGTTTCCTAGTCTCCTGATGCTTACTTACAATTGCCCTTCTTTTCTGTTTTGTTGGGCCTTTGCAGTCCCAAATTCTTTCTATATCTGAGGTCTTATTAGGCCCCAAGTAGTATTCCACTCTTTGTAAAATTTTGGTATCGTGGCAAGCCCATTGGGCCAAACATTCTTAACGTGAGAGTGGCTGGTTTTATGTATGATAAGGAGGTTTTGAAGCAAATGAAAGCTTTAGGTGTCACAAGGAAGGCTGGGCAGCAATTAACATGCACAGGGTGACAGGCTTAGGTTCGTCTTTAGGTTTTTTTTTTTTTTAAAAAAATAATTTCTAATTTTTCATTTTTAAATATTTCTCGCAAACCAAGCGGAGGGGATTGCTTAAAAATTAAAGAATCTTTAATTTGTTTAGAGGCTTATGTTGAAACTTGCTTTTCCTCTTATTATTGATTTCTTTGTGTGTTTCTATATATGTTGTAACATTTGCCCGATGGTTCTTCTTGTTCTAAATATTAGTTCCTTTGCATACTTTGGAAAATCAAACAATAGCCCATAATTGGTTTTTGTTTAATTCACCTAAAACTACACCTACACGTACAAAACAATTAGCTTTTGGATCTTCCTCCAAAAACTAGCAGAGTTTGTGCCTCGTATTGTTCCAAATGAAGTAACAAAGTCAGTAAAATTCCCCAAAAATCCATTACTAATATAAAATAAATGAAATATAAAAGCAAGAAAAGGAAAGATGAGGATGATATTATATCTAAATTGCTTATTGCACACAGATGCGTGTGTATATATATATTTCTATTTCTATTTGCTCTCGGTCTTTCTCAAATATTTCTGAGTGTGCCTACAATGTAGAAGCTCATAGATATAGAAGAAAGAGGAGAATCTGAAGCCGCTAAAAGGGGCAAGATCCCTTAAATTAGCTGCCTCTATTAGATGTGATGGATGTTCGATCGTGAAAATAAATAGTACATAATAATTACAGACTTATGTTAAACCAGAAACAATACACCAATACTCAAGTTACTGCATAATTTAGAGCAAACTCACGGGAATAATTTCAAAGTCATGCTAAAGTAGAAAGTGGGGATTTTCATATTGTTTCTATATTAATTTGTGGGCATTAAAAAAATGTTTATATTATTATGTAGTTGCATTATGCTTAATGATAAAATAGCATTACTGGATTTGCCTTCGTGAAATTTGTACAAAACTTTGTAAGACTTTGTAATGCTGCAGCTTTGAGTGCTACTAGTTAGTTCGTTTATATATGATCCCTAATACCAAAAAAATAAAATAAAAGCATGAACTATCATAGTCTTTTGTTTTCATGCTTGATATATCAAGCATGAAAACAAAAGACTATGATAGTAATTGGAACTATCACACTCTCTCTCTTCCCTCTGCTCCGTGTCTCTATTCTCTCTTCCCTCTCCAGTCTCCTCTCTTTGATTGCCTCTCTCTCTGCCTCTCACTCTGACCCCACCCAGACTGGAGCAAATATCTTCGTCTGAAGTCACGTCAGCCATGGATCTCGCTGCGTCGTTCTCCATAGCTCGTCGCCGATCTTGCCGTGTCATCATCCACAGCTCACCACCGACTCAAAGCGTCGTCCTTCATGCCATGCATCATCTGAACCTCCTAAGCGTCATCCTCCATGAAGTTGTGAGATTTGGGATGGGTTTTGAGATTTGGAAATGTGGTGGGTTGTGGGGTAGTGTGTGAATTGGTGGTTCTGATGTGCTGTGGTTGTGGGTGGTGCTGCTATGGTTGTGGCAGTGGTTCTCGGTTGTGATGGTGATTATTTGATGGTTGTGATGGTGTGAATTTTTTTTATTTTTTTTTATTTTTAATGTTGTGGGTGTTGTGACTATGGGTTTTTTTTGGTTGGTGGTGGGCTGTGGGTAAGTGCTATGGTGAATGAGTTTTGGATCAAAGGAAAGAGAGAGAGAGAGAGAGAGAGAGAGAGAGAGAGAGAGAGAGAGAGAGAGAGAGAGAGAGAGAGAGAGAGAGAGAGAGAGAGAGAGAGAGAGGAGAGAGAGAGAGATTTTGGGATTTGAGAAATTAAATGATATTTTATTGGATATTTATATTATTTTAATGTATTAAAATGTTAAAATAAAACACGATGAAGTAGGGTGTATTATAAAATAATATAGTATAATAGATAAAGTAAGTTTTTGTGTGTTAAAATGACATTTAGGATGACACAATCGATACTAGTGCTCTAATGTCTTGGACCTTCTGAGTTGGATTGAGCGAAAGACAAATTAGAAACGAGTGAGCTTCAGCATTACATGTTTGTTTGCCGCCAGCTTATTAAACCATCTTTTAACTTTTATAGACAACTTTTTAAAAACTTACTTTTTTTTAAGTATAAGTTAAAGGGCAATGTTAAAACCAAAAATTATTTTATGAACTTTTTTATGAACGGCTGATGTAACGAGTGGTTATTAATAAGTAAAAAAGTGATATTAATGATAAATTTAGATGAGAACTAATAAAAATTTGTCACATCAATAATTTGTAAAAATATTGTAAAATATTACTCATTTACTTTAACTTAAATAAGCTGGTACCAAAAACATACCAAATTCTCCCAACTTCAAGACAACTGACACGAACTATTATAACAGGTGATGTATTTAACTAATTATGCTTTCAATGGTTGACTTCACTTTAACTTCACTATTAACCATAAGGCCAAAGTTCTATTTTTTGATAAACATAAGGCCAAGGTTCTAGTTAATGAACAAGCCCACCAATTTATGAAACCCATCTCATGCTGAAGTAAAGGAAGAAGGATATAAACAAAGATAACGGGTAGAGCATTATAAATTTTGGAAAAAAAAATATTAAGGAGCAAATGCTCAACCTCAATCCAGATAGATGGACAACATTTTTTACAATACCTTCAGGCCTAAAGTTTGGAAAAGACTCAAAAGAGTAAAACAAAGGGACCCCAAGATGTTTGACTTTGTAACATGGCTACATTGACACTGGTTAAATAAAGCTCATGGTTGTATAACCGTTTGTCTAAATAATGTCCATTGTGTAAAAAAAAAAAAGTATCAATTCATTGCTGATGTTATATAAATGTTTGAGAGTTCCAAGGAAAATTATCCATTACTCTAAATAATTTCACACCCACAGTTTATTTATTAAAAGTTTATAAAAGTGTGCATAGACTAGGCAAATCTTCTGAATTTCATACTTTGTAAACTTTTAAAATGAATTTTTTTTTAGAGAGTTTCAACTTATGGCATCCGCTCTCAACTTTTAAAAGAATTTAAAATAAAATATTGGGTTCCGCAAATTTTTTTTCCTGATCAAAGAATTTGAAAACTTTTACATGGGCTTTCCTTGACGTAAATGAGTTTCAGACATTAGACCCATTACAAGCAGACCATTTTTATCCCAAATTTGTAAAATTTGTACTTCTACCGGCGAATCTGATAGAACTCATTTTGTTTTGCTGATTATTTTTAGTCTCTTCGTTTGGTTAATCAACTGACATTACTTTATTGCTTAGCTAAACAACTATATAACTATACAACATAAAATTGACATTTCATAATTAAACAAAATAGGAGACAAGCTATTAAGAGCCTTATAATTCAGTTATATTGTTGTCTTGTCTAGCTCTCCCATGCAGAACTTGGATTGGAATTTCCCTCCCCCACTTATGTAAAGGAAAAATAAATAAGACTCAAGATAACAGGTCATATATTATCCCAAAAAAAACAAAGATAACAGGTCAATGTTTGAGTGTCCTTAAATTGAACAACATTTTTCTTAAAAACTTTATTGGACGTATCATATGACGATTCAAGTATATTATAAAGTATCGCTAACCTATGTTATACACGGGTTCTTACCTATTTGTGAAGTAGACTAAAATAATTTTATAAATTTTAAATTGATTAAGAAACTTCACCAATGCATGATTTGTGTTATAACTTGGTGAAAAAGTCATTGCTTGAATGTTCAATGGCTTTCAAAAAATTTGCCAGACAGTTTTAGATACTGCAACAAAATGACTCAAAAATTAAGATTTAAAACTTCTGAAAATCCAAAAAAATATTAAAGAATTTGATGATTCACTCCTTAGAAATTAAAAAAACAAAAACAAAATATATATGACTAAATAATATAGAAATATAAGAGAAAGATGAGTTACATTTAAAAGAATAATCCATGGCTATAACTATTGAAAGGAATTAAAAGATTCAGAGCATACAAATTATATATGTGTGTGTGTATGTGTGTGTGACTACACAAATTTAGATGTTAAAACTTTCAAAATGCCAAAAAAGATATATAATTAAAGAATAAGTTAATGAAACAATTCAAAAAAGAAATATAAGAAAAAGTAAAAAGTACACGAACCCATAAAGTAATGAGTTTCAAATTTTAATGGGTTTAAACTTTAAATGAACCTTATCAGCATGTGGCCCATGCTAAAAAATGATGAGAAAAAACATATGCAGTAGCAATAACCTTAAATTTCAATTATTACAAGCTTTTTCATCTTGTAAAAACTGGATAAAGAGAATTTGGTGGTTCATGCATGAAAATTACTTTTTTAAAAATACATGAAAAACTATAAAATAATTTTTTTAACAAAGTAGAGGAGAAAAAAATAACAAAAGAAGAGCTCATACCTCTACTCGGCTTTAAAAAAAAATATTAGAGTTTGCAGTACTTTTATAGTGTTCATGATTAATCTCGCAAATTTGGAGATAAATTATCAATATTTGAGTTTGAATTTAAGTTGGACTTGTTAGAGAGGTAGAGTTTCGCTCCTTATTAAGTTTGGACTAAGCAAAAATAATTTTATTTTAAAATAATGATAATGATGAGTTTGAGTTTAAATTTAAGTTGGACTTGTTAGAGAGATAGAGTTTCACTCCTTATTAAGTTTAAACAAAACAAAAATAATTTTATTTTTAAAAAATGATAATGATGTGGCAAGTTCTGGAAAGGTCAATAAAAAGTCAAAGGTTTCAGTTTTATACATGTATAAGTTTCATCTCAACCTTCCTAACTGAAAATCCTTCAAAATAATAGGTTGTAAGCTGTGATGATAGACATTTAGGAACACCTCGTGGCTTCTTCAAGCAAAGTGAATTTTTTTTTTTTTTTTACCCAATACTTGATTTTCTAAAAATAAAGTACCATACAAAAAGAAAGAAAAAAAAAGATAAAGATAAATTACTCCACGGTCCATATTGGAAATACTCATTATTATTTTAAATATTTATAATCTGCTTAATAATATAAAATTTACAAAAGAAAAAAAAAGTGAAAAAAAATTTTACCCAATACTTGATTTCTTGAAAGTAAAATACCATATAAAAATAAATAAAGATAAATCACACCACAATCCAAATTTTTTCTTTTTAAGTTAACAGTAATACTTATTAGAATACACATAAAATAGTAATATTAGTGTTTTAAACTAGTTTTATAATACATTACATAACCAGAGTATAAAATTTGCCTAATACTTGATTTCTTAAAAGTAAAGTACCATACAAAAAGACAAAAAAAAAAAAAAGATAAATCACTCCACAGTTCATACTTTAAATACTAATAACTATCTTAAATATTTATTATCCACTTAATAATATAAAATTTACAAAAAAATAATAATTTACCCAGTACTTTATTTATTGAAAATAAAGTACCATACAAAAAGATTAAAAAAAAAAAAAGATAAAGATAAATCACTCCACAATCCACACTCTAAATACTAATTACTATCTTAAATATTTATAATCCACTTAATAATGTAAAATTTACAAAAGAAAAAAAAAGTGGAAAATAATAATTTATCTTGTACTTGATTTCTTGAAAGTAAAGTACCATACAAAAAGGAAAAAAAAAAAAAAAAAAGGATAAATCACTCCACGGTCCACACTCCAAATACTAATTACTATCTTAAATATTTATAATCCACTTAATAATATAAAATTTATAAAAGAAAAAGAAAAGTGAAAAAAAAGTTTACTCAGTACTTGATTTTTTGAAATTAAAGTACCATACAAAAAGAAAAAGATAAAAAAAAAAGATAAATCACTCCACAATCCACACTTTAAATACTAATTACTATCTTAAATATTTATAATCCACTTAATAATGTAACATTTACAAAAGAAAAAAAAAAGTGGAAAATAATAATAATAAAGTACTATACAAAAAGAAAAAGAATAAAAAAAAAGTATAAAGAAAAATCACTCCATAGTCCATACTCTAAATATTAATTACTATCTTAAATATTTATAATCCACTTAATAATATAAAATTTTAAAAAAAAAGTAAAAAAAAAAATACCCATGCAATGAACGAGAATTTACTTGTTTGTATGGTAGACTAAAATAATTTTATGAAATATTAAATTGATTATAGAACTGTACCATTGCATAAATTGCTCCTATTTGGCTTGAATTTGTGTTACAATTTGATGAAGAAATCAAAACTTAAATTATTAGCGAATCAGAAGATCCGTTGCCTAGGTATTGTTAAAACAAAACAAAATATTTATGGCTACACAATAAAGCTGAGGCATTGATAAAGACTATGTTTGACAAACGACACGCACTTAAAGTTAATGTTATTGCCGTAGGTATGAGTATAATTATGTCCAAATTTGTAGCTAGGTGCAAATGTTGGAGGACAGGGCAGGCAGTGAGGAGATGAGAGAGAGAGTTAGAATTTGCATAACTAACATTTAGAAGGTCCATAATCATGAGGCTTGGGAACTCCAGGGCAACTCCAGAGGTTGATTAGGATGAGTATTTATGGAGAGATCAAACTCTTTCACACCATGCCGAAAGGTGGCATGGATCCCTGTGTCAACATGGAGTGGAAGACAATTTTTGTGCCATTGGCAGGGTTGGCTAAATGGGTGAGCAAGAGATGCGGTCGCCTAAGGCCCTAAGTATTAAAAAAAAAAGAAAACCCAAATTTTAACCAATAGGGTTATTTATAATCAATAAATAAAATAATATTTTTTTACTAGATAAAAACAAATAAAAAAGAGAGAAAAATGCAATATCCATAATATTTTTCACAACACTTTTACAACTAATGCTAAGTAG
The DNA here is from genome assembly GCA_014183005.1 of Castanea mollissima. Classification (NCBI taxonomy): domain Eukaryota; kingdom Viridiplantae; phylum Streptophyta; class Magnoliopsida; order Fagales; family Fagaceae; genus Castanea; species Castanea mollissima. The sequence goes on from JACAVU010000004.1 coordinate 2,934,209, forward strand.
TAGGCTGTTACAACCTATTATTGATGGTAAAAAAATAATTATAGCGATATTTTTAAATAGAAAACAAAAAACAACTTAAAACCTAGGATTTGTTGTAAAAATTATTGTGAATGTTGCACTTCTAAAAAAAATAAGAATAATAATAATAGTTGATTTAGCAAACTTTTACTAATTTTTATCTAAGTCTATCACTAACACCACTTTATTACTTACCACTATCAATCTACCATATCAATAAATATGAAAAAATTTGTCAAATTTTTTTAGTCTAGAAATTTTTTTTAAAAAAAGAGAAAATACTACGTAGTTCATGTTAATTAGTAATAATTTTGCATTTAAAACACAATAATCAATTTTTGCCTTAGGCTCCTAAATGCATTAAGCCGCCCCTGGCCATCAGATGTGCAACTCTTGTATAGGCATGGGATTGGGAACTGTATTTCAAAGAATAAAGATTCTCGATATAATTTCCGCGAAACTAAAAATATGATCTGATGTTGTAGAAGTTTTATTCTGATGTATTCTTCGTCTTTGTCATCATCTCTTTCAATTCTTTGTTTTTTCTAAACCTTTATGCTTCTTACCATGGCTTTAATCTGCTCTGTGTTTTCTTTGTGAAAATTTGAGTGAGTACGAAGGATTTCGACCTTGGCAACGGTTTATATTTGTTGAAATTTTTGTAATAGAATTTTAGTTAAAGTAGAATTTTCAAGTTCCTGAAACATATATCTAATAGAGTTTTACTTCATCTAAACTATTGTAACATTTGATAAGATAATTATACGTTGAAGAGAAATAATAAATATATAAGATACAAAACCTAAAATAAAAGGAAAAAGAAAATAATGGTGATGTGAAAAATTATAGGAGCTTTAGAGGCTTCGTTTATATATATATATATATAGATTTAATGATTTATTAAAATTTTTAAACCAATCACATGATTATTAAGTAGATTGTATGAATAAAAGTCTAAAAGTATATATGGAAAGTTTATTGGGTTTTCATGTAGTAAATAGAAGGAATTTTCATACAAACCCATTCGGAGAAAAATTCTATTATCTATAGATTTCAATAAATTTCGTTGATATGGCCTAAATGTTGAATGTTGGCCGAACCTTGGGACTATTATTTAGATGGGCTGGATTTTAGTAGCCTGATTGGCCTATATAAATTTAGTAGATGCGGCCCAAAATGTCTTTTGGGGATTGTATGAGAGGAGAGATGGAATTTGATCCACAACATGGCTGAGGGCTTTCCCATTGAATGGTTCAAATAAAAATAAAGAAAATACTTGTTTTGGTGTTAGCGTGTAAGTGTATTACCTTATCTCATCCCCCATATATGTGTGTATATGTGTGTTTCTCAACCAAAAAAAAAAGAAAAGATTTGTTATGCATGCGGAAAGGCAGAAAAAAAAAACATTTTCATTTATTTCAACAATTTCTTTCTCAATTATTGATATAATGTGCTGTGATTTTATGGTAAATTTGTAATTGATTAGGTTTAATATATTATTACTAAGTCTATCAAAAAAGAAATATCTCAATAATGTTGCATTTATGTACCACATACAAATTTATGGAGTATGTTGTAGTGTAGTCGATACCATACCAGCCGGTATGTATTGTACCGGTGTGTATACAAGTATCGAAATATTAATATTTCGTACCGATTTAAATATCGGCCGTACCGACCATGTACCGGCCAATTTCGGGCAACACCGGCCGTTACAGAGCTGTAAAGTTATGATTTACAACTATGTTTTATATTGACTTTATTCCATAACAAAAAGTGTTGTAATTGCATAAATTTGTATCCTTGTATTTTTGTGGGATTTTATTGTATTGGGTTTAGTATTAAGTTGGTGAAGACTCAAGCTTAATTGAAGATCAGTGTATTTCGCAATTAGCTCGCGAGAAGTTTGTGAGAAAGGTTCTCGCGAAAAGGGCATGTGAGAAGCACATGACTGGAAGCTGAAGAATCGTGCCAGACTGTCAATTTCGCGAGTGTCTTGCGGGTAAGGCCTTCCCGCAAGATACCCGTGAAACTTTCTGCCTGGAGGAATTTTAAGTGTGACTTTCTTACCCTTCACTCATACTATATATACCCTCATTACCCACAAAAGTATTAGGAGGTCATTCAGAGAGAAAAACCCTAAATAGGTTTTCAACAACACACACACCCATCTTTTAGAGAGAGCTACCAATTCTTAGTGAGAAATCATTGTAGCATATTCTCATTCCCTCTCCTGTTGCCATACCTTGAGAGGAGATTTGTACCCAAACACAACCCACATTTTTTCAGAGTGTAGAAAATGTTTTGGAACTTGTGAAGCTTTAGGGATTTTCCAAAAGAAGCCGGTGACGCTTGGCGGAGGTAATTGGGCATATTGCGGGATCCGGAAAGCTAGAAAAGACATGACTCCGTGAAGTCCGTTGGTAGCAGGAGTTTAGAGGGCTCAAGTACATTGGATAGATTAGGCTTGGAGGGTCTTTTATTATTCATGTACTCCAACTTTATTCCCTAGTGGATCGATTTATCGCTTGGAGGGCAGTGAAGAGGTTTTTCACCTAGTGCTTCGGTTTTCTCTTCGATAACACATTGACATGTTATCTTATGTTTGCATCTCTCTTCCCTACGCTTTTAGCTTTCATTTTATTGCTTTGATTTGTTGAATATGGCTTAGAATAGTTGTATTGTTTGTTCACTCACATTTACTCTATTTCGCACTTAATTTAAGTTAAAGCAAAATCAACTGAGCCGTAATTTTTTAATTTGAGGTCTAAACAGCTCTTGTGTTTTTAACACAAATCCAAGCTTTCACGAGCGTACTGGCCGATATAGATTTTTAGTTTATAATTTTTGAATTTTTATAAGAGCAGAATGGTAACTTATTTGCATTAACTTATTAATATTATTTTTTTTCTTAGTATGCAATGAACAATTAAGCTTTCTATGTTTTATATTGTATTTTTTTTTTCTTTTAATTGATGCTAAAGTCTAAAACCATAAATAATTTATTCTGAATTGAGGTAATGTTTTAAGGTAAACTTTTATATTTATTATAATACATATACACACACACACACACACACACCACATACATACATACATACATATATATATCTATATATATATATATATATATATATATATATATAAAATAACGGTAAACTCGAAACGATACACCGGTATTGACCGATATCAAAATATATCATTTCACTGGTCAAACCGGTACAGCTTCCGATACGAGATTGACTTCCTTGGTATGTTTTCTTCCCATATGAAGCCAATGGATTAGGACAATGTATTATTATCTATAAAATTAGAAGAGAAAAGAAGAATCGAGAAGTTGTGAAACTACTAGAGACTAAGACTAGAAAAGCTCAGCAAATGAGAAATTTAATGAATGAAAAAGAACTAAAGAAGTATTGGGGAAAAATTATGCCAAGCTTCAAAAACAGTGCAAAATCAACAAGTTATTGACTTTTTGAGAAATATGTTTTTTTTTTAATTCGGAATGGATGCAACTGTTCCAACTTCCAACCATTGTGCTATGGGAAGTGCGTGTGAAAGTAGTTATACTAGGAAAGAAATAATTGAATTCTAAATGTCTTTGTTGGAATTACCTTAAGTATTACCAGTTGAACTACAAGGCTCTTGATTATGTAATTGAAAATTGATTCTAACTGTAAGTGATAACTCTTCAAGGAAGGATGGTCTTTAATGTTCATTGGATGAATTAGGACCCATCAAAATTTCTTGAAAAGAAATATCACATTGAATAGGGGAAAAAAAAAAAAAAAAAAAACTATGAAGCACATGATGCACATGAAAATAACAAAAAGAGCTATGGTACAAGAACGCAAGTAGATGCATCTCGAACACATGTATTATGTGAAACAAGGACCTATGGAAGCTAGTAGTAGGTCAAGTCCGTCTCTAGGATAAAACTAGCACGTGAAGGCTCTAAGTGTATGTGAAACACATAAAGGGTATCTTTAGAGTAGAAAGCAATGTATGCAGCCACAAGGAAGTGCTCCATCCATACTAAGATGGTGCATGAGGGTGTGTGTGATGCCAAAATGATGATTCTAAGAGGACTTGAATGCAAATCTGAGGAGTCTAGGTATAGATGGAGTTCCCATGAATCTTGGATCTTGAGTGTGGACTTTGATGTTGTAAAGGAAGGACTCAAAGTGTAAGAATGGTCGCAAAAGGCATTTGATTTTGATGTGCTACTTGAGCAAATCAAACACACAAAAAAATGCTTGAATATAGAGACTCTACATAATGACAAAAGGAGGCCATATTATAGACCACTTAATTGTGTCATATTTAAATTTTTTTTAAAATAGAGACTAGAAACAAGGATATATTTTGGTTCGAGTTGATGATCTATGCTCATAGCAAAAAGTGCCAACCAACTACATCTTTACTATATTAAATTGAGTATTACAATGAGTCCAATAGATACATATAGAAATATGGTGTGCTTTTGGATGCAGCTTTTTGCTGATTGTAGATTGATTATTTGCTGAAAGTTAGTTAACATATAGTTATTTCTTGAAAACTATGGTTTTAAAAAGACGTATATAAGTAAATATGTTAAAAAGCTAAAAAACATGATGATGGCAAACAAACTCCAAGAATAATTAACTCATAAATCTATGGGTTTCTAGAAAACTACTATCTACATTATTTATAGTGGAAAGCTTCACTAACCTGGTTTTTATTATTAAACTCACATCCTCTATAGTTTGAATAAGACACTCATTTTTTCTAAAATGCAAACTATTTACACTGACATTCCTTAGATGTATGAAAAAAGATGCTAAAAAATCCCCCCAAAAAAAGGTTTTTAAGAATTCCAAATTTCTTATTAGAGGGGCTGTGAGTGGCAATTTAACCAGAGGGGAGATTATTGTAATAATGAAAAACTCATGCAGTTATATTCTACTACAAAAGAATATATTAGCATGGTACATTTCTATTACATTAATTCTATATCAGTTGTATTACCAAAAACAAAAACAAAAAAATTCTATCAGTTGACTTCTGTTTAATTATGTGAACACTACATAAGAGCCAGGTCTTTTTATTATTATTATTATTATTATTATTATTATTATTATTATTATTATTATAATAATATGTAGTCTACATTGAGTACAAATGTTGGGAAAATTCTATATAAGTGTGTATAATTTTCAACAAGCACAGCGGAAGCACAACCACACAAATACACAAAATTTTACGTGGAAACCCTTTCTCCTTGAACGGAAAAACCACAAGACAAATTTTGAATAATTTCACTATATTAAATAGAGATTGCAACACTTAGAGATATAACTTGAGCAAAAAAAATTCTCTTTTTCTTTTCACTCACTGCTCTCTTCCTCGCTATGTATCTCTCACAATTTTCTCTTGCTTTCTATATTCTTCTCTTCTCTTTGCTTGCTCTCACTCATGCAATTCTCCAAGACTGCACTGTCCTCAATCTCACTCACTCGGACTTCTCTTTTCTCTTCTCTTCTTCACCAAATGGCCGAATGGCCTTTCCTTTTATTTCTTCACCTTTTTCTTTTTTTCTTCCTTCCACACTCTTCACATCAAGTCACAATAAATCCAAGCCACTTACCTTGACTTTTGTACGTAACAAAGATGACTTCAACTTCTCTTTTTGGCAAGCTTCTCCAACAAGTTCACTTAGAGCAACTATATCAGTATGTGTAAAGTCTTCTAAAATAGAAAAATATACACATTTTGACAACAACAAAAAAAACACCCACATCAGTGGGTGTAAATTTGTGCATTTATGCAAAATTGTTATAATAACTGTGCATTTATGCACAATTGCTACAGTAACCGTGCATATATGCATGTTTATTGTAGCTTGTCCATTTATTTTTTTTATTTTTTCTCTCTTGTCTCTGGTTGGTCTCCGTTTTTCTCATTTTTCCTCTCTCTTGTCTCTTCTTCTTTTTCCTTCTCTCTCTCTCTCTCTCTCTCTAGGGTTTCTGCTTCAACCACTCATCTGTAAGCTCTTCTTTCTTCAAGCATTTTTTTTCTACATTGTTGTTTAGCTTTCTTAGCTTCATCACCTTTTTGCCGATTCTCTTTGTGCTATTGCAGATGTCAGATTCACAAGCTTAACCATCGCTCTCTCTTTCTCTCTCAACCATTTGGTAAACAGAGAAGGAGTTTCTCTTCACACTTTTTTTGTTTGCTTTGATTGAAGCTTCACTATTTTTAGATTTTGCTTTTGTGTAAAAGGTGTTTGAATTTTGAGATTCTGGTCGGATTTGGCCGGAGAACATGGTGTCGTCTTCGTCAGCGTTGACTTCAACGAGAGCTAGAGGAGGCTCAGATCAACCTTCGTAGCCGCAGCAGAGGAGGATCATGCAAATGCAGACTGCTGGAACCTTGGGTTTCGGGTTGAATGGGTCTGAATACCCAAATTTAAGCAATGTGAGAGAGAGAGGCCACGAGTGAAAAAATAATAAAAATGGTAAAAGAATGAATATTTTATTGAATAAATGTGTAAAATAGATAGACTGATGCGAGTGTTTTGTAAAAATAAACGTATAAAATAGAAAAAATAGGTTTTAGATGTACAAATTTACAAAAATTTTGCATCCATTGATGTGGATGCTCATAAACTTTCTGACTTTTGTACATTATGAAGATAAATTAAGAGAAATGAAAGACAAGCTCATTAAATGAGCACGTCTATTACAAGTAGGCTAAACCCATGGTGCAATGCACCCAACAATCTCTCCCTCCAGCCCACTTATGGAAGAGATCTTTAACTCAACTCTTCAGTTAGAATTCATGTCAGTTAAGCCAATACCAGACTTAACCTTCTTTATTATCTTCACTAACACTGAGAAAATTTCATCAAAATTAATACCTTTCATTCTCAAATAGTTTATTTTACCTTGGATATCCTTAATCCAATTTTTGGCTCCCCCTAATCAGAAGCACAAATATTCTCAAAGTTAACCGCGTGATGTGCTTCAGTATAGCTCCTTTCAAGAGGTTCAACAATCTTTAGTGGAGGATATTACTCCCCTTACTGAAGCCCTTCACAATCTTTCACTTCATCATTCTTCCTAGCATCATGAAATTTTTCATCAAATATCACTTCCTCATTTAATTCATGTTCCAGCAAAGAGAATTTTACTCTCTGGGCTGCAACACCATTAATATCAACTCTTAACTATAGAGTTTTCTCAAAAACTTTGACTGCATTGAACTTCTTCTTTCAAGCCCTCACATGAGTCATGTACATACCGCAACAAGCATGCTCTCTAGCAACAACTAATAATCCTTTAGAAAGTTTCCATCTTCCATTGCCAAGATGGTTACTATAACCCAACCGATCCATAGCCAGTGTAGAAAACATATTCATCCTTAAATCCGGAACATGTCGCACATCCTTTAATATCAACGTGCAACCAACATTGGTCTTGATGCACACATCACCAATTCTCACAATTTTTGAATAACTGGAGTTACCCAACTTCACAACGCCAAAGTCGCATGCTTTGTATGTGGTGAACAACCCTTTTGTGGAGATAACATGGTGGGAGGCTGCTAAATCAACAACCCACTCAACATCATTCTTAGCAACATGCTCACATTTTTGCTCTTCAAGAGAGAGCATCACAACATCCTCATGAAATACAACTGCTGTAGTATTCTTCTCATCATCATTCTTTTCATCTTTCTCTTCAGTTTGTTGTTTATTCTAATGCCAAATGTTTCTTTTTATGTGACCATTTTTCCCACAATGGAAACGTTCTCTCATCTCTTTAAATTGAGATCTACCTTTTGATTGTGACTTGTCATTAAATTTAGCCTGATCATCAAGCCCTTTGCTTCTATTTTTGCCCCTGTTCTCCATGACAACAGCTTGATCTTGTGCATTGTTTATACCGGTATCTCTTCTGCAAACCTCCTCACTTAGAATCAAATTTCAAATATCATCATATTTGAGTTTGTTTTTCCCTACAGAATTGCTCAATGTCATAATCATGGCCTCCCAACTGTTTGGCAAAGAAGCCAAAACATTTAATGCACGGATCTCATCATCAAAATCAATCTCCACAGAGGACAATAGATTTGTAATGGTGTTAAACTCATTCAGATGCTAAGCCACAGGAGTACCTTCCACCATCTTCAGATTAAACAACTTCTTCATCAAATGCACCTTATTGTGTGCAACTGATCATGTCACAGTTAATCGTATAACTCCTAACACTTGTCTATCAAGAAGACTCCATTCTTCTTCTTCTTCCATACTATTTCTTCCCCAAAAGAGGAAGATGTAATTTCTTCTCATACAAATAATCTTTGAACTACATCTTCCAATAGACAAAGTCTGTGCCGTCATCTCAATTCCTGACGTCTTTCCTTCTTCTCCAGCCATTGCTCCGAATCGAACCTATGCTCTGATACCACTTGTTGGGAAAAATTCTATATAAGTGTGAATAAATTTCAACAAGCACAGCAGAAGTACAACCACACAAGAACACAAAAATTTACATTGAAACCTTTTCTCCTTGAAGGGAAAAATCACGGGACAAACTCTGAATAATTACATTATATTAAATAGAGATTGCAACACTTAGAGATATAACTTGAGCAAAAAATATTCTCTTTTTCTTTTCACATACTACTCTTTTTCTCAGTGTGTATCTCTCACAATTTTCTCTTACTCTCTAAATTTTTCTCTTCCCTTTTACTTGCTCTCACTCACACAGTTCTCCAAAATTGCACTGTCCTCAGTCTCACTCGGTGGGACTTCTCTTTTCTCTTCCTTTTATTTCTTCACCTTTTTCTTTTTCTCTTCCTTCCACACTCTTCACATCAAGTCCCAATAAATGCAAGCCACTTACCTTGAATTTTGTACATAACAAAGATGACTTCAACTTCTCTTTTTGGCAAGCTTCTCCAGCAAGTTCACTTAAACTTTCTAACTTTTGTACATGATGAAGAAAAACTAAGAGACATGAAAGACAAGCTCATTAAATGAGCAGGTCTATTACAAGTGGGCTGGACCCATGGTGCAGTGCACCCAACAATATAGTGGATATTCCGGATTCAAATTCTATTATTTAACTCTCATACATTGATACACAGTTTTCACAAATTCTAGCGTAGGCCTACTGCCAAGGCCCTTACTCAAGTTATGTAGTTTTGAATGAATATGTTAGGGATGAGTTGTGTGTGTGCGCGTGTGTGTGTGTGGAGGAAATAGGAGTCAGTTATGTGGAGATGTATTGAGGCAATAAACATTGCCTTCGAAATAAGAAAAGCAACTAACAAGGTGATAACTATGAGCAACACATGCAAAATTTGACTACAATTTTTACACCAGCTGATATGGTAAACTCGTATTAGGGCAAACTCGTATTAGATCTCATCTGAACCCACTACTAACATTAGTTTTTTACCTACCACTAACAATCTACCACAACAGCAATGGTCAAATTTTTTGTCTCAATAACTACTGACTTTATAACATAAAGTGACCTCAACAAAAGAATTTAGTAAATATTTCGCCAATGGATTGGAGAGCTGTAGACTTATTGTGGCGACAATGTCTCCCTCGAAACAGCAAGATTGTCCAGTACAAATATCTCATAACGCACTCGTTGCAATTTATAACCAAATGATTTCGTGAAGGCTAAATTGTTACCTTAATAACCCCAGCTCGCAGCAAAAACATAATTTCAGCAACATGAGCACCTTTTGACCTCAAATTCGCTAAAATTATTCGATGCATCATGCACCCATGTATTACACTCTTCTCACATAATGATAGGTCTCACCTATAAGTTCTACGAATGAGATCCACTTTTATGTAAATAGAAGGTATAGCATGCTAGATTTACAAAATAATTTCTCCAAACTTTGGGACACAACTGACTGGGTTACTTTATAATCTCGTTTCCTTGTTATGCTTTCAATGGATGATTTTACTTTTCACCATAACTTCACTATAACCATTAGGCCAATGTTGTAGAATGAGTATGCCTACCAATTTATGAAACCCTTTCAATGCATATTTTACTCTTCACCTCAATCCAAAGATATGGGCAATATTTTCTACTATCCCTTAAAGGCCTTAAGTTTGGGAAAGTGTAAACAACGGATCCACAAGATGCTGTGTCAGGGTAACTTTGTAACATGGCTACTTAAGTAATAGCTCATGGTTATATAACCATTTGTCTAAATAAATAGTTTCAAATTATTACAATATAAATCAGTCAAACATGTGCTAAACGTGCACCTACAAAGGTGCTCAAGACTCCATAATTGACCGATCATTTCAAATGATTCAAAGACAAGAAGATTTGTGGGTTGAAATACATCTGTAGCAAGACATAAAAAAGATATCATCTACTTTGAATACACACAAGGACATGAATTTTTATACACGCAATGTTAATTTTAAATGCATGCTATCAAGATTTATCTCCGGGAGCAAACTACATGATGAAAAGCAAGGGTCAGTGAAGTTCAGAGAATAAAGAATAAATTAAATGGGACAAACACTATAATAAAACTGGCATTTCATTCACAAATTGGCATTAAGAGATTTCAAAAGATTTCGGCGAGTTGCCAGTACCCTTTAAAAAGCATTCACCAAGATACATGAATTGCATGTGCCACAGTTTCACATTTCATTTAAACACACTCGCTATTTATTATGCATCCAACCACTTTTTTACATACATGGCCAATATAAGGGCGACCACATCAACACACAAGCTCCTGGACATAAGGTTGTGGCAGATTTCTCTTAATTTAAAGAAGCAAGTACCTCTAACAAGGAGGCAGCAAACTGCATTTGTGTATCCTCATCTATAGTCAAGAAGAGAGGCACATGAACAAACAGCGATTTGTTCCCATTTTGCTCTGCAAACTGAAGGGAATGATAGTAAGCATGATTGCATACAACCGTCCCACATCATCTGATGTCATCACTTCGTAACCCATCTTTGCTAAGGCCTTGGTAATCTCCTCAACAGGAAGAGAAGTCTGCGCACAGTTAGCACCGGAAATTCTTTTAGCAAGGGTGAAGCCAAAAAATATATAATATATATATATATAATATATATATATATATATATATATATATTATAGTCATCAATAATCAGACTAAAAAAAAAAACAATTGTCCACTCAATCCATCTGAATCAATGGGACTATGAATTCATTCTACTTTTTGGCAATTATGACATGCAGTCTAGTATAAGCAGATACCTTCTCTACGCAGGCATCAATTCAACTTGAACAGCAAAATAAAGAGCACCATCTCGTTAAATTTTTTTGTCAATCTTAACGATTAGGGAAAATTGGTGCATGTGTAACTGTATCCTACTGAACCCTCAGTAAATATAATTCTTAATACTATTCCATAATGGCTTTGGTTTACTATTGAAGAATGGTTACATGTTTTGTCTGGGGTTTCTGTTCCTTTCATTTGCCTTGGTTTTTTTTTTGTGGGGGGGGGAGGGTCTTCGTCATAGCATGATGCCCCCATGCCATCAAAACTAACTAAAGAATATTATATCGAGGCTTTTCTATGAAATTACTTCCCAATGCATGTCAGTAGTTGGAAAATCTCTTTTCACTGATAAAAACAGCAGCTCCAGCAAAGACCACCACCCAAATAATTTATACAAGTTAGCAGAAGAAGGTTAACACAATCTATTTCCCATATCATAAATTTGCCTAGAAAATCTGTCTCCCTATAATCACATCCATTCCTATTTTTTTTTGATAAGTAACGACAAAATTTTATTAAAAAATGAAGCAGAGGACTGGCCATCACATGTACTGGAATTTCAGGGTAGTGAACAAGAAAGAAAGCACTTTAAGATAGGTGACCTCAGATGGCATATTATACCAAACTTCTGACATAACATTCCTTCTTTCATAGTGACTATTGCTGCAGTCCTTCAAGCAATAGGTTGATATTTAAATAGTAAATATAGGAATAAACATAAGGTTGATTAGAAACTTAATGGAGTTTATACACAGACAAAAAAAATTATGAAACCCTTTCAATCAGAAAAATCATGAGAAAAGAAATCCATTCTACCTGTCTAGTGTGTGAAATGTCACCATCTGCAGGAATGATGGGGACTTTCTACTAAACATGGAACAAGGAAAGTTCAATTAATTAAATATAAAATGTCAAAACAAATAAAAGTCAACATGCACGAACATGAAACTTAGGGATTATTTCTAACCTGGGGCTTCCATCCCAACTCATCGGGACAATGAAAAGTGGCTTCATTGACAGCTTGATGCTCAACGGCAAACCTTGTTGCACCACTATTAACTCCAAAGTGTAGCTGGAGAAATATGGTTAAAGAGGTTAGACACAACGCATAAATACAGAATTACAATGGAGTCCTAGGTGTAGATTCTGGTTCTGGTTTAGGATTAAGGTTCTAAAATGCACATTTAGTAAAATTGTCAGTAATGGTTTATTTATTCAAAAAACCACGCATAAATACATAATTTGAGCATAGCTGCAGGAGATCAGAAATGTGGGCAACTGACCCAAATAATTTCCCAGAAGTAGAAGATTCAGAATCCTTCCACCAATGGCAGATTGCAATGTCTGGTACAGGGAAGCAAACTCCCAAGAGTTAGACCTTTTGGCAATAACTTTTTCTTCACATACTCTTTGAGATTACTGACAATTGTTTCGGTTGGATTCTCTGAAATTCCATGGAATTTCTTAAATCCCGTCACATGCACTGTTACTGCTACTGCAGGTGCAAGAGGCCCTTCAGACCCCATTTACCAGTTATTGAGATATAACCAAAAATGCGCTATAGCATCAAAATCAAAAGTAATATCTAAGTATCTGCATCAAACAAGAGAAAATGAATTAGTCAGTGTAGTCAAGAAGCCACAAAGACATCATCAGCTTGCTGAACTAGGAAAGCTATAACATCTACCTCATCAATGTACATCTCAAATTTCACAAACTACTTTCCTACCAAAAAAATAAAATTTTCATAGGCTACTTTCACACAGATTATATCAATGCCCAACATAGAATTTTCATTTTACCATTCAATCCTAGAAAGCCATAATCTTCTTTTTCTTTCTCCTTATCTTTCCTTTTTATGCTAATACAGTCTCCAGGGCTCTTCAAGCACCAAAAATTTTCCAGCATGTGTAGTTCTCCCATCCCACATGTTCAAAACCATAACAGGAATAGAATCCCAAAGGTTACCTCCCAAAAGTGTTGGTGGTAGAATTCAAAGTTTCAAACCCAGTTTACCGTCCTTATGATGCCTTAAATCAGCTAGAGTGATGCAGGGCAAAGGCAAAAACACAGAACAAGATAAACCTTAGGCTTCACCAGTAAGGGTTCTTGGCATCACCACCAAGCTAGACAAAGAAAATCTCAATTCCATATCATTCATCAAATTCAGTAGTTGCAACTGCTACAAAAGTTAGCAGGCATATTGGCATAAAGTAATAAGGCTGCATAAGTGTCCACATTCGATGATCCTCTAGTAGAATTAACAATCATCAATCAAACCCCATATATTTTATACTAAAACTTTTGTATAGTAACTTTACTGCCATCATCATGCTACAGTGTTAACACACCTGTTCATGGATCAAATGTTTTAGGAGTGACCCTAAAAAGTCCTCGAAGAGTTCTATTTTTTGTGAAAAAAATTTAAAACTTTAATACTTATAATCCAGACCTAGTAGTGAATGCATGCAACTAGATGTAGCATAAATCCACCTAAGAATTGATGACCATTACCATCTTTGTTGATTTAAGTATCTCAGTAGCACAGCATTCATAGTGAAATAAAGTGATACAATGTGTTTAAGTAGTATATCTATATTACTATTTCATTTCCTCAGATAGAAAACTTTAATTGCCATGCCAACAGGTACACAACATGGGATTAAAATATAAAACGGAAGGAAAAAGGCACATGTGAACCGATTGATCAAACAACCCTAAGGCGCTACCAACATTCCTAAAGCTTTGAGATCTGCATTGATCTCTCATAGATTTAAAGAACCAATTGAGGTTTTCCACATTTTCACTACTAATATACATGAAAAGAAACTCCTTATACATACAACAAAATGAAATTAGGAAAGCTCCAAAAGAATCAGCTCTTTGCGTCCATGAAATGTAATCAATCACTAACAAATGAACTATTCTTCAGCTATATGATCGCAAGTTGGGAGTTTCCAACTCAATTCATTTACTTTAAATCGTAAATGTCAAAATGATTATACCATGAAGTTAATTTTGTATTGCACTAAAACCTAAGTTGCTTCTCTCTTAGACAATTCAAGGAGAAGCACATACAAAATTATCAGCTAACTCCTTGAGTTGATAAACCAACCAAGCTAGACTAACAAAATTTCACTTAAGTCCACTACACAAAAGCACCACCACAAGGCTTATGGGGGGGGGGGGGGACTACTCAGTTTTCATCAATGCAACTCCAAAACTTAATTTCATTGGAGGGAACATTTATTACCATTAATTCCACTGGCTAAGGGACATATAACCACACAAAAAATACCAAATTTTAGAGCAACAATATTTAGCACTAACCTTAAATAAGAACAAATTTTGAAACAACTATCCAGGAAAATAGGTTCCCACTTCCAAGCAACAACATGAGTGCACAATGAAATCACAACAAAAGATAGAACAATTAAAGGTACAAACAATCATGCATACATAAATGAAATAGAAAATCATCTTTTGAAACTATAAAATTTACCTGAAATGATACACATCTTTTAAAGATTGACATGTGATGGATAAAATATGAAACTTGTCCTTGATGTTGAGAAACTAAAAGACCTTCACACAAGCTTCTGGAGAAATTCCTGAATGTTCTCATCTACTTGATTAGATGACAGGAAGTCAAAAAACATGCTTGCAACTGTCGCATTTGCTGAAAAACCCTTGTCAACCATTATTTCAAGATATTTAATTGCCTTTGATGTCTCGTTATGTCGCAGTAACCCATAGATTATTGTGTTATATGTGCAATCGTTAGGTGAACAACCGCTCCCATCCATTTTCTCAAATATCTCACTTGCTTCTTCTAGAAGTCCCTCTTTGCAAAGCCCTTTGAGCATTATGGTGTAAGTTCGAACATTGGGTTGCAATCCTTTTGCAGGTAGACTATAAAAGAGTTCTCTTGCAACTTTAAGACTCCCGACATTACACAAACCGTCAATCAAAATGTTGTAAATCACAATATCGTTGCCCAACGTTTTGTCTTCCATCTCAAGAAACATTTTTATTGCCTCAACAACTTGTCCATTCTTACATAAGCCGTCCAACAAGACGGCATAAGTTTGGGGATCTGGAAGTTGGCCACAAGCCTGCATTTTATGGAATAGCTCTAGAGCAGCCTTGTGTCTCTGCACTCGACAAAACCCACCTATAAGAGTGTTGTAAGTCACAACATCAGGAGTTACTCCCTTGTCGAATATTTCATTAAAGAGATTCATTGCCTCATCAATTCTTTTATTTTTACAAAATCCATTAATTAATGTGCTATAGCTAACAACATTAGGTGAACAACCCCTCTCAACCATCATGTCCAATGCTTCGATGGCATCGTTCAATTTATTTTGCAAACAGTATCCATCAATTAAAGAATTATAAGAGACTACGTTAGGCTCAATACCTCTTTGAATCATCTTATCAAAAACTTTTTTTGCCTCTATCAACATCCCCTCTTTGCAAAATGCATCCACCAATATGTTGAAGGTCCTCACACTTGGCACAATCTTCCTCTGTGCCATCTCGTTCAACAAAGTAGTAGCCTCTCTCCACCTGCTGCAATTGCATAGGCCTAGAATTAAGGAATTGTAAGTGATAAGATCCGGCTGAATACCTTTACTCATCATTTCAGTCAAATAGTTCATGGCCTCAGTTACCAACCTATCCTTACATAAACTATCAATGATGGTGTTATACGCCCTTAATGATACTAAATGCTCAAAATCTCCTTCTTCCAATTTCCTGAGCAACCCAAGAGCCATATCAGTCTCACCAATCTTACACAGAGCATTTAGTATCGTTCCACAAGTAAATGCATCAGGTTGATACCCTTTCTTCTCCATATCTTCTACCAACTTCACAGCTCCAGCAATGTTACCTTGAAGACAGAGACCCTTCACAAGGGTGTTTAGAGTAACAGAGTCTGGGTGATAACCAAGTTTCAAAATTGTTGCCAAGACAGAAAACCCAAAATCTAGACGATTCCAATGGCAGAAGCAGTTAATCAAAATATTAAGAGTATAAACATTGGGAGAGATTCCGAATGATTCGATTCGTTTAGTTAGAGAAATGACTACTGGGTAATGCTTCATTCTTGCAATGGCACCCAAAACGTGATTAAAATCGGCAATGGAAGGCAAAGGGTGCGTGTGAAGCATTTTATCAAACAGGTCTAAGGCATGATCAACATTCCTAAAGCTTCTAGATTTGCACTGATCTCTAACAGATTTCAAGAATTGATTTTGATTATGATTGTGATTCGGGGGTTTTTTAGCACTAGCAATACTAGTAGTAGCAGAAGCAGCAGCAGTAAGAGTAGAATAACAATAAGAACGAAAACAAGTGTGGGAAGAACGAAGCAGCGTACCCATTTTCCTGAAGATCCAGCAAACAATTCGGGTGGGGAACTCAGAACGAAACGATAAGAGTTTGAGGGCAGTTTCCTTGAACTAAGCTACTGGTCAGTTATCTCATGGTGAGAGAGCTATGAGATAAATATAGAAAGCCAAACATAGATCGAACATAAAGTCCTGAAAGTTTTATTTGATGGGTTTGGTTGGTCTCTCCCTCAGCTTGTATCTCGAGGCTGGAATTTTTAGTAAAGCGATTGAAGCACTGATTAAAAAGCGACCCAGCTTCACTTTTCTTTTTTCCATTTTTAAAAAACATTTGGGCATTATTATTTGTTTTTTGACTTTTTTCTCCCTTTTTTTTTTCCACTGGTTTTATTTGATGACAGCGTGATCTTAAAGCTTATTTTGGTATCTTTGTTTTGATTTTTGGTTGATCTTTCTGCAATTTTACACATTAGCATTATTAATAATTAATTGTAATTTAGAAATAAAAAGACATCTGATGAGGAAGATAAGGATTTGAACAAAGCACCAAAAAGAAACCAATTAGATATAGAGCACTTAGGTGGACAGAAACCAATTAGAAATAGAACACTTAGGTGAGCTTTGATTTATCTACGTGGTGGAGTGCAGTGGGGTTTATGTTTAATCATAGCGTTGGGAGGCCATGTGCAGCTATTTGGATATGGATTGCTTTGGTACTCTGCTATGGAATGGTAGTGGAGTATTGGATTTCAAATATTTGATTGGACTTGGAAGTTATGACATCATAGGACTAGTGACTGATGTTAATACAATGGGATATGCTAATACAGAACAGATCGCACCTAGGGTTCACTTCAGGCTCCAAGCCCGCACATTAATTGTTGCAGAGCCGCAAGGGAAGCAGGTAGTATTTGTAAATCTAGATGCTTTCATGGCTTCACAGTTTGTGACAATGAAAGTGATTCGAGTTAAATTACGCAAGGTTTGGAAAACCATATGGTGAGAGTTGAAGATGTAGGGGTGGTGTTTAAAATTTAGTTTTGATGGAACTAATTGAGAAAGAGAGAGAGGTGGGAGGTGAAAAGAAGTTTTTTTTTTTTTTTTAAGAGTTAAAATTTATAATTGGTTTGAGAGAGTTAGAAATGCTTTGTATTTTATCGCAGAGAAGTAAATCATGAGTAGGGTGACAATTTTTATTCAAACCCATGAATCTACCCAAAACTCACTTAATTTGGGTAAGTCTTGACCCAACCCAATTAAATATTTGGGTTAAATGGATAAGACCCAAATGGATAATTCAATTAAATGGGCTTTGATGGTTAAACCACTGGGTACCCAATTATCTATTTAAAATTTAAAGTTTAATACTTAAAAAAACAAAAAGCCAAAAACCCTAGCAAACAATAGAGCATCATAGCAACTACATCATACAACCAACTGCCTCTTCCTCTATCTAATGTAAAATTTTCCCCTCCATTTTCTAGGCATTTTCTCAACTACCAAATTAGACAAAATCTAAACACCTTTCCCTCTTCGACTTTGCCTTGTAAAACACCCACAAAACCTCACTCACTCACGCAAAAAGAAGAAGATCATAGAATGAAAATTGGGGGGAAATCGTTGGGCTATGATTTGGATTCATGGCGTCAAAAGCAACATTGGAGGGATCCAAGACAATGTCAATGTGCTATGATTCGAACTCCATGGCATCAAAACCATGGATATCATCCACTCGAATACGTCTTACCAATCTGTAATTACTCTATATTTTCCTTAATTTTCTACTAATCCTATGTTTGGTTGCCAAGAAAAGTTATGAGAAAGGGAAAAATAGCTATCCTAGGTTCAGTTTGACGTTTAAGTATTTGCTATTTTGCTCTGCTTTAGGGCATAGTTTGTTTTGAGGGAAAATATTTTTTGGAGAAAATTTGAATTTGTTCTGGATTGAAAAATCTATGTGATTTGCAATTTTGCACATTTTAGGTCAAGGTGGATAAAGACTTGAGAATGATACCTCAATTCTCATGATTTAATTAATATTTTTTTTACTTATCTTCTATTTGGTTGCCAAGAAAAGTTGGGAGAAAAGAAAATCTACAAGTTAGTTTCAGGGTTCTTATGTTTTTAGGGAAAGGTGAATTAATTTTGCCAAAAAAAAAAACCTCAAATGATTTGCATAGTATGGGTGTGAAAATTTTTCATGAGTAAGAGAATTTCTTATTGAATTGCTGAATATGAACTTTATAATGGGTTCAATGGGTGGGTTACTAATTAAATGGGTTGGGTTGGTAATGGATAATTAATTTATATATAAATGGGTCATAAATGGATAAATTGGTAATTACACACCCAACCCATTTATGACCTAACTCATTTATGACTCAACCCTCCTATTTGCCACCCTTAGCCATTACCAAAACTGCATGTAACAGTTAGTAATGCAGAGCAAGTTATAGAGTTTGTTTGTACTTAGTCGTATTGAAATTGATAACTTTTTTCCCACTAACACATTACTAACTTTAATGATTGATCAGAGTGTGCAGTGAGTTTTTTTTATGAAAAGAGACAAGCTTAGGAAAAGTTAAAATAAAAACCATCACTTATTCAAAACAAAAATTCTTGTATGAGACAGTGTCTGAGACTTATAAAAGAGACAAAATAAGAAAAGTTAAAATAAAAAGCATTTTATATCCGAAGGAAAAATTGTTGTATGAGACGGTCTTGCAAAACTTATATCTCAATAATATATGAGTTCCATACAAATGAAATCTACACGCAAATAAAACATAATTCTAATGAAAAACTTACTCTAAAACCACAAGAAGAGTTGAAATTACGATGAATAGTAGCAAAATGAAAAGCAATATTTTAAAGCCATAATAATTATGAATTACAGATTATAAGTGACCGACAGCATAACATAATGAAGCAAAATTTATTGATACTAAAATTTGATTTAATAAATAATGGAAAAATATAATATATATATATATATAATAATAGGTGAAACTAAGAGAAACTTAAATTAAAATTTCAAATTAGAGTTTCAATTTTGCGCTATGTGTCCTAAATTATTTATTCTTAAAGAGTTTTGTGAAGGGGTGAGCTGCCTTAGAAGGTACTGTCCGCTTTGGGGTGAAAACCCTCACGGTTTTGTCCCACATCGGGTAACTACGCCTCCCTGATGTGGGACAAGTTTTATTTCTTAATTTTAGAATCAAATGTGGGACAACATTATAAATATTCATTCAAGTGAGTTATTAAGTACAAAAACCAAAGAATCCACAATATATGAATCGTAAAAAAAAAATGCTTCACAATAATAATAATATGGACAATGTACATTTTATACCTAATAATATCCTTACAAAAAATTTTAAAGAGTTAACAAAATATAAAAATGACCATCAATAGTATTTAAATTATATATATAAGAATTATATTGTGCATCTTATTGTATATCTTTAAATGTATCTATGGCGCAAAAACAAACAAGATTAGTTGACTTTATTATGATTCTCAAACAAAAAGTTGACTTTATTAGAATCAATTATTAATTAGGTACAATTTTATTCATAATATTTATTAAAATCTTAAAATTTAAATAAAAAGCAAGATCCACTTCAAAATTTCAATCAAATAATAATAAATATTTTTTTTTTAAGAAATAAACTCACACGGGAAAGAGAAGAGAAAGAGAGATTGGATGAGGCATCCAATAAAAGGTAAAGGTGATTGAGTTTCAAGCAAAGTACCAAAATAGTTAATGTGTGAAAAAAAAAATTTGAATCAAATTAATAAATGAATTAAGGAACTAAAAAATAGAAATTATCTTATGCAAGGCGGAATTTTATTTTTTTATTTTTTAAGAAGTAAAAAATATAAAGTAAGCTATTATTTTTTATGAGTTTGGAATATAAATCTTTTATTACTCTTTTTTTTCATTAATTACAATTTATTATTTATTATTTATTCCTTTTTACACTTCTTATAAAATAAATTTAAAATAATAATAATAATTAAAAACATGACATACCATAATTAATAGAGTATAAAATAAAACATAAAAAGTGTTAAAAAGTATTTGTATAAATTTGAGACAAGAGCGTTGGTTAGTTTGTATATACTATTTACCAATCACTCGAACTGCTTATTATTCCATGCAGCACACGTGAGGTACACGTTGATGTTATCCTTAAAATCAAGCCACTTTAACACATGCATGCGCATCATTTCTCATCAAAATTACAAATGTCAATTTTTTTTTTTTTTTTTTTGAGAGAAAGGTTGGCAAAATCAACTGTCACTTGAATTGAATCAAATGATGGGGCAGAGAGTAATGAATGTTTAAATTAGAGGTGTCAAAATTTCAAAAGGTGAACAAAAAAAAAATAAAAACTTCTGTTATAATAGAATTCATAGATATAGATAAATGAGAAAAGTAGTTAATAGAGACCGTAAGGGTATTAGTTTAGAAATTTTTTATAAAAAAGCAACTCACTTTTTTGATAACTTTTTTTTATTTTTCATAAAAGTGATATTAAAACTTTTTAAAAATATTTTGTTAACATATGTCTTACAAGCAAGAGCGCCCAACAAATTTGGAAGCCTAAGACTTTTTTTTTTTCAAGAAAAAAAGATTATATGTTTAAATGGGGTCTTTTTGTTTTCACTTAAATAATATTTAACTAGTGTTTAATATCATTATTTTTTTAACAATTTTTTTTTTGTAATATGCTTTTTTTTTCCAAAAAACACTAAAATTATAACAATTTTTACTAAAAAAAACTTACAAACAATGTAGCAATGAATGTGATTAGTGAAACTTCAAAAAGATAATAAACAAGTATTTTGATGAATAATGTTAGAGATATTACAAATTTTACAACATGAGGCTTATAAAGATGTATCAATAATCACAAAAAATAATTCAAAAATATATTTAAAATGCATTTAATAAATTATTGCCATTCACATATCATATTAATTGTCATATTGGTAAATTGTAAGTGCCCATTAATCGCACGATGGAATTCCATGTCCAAAGTACTAAAATACGCGTCAAGCCTATAACTATAAAAGGCAAAAGCTATGATTGATAGGCAGAGATGTTTGGACAAAAAAGATTTGATTCATTTTCATAATTGACTGAAAATTTTTAAAAATACAAATTGTCTTATGCAAAGCCTCTATTTATTTTTTTATTAGAAAATTGAAAGATATAAATCGGTTCATTCATTGACTATTACTATTTCTATCTTAAGAAAACTGAAAAAGGATATCAGCTATAGATATATTGAGATGCCCGAAGGTTTGAAGTAGAAAAATCAAGGTTTATATATATAAATGGTTTAAAGTTACACTTGATGTAACTTTAAAAGAGTTATAGTTTTTTTACACCATTGATTTTTATTAGATCTAAGGGCAGAAAAACACTAATAGTCATATCATTTACTATCCTAAAAATTAGTGATTAACCACATTAATTCTCCCTAGTATTTTTAAAAAGTAATAATAAAAAATATTTAAAAAAAACTCTCCAGCCTTGTTATCTTTTTCTTCATTTCTCTCTTTTAATTTTTTTTTTTTTTTTTTTTTGAATCTTTATCTCATAAGTTGCTTCCATCAACTGTGACTTGCTTGACAAATTTCGAGACCATGAAAAGGGGGTGAGCAGTGGTGGCGATTGCACCAATGATGAGAAAGCAGGGAGGGAAGTTTTTGTTGATGCACAGGTGGAGCAAGCCATGAGAGATAAGTTCTGGAACAAAAATTAACCATGGAGAGATTGGGGTTTTTTGGTAGTTGGTACTACAAAAATTAACCATGAAAAAAGGACAGTTTAGGACAGTAAAATTGAAAAAATTACAAGAAGCAAAACATTGCCAACTATTAATGTCACATTCTGCAATTGTCATGCTTCAATTGTATATTCAAATTAACCTCAAAAGCATTAACCTCAACAGTTTCATTAGAGGTACTAACAATAGCATTTTCAAACTGGCTCCATATCTTAGCCTCGACTATAAGGCCAAAAAACTGCTATCGGTATCATCAAAAGACTATAAGAAAGGATGCTTATCATATATTCGTATTGTGTCTCTCAAGATTGTGGGCCTTTGACGAAGAAAGGCCTTAGGATAGGTACCAGCTGCTATTCACTACTATTATTATTATTATTTTAGAGAGAGAGCCGTTGGAGGTAGGAAGCCATTTGTACTTATGAGAGAGAGAGAGAGAGAGAGAGAGAGATGATGACTGATGAGAGATTTTTGTTAATATTATTATTTAAGATAAAAGCTGGAGAGTAAATGTAATTTATTACTAACTAGTAAATTACTAGTACGATGCATGAATAATGTTATAATATTTTATATAAGATGATTTTGAAAAATGTTATATATATATTATAGCATAATTGTTATAAAACTTTATTAGTAATGATTTCATCATAAAAAGTAACAATTATAAATTTATATATATATATATATATATATATAGAATATATATATCTTAGCCTCGACTATAAGGCCAAAAAAACTGCTATCGGTATCAGCAAAAGACTATAAGAAAGGATGCTTATCATATATCGTATTGTGTCTCTCAAGAGTGTGGGCCTTTGACGAAGAAAGGCCTTAGGATAGGTACCAGCTGCTATTCACTTTATTATGATTTTATTGTAGAGAGAGAGCCGTTGGAGGTAGGAAGCCATTTGTACTTATGAGAGAGAGAGAGAGAGAGAGGATATGATGACTGATGAGAGATTTTTGTTATATTATTATTTAAGAGAAAGGCTGGAGAGTAAATGTAATTTATTACTAACTAGTAAGTTACCAGTGCGATGCACGGATAATGTTTAATGTTCTATGTAAGATGATTTTGGAAAATGTATACATATATTACAGCATAATTGTTATAAAACTTTATTAGTAATAAGTTCATCATTAAAAGCAACAATTACAAATGCATAATATATATATATTATATATATATATATGTTATAATTATTGAATTGAAATAATGAGAAATAAAAAAATAAATTTAAAATATAAAAAAACACTCCTATTTCAACATCAATGTTTAATCAAATCCTATTAAAGCTCAAAATTAAAACTAAAAATTTTAGCAAGTGCAGTTAGTGCCAAATTTGCCAAGTTTAAATTTGAAAACACACTGTTAATTTTTGTAAGTATCCCAAACTAATATTAACACGACCATTTGCAATAAGCAGTCATTTGAAAGTCACAAATCACAATGGTTAAAGAGTAATTACAATATATAAATTTGGATGATATCTTAAAGCTTTCAAATCTTCAATCCTTCATCATACATAGAAAACTTCATTAATTTTGCATGCCTTAAAATTATCAACTATTATTAATTAAAAAATAAAAGTTCCTTCTAATTGGAAAACAGTAAAAATAACACCCCAAAGGAAACAACGGAGTAAATAAAACTGGCCTCAAAGGAACATTCCAATTCTGATGATACATTTGTGATTTTGGCAAAGGTGTAAACTGTGGAGAGAGAGCCATCGGATATGATTGGATCCTTTGCCATTGCCTTTGTCATGGGATTTCGTAAAACTCTTTTTTTTATTTGTCTGTTACTCCAACAAAAAACCCAACATGTTGAAATTGAAAACTCTAATGTTAGATTGATAACAAAATAATTAAAACCTAACCCTCTATTGATTTATACAAAAAAAATTTATAATAAATCAATTTAGTTAATTTTTGTTAAAGCATTGTATTCGTGTTCCCTCTTATTTACCCAAGAATGCAATCACTTTTCTAGAATAAATTTTCAAAAGGGGAAAAAAATAAAATTTCAAACCCTTACTCATCATGTTTGAACTTCACGAAGTCTAGAGATTTGCCTTAGGAGTACCTGTTTGAAGCACAATCCATCAAGATTTTGAGTTACAAAAACGTGTAGCCAAAGATTTTAGAAAAAAAAAATTTAAAAGGAGAAATGTAAAAAAGAAAGGAAGAGAAGTGATTGTAAAAGGTTATACCTCGAATCTCTTAATTCCTCTCTTTCTCAACCACATAACTCCGAAACTTTCACAACAAACAAATCACCACCACATCCAAATGAATTGGGCCATTAAAGCAAGTCACTGATAGGATTATAAAGTGGAGCACAACATTCATAAAAAATTGAATACAAAGTGTTGTGACTTTTGAATCTACATTTAAGGATTGGTTAGATCCCTAAAATAGTACAATTCTTTTTTCTTGTTTCTTGTCTATTTAGTACATGGTGTACAAAATACTAAAGTCTGCAGAATGTTTGTACATACATGTCATGCTAAGATCTTAATGTTATAACTTAGGAGGAACTCACATTTGCCATATTCAAATGTGATGAGTGGCTGCCTGTAAGTCTATAATGGGAAATGAGTAACACATTCAAATATTGCATCTAAAAGCCTTCTAAAAAAGGAACGTCAACCACAGTTTTTCTCATTATTGTTTTATTTCATTCTCTTTCCAGTTTTTAAGTTCCAACATGACCTTCTTCTTCTTCTCTCCCCAGTATCACCACTAACACCGTAGAGGTAGAAGCACTAGTTTTTTTTTTTTTTTTAAATCAACAATGAAGAACTGCACATTGCTAACATAGATTTCAGTAAATA
This sequence comes from Castanea mollissima, assembly GCA_014183005.1. Lineage (NCBI taxonomy): Eukaryota > Viridiplantae > Streptophyta > Magnoliopsida > Fagales > Fagaceae > Castanea > Castanea mollissima. Next base: position 2,959,512 of record JACAVU010000004.1, read on the forward strand.
CCTTATCATCTTATTGAGAAGAATAATTGAAAAGATTTCACAGACCCACCATATTAGCCAAACTGAAATCCCAAAAAATTACAGAGCACAAACATGCAAGAAGGTAATGAAAGAAAATTTTCCAAAAGAAAGATTTAAGACTTCTTTCTTGGCCATAAACTTTACCTTTTGAACCACAAAACATAGAAATCCCCACCCTTTTTTAGATCACCGTCCACCTCCTCAGGTTAAAAGCATCGGCTTTGGGTGGTGGTGTTGTGGGTTTGGGTTTGAGTTGTAGATCGGCGGCAGCATGGGTGACAATGGTGGAGATTTGGGCTCTCTGGTGGCGGTGGTAGGTGGTTTGGGATTTCAATTTGGCTAAATGGTGGGTTTTGGGTTTTGGGTTTTCAGTTTCTGCTATGAAATTTTTTCAGTTTGGCTCAAGGGATGATGGTGAAGTTGTAGATTTGTTTGGCAATGGTGATGAAGATATGGTGGTGATGTTGCAGAGTGAAGAGGAGAGGCAAGAGAGATGAAAAAGTTATAGAAATTGTTGAGATTTTTGTTAAGACTCAAGGCTGGAAGTATGGTATAGCCTAAAATGTAACTTGGATAATTGCAAGGGGCAGGCAAATGAAGGGTTAGATGCAGGGCTGAATTAATAGTATACTTGAAAGTTTAAATGTTAGAGGAGTGAGGAGGAGTAATAACAGATGAGGTATAAAAACTTGAAACAAACAAACAAACAAACAAACAAAAAAACAAAAAAATGGATGGATTAAATAAAAGAGCTATAAATAGCGCCGCTTAGCAGAACCTCATGCTCTTTCAAATGAGGTCTCTACTTTTATATATATATTGATTTGTGGAGAGAAAGTCATTTGGTTTTCTACGCAATAATGGGTCTTCAAGGCACTAATTGTATGTTCAAGTGTTCAACATTAAATTGCAATCGAGAATTGCATGATTCACTTTTAGGCTTACAGAATAAGGTAACATTTGGATTAGGCTGAAATGCAGTGCGTCTTCGTTTCAGCCCCTTTTTTTTTTCTCCTAAACGTGCACCTGTCACTGTTCATTGGCCATGAACAGTGATTTTAGGCGTGAACAGTGTTTTTCACACATTAAAAAATTATTTTTCTGCAGTTTTTCAGTTTTTAGTTTTCAGCTGTATCCAAACAGACCCTAAGAATTGGTATTATCAAACTCTTTACCCCAACTTGAACTCTCATAAAAAACCAAGATCTGAGGCCGTGAGTATATACAGTCTATATAGAAAAGCCACTAAAAGTATATAATTCCATGCGGCACACATAAGGGACACCTCATTCTTAAAATCAAGCCAATTTTTTCTTTTCTTTTTTTGGTAGGGTATGAACAAATCAAGCCACTTTAATTAACACACCAACATGAAAGGAAACCCATAACTGACCTGTCAGTGTCAGGTTTAGAGAGATTTGGACCCGTGTCTGACCGCCAGAATTGTCGGATCAGGTGGGGGCGCGTTAGGTACGAGTGGGTTGGCCGGGTTAGGTGGGCCGCTTGGAGTCTTGAACACCCATAACTAGCAAAGACCTTTTTTCTTTTTGCATAAAAACCCCGATTCATTTAAAAACTAAGTAGCAACAAAAAATCTAGGACAAAGCTTGCTAGAGTACAATCTGATTAAACCTAAACTAAATACATCAACTTATAGGATGGGCATCAAAAATAACAAAGTCCACAACTTAGCTTGTTCCTATTTAAGCAGTAGCGTCCGCACGCATATTTACTTCTTTGAAGCAATGACCAATTGTCTTCTTGGGAATCGGAAGCCAGGGTCCTGCAATCATCAATGAGAGAAATCAAACTTATTCATCTAATAAAGATGGATAGAAAAAGTAAGGAATTTCTAATTACTTTAAAGGAAAAAGGCTTTGACATGTTCTAATCTGTTTACATATGTCTCTTGAGTCTTGACCATGCATATTTAATTATTTATGCTATCTACCTGTCTCTCTCTTATCATCAACAGCGATTTGACCTAAAATTCTGCAAGTTCCATCAATGTCCTCAGGCATCTTTCAACACCATCAATTAGTTAGAACAAAAAGAAATATCAAACCAGTTCAACTAAAAAGAAAAAGAAATCGAAACATTCTCCTAATGAAGTGATAGCTAGAGTGAATAATATGGAATTTGGTGACATTACAATATACAAAAATTATGTAATAAAAATCAAGACTGAGGCTTTAAGTGAGGATGTGAGATTACCTCAAAGAAAAATCGAAAAACAAATACAAAAACAAAAGCAAAGTGGTGAAAAACGAGGTGAAAATGAATTGGTATGAATTTCGTATCCTTCTACACAAACGAACAATTTTTTTTTAGAGAGTTTCAATCTATAGCATAGGCTTCTGATAATAGTTTTTTATCATCATACTAAAACACCAATAAGTTTTTGGTGTAAGTAGGGATTGAACTTCAAATATCTTATTTAACCGTCAAGGACTTTATCAATTAAGCTAACTAGAACCCACCATAGACAAACAAATTAAGATCAAACTAATTCAACAAAATTCAGTAAAAAAATTAAAGAAAATAAAAGTAAAGATGGCTACCGTTGATCCATTTTCTTATAAAAGACCCACACAGGCAAGACTATCCTCTATGTACCTTCAGGAAATTAAGAGAGGAGATGCATGGTTCTTGCCATGTGGGTCTTCGATAATAGAATGGAGAAATTGAGGGGGTGGGTGTGGGTGACAAGCTAAAGTACGCAAAGCCAAGTTGTATATTTATAGTAAGCTCAACGAGTCCCATTTTGGTAATTTTGCTGGTAATGAAAAAATAAAAAGTTAATGAGAGTTGTGGAAGCCTAACATATTTGAATTTGAGCTATAAGTCTACATCTCTGCTTAGTTTCTATTATTGGAAGTTAATTTTAATAAATCTACTATTAGATTTTTTTTTTCCTTATATTCTCCATACTTGCGAATTTTCAGAAATTAAAAAATTAATAGTTATGTCATCAATCAAATGTTTAAATTTCTAGTTTTTGTAATATAAAATTATGCATAAAAAATAAGTTTTTGAATCAAATTGTAAATAACATGAAAATTGATGTGTATTAAGAGCATAAAAAACATGTAATTCAATGATTAGATTTTTCAAATATGTAGCCTCGCTAATTTCTTTAGTGGGAGTGACTTTTTTAAAAAAAATTATCTTTATTTTTATCAAGAAGGCCATTTTTTATATATATATTTTTATTGGCTTTAGCTTGAATTCACTATTGAGATTACTTTTTTTTCCCATTGTGGACACAAACGCCCGCGACGAGTAGTTTCCCCATGGCAAGTACGCCTCGGCTAGGAATGGAACGGGTGGAGGGTGAAAATGGAGTTGCCACCTAGTTTAGATCCAGAAACCAAATTGGGCATTTTGGGCCACTTAATTACATGCATAGATCTACATACCAGATTATGGGTCCAGAGTTTGGATATAGTTTGGAAATGTGTTAGGAACCCAAGACCACCCGGCTTGTGGGCCGACCTCTATGATGTGTTGTTAAGTCATATTAAATTAAAGAGTTAATCCTTAACCTAAACATACATCATGCACTTAAATTAAAAAGACACACACAACATGTTAAAGATCACATCACAACTCATAAGGAAACAAATTAAACATATCAAACAAATTATATTAAACATGGAAAATAAATAAACACAAATAATTAAACTAAACAGAGTCAAATAGATCAAAAAAACATGTAAAAACTAATTAATTAATAAAAAAAAGAATCTGCCCAAATCTAAGTTTGAGGTGCATACACGCATTTAACCATGCATACGCATGTTTGAAAATATGCATGCTCATACTTGAGTATGCCTATGCATTTGTGGACGCCCCGAAAAAAGAAAAAAAAAAGAGCTAGTTTAGGGCTTTTTTCCTATTTCTTTTGGTTTATCGCACATTAGTTCCTTGTGTGCTTGTGATTCTAGGATTAGGATGAAGTGTGTGTTTGTGAGAAGAAAAGAAAATGGAAAAACAAACAAACAAATAAACATTACCTATCATGGACCAAGGGTTACCCATATGGGCCAACATACACCACTAATTTCACCTTTCGTTTCCCATCAAATCTCACTTTATCAATACCTACTCGGCTCTTAATTAAAAAAAAAAATTATATAAAAAAAAAGTGATTAACTTTTTTAAGAACTTCTTCAATTTCTCATAAAAAAAATTTAAATGGATAATTAATGTATGTCCTAAAGTCATACATTGACCAAAAAATAAGATTTTAAATAAATTTTATTTTTAAATTTAACATTATATGTATACTTTGAAATAGAATAGTATGCATAAACTAGGCAAATCTTGTGAATTCCATACTTTTTAAAAAGAATTTAAAATAAAATATATTGGGTCCCTCAAATTTTTGTCATATTCAAATAATTTGTAAACTTTTATATAGGCCTTCCTTGACGGAAATGAATTTCAGACATTAGGCCCATTACAAGCGGACCATATTTAGCCCAAATTCGTACCTCGCCCGGTGAAAAGTGATAGAAGTCATTGAACTCATTTTGTTTTGCTGAGCATTTTAGGGGATGTTTGGTACATCATTTTAAACACATGTTTTTAGTTTTTAAACAACATTAATAGCATTTTTACACTTTTTCACTTTTTCACTCACACGTATTTTCAAAAAATTAAAAACTGTTATTTAAACACATGTACCAAACGGGCCCTTAATCTCTTCATTTGATTATACAAATGACATTACTTTATTGCTTAGCTAAATAAATTTAATCCAATCACGTGATTATTACATAAATCTTGTTATTTTCTGTTTTCTGTCTAGATGGAGTCTGTTCCACAAGATATTTTTTACGCTTTATTAGCTGATTCACCAGCTCTTTAAATACAAGTTCATTGAAGGTTTCCTCAAAAAAAAAAAAAAAATCAATAAATTTAGTTGATGTGGCCCAAAATGTTGAATGTTGGCTGAACCTTGGGACTGTTATTTAGATAGGCTGGATTTTGGTACCCTGACTAGCCTATATAAATTTAGTTGATTTGGCCCAAAGTGTCTTTTGGAGAAACATAATGCCTAGCTTCGAAAACAGTGCAAAATCAACAAGTTATAGACATTTGGAGAACTGTGAACGGAAGCAACTGTCCCAGCTTCCAACCTTTGTGCTATTGGAAGTGTGTGTGAACTGTGAAAGTAGTTATATACCATGAAAGAAATATTTGAACTCTAAACGATTTCATTCAATGATAGGGGAAATAAACATGACGGTACGTAAGGCGACGGTTGTTATGGCCTGAAGGCGACGGATGGAGAGGGGATGGATGGAGAAGCTCACGCGTCATATTCCGGGCCAACGTAATCCACGTTATGTGGCTAGGGCTGATGTGGCACTGTGTGAGGTCCACACAAACGTGGATACAAAGAATACTTGCGCTACATGTTAGCCTTAATCAAAGGAATTTTATAAGGAAAGAGTTTTAGTCATGAAAGGAAAGAACTTGATGATTAAGGAAAAAAGGTCAATTCTACACCCCTATAAATATACATCCAAAACCCCCACGGCAAAAGGTACGCATAATTTTCTTTACTCTGGCACTCTAGGGTAAAAAGGCACAAGATTCTAACTTGACCTTCGGAGGGTTTTTGGCCGGCACCACACCGGTGCTCTCCTTAGGTCCATCGTTTTCTTTTTGCAGGAACAACTTTGGGCGGAGGGTGCTCGCAACTCACTGGTGATATTTTCGGCATCATCAGTTGGCGCCGTCTGTGGGAAACTACTTTCTCGAGTTTGGTCTCGTTCTACCCCTGAGACAAAGAGTTGCATGGCACTCACCCGATCGATGGCAACGAATAACAATCAAGGCGACGAACCGCGCGCCACCGCTCTGGAAAGGCAGGTCCAAACGCTTGCGGCGGCGGTTGAACGCCTCACCAAGCAGAATCATGATTTGGAAGAGCAGTTGCGGCAAGTGACCGCACACCAGAGTGCACCACGGGAAGATTAGGAGGATGCTAGTCCTGAAGGAAGGGACGCGGAAAGACCTGAGGGCAGCAACGCTCCGACTAGACCCGAGCGACAGGAGGCCAATCAACCACTCGCCTCGGACTCAATGCCACCTCATATCGCCGCTGAGATGCAGGAGATGAGAGAACGCATGGATGCGATGATGAACGCCCTCAAAGGACGGGTATCCAGCAACCTGGACGACCTGGTCCACAGAACGGATTCACCCTTCACGACCTTGGTGAACTCGTGCCCCGTACCTCCAAAATTTCGCATGCCCAATGTGGAAAACTACGACGGATCTAAAGACCCTGTAGATCACTTGGAGTCCTTCCGAACCCTGATGCACCTTCAGGGCGTACCGGATGAGATAATGTGCCGGGCTTTTCTCACCACTTTGAAAGGACCCGCAAGGGATTGGTACAGTAGGTTGACACCAAATTCCATTGGCACCTTCAAGGAGTTAAGAGCATAGTTCGTGTCGCATTTTATTGGAAGCCATCGTCACAAGAAGTCCATTGCCTGCATACTGGGTATTAAGCAGCGAGAAGACGAGACACTTCGGTCCTATATAGCCCGCTTCAATAGGGAGTCCCTCTTGATAGACGAAGCAGACGACAAGATATTGGTGGCGGCGTTCACGAACGGGTTACGAGAGGGTAAGTTCTTGTTCTCTCTATGTAAAAATGACCCAAAAACTATGTCCGATGTATACTACAGGGCAACAAAATATATGAACGCAGAGGATGCCTTGCTGGCCAGAGACGACAATAAACCAAGGAAAAGGGAAAGACAGGAAGATACGAAACCAGATAATGGACAGAAAACTGCAAGAACTAGAGATCGGCGAGAAGATCGAAGATCCAGACCACCTTCAGGGAGGTTTACAAGTTTCACCCCCCTCACAGCCCCGATTGACCAGGTGCTAATGCAAATCAAAGATGAAGGAGCCTTGAAGTTCCCGGGCAAGCTGAAGGGAGATCCAAACAAAAGACCACGTGATAGATACTGCCGCTTTCATCGTGACCACGGCCACGATACGACGGACTGCTATGACCTGAAGCAACAGATTGAAGCCCTTATCCGGCAAGGAAGATTGCAAAGGTTCGTGAGAAAGGAGAGAATGGATCAACCCCAGGAGCAGGGTAACAGACGCGAAAACGAACGTCCAAGACCGCCGGTAGCAGACATCCGAATGATAATCGGAGGCCGTACTCCAGCAGGATCGTCTAAGAAGGCGAGAAAGACCTATTTACGGGCGGTCCAGAGTGTTCAGTCGACAGGCACTACACTTGAGAGAATACGGCGGAACAGCTCCAGCATCGAGTTTTCTGAAGAGGAGGCCCGGCGCCTTCACCACCCTCATGACGACGCACTGGTGGTCAGTATACAGGTCGGAGACTTCAACGTCCACCGAGTTCTGGTGGACAATGGGAGCTCAGCGGACATCCTTTACTACCCCGCATTCCAGCAGATGGGGCTTGCAAGAGAGCGACTGATCCCGGCGCACACGCCGCTCGTAGGCTTCGGGGGAACCCGTGTCCATCCTTTAGGATCCATCACATTATCGGTGACGGTAGGGGACTATCCGCAGCAAATAACCAAGGACGTTTCCTTCCTAGTTGTTGATTGCTCCTCAGCATATAATGCCATACTCGGGCGACCCACGCTCAACGCATGGAAGGCCGTCACTTCTACTTACCATCTGATGATCAAGTTCCATACCGAGCATGGGGTTGGAGAATTGCGCGGAAATCAGGTGGCCGCACGGGAATGTTACGTGGCCATGATGGAGATGGATGATCGTATACAATTAATGAACATTGAAGAACAGAGAATAGCGGCAGAACCCGTGGAGAGGTTGGAAGAGGTGCAATTGGACGACTTGCGGTCCGACCGAACCACCAGGATTGGAACCTTGGTCGACCAAACGGTTCGGCATGCGCTTCTAATGTTCCTCAAAGGTAACCAAGACGTATTTGCGTGGAGCCATGACGACATGCCCGGGATAGATCCGACAGTCATTGTCCATAAATTGAACGTGTCACCGTCGTTCTCTCCAGTTCGACAAAAGAAGCGCGTGTTTGCCCCCGAACGGGATCGCGCCGCAACAGAGGAAGTTCAGAAGCTACGGGACGCAAACTTCATACGGGAGGTGTACTACCCCGACTGGCTAGCGAACGTGGTGATGGTCAAAAAGCCAAATGGGAAGTGGAGAATGTGCGTCGACTTCACGGATTTGAATAGAGCGTGCCCTAAAGACAGCTACCCGCTACCACGCATAGACGCCTTAGTGGACTCCACCGCTAGACATGAATTGCTGAGCTTTATGGACGCCTTCTCAGGATATAATCAGATAAGGTTAGAGGAAACGGATCAAGAGAAAACATCGTTTGTGACAAGCCAAGGGCTTTTCTGCTACAAGGTGATGCCATTCGGACTGAAGAATGCAGGAGCCACGTACCAGCGACTAATGAACAAAATGTTCGCGCACCAAATTGGCCGGAACGTCCAGGTCTACGTAGACGACATGCTGGTGAAGAGCGTGAAGGCGTCGGATCATCTGAGCGACCTCCAGGAGACTTTCAATACACTTCGAACGTATAATATGAAGTTGAACCCAAGCAAATGCGCATTCGGAGTAACCGCTGGAAAATTTCTAGGGTTCATGGTGTCCCAGCGGGGCATTGAGATCAACCCGGAGAAAGTAAAAGCAATCTTGGAGCTATCTCCTCCAAGAACGGTGAAGGAAGTGCAAAGTTTGACAAGAAAGATAGCAGCTCTGAACAGGTTTGTATCAAGAGCGACGGACAAGTGTCTGCCTTTCTTCAATACACTGAGAAGATCATTCGAATGGACGAACGAATGCCAAAAGGCATTTGAAGAGTTAAAAGCATATCTCTCCTCCCCGCCGTTGCTTAGTCCGTCCATACAAGGGGAGGAATTGTACATCTACCTTGCCGTCTCATCAGCGGCCGTAAGTGCAGCCCTCATCAGGGAGGAAGGAAAGATACAGAAGCCCGTGTACTTTGTAAGCCGGGCGTTAAGGGGTGCAGAGGAAAGATATCCACGGATGGAGAAACTTGCCTTCGCTCTTATAACCGCGGCGCGGAAGCTGAAGCCCTATTTTCAAGCACACACCATTATAGTCCCAACGGATCAGCCCCTGCGAAGAGCAATGACTAATCCAGAAACTTCCGGACGGATGGCTTTATGGGCAATTGAGTTGAGTGAGTACGATGTCCGATACCAACCACGAACAGCAATGAAAGGGCAAATATTGGCAGATTTCATTGCTGAATTCACAACTCCTGAGGAGCAGGGGGCAGAAGAGACGCCCACATGGAGAATTCATACCGACGGATCCTCCAATAGGCATGCGGGAGGAGCCGGAGTTGTGCTCCACAGCCCAGAAGGGGATAAGATTGAATGCATGATCCGTCTGGAATTCCCCACAACAAATAACGAAGCTGAGTATGAAGCCCTGGTGGCGGGATTGGAGCTTGCAGTAGCGGCTGGGGCCACAAAGGCTATGGTCTACACCGATTCCAAAATTGTAGCTGGTCAAGTTGACGGGAGCTATGATTGTAGGAATGAACGGATGAGGAGGTACCTTGGAGAAGTGAAGGGTCGAACCAGTGACCTCCAATTCAATATAGCTCAAGTCCCAAGAGAGGAGAACCAGGAGGCGGATCGACTCGCAAAGGCTGCTTCAGCCGAACCCATGATCGTCCCACAGCAGGTATTGTCCTTCATCCAAAATTCCTCATTATTGGATAACTCTCAGGTGCAGGAATTGAGCACAAAAGATGAATGGACAGTCCCAATCGTAGAATACCTCAAGGACGGTAAGCTGCCAGAAAACAAGGAAGATGCAAGGAAGTTGAAGGTTAGGGCTGCCCGATTCGTACTGATCAAAGGGACACTCTACAAAAGAGGATTCTCCCGACCGTATCTAAGATGCCTTGGTCACGACGAGGCAGACTACGTGATGAGGGAAGTCCACGAAGGAATATGTGGCAACCACTCGGGACCAAGATCTTTGGTGCATAAGCTACTCCGAGCAGGGTACTACTGGCCAACAATGCAAAAGGATGCCAATGTGTATGTCAAAGCCTGTGATAAGTGTCAACGGTTTGGTAATCTCATTAGACAGCCAACGGAGGAACTCATACCCATGACGGCCCCATGGCCATTTGCGCAGTGGGGTTTAGATATCATGGGTCCATTTCCAATAGCGGCAAGACAACTGAAGTTCTTGGTGGTTGGTATCGACTACTTCACCAAGTGGGTGGAAGCCGAAGCCCTTGCTACTATCACGGAGAAAAGCATTCGCGGCTTTGTATGGAAGTGCATTATCTGCCGATATGGGATCCCGAGAGTACTCGTTTCCGACAATGGGAAGCAATTCGACAACGCGACATTCCGAGACTTCTATTCTCAGCTGGGAATCAAAAACCACTACTCGTCCCCCGCGCACCCGCAGGCCAACGGGCAAGTTGAAGTCACGAACCGATCACTGCTTCGAATTATCAAGACACGGCTCGAGGGGGCAAAAGGCATATGGCCAGATGAACTACCCAGTGTGCTATGGGCGTATAGAACAACGGCAAGAACGCCAACAGGAGAAACACCATTTCGATTGGCCTTCGGAGCTGAGGCCCTCATACCGGCAAAGGTGGGGTTAACGAGCTACCGCGTGGAAAGCTATGACGAGAGCAGGAATGCCGAAGCGATGCGCCTAGAGCTTGACCTTGTAGACGAAGTCAGGGCAACGGCAGCCCAAAGAATGGCGCGATATCAAGACATGATGGCTAAACACTACAATTCCAGGGTCCGGCACCGAGACTTCAAGGTTGGCAATCTAGTGTTACGTAAAGTGCTTGGCTCTACGAAGGATGCATCCCTAGGAAAGCTGGGTCCCAACTGGGAAGGCCTATACAGAATCATCTCATGGAACAGGAAAGGGGCGTACTACTTGGAGACACTAGACGGAAGGAAACTGAGCCATCCCTGGAACACGGAGCATCTGAAGAAGTACTACCAATAGTGCAGCAGTCACCGTACCTGATGCCTTACTTTTCAGTTTATCTTACTTTTCAGTTTAATTTTAGACAGTTATAGCTTTTGCTTTTCAGAACTCAATTTTTTTCTTTTCCATTGACAATGTGGCTGGTTGAACTTATGAGAACAATTTTTAAAAAATGCATTTGTTTGGAGGAATTTTAAAAAAATGCATATTGATGATCTACAAAGTCCACAAAGTGGACGGATCACCCAAAGGGTGAGAAATCTACAAAGTCCACAAAGTGGACGGATCACCCAAAGTGAGAAATCTACAAAGTCCTCAAAATGGACGGATCACCCAAAGGGTGAGAAATCTACAAAGTCCTCAAAGTGGACGGATCACACAAAGGGTGGGAAATCTACAGTCCACAAAGTGGACGGATCACCCAAAGGGTGGGAAATCTACAAAGTCCTCAAAATGGACGGATCACCCAAAGGGTGAGAAATCTACAAAGTCCTCAAAGTGGACGGATCACCCAAAGGGTGGAAAATCTACAGTCCACAAAGTGGACGGATCACCCAAAGGGTGGGAAATCTACAAAGTCCACAAAGTGGACGGATCACCCAACAGGGTGAAAAATCTACAAGTCCTTAAAATAGACGGATCACCCAAAGGGTGGGAAATCTACAAAGTCCTCAAAGTGGACGGATCACCCAAAGGGTGAAAAATCTACAAAGTCCACAAAGTGGACGGATTTCCCGAAGGGTGAGAAACCTACAAGTCCACAAGGTGGACGGGTCACCCAAAAGGTGAAAAAACCTTTACGACCACACAGTGGACGGATCACCCCATGGATAGAAAATTCTACAACTTCAGCAAGAAGACGGATCTAATAATGGGTTCAATAACGAAACCAAAAGGCCCAAAAATGGTGAACAGATAATATCAGAGCATATCATGAAAGAGATTAAAACAACGGATCAATATATAAACGGATGATCAAAGGATTACAAATAATACCGTACAATTCAAATAAAAGGAGTTCAAAAGAGTTTAAAGAAATACACAAAATAAACTTGTTCCCCATAAATACAAGTTAAATTAGTCCTTAACAATGACGGGTTCCTCAGGCACTTCGGGCATCGGCTGGACAGGCTCAACGACGGTTGCTTCTTCCGAGACCTTAGCCGCCCCGTCGTCGTCTAGAACCTCGCCGAAGAGTTCCTCGGTCCCTTCTGAGTCGACGGTGTGAGCAGGGGTTCGGGCTTCAGTATCTATCGTAATGTGGGCCAAGTCCAGATCAGGGAATGATGTTTTCACCTTACGGATGCAATCATTGAACCCGTCATTGAAAGAGGAACCCAGCTCCGTTATCAGGGCGTCGGAATCACGGTATTCCTGGACGGCTTCAATTTTGGCCCGCTGGATGTCATCGTCGTGAGATTCCACCTTCTTCCTAAGCAGCTCAACTTCCTTCTGCAAGTTTTCGCGAACTTGCTCGGAAAGTGTCAGCTTCCTCTCATGACGAACTCTCCACAGCTTCAGCTCGTCCAGTTCTTCTGCCGTCGCCTTCACCTTAGCTCGTACCCGCTCAAGGGCTCTCTCCTGAGCCAGGCAACGGTCAGATAATCCCTTCGCCATTAACACACCCTGCGACGGTTCGATGGACATTCAATGCATGACGGAAGAGAATCAAACCAAATTAAGGATGGAATAAAATGATGACGAAAACAAACCTGGGCTAAACTATACAAACAAGTCTCCCCCATAGTCTCGGTGGCATGGTTCCCTAGGTCTTCGTAATCTTCATCTGTGATGATGGAACCAATACGACGGAGAGCGTACTGGGGGTCTTCGCGGAGCAAGACAGGGGGTTTCTCCTTCACAGGGTCCGGGTTGGTCATCAAACCCTTCCCCTTACCAATCCCCAGCTTAGGGGCAGGTTTTGCCGTGCCGGACCCCTGACCGGCAGGTAGACCCGTCACAAGTTTTTGCTTTTTAGAGTGACGGTCCAACCCGTCTACAGAAGGCCTCTTGGGTGCGGGATGCGACGGATCTACCTTAGAAACATCGCTACCCTTCCTCTTGGCGGCTTGCTTGATGAGTGCCCGTCTCCTCGCATCGTCCATTTCTGCAAAGGGAGACGGTCAATGAATAATGAATAATAATAAAGTCAAGTTGTCGACGGAGGGATTTCAACACTTACGTCTACGTACACTTGTGTCGTACTTTCTAGCGGCAGGTGTAGGTTCCGGACCGTCACAGTACCAGTGCAATGTGTCCAAAGTGACCAGCCTCGACCAGGTCCGTTCAGATAACTTTGTTTTCTGAAAAAACTCTTTCCAAAAAACCAAACTGTTCGGTCGAGATAGGAGGACGGTCTCTTGCTGAAATAAAAAAGAGAAGGGTTAAAAGAAAATTTATGAAATAAACGACGGATAGTCAAATGACAGGCTCGTACCAGACGGGGGCATTATTCCCCACGTTTTATCAACCGGCATGTAGTCGTCGTCACCTGGACGACACATCCAGTTATCCCCTCGCAGGAAGAAGTAACGACCCTTCCAGTTGCGATTGGAGTCTGGGGTCTCGGATACTAGCCTGAGTGCCGGTCTCCTCGGCACGAAGCTATACATCCCCTTAGACATCGTGATTTCTGACGGACGGTAACAATGGAAAAATTCTTCCACCGTTAACCGTCTGGCCCCGTCAGACATGACGCCATATAGAACCTCGACGCTCAGGAATACCCTCCATGCATTCGGAGATATCTGAGCGACAGCAAGACCCAAGTATTGAAGCAGACGACGGTGCAAAGCACTCAAGGGGAATCGGAGACCCGCTTTTAGCATTTGTTCATAGATACCGACGTCTTTGAGGCCGCGGTAATAACATTTCTCCGACTTGAATGGTAGACTGATAGATATGGTGTCGGGTATTTGATATTTCTGCCTAAGTGTGTTAAAGTGGGCGGGCTTAATGGTCGACACGAAGTCATTCACCGTCCACAAGGGCAGCAGGGCGAACTCCCTGAAGCCGTCAGGTCCAATAACAGATTGAATAGGCGGGTCGACACCGTCCAGGTTATCGGACGAGTCGTCCCCTGACCCATTCCCATCCTGCCCTTCGTCTTCCTCATGGGAAGGAGAGCTTGATGACGGTTCCCCCTCCTCGCTGGAGGTGTCCTGGTCTGCCCGACCTGACGAGAACACCTCTTCGTAACCCGCTCCCTCGCGGGTACAGGACTGACTACTTGACGCCTCACTAGACATCTGACACCTACATATGACGGGCAAAGGAAACCTAAGGTTCTAGATTTGTGTCGACGACGGGACTAACGATAAGAATAGATAAAAAGCATTCGAAAGAGTAACTTACTGTTGGACGACAAGAGAACACGACAGGTAAGTTGTCAAGATGACGCTCCGCGATTGCCCAAAGGAGACGGATGCTCGTGTGACGAGGTTGACGGTAGCGCTCTTAACAGCAGAAAGTTTTGTGAAAAGTGTATAAGTGGGCACTGAGGGTGATATATATAGAGGTGATAGCGCGGGAAACGAAGCGACGCATCGGTTCCAGCGAACAACCACTCAAATCTCCCCACGTGTCCTCAAGCATTTATGTCTGACTCCATCCTGTCCGTCATAATGTTTTAACCGGCATTCCGTAAAACCGCTTAGTGTTGGTGACGGTATCACGGAATGAGGGGGCAACTGATAGGGGAAATAAACATGACGGTACGTAAGGCGACCGTTGTTATGGCCTGAAGGCGACGGATGGAGAGGGGACGGACGGAGAAGCTCACGCGTCATATTCCGGGCCAACGTAATCCACGTTATGCGGCTAGGGCTGATGTGGCGCTGTGTGAGGTCCACACAAACGTGGATACAAAGAATACTTGCGCTACATGTTAGCCTTAATCAAAGGAATTTTATAAGGAAATAGTTTTAGTCATGAAAGGAAAGAACTTGATGATTAAGGAAAAAATGTCAATTCTACACCCCTATAAATACATCCAAAACCCCCACGGCAAAAGGTACGCATAATTTTCTTTACTCTGGCACTCTAGGGTAAAAAGGCACAAGATTCTAACTTGACCTTCGGAGGGTTTTTGGCCGGCACCACACCGGTGCTCTCCTTAGGTCCATCGTTTTCTTTTTGCAGGAACAACTTTGGGCGGAGGGTGCTCGCAACTCACTGGTGATATTTTCGGCATCATCATTCAACATACGAAGTATTACCAGTTGTATTACAAGGTTTTATCTATACTATTGAAAATTGACTCTAACTAATGCAAATTGAGCATTTGGTAAGCTCCTTTCCCATGTAGTCAATCATGGTATCTGTCTGTAAGTGATAACTATTCAAGAAATGAAGGTCTTTAATGTTTGTTGGATGAATTAGGACCATCAAAATTGCTTGAAAAGAAAGGGGTTGTGTTATTAACAACTATTTTGATATTTTTTTTTCAGCTTTTTGTCCTTTTTTTTTTCTTTTTTTTTTATACTGTTTTATGCTTTTTTTTCAACTTTATATGCTGTGGGTCAGCTACATAAAGAGAAAAAATATATATATAAAAATAAACTGTGGGCTACTTTTATATCTTTTTCTTTTATTTATCTAATTTTTTTATTAAATAAGACTCATATTAGGAAAACTTTAACAAGCACCGTTAACATTTTCCAAAATAAATATCACATTGAATAAGAGAAAAACTATAAAGCAAGTGATGCACATGAAAAACACAAAAAGAGCTATGGTGCGAGAGTGCAAGTATATGCATTTCCAAAACATGTACCATGTGAAACAATGACTTATGGAAGTTAGTAGTAGGTCAGGTCCGTCTTTAAAATAAAATTGACATGTGAAGGCTCTAAGTGTATGTGAAACACATAAAGGGTATCTTTAGAGTAGGGAATAATGTATGCATGCAACCACAAGTAAGTACATGATCCAGACTAAGATGGTGTATGAGGGTGTGTGTGATGCGAAAACCTGAATGCAAATTTGAGGAGTCTAGGTATGGATGGAATTCCCATGGATCTAGATATTGGGTGTGAGCTTTGATGTTGTAAAGGAAACACTCAACGTGTAAGAATGGTGGCAAAAGGCATTTGGTGTGTGCTGCTTGGGCATATCAAACACACAAAAAAATGCTTGAATATAGAGCCTCTACACAACGACAAAAGAGGTTATTATATACCATAGAAATCTGACTCTAGTATCATATTAAATTTAAAAAAAAATACCAAAGAATAATTTTAAAAAATAGAAACCAAAAACAAGAATTTATTTGGTTCAACTTAATAACCTACTCTCATAGTAAAAAGTGTCAAATAACTACATCTTTACTATATTGAATTATGTATTACAATAAGTCCAACATACAGTACATATGGAAATATATAGTGTGCTTTTGGATGTAGCTTTTTGTTGATTATAGATTGCTTATTTGCTGAAAGTTAATTAACGCATAGTTATACCTTGAAAATGGGGTTTTAAAAGATGTATATAAGTATATACGTTAAAAAGATAAAGAAGAGAGATGATGGCAAACAAACTCTTTATAAGTGCAATAAACTAAAAAATCACCTTAACCCACCATTTACGTTATATATATCGAAAAATTTCACTAACTTCTCCTGAGATTTTTTATTATTAAACTCACCTACTCTCTAGTTTGGAATAAGACACTCATTTTTCCTAAAATTCAAACCATTTACACTGACGTTCATTAAATGTCTAAAAAAGATGCTAAAAAATCTCGCCAAAAAAAGGCTATTAAAAATTCCAAATTTCCTATTTGAAGGGGTGTGGATGGCAATTTAAGTGGGCATTTAATACAAAGTTTAAGATTTGTTCTCAAAACCTTTTTTTCAGTCATTCAAGAGAGTTCAGCGTAAATGATTTGCATTTTAAGGAATGTGAGTGTCTTATTCTAAATTAGAGTGGAGGAGGGTGTAATAACAAAAAGCTCAGGAAAGTTCAGTGCAATTTACCCTTATATATATATATATATGTATGTATGTATGTATGTATATTGTAATATCCTGAAATATACTATGCTAATATATGCATCATTTTGGGAGACTAATAGGATTGTTCATTTCTGTTACATTAATTCTACATATCAGTTGTCCGCTTCTGTTTAATTATGTGGGCACTAGTGCACTACATAAGAGCCAAGTCATTATTATTATATGTTAGTTTACACTTAACAGTGAGTATACAAAGGATATTGCGGATTCAAATTCTATTATTTAATTAATTAACTCACATACATTGATGCACAGTTTTCACATAGGAGACACCATACTGTGTTGCATACTACAGCCAGGGTTAATGCGTAGGCCTACTGCCCAGGCCCTTATGTAACTCATTTGGTTTTGAAACATTTCACTCTATGAATATGTTAGAACCTCTCTCAGTCAATGTGACACTCTTTTTTTCTTTTTCCTTTTTCTTTTTTGGATAAGCCCCAATTTATCTCATGTGATCAGTTTGCACAAGAAACACTTGAGTTTGCTCAAGGAGAACTTTGGTTTTGGGATTGAACAATTGGAATTTTAAACAAAAGAAGAATTCATGGAATTATTTGTAAAGAAATTTATTCCTCAAGGGAACAAATTATCTTCATGAGTATTCTTCTTCTTCTTGTCTCTATGTGTGTGTGTAGAGGAAATAGGAGGTCAGTGTTATATCAAGGCAATAAACATTGCCTTTGAAACAAGAAAAGCAACTAATGAGGTGATAACTATGAGCAATACACAAAAAATTTGGCAATATTTTTCACCTCAACTGACATCACTTTTTTACCTACCACTAACAATCTGCCACAGCTGCGAGTGTCAAACTTTTTGTCTCAATAACTATTGACTCTATAACATAAATTGACCTCAACAAAAAGAATTTAATAAATATTTCGCCAATGGATTGGGCTGCTGTAGACTTACTGTGGCGACAATGTCTCCCTTGAAACAGCTAGACTGTCGAATACAAATATCTCATAACGCACTAGCTGCAATTTATAACCAAAAGATTTTGTCCAAGGCAAAACTGTTGCCTTAATAAACCCAGCTCAGAGTAACAACCTAATTTTAGCAACATGAGCGCTCTTTTGACCTCAACTTCGATAAAATTATCCAATGCACCTGTGTATTACATAGTGATAGGTCTCACCTGTAGGTTCTACACACAAGATCCATTTTGATGTGAGAGGAAGGTATAGGACGCTAGATGCACAAAATAATTTCTCCAAACTTTGGGACACAACTGACTGGGTTACTTACAATCCTCTTTCCTTGTTATGCTTTCAATGGTTAGTTTTACTTTTCACCTAAACTTCACTATAACCATTAGGCCAACGTGGTAGTTGACGAGTATGCTGTATGCCTACCAATTTATGAAACCCTTTCTATGGACGATTTTACCATCTGCCTCAACCTCAATCCAGAGATATGGACAATGTTTTCAACAATACCTTAAGACCTAAAGTTTGGTGTATAGTGTAATCAAAGGATCCACAAGATGTGTGACAGTAACTTTGTAACATGACTACATTGATAATGGTTTGAGGTCATGGTTGTAGAACCATTTGTCTAAACAAATAGTTTCAAATTATTACAATATAAATCAGTCAAACATGTGCTAAACGTGCAACCTACAACGGTGCTCGAGATTCCATAATTGTTTGTCTGATCATTTCTAATGATTCCAAGACAAGAAGATTTGTGGGTTGAAATACGTCTGTAGCAAGACATAAAAAAGATATCACCTACTTTGAATACACGCAAGGACATGAATTTTTATAGACGCAATGTTAATTGTAAATGCATGCTATCAAGATTTATCTCCGGGAGCAAACTACATGATGAAAAGCATGAGTCAGTGAAGTTCAGAGAATAAAGAATAAATTAAATGGGATAAACACTAGAATAAAACTGGCATTTCATTCACAAATTGGCATAAGAGATTTCAAGAGATTTCGGCGAGTTACCAGTACCCTTAAAAAAGCATTCACCAGAATACATGAATTGCATGTGCCATAGTTTCATTTTTCATTAAAACACACTTGCTATTTATTATGTATCCAACCACTTTTTTTACATACATGACCAATATAAGGGCAACCACACAAGCTCCTGGACATAAGGTTGTGGCAGGGTGCTCTTAATTTAAAGAAGCAAGTACCTCTAACAAGGAGGCAGCAAACTGCATTTGTGTATCCTCATCTATAGTCAAGAAGAGAGGCACATGCACAAACAGCGATTTGTTCCCATTTTGCTCTGCAAACCGAAGGGAATGATAGTAAACATAATTGCATACAAACCGTCCGCATCATCTGATGTCATCACTTCGTAACCCATCTTTGCTAAGGCCTTGGTAATCTCCTCAACAGGAAGAGAAGTCTGCGCACAGTTAGCACCGGAAATTCTTTTAGGAAGGGTGAAGCCAAAAATATATAAATATATATATTATAGTCATCAATAAATCAGACTAAAAAAAAAGCAATTGTCCAATCGATCCATCTGAATCATTGTGACTATGAATTCATTCCACTTTTTGGCAACTATGACATGCAGTCTAGTATAAGCAGATACCTTCTCTACACAGGCATCAATTCAACTTGAACAGCAAAATAAAGAGCACCATCTCTTAAATGTTTTTGTCAATCTTAACGATTAGGCAAAATTGATGCATGTGTAACTGTATCCTACTGAACCCTTAGTAAATATCATTCTTAATACTATTCCATAATGGCTTTGGTTTACTATTGAAGAATGGTTACATTTTTGTCTGGGGTTTCTGTTCCTTTCATTTTCCTTAGTTTTTTTTTTTTTTTTTTTTTTGGGGGGGGGGGGGGGGGTGTTGGGCAGGTGGGGTCGTATGATGCCCCCACGCCATCAAAACTTACTGAAAAATATTATATCGGAGCTTTTCTATAAAATTACTTCCCAATGCATGTCAGCAGTTGGAAATGCTCTTTTCACTGATAAAAACAGCAGCTCCAGCAAAGACCACCACTCAAATAATTTATACAAGTTAGCAGAAGAAGGTTAACACAATCTATTTCCCATATCATAAATTTGCCTTTCTTTTCCACTAAAAATATGGAAAATCTGTACACAAGCAGAGGACTGGCCATCACATGTACTGGAATTTCAGGGTAGTGAACAAGAAAGAAAGCACTTTAAGATAGGTGACCTCAGATGGCATATTATACCAAACTTCTGACATAACATTCCTTCTTTCATACTGACTATTGCTGCAGTCCATCAAGCAATAGGTTGATAGTTAAATAGTAAATATAGATATAAAAATAAGGTTGATTAGAAACTTAATGGAGTTTATACACAGACAAAAAAAAAAAATTATGGAACCCTTTTAATCAGAAAAATCATGAAAAAAGAAATCCATTCTACCTGTCGAGTGTGTGAAATGTCACCATCTGCAGGAATGATGGGGAGTTTCTACAAAACATGAAACAAGGAAAGTTCAATGAATTAAATATAAAATGTCAAAACAAATAAAAACCAACATGCATGAACATGAAACTTAGGGATTATTTCTAACCTGGGGCTTCCATCCCAACTCATCAGGACAACGAAAAGTAGCTTCATTGACAGCTTGATGCTCAATGGCAAACCTTGTTGCACCACTATTAACTCCAAAGTGTAGCTGGAGAAATATAGTTAAAGAGGGTTAGATACATAATGCATAAATGCAGAAATACAATGGAGTCCAAAGTGTAGATTCTGGTTCTGGTTTAGGATTAAGGTTCTAAAATGCACGTTTAGTAAAATTGTCAGTAATGGTTTATTTATTAAAAAAATAACATTTTACCATCCACAAGTTTCCATCTTCTCCCTAAGGTCTAGAGAAACAACCAAGAGTGCAACATAATTTATAGAGGTGCTGACAGTATACCAATCTTAGAGGTTGGGCCTTGGTGAGATGACAAGCCCCTTTCACCAAAAGTGATAGATTACAAGTTTGAATCTGGAAATCAGCCTCATCAAAAGGATTGAGATTACAGTACAGTACAACCTTTTTTTGACAGTATATCAATCTTCATTACTAACATATTCGCCCCTAATGTATAGGTTTCTAGAGTTGTATCATATTCCTGTATGGACTTATTGGACTTCGTTTAATGAAAGTGAAATTAGGAACATTAGTCCTTAATCTCATGAATACTACTCTTGTTGAAGCAGATCCTGTAGAGTTAAGAATTGTTATTAGCCAAGAGTTGTTTATTTTTTGCTGCCATTACAGTAGTAAGGTTGTTTTTCAATGAGTATCCAGTATGTACTTCTTTAATGTTCCCGACCACATTGTGGAGCTATAAAGTTGTTGGTTATGCTCTGCTGATTAGCCATTATGATTTCTAATCACTGACACTGATTCTAAAAGACCTCCAAACCAGCCTATGATTTCTATTGAGAGAAGGGTAAACAGGAAAAATAAAATTGATAACTTGGAAAAGGAGTAATTTGGCATAACATAATTTGAACATAGCTGCAGAGGAGATCAGAAATGTGGGCAACTGACCCAAATAATTTTTCCAGAAGTTGAAGATTCAGAATCCTTTCCACCAATAGCAGATTGCAATGTCTGGTATAGGGCAGCAAGCGCTCCCTGTCCCGCAGTCTCAAGAATGCTGCAACTCCCAAGAGTTAGACCTTTTGGCAATCCCTTTTTCTTCACATACTCTTTGAGATTACTGACAATTGTCTCAGTTGGATTCTCTGAAACTCCATGGAATTTCTTAAATCCCGTCACATGAACTGTTACTGCTACTGCAGGTGCAGGAGGCCCTTCGGACCCCATTTACCAATTATTGAGATATAACCAAAAATGCGTTATAGCATCAAAATCAAAAGTAATATCTAAGTACCTGCATCAAACAAGATATAATGAATTAGTCAGTGCAGTCAAGAAGCCACAAAGACATCATCAGCTTGCTGAACTAGGAAAGCTATAGCATCCACCTCATCAATGTACATCTCAAATTTCACAAACTCTACCAAAAAATAAAATTTCCATACACTACTTTCACACAGGGCCGGCCCAAGCGTCTTGGAGGCCTAAGGCGAAATCTTCAAATGGGGTCTTTATGTTATTACTTAAATACTATTTAACTAGCATTTTATATAATAATTTTTTTAAAATTCCGTTCTTTTTACTTTTTAATATGATTTTTTTTATTTATAGAAATTGCTAAGGTTATAACAAATTTTACTACAAACTGGTGTTGTAATAAATGTGATCAATGACATGAGGCTTACAAATATACTAGAAATATTATAAAATTTACAACATGAGAATTACAAAGATATATCACCAATCACACATATTCATTCAAAAATGCATTCAATAGTTTGTTGAAATCCACCTATCATATTTGTTGTCACATTAAATTATAAAAGTTATGCAGACCACCATGCACCCTTGGTGCAGTAATCACTCCACAAGTATAAGTTCTTGTAGGGTGTGAGGGGCAATGACCAAGATTTAAGTTTCTAGAAGAGAGTTTCGTACACATATACACTTAAATTAGGCTAGAGTAAAAATTTTATCTTGTATAAAAATAATTAAATAAATGAAAGTTATGTAGTAAAATTTATAGTATTTTTAACATTTTCCTATTTGAATTACTTGTAATTAGTAACAAGTCTATTTGTAAGACCTATTTATTTAAATTTGTCTTATCTCTATTTCTAGCATTACTTAATTCTTTGAGCCTTCTTAATAGTGAAAAAAGATGTAAACTAAAATGTTTTAATATCTCCCAAAAATATTTATATATAAAAAATAAATAAAAAATTTGCCCCCAAATTTGGGGCCTTCTCTAGTAAAGGGCCCCCTAGGCAATGGCCTAATTGGCCTAAGCCTAGGGCCTTTCACACAGATTATATCAATACCCTACATAGAATTTTCATCTTACCATTCAATCCTAGAAAGCAATAATATTCTTTTTCTTTCTCCTTATCTTTCCTTTTTTTTTTTTATTTATGCTAATACAGTCTCCAGGGTTCTTCAAGCACCAAAACATTTTCCAGGCACGTGCAGTTCTCCCATCCCAAATGTACAAAACAATAACAAGAATAGATCCCAAAGGTTACCCCCCAAAAGGGTTGGTGGTAGAGTTCAAAATTCCGAACCCAGTTTACCGTCTCTAAGATGCCTTAACTACAGCAAGAGTGATGCAGGACAGAGGCCAGAAAATTGAAAAAAGGGAAAAACATAGAACAGGATAGACCTTAGGCATCACCAGTAAGCGTTCTTGGCATCAGCACCAAGCTAGAGAAAGAAAATCTCAATTCCATATCATTCATCAAATTTAACATAACAATAATGTTTGCTGTGGGCCTATAAATAAGGTACCAGGTTACAAATGATAAGGCAGGGAAATCAAATCATAATCAAGATAGCAATTAAATCCCTTAAGACATTCAAAATAATCAGGGCGGTGTCCGCACCATAGAGCCACTCAACTCAACCCGTAGAGGTTAATGAATCCATAGCTAACAACTAAACCAAGAGATGATCATTGATGTTCCAGAAGGCTATAATGTTAAACTGTAGCATCACTGTCTACCCATTTACAAAAAATATCACAGAAGATATGATTAGCAATTATAACAATAGACTCTGATGAACCAATCGTGTAGTCAAATGCTGAACCCAAAAATTTTCCATTGCAGTGGATAAAGTGTCTATGCAAAACAACTTTATGAGACTTTCCATAAAAGAAACAGTTGAGGGGTAAGGAAAGAAGGAGGAGGCATTCCTGCATTTCATTCGGAAAGCTCAGAGGGAATATCAAAGTTGGAAAACCCCAACAGTGTCAAAATCATACAAGCAAGAATCTAGCAAAAGAAGAAATGACTGTACAGAACCCCAGAAATCAAGACAGCTGAGAAAACAAGATAATCCATTGGAATTCCTAACTACAGATAACAACCCAGTTTCTAAAAATCAATATCAGAATCAAATTAAACCAACAATCTGAACCTCAATCAAAGACATACAAATCCAAAAGCAGACTAAACCTTTAGAGAGAACTAATTAAGACAAAGAAACCAATTAAACCACTTGATTAAAAGCCAAACCACCAAAACCCCAACACCAAAAAACTAAAACCCAATTAGAATTAACCTTTATCAGACACCCCAGATGATCACAGATACCAAAAGCACAGAAATTTACATCTAAAAACAAAGCCTTGAAATTAAACTCAAAGCACGTTGGTTGTGAAAATTTCATTTTTTTAAAAAAAAAATTGATCTTTCTCACTCACCTGTTGTAGTCTTCAAAAAATGAAAGAGAGCCGCAATGGACTCAACCACCAATCTTATCTACTCAAAGCTGATCTTAGCTGGTAGAGATTCTGATCAAAATATAAAAGAGAGAGACAGAGAAAGAAATAGAAATACAATAAACTATATTATAGAATAAAAAATTATTAGAGACATAGTAGTGGAGGGTCGCTTTCAATCAACATTAATTTATAGTGGTACATGTGTTACATTGTTGCATTATTATTTCGACTTCTGGAACAACCTTTCAATTCATTTAAAGGCTTTGTTTATGGGAATTTGCAACAGTAAAAAGCTTCGTTTATCTCTTTCTTTTCTTTTTCTTTTTTTTCTCTGTCTCTTTCTGATGTTAAAGCTTATGACTTGTCATGTATTGGTCACTGTGTCTTACGGTGTCAGATATATATAGGCATATAGTATTAGTATAGTACCTACATGACATGAACGGAACCAACGATTCCTTATTTTGATCAACTTATCTTGTACACGAATGGGCTTCTGTCACACCCTTGATAATAGATAATAGATGTGACTTTTTGTTTGTTTTTCTTTTCTCTTTTTGCAAGATTACAAAATTACGTGTGGAAAATAAAAGCTAATAAAAATAAGGAAATGGTTGTATAATTCAACTAAATTTGTCTGTGCACTTTACGTATGTGTATAGTGGGTATACATTGTACTTTGTATATAAGGCCAAAAACAAGCACAATCATGAAGGCTTTTTTTTCTTCTCAAAAGTAATTAGCTTTTAATTTTTAATATTAACTTTTTATAGCTTCTTTGAAATGTGAATTTTATAATGTTTTTTTTTAATTAGAGTGTACTACGCCTTTTAAATATAATCTACATCTTATACACACTAAAATATTATAAAAATTATCTCGAAAATATAATTATAAGGAAGAATTTCTTTAAGTGATCCCAAGGCATTTTGATTAAGAGACTTAAACTACCTTATTAATCATGAATCTTGAAAATATGTACACCAACCTATTGGAGTTTTTCATAATGCTAAATTGACTTTATATAGAAGCTTTAGGAAAAGGGTACGACTCATGACAATTTGCATTTTTATTTTATTTTACTCTTTCTAATAGGCTATATGATACATTGTACATTGCCTATTGTTAGGTTTAAAGAGCGAATCTTTCAACTTTGTCAGGAAAAAAACAAACATATATATCTTAAGAATTGAGGAATTGGTGTTGTCCAAACATCACATCTTTTAAGTTCATGCTAAGAATTCTATGTAGTGTGCACTAGGTAGGTCTAGTGGACACACCATTTGTGTAATAATGCCAAAGCTTCTACAAATATATATATAAGTAAGAATTCATGATTAATAGATGTAAAGTTATATGATCATAGGAGTTATGTATAATTAGAAGTGTAGTACACCCATATTTAGGACTTAAAAATCCCATCAAGCCAATAATCTAAATTAGCAACCTTTATTCATTATAGAGTAATCAATCATTTGATTGGATAAAGACTATACACATTCAAAATATTAAGGGCAAATTACAATTTACCTACCTGTGGTTTGATTGTAAATTAAATTGCCTCCTTGTGATTTGAAATTTGACACTTTACCCGCTTAAAATTAGCTCAGTTAGATTTCTATAACTTACTTTTGTTAAAAACAGAACTAAATATGTAATTTTGTTCCACTTTTATGTCTCTCTTCTCCAAAAGCACAATAAACATAAAAATAAAATATTAAATAAGATCAAAAACTATCTATCGAAACACTTTCATCATGGAATTTCAAACCACAAGTAGGCAACTTAAATTTTGGTCAAATTTCAAGTAGGTAAAGTATCAAATTTTAAATCACAAGTAGGCAACTTAAATTTTAGCCAAACTACATGTGGGTAAGTTGCAATTTGCCCAAAGATTAATCAAGTGTTCCAAAAATCTTGAAAACTAACAAATAAAAGAGTTGATTGATCAAAAGTAAATACTAATTAGGATGTTTGAAGCATGTGTTACACCTAAAATGACAACTAATAAGTCAATAACAATCTTGAAAATTGGCCAGCTATTATGATTAGGATAGAGTGGCTAATATTGCTTTGATGGGTTATCTCATTTATCTGTTATACAACATTACAAATACTTAATTAGTTAATTTTAAACAAACACAATATTATTGAAATAATTTCGGCTGTAAGAATATTTACTGTACATTCAATTCAGCTTTTTTCTAATCTTGTTAATAAGATTCTTGAATAAATCACGTTATTATCATGCATTTTATGAAAAGTGAAGTGGGGCTATAAAGCTAATAAAGTAGTAGCGATTAGTGATTATCATAGCCTTCAAAGCTGGCAGTGACGGTGGAAAATTTCAAACATGGGGTGCCTATCTGCGGCGACGACATAGAAATTCCATGGGCGGCACACAATGAATTCAGGTCTTTTTCTTCGTATTTTTTATAGAAGGAATTCAAATCCAAATTGTCCTTTTTTTTTTCAAGAATTTCTTTTTTTCCTTCGTTTTATTAATTAGTAGGTAGACGAATGGATAAAATTTAGGGGTAATTACATTAAACCCATCTGTGATTATTTTGTCTATCCGTGATTTAAAAAGTGTCAATTTACCTACTGAGGTATCTTTCGTTTGTTTTTCGCAACCCACTAAAATTAGGGTAAGTAGCCATTTTTGCTCAAATTTTATGTCTCTCTCCTCCAAAACAAAAAATAGCACAAAATTACAAGCGAAACAAGATCAAAAAGGATGGTTTTGTGAAAATTAATATTTTCTCTTCCTCATCCTCATTGTGGCCGTCTCCATCTTCTCATCTCTCAACCTGTCAGCCTCGCCATTATTGCTGTCACCATCCAATGAGAAATAATCTTGTCGTAACCACTCCCTCTTGTCACGAATAGCATTGATAGTAGCTTGTCACTCCTCAGTGTCTTCTACATTTAATTCTAATTCTTCTTCTTCTTCGAGGCTATTAAGGACAACAACTGGGCAAGAAGGCGCGAGCATTCGAATGTTTTTCTAGAGCTCTAAGAGGACTTATTTGGAGGAGTGATAGGAGGCAGGTTCGTCTTCGTCAGGGACGTAGCTAGCTTTGGACTAGGAGGGGCAATGGCCCCCTTAAATTTAAAATTTTTTTTATTATTATTATTATATATATATATGTGTACTAATTTTAGCAATTTTGTTTTATATAAATACATTTTTCCCTTAAACAATATCATTGATTCTTTTAAGAGTAATGCTATACTCACAAACTTTTTTACAAACTATTTTAGTAGCAAATTCTTATTGGTTCACACATAGGCCCATCACTCACATCATTTTTTTACTTACTAGTAACCACTTTTTACATCAATAATTTATAAAAAAAAAATTGTAGCACTAGTATTTTCCTCATTTTAGTGACTATAAAAAAATTTATAAATCTAAAATCTAAAACAAAATATACAAGCTCCAAAAAAAAAAAAAACTCAACAACAAAAATTACCAATAGTAAAACTTAAAAAAAAATTAAGCTCAATTAACCAATTTTATTCAAAATAAACAACCCTATCATTTACAAAATTTTAAACAAAAATAATTTTGTTATTACCAAAAAAAACTCAACAGCTAAGTAGTAGCAAAGTCAAAGGTTGAAACCGTTGCACAAAACCAACAATAAAGCCGCCCCCCTTAACTCAAAACTATGACTCCGTCCCTGGTCTTCATCGTCTACGAAGCTTAGGAGTTTCTTTGGTTTTGGTATAAGTTTAGGTTTGGGGGAACAGGCAGTCGTGGTGGTGGTGGTGTTGGGGACAAGCTACCTTTCATCGGTTGAAATCCACCACAACCAAACTCAGATTGACCACAATCAAAACCCAAAACCCAAATCACAACCCACAAGTCACGCTCCACCTCAAATCTTAAACGCAAAGCAATTGTGCTTCTCTACAAATCAAAACCCAAACCCATACAGCCACCTCTTGCTCCTCCACAACCAAATCCCAAAACCCAAATAACAACCCACACGTCATGCTCCACCTCAAATCTCATACTCAAAGCAGCTGTGCTTCTCTACAAATCAAAACCCAAACCCATACAACCACCTCGTGCTCCTCTACTATCAGCACCGTGCTACTACTGATCTGAATTTTAGTGTGAGAGATGAGAGAGGTAGACACAGAGAGCAAGAGAGGAGAGAGAGAGTGCATGAGATATTAATTAAATCAAAGAGAAGAAATAATGGATAGAGTTTTTTTTTTTTTTTTAAGTAAGAAAATTTTGGCTGTTATTTTCTTTTAGTGTGTTACAGAGACATTTTGTGCTTTATTGGAGTTCTTGAGCCAAGTTTCTAAAATTTTTACAAATAGCATCTTTTGATCTTATTTTATCTTGTTTTTGTATGTGTTTTTTGTTTTGGGAGGAGAGAGACATAAAATTTGAACAAAAATACATATTTACCCCTGATTTTAACAGAGGTGGGTTACGGAAAACAAACAGAATATACCTCAGATGGGTAAAGTGATATTTTTTAAACCACAGATAGACAAAGTGATTTTTGGCCAAACCACAGGTGAATTTACTGTAATTACCCCTAAAACTTATTACAAACATGAATGCTAAGACCAACATTCATGAAATCTAGTTATGCTTTTTTTTTTTTAAGTTGCATTGCTAGTTAATGTACTTTTTTTTTAACACGAGAGATAAAGTTTGGTTATAAATTTGGCTATAGTTTCACGGAACTCACTTAAAAAATTAACATAATTATATACTTTATGTTTTTAATACACAAGAAAATTTTCATGCTAATTGGATTTTATTTATTATTCGATCTACAAATTTATTTTTATGCATACTTTTAGACTACAAAAAATTAAAATTTGAACATTTGATTGATGACATAGTTATTGATCTTTTATCTTCTAGAAATTTTGTAAACATGAAGGATATAAAAAGAAATGTAATCTAACGGTAGATTTATCAAAATTCATATTCAATGAAAAGATATTAAGTGAAGTTGTAGTCTTAGGCTACAACCAAATTTGTTACCAAATATTTTCCTTATATTAGGTAGTTTAACGAGTAATTCTCATCCTCGGCAATTCGGATTCTCACTAACAAGATGAAATAAAAAAACCGATCCTAGTCTTCCTTGCAGAGACGAAAGCCAGTTCAAGGAGTGTGAAGGGGATTCAACACAAGTTGGAGTTAATGCAAGGGATCTCAATCCCAAGTGATGGTCGAAGTGGTGGCCTAGCGATGTTAAATAACTACTATAACTTTGTATGTGATTAACTATTAAAATTATTATACAAATAAGATTAATTTTGTATGACATATATTTTGTATGTATATAGTTTCATACTTCTTTAAAATGAAATTTTATTTTAATTTTCTTACTCAAGAGGTAGCACGTGTCTTGCTCGTGCCACCCTACCTATTATCTATAAACTTATTTTTCTGCATACTTTTAAATTACAAAAAATTGGAATTTTAACATTTAATTGATGACAAATTTATTAATCTTTTATCTTCTAGAAATTTTGTAAACATGAAGGATATAAAAAGAAATGAAATTCAACAGTAAATTTGTCAAAATTCATATTCAATAAAAAATTATTAAGTGAAGTTGTAGCCTTAAACTACAACCAAATTTGTTACCAAATTTTTTCCTTATATCAGGTAGTTTAAGAGGTAATTCTCAACTTCATTTCAAATACTTTCATTCAAATGAAGAGCATTTACTATTGATATGAGTGTCTTGGTTAAAGTCAACGTCTAGAATTCAAGTCCTCTTGACATCAAGTTGATTCTCATGATGCCTACCAACTAATGCTATCAAGACTCTATTGAGACTAAAGATCCATTTGGATAAAATTTATTGTTGAAAACTGAAAACACTGTATCAAAATAATTTTTAAATGTATGAATAGTATCATGGGACCCATTTTTAATATTTTTTTGAATAAAGTGTCTGTGGGTCCCATGAACAATAATTTTGTCTCCTGTATAGTGCTGAACAGTAATCGGTACAGTGAAATAACGTGCATGAACAGTAATCAGTTACTGTTCATGCATGTTGAAAAAAAAATGCAAAAACTCAAAACACAGTCATTATAATCCGTATCCAAACGGATACTAAGAATAAGTTATTACTAAACCTACTTTAGGAAGTAATTATGATTTTGCGTTCTAAGTTTTCAGACATTAAGGGCCTGTTTGAATTTTTTTTTGTCATCACTCATCACTCCTCACTCAATTTTCGTCACTCATTACTCATCACTTAAAATACCCAAATTTTTCCAAACACACCCATTTGGCACCATCACTCAACTTGTCATCACTCAATATTTTTCAACTGTTTGTGGGCCCCACACACTGACCCAATGTCAGTTGACTTTTCTCTCTCCTTTTTTTTCTCCTGCCTCTCCCCTTCGTTTTTCTATGTTTTTATCTTCATCCATGTTAACACAGTGACAAACCCACAGTGACAAACCGTCACAACAACCACCACTGCTACAACCCACAATGACAAACCATCACAACAACCACCACTGCTACAACCCACCACAGCCACAACAGCAACATCAACACCAATAATGGCGACAACCTCGACGAACTCGAGAAAAAAAAAAAGGAATGGAAACATAGTGAAAAGGAAAGAAAAGAAGGAAAAAAAAACCCAAGCCCAGAAACCCAGTGAAAATGAATGAAAAAAGAAGAGAAAAAAAGAATGAATCAGAAAAAACCCACACCACCACTGCTCACCAAACGCAGAAAAACCCACACCCAAACCGACAAGCAACCCATTGATTCAAGACCGAAGTTCAAACCGTCCTTCAACACCGATTCGAAACCGATTCAACCCAAAACTCAAACAACACCACCAGCAACTCGAAACACAAAGAAACCCCCAGTAATCCGAAGCCCATAACACCAGTCAAAGAGAATAGAAGCAACAAAGATAGAGAATAGAAGCAACACCAGTCCGATTGTGATGTCCCACCATGATCAAATGCTGTACATCCCTTCCCCTTTCAACCCTGTTTCTTGAATTTTTATTTTTTATTTTTTTATGGGTCTGAGATGAGAAAGGCGAAAAGAGAAAAAAAAATGAAAGAACAAACTGAGATGAGAAAAGGAACAAACTGAGAAGAGAAAGGCGAAAAATGGAAGGAAAAAAGAAAGAACGAATTGAGAAGGAAGAAGAAAAAGAAAGAATGAAAGGAAGAACAGAGACAGAAGAAAGAAAAGTGGAGAAGGAAGAAAAAAAAAGAAAAGGAGAGTAAGTCAAAAGTTACGGTTGTTAAGTCCCTACATGTGTGTTTAATTACAAAAATGTCATTGAAAACAGAGTTATAAAAACTGAAATCACCTAAAATATGTTTTCAGTTTCCATAACTCATCACTCAAAAATCAGAGTTATGAGCGATGGAAACAAAAACTGGAAACATAATCCAAACAGCCTTCTCAGTCATAGGTCCCACCATTTTTGAGTTATGAGTTATGGAAATAGCAAATCCAAACAGCCCCTAGTTGCCTTTATCATTTTTTCATTAAAAAAAAGAGGAGAGTTTTTATAAATAGGAGATAATTATTTTCCTATAATAATTATCTATGTATATAAAGTGCATAAGGTCACCTACTTCCTATTTCAAGGTGCATAACAATTTTTCCTTTTTTTATTAATTTATTTTTATTAATGTATGAAGTTTTTGTGAATAGAAGACAAAAAGTGGCTTGATCCCCATTTAAAAATTTACAAAAAGAAAAAGAAGCTTGATCTGGCCTACCTTTATAACACTAAAGTGGTCACAAATCCCAAGATGTTGACTTATTCCCCTGTGGTTCCCCATTTTGATGGCCCTGGTTGTAATCACATCACCCAATCCAAATTCCAAAACCATCACCATCCGTTTAAATCCTTTATTGACTACTCCCTCTCTTACGCAATCAATCTCCTTTATCCCACCGCCCGATCAACAACACCCCCTCTTATCGTGAGCTATTAAGGTCTGTTTGGATATAGCTAAAAACTAAAAAATATTATAGTAAAATAATTTTTAAATATGTAAAAAATACTGCTCACGCCTAAAATTACTGTTCATTAGTCTAAAATCACTGTTTATGGCCAATGAACAGTACAAGTGCATGTCTAGGGGGAAAAAAAAAAGGCTAAAACCGCAATATCCAAACGTTACCTAATAGCCTTTTGTAACACATGTTCTCTCTCTCTCTCTCTCTCTCCAATGTTGAGAGAAAATTCATTTAGATTCTAAATTGGATTATAATTGTTATCAAATTTTCTGTTATGTATTCTATCTATGTTTTTTCTAGTGAGTTAATCTCTCTCTCTCTCTCTCTCTCTCTCTCTCTCTCTCTCTATATATATATATATATATATATATTAATAGATAAAACTGAGAGAAAATTCAATTAGATTTCAAATTAGATTCTAATTGTTGTCTAATTTCATGCCACGTGTCCTATCTATATACTTTTTTTAATTTTTATGTGAGTTAATGTAAATTATTTATTTTTAGAGAGAGTTTTGTTTCCTAATTTTAAAATTAAATGTAAGACCAAATCATAAATATTCATCAAAGTTAGTTATTGAATACAAAAACGAAAAAGTTTAGAATAAATGAATCATAAAAAAAGTGTTTCACAATAACAAAAATTAAGTCGTAATAAAAATAGACACGGATAATTTATATTTTATACCTAATAATATTCTTATAAGACTTTTTAAAGAGTTAACAAAATATAAGATGACTATCAATAGTATTTTAATTATATATATATAGGAATAATAATATGCATCTTATTATATATCTTTAAATATATCCATGCATATACATGGAGTTGCAATCTAATATTGTGTAAAAGATGAATAATCTAATATAAATAAACCATAAATAACTTAATAAACAAAAAAAGTGTAAACTCATGTGAATTTATAAAACAAAAAAAGAGTATAACTTATCTATATATTTATGGTTTAAAAAATGTGTAACCCTTACATTGGGTATAATTTGAACTCATGTATGTGTATAATTGTAATTGTTTTTAATTGTACCTTGCATATGCACAGGTTATATACTATTGTGTGTGTGTGTGTGTGTGTTAATACACACACACACACACACACATATATATATATATTAAAAGCCAAAGCTAAGATAAAATCCAATTAGATTTCAATTGGATTTTCAATTTTGCGCCATGTGTTCCGTTTAAGTTATAATTTTGTCCAAAATGAATTATTGAATGTAAAATTCAAAGAATCTAAAACCAATTAGATTCTAAATTGGATTTCAATTGGAATTCAATTTTGCACTAGGTGTCTATCTAATTTTTTAATTTTTGTGGCAAGTAAATTATTGGATGTAACAACTGAAGAGTCTAAATCTAATTAAATTCTAATTATATATATATATATATATATATATATATATATATAAAATGAGAAACCATTACATATTTTAAAAATGTATGGTTTAAAAATGTGTAAGCTAATAACATGTATAATTTGAATATCTTCTAAAAAATGTATAATTTAAATCATGTAATTGTGATTGTTTTTAATAATACCCGTACATATGCACAGAGTTATACAATAGTACATATTAAAAGACAAAACTCAGAGAAAATCCAATTAGATTCTCAATTTTGTGTCACATGTCCCATCTAATTTTAAATTTTTGTGTCAAATGAATTATTGAGTGTAAAATTTGAATAGTTCAAATCCAATTAGATTCAAAATTTGTTTTCAATTGAAGTTTAATTTAGTGTCACGTGTCTATCTAATTTATAGTTTTCATGACAAGCGAATTATTGGATAAAAAAAATTGAAAGGTCTAAATCCAATTAAATTTTAAATCATATATATATATCTGAAGCCTTTGATCTCTCCATAGTTTTCCACATCAACATTTTTTATTTATATTTTTTAATTTGATTTAATTCAAAAACAAAGACTCACGTAAAAAAAAAAAAAAAAAACTTTAGGATTAAGAAAAAAGAGAGACTCCTGTTAGGACTCTTGTATATATGCACGCGCGCGCGCACACACACACACACACTTTTAAGAACATCAGTCCATAACAAACTCTACTATTGGATTTTCAAATAGTAATAAAAACCTTAACCCTTCCCTTACATTTAAAACACACGATTTTCTATTTCTCTCCTTTTGTTTTTAGTTTCTGCTGCACAAGCCTCAACTCTAAATCGTCATCTGTGTTTTTCTAATTCTCTGCTCTAGTCTTGGCATAGTATTCCTCCAAGGTCCATCTCTTATCTTACCTTCTTTCTTTCCCCTTTTTTTTTTGGTGCTTTTCATTAGTTTTAGTCTTTGTTTAACTTCTGTGAAATTTGTGGTACAAAGTATTTAGCATCATAGGTAATACTCAGCCTCTGATTCAAATTTGAGAGGGTCTTCAATGTTAGCTTTGACTATTTTTATTATCAAGTTGAGATTTTTATTAGTTTATCAAGCAAGGTTTAGTTGAGAAATCTAGTCCTTATATGCAATTAACAGATAATTACTAATAGAGACAATCACTTATTATAAATAGAGGTTGAGGAGTTTAACAAGGTTTTGGGCATGTGGAAAGCATAGCTTAATGAATAGCAACATAATGAGAATTCGATGGAGACTGGAGAGTTTTTGGACTTTTTTGTGATTCTATGGTCCTGGTCCCTACTCAAAATCTTACAATATTGTGAGTATTTTGTAGTGTATTATTTTGGGTATTGGGTATTTTGATGTCCAAGTAGGAAATAGAAAACTTAGGTATAAATAGTTGATTTGTTATTTATCGTTTCATACTTCTAAATTGTTTCCGTAGTTTGTAAGTTTATGGAAAGAATTAGGGTTATTTGGAGTGTGGTTTTTGGTGGATAAGGCTATAAAAAAAATATAGAGGTAAGGTTTAGAATATATAGCAATGTATAGATCCTATTAAAATTTTACATGATTAATAATGTTATATATTTTTTCATTTATGGATTGTGGCAACATGGTTGAGACTTCTATATATGCAAACTACAGATGTAGTAAATACTAAAAAAAAACTAGAGATAATAGATGCCTTAAATTATTTAACATTTGTTAACTATCTCGTGCGTCGCACGGGTTAGCGACTAATATACTATATAATAAAAGTTAACTCTTAGAAGTTGTAGTTGCACCAAGTGATTACTTTCACAAATTAGTAAATTAAATTTATATTATTTGTTAGGATATATTTTCTCAAATTAAGAGATAATATTTAACAACTGTTTAATTTAGGTAAAACTTTGTCATTTAAATTTCAACAAATTTAAATTCTATTCAAACTAAATGTTTATTGGAAATTTGACTCAAATCCTAAACAACAACCCACATTTGGACTCCTACTTCAATTAAAAGTTTATTATCAATATTTTAAGAACAACTAATTAGTAAATAATTTTGTACATTTAAACTTCAACAAATTAAAATTATATTCAAACTATAAGTCTATTATCAAAATTTTCTAAACTTAAATATTAAAAAAAAAAAAATCTATTCAACCAAAGTTTATTATAAAAAATATTCTAAACTTAAATTCTAGACAGCAACCCACATTTTCTTTATAAAAAAAACAATATTTTAACTGTGGGGAGTAAAATGACCCAAGTAGGCATTTGGGTCTTTGGGCTCTAACAAGGAGGGTCAATCTGTTCTTGATTAAAAGCCTGTTAATACTGCAAATTGACCCATATGCCGAGGGTCCGAGGATACATCTGAGGATGAGTTTCTCATCGGATAGACCTAGGAGGACTCAGAGACTCGCTAGAATGATCAAGACAGAGTTTCAGAAAGACTGTTGGTTAAAAGGGGGATCCCTGTACCCTCTAGAAGCACCAGTGTTAGAGAAATATCTTAGGAAAATGCTGCTACCTCCATATTAAAGACCCTGCAACTACCTCCCTGGCCGCATTAATGGGAAAGTGACCCCTGAACAGTAGAACGGAAACTTCTGGTTACTATTTAAAGCATTAAGAGAAGAAGTATCGAGGAGGGGGGAAAGATTTGAGCAACACGTGGATAAAGCACCAAGAGAAGAAGTATTTAAAGGGAGTGAAGGCCAAAGAAAAGGGGGATCGATCAGTTACAAAGAGAAAAACTAAGAATTGTAACCTTTAAGAAAGAAAGAAATAATACACAAATTGTCCTCGGCTTATGTCCGAGGTGGCTCATTTGCAATAATCATTTACTATTTGCCAGTATTTTTACATCTTAGCCGAGTTATTAAGTTTCCAGTATCTCTAAATTAGATTTCATACCCACACTCTACAAATTTCATTGTTTAAGGCTTATTGGGCCTGAGCCCACGGTTGTCTTTGCGTCTAGGTGCAATTGTGCACTTACATTAACTTCTATTCAAACTAAAAGTTTATTATTAGCATTTTGTGAAGTAAATTAATTTTATATTATTTGTTATGATATATTTTCTCAAATTAATTGATAACATTTAACAATTGTTTAATATAAATAAAACTAAAAGTTTATCATCAAAATTTTCTAAACTTATATCTAACAAAACCCACTTTTTTGCCCCCCAAGATGTAAGTTACGCATATGTTTTAATCTAATAAATCCATCTTACTTATTCTTCTTTACTTTTGAATTTGCCTGTAGGATATTATGTTAGGGAAAATTGCTATAAATAAGTAAAATAGTAGACACCCATTTAAGTTTTTTCTCTTATGTAAGTTGTAAGGACACAATTCAAATTTCCAATCTATGGTTGAAAGGAAATAGGCTTGAAGGGCCTTTTTTACAATAAATTTGTAGATGATGGGTTTATAATCTAGATTTCAAGGATGGTTTAGACAACAAGGAAAAGAACGGGATTCGGGCCCAATGGCACGAAATAAAGAGTTATTTGTAAGAGTATGACTGGAAGCTTCTCCTCGGACACAATCCGAGAATAGTTTATAATAGTATTTTTCTAAGGTCGGATACAATTATCGATTATGATATACTACTAGCCTTCTACTTCACTAAAAAAAGCCTCCCCTTCTTCGTAGGTTTTTCCCTTTATTTATACTTCCTCCTCCTCTCTTCATCATCTTCCACCTCATGGTTGTAACGCTGACTTTAGATACTTGTCTCATCCATTCTTTCCCAAAGTCCTCTGGGGTCAGGGACCAAGTTCCGAACCTCATGCTCTAGTCCCATCTTCCCCTTTCTGCAGTCATTTATATCAATCACAGAGCTTTTAATGCATAGGCAGTGGTAGCAACTTTACCTTAGATATTCCACCGCTCTTCCTATTGTCCTCCACGTATGTCGTATCTTCCCGTAGTCATAGGATTTCTTGTAGCATAGTCCTGGGACTCCAAACCTCTCTTCTTATGACCTCGGCTTAACAATCCGTGGACAAATCTATTCTTCAGACGTAATTGATCACTCGTTTATCATATCTTTACTTGGCATTTCTTTATGAGATATATTCAGATACTCCAAGATCATTTGATATCCTCGGATTTGAGTTTCTAGCCCAAAAGACTTCGTTGGGCCATCCTTGGTAAATTACTGGGCCCAATGCCCCTACATAAGTTTTTAATATTTTTTTTTAACTCTCAATGTTTGAACTCTTTTGTGTGTGTTTTGATTTTGGGTTTTGGTTATTGTATTTAATTTGTGAGTGTGTTGAAATTTTTAGTTAGACAATCATTAGAAAAAACTATTTTATTTATTATTGTATGTACTGACTAAGACATATATTAAAAATAACTCAAATGGGAATGATTAAATTCATATTACATCTAATATTAAGAAATCTATATATATAATAATATGTGAATTTAAGAGAAACTCAAATTAAAATTTCAAATTAGAGTTCCAATTTTGCGCCATGTGTCCTAAATTATTTATTTTTAAAGAGTTTTATTTCTTAATTTTAGAATAAAATGTGGGACCACATCATAAATATACATTCAAGTGAGTTATTAAGTACAAAAATCAAAGAGTCTAGAATAAATGAATCTAAAAAAAAGTGTTTCACAATAATTAAAAAAATAAATAAACAATTTATATTTTATACCTAATAATATCTTTACAAATTTTTTTAAAGAGTTAACAAAATATAAAAATGACTAATAATAGTATTTAAATTATATATATAAGAATTATATTATGCATCTTATTATATATTTTTAAGTGTATTCATGTATATGCATGAAGTTACAAGCTAGTTAACATAAAGTACAGTGATAATTTTAAAATATAAAAATAGATAAACAAGGATAAAGTGTAAACTTTAAACTCTAAAAAATTAAAACTTAAAGTAATTATTTTATTAAAACTATTTACTTATTTTATAATTTTTTATTACTATTTAATGATTTAGTTTTAATTTTTTTTTTAAAAATTAGCTTACATATGAATCTTCATCAAGCCGTGACTTCTGTATAATTTGAACTTCTTTTAAAAAAATGTATAATTTGCATTGTATAATTGTGATTGTTTTTAATTTGAAGTCCAATTTTGTGCATATAATTTTTAAATTTTTGTGTCAAATGAATTATTAAGTGTAAAAATCGAAAAGTTAAAATAGAATTAGATTCTAAATTGGATTTCAATTGGAGTTCAATTTTGTGCCATGTATCATATCTAATTTTTTTAATTTTTGTGGTAAGTGAATTATTATGTGCAAAATCGAAAAATTTTCAATTTTATGTCACGTATCTTATCTAATTTTTTTAATTTTTGTGATAAGTGAATTATTAGATGCAAAACCGAAAAGTCCAAATTCAATCAAATTCTAAATCATATGTGTGTGTGTGTGTGTGTGTACTATTAATAATATGGTTCCTTGTTTGGTTTTCAACTTTTTGAGTACTAAAATACCCTTACACAAATTTTAAACTCTTTAAAATATCTCTATCATTTAGTTAAATAATAATAATAAAAAAAACACAAACTGGTTACAAAAGTAATTTACTTTTCCTAAGTTTTAGGTTTTTTCTTTTATCTTCTTCATTCAGCTTAAAACTTAGGAGACTATCTTTATCTCATTTTTAAATATTATTCCACATTACCTTATTTCATTCTTTAAAAAAAAAATATACACAGTTATTTATATATTACTTTTAAACATTATAACAATAAAAAAAAAAAAAAATTATTACACGCACAAAGCACTTGTGATGAGTCTAGTATATATATAATGATAAACTATTACATATTTTAGAAATTCATGATTTAAAAAATGTGTAAGTTGTAACTTTAACTCCAGGTATAATTTGAATTCATATATGTGTAATTGTGATTGTTTTAAAATGTAACAGTGCATATGCTTACACACTAATCTATATATATATAAAGCCGAACTTTAGAGAAAATTCAATTAAATTCTAAATTAGATTTCAATTGTAGGTTAATTTTGTGTTACGTGTCAACTTAAGTTTTTTAATCTTTGTGCCAAGTGAATTAACAAGTGCAAAATACTAAGAGTCCAATATTAATGAACCATAAAAAATAAAAATCAATCATATATCTACTTAACAAAAATCACCATACATTTCATCTTATCAACTATTAGAACAAAAATGATAATAAGTAATAATTAAACTTAGGGGGGAATTTTGACATGCATGTAATTACATTTATTTTTTTAATGATTTGATTTTATGTATATTTTTATAATAAAAAATGTGTCTATTTTTATATGCATCAATGCATATGCATGAGTTACAAGTTAGTATATATATACACATAGAAAGAAAAATTTAAACCTTAGATCTCTATTGAAAATATAAAAAGTGACAACTTATTAAAGGAAAATTAGATATGATATTGATAATTTCTTTCTTAGGAAAAAAAAAAAAACTCTTGTAATATAATTATATGGGTTTGATTCTTAAAAAAAAAAAAAGACTATACCAATTTATTTGCATGGGGTGGTTTTTTTTTTTCTTGGGAAGAAGAGGGGATACCTTATAAAACGACGTATGGAGAAATGTGTGAGATTTACATTTACTATTAAAATCTTATTTTAAAAGAAACAGAGTAATGCAACATATAAGATGGATTGAATTAGCAAATACAAGTGAGCTCGAGGTTGAGCGAGCAAATGTGGCAACAAATACCAGCCAACATTAGTTGAAACTTGAAAGAGTGATCTTCAAAGCAAATTTTATATTACAGTTATATGTGATATTCATCTCATATGCATATCGTACGGGGATAAAAATAAAATAAAAATGGATAGAACCCACAATAAGGACTTCTACTTTAAAACTGTGTTTATTCAATTGGATTAATACTACTTTTAACTTAAAATTTGGCTAATTTGAGTGGATGGATACTCTTGATAAGAAAAGGGAACACCTTAGTTCATACTGGGTCAACTGATGGGGTTGATCGAGTAGACTCTGAAGGTGTTAAGTTAGTAAATTAAATTTGTTTTAAAGAAAAATTCCAAAGTAACAATGAGCTATTTTTGTGCATCCCTTCACTATAGGAGGAGTGGTGATGAAGCATTTATAAGACAAGGGAAGAGTTAGTTTGGTGGGAGGACTTGGATGGGGTCTAGTGTTTAGTAGCACTGTACCCATCCGGATAATAACACAACTTTATTCTTGGTAGAAAATTTTCCCTAAAACTTTACGGTAGCTTATCCTCTCAGATTGATTAAGGGGATGTGCACCAACGGTAGCTTATCCTCTCAGATTGATTAAGGGGATGTGCACCAACGTCGCTTAAGGCCTTGTCTCAAAACTCCACTAAAAAATTCCAAGATAACAATAAGCCATTTTTGTGTATTCCTTCCCTATAATAAGGGTAGTGACGAAGCATTTATAGGACAAGAAAAAGTAAGTTCGGTGGGAGGACTTGGATGAGGTCCGATATTTAGTAGCACT
Source organism: Castanea mollissima (assembly GCA_014183005.1). Lineage (NCBI taxonomy): Eukaryota > Viridiplantae > Streptophyta > Magnoliopsida > Fagales > Fagaceae > Castanea > Castanea mollissima. The sequence goes on from JACAVU010000004.1 coordinate 3,000,728, forward strand.
AGACTCATCCAGATAATGACACGACCTTACCCTTGGTGAGAAGTTGAAGTTCTCTCTAATACTATACCGTATCTTATCCACTTAGGTTGATCAAAGGAATGTGTACCAATGTCACAAAAGGCTTTATCTTAAACTCTATTAAAAATTCATGGTAACTTTAAGTGAAAGTTAGTGTAATTGTAACAAGATATCACATAATCATGAAAAAAACAAAGAGTAGCAATTAATATTAAAAGGGAATGATAGGTAATATATATATATATATATATATATATATATATATATATATATAAAATATCCGCAGACTGTCTTTCCTACACCCGACACCATAGGCCATAATTTGCAACCGTCCACTGCTTTGTTTTCTTGGTGGGTGTCTGTATTCACAATTACTAGTACCTTAAACAGAAGCACAAACCTTCAAGAAAAACCCAAAAGAAGTCAAAGGGTGTCAATGTCTTTTTGCTCTTTCTCAGTTCCCTTGTCGGAATCTTCAGTTTCCACACCCTTCTCTCTCTGCTCCCGAACTCCTCTCAAAGTCCCTCCTTGTAACTTCCCGGTGAGTTTTCCAATCAGCTACACACAAACACATGTGGATATTATATGTATGTATGTATGTTTTTACAAATATAGAGTAAAATGGTGTTTTTGGTTTCTGGGAAAACTGTGGGAAAGTGAAAGAAAGTTAAGATTTTGGATTTTGGGTCTTGTTTAGTAATTGGAAAATGAAAAAGAAAGTGAATTTACTACATGTCTTGTTGAAGCTATTAGCTTAAATGAGCTGAGATGAAAGTTCAATTGTGAGAAACCCAATTGGAGAAAATAGAGGTTTTGTTACTTTGGATTTTGGCTCTTTTGGTGAGAGAAAAAATGTTAAAGAAAATGAGGTTGCTCCATGTCTTGTTGAAGCTATTAATAGCTTAGATGAGCTGAGGTGAGAGTTCAATTGTGAGAAACCCAATTGAAGAAAATAGAATGAAATGGTCTAAGTTTTGTCATTTTAGATTTTGGCTCTTTAGTGAGAAATTTTTTAGAGAAAATGAGGTTGTAACATGTCTTATTGAAGCTATTAGCTTAGATGGGCTGTTGTAAGAGTTCAATTGTGAGAAAAACCAAATGGAGGAAAAAGGATAAAACGGTCCAAGTTTTGTTATTTTGGATTCTGGGTCTTTTAGTAGGAGAAAAATGGAAAAGAAGAAGGCGAGCTTATTATTCGTCTCGTTGAACCGATTAGCTTAGGTGAGCTGAGGTGAGAATTCAATTTTATAAGAAATCCAAAAGTCAACAAAAGATGTAATAGTCCACGTTTTGTTATTAAATGATGTCTTTTTATAAGAGGAAAATGGAACAAAAAGTGATTGTTACTTCTCTGGTTGAAGCTACTAGCTTACTTGCGCTCAAATGAGCTAATGTGAGTGTTCAATCATGTGAAACCAAAGAAGAGAAAGAAGAATAAAATGGTCCAGATTTTGTTAATTTGGATTTTGGGTCTTTTAGTAAGAGAGATATGGAAAAGAAAGTGAACTTATTACTTGTCTCATTGAAGGTATTCACTTAGGTAAGCTGAGTGAGAGTTCAATTATGAAAAAATGTAGAAGGATAAAATATAATGAAATGATCAAAATTTTGTTTTCTTTCCTTATTTTAGCAACCAAATTTTTTTTCCATTCATGGGATAGGTTTATTGAATTTTAAAGCAGAAAAATTTAGTGCATTTTTTATTTTTATATAAGTAAATAAGAATAAATCTTGGTGCATATTTTGGCAATGGGACTGTTCAAACTTGTGAATAAGTAATTTACATCCTTGTCTATCAGATTAAGCTTTTAGAGTAATTGGTAATTTAGTTAGATATTCAATGGGAAATCAGAAGTTTTGATTTGAATTGAACCATAAGTATATTGTCTATGTTGAATCTCCTAGGACCAAAATTCTGCTGTCCGATGTATTAAATTCAAAACCATTTCAGCCTAGTTAAGTTTAAAAGCTATAAGAAGACTGGGAAAATACAATTGGAGAGGCAATCTTGGCACTTGTTAATGTTTTCCAATTCTGAGATGGAATTCAACTTTGCAAATCAAAGAAATTAGAAGGGTTTTTTTCAATTTTTTTAACTGAGAGAGAGAGAGAGATCATTTTGTGAATCAATCAGCTCCACTCCTTTTTGTATATTTTGGTTCTGTTCCACCTTTTGATATTACAAATGGTTATAGGATTATTTCACAGAAATGTTTGATTGAACATAACTTATCGTTTTTCTTGTCGATAGCATTGACAACCCATGTTAGGCATTTCCCCCCTTCCCCCCCCTCCCCAAAAAAAAATAGTAATGTAAGGAAAAGTAAATTTTTTGTTTTGTTTGTGTTGAATGTAGGGTGCATTAAACAACATTCATTCCTTAACAGGTGGTCGCCTTGTGTGCTATGGTGGAGGTGCCAATTTCTGCCGAAGATTTTATGGCCTAAGACTATGGATACTTGAGAGCCTAAACCTTCGGCAGAGGAATAGAAAATGTGGACCAGCACACGAGTTTAAGAGTATAAGAAGTCAAGAGAAAGATCATCTAGCAAATCATTTGGAAACAACTTCATCATGTGAAGGACAAGTTTTAAACTTGCACAATGGTTAGCCGTAGCTTTATATTACTAAGTACGCTTGTTATCATTACTTTTTCTATATCGGTAGAGATTAATGTCGTATGTGATTTATTTGTTATGTTCAAATTGAGAATTATCTCAGTCCAAAACCCTTTTTTTTTTCGGGCATCTCAATAAAAAACTTAACATAGGTGACACTGGCAGATTCTATTGAAACAACTTCAACTCAACCACCTGAAGAAAGTTCTGCCCAAAATTATGAACCAGATGTTTCCATGGAAGTTGTCACTTCTATTGAATCTAAAGCTTTCCAGCAAACACATTCCTCCAGTTCTTCCATTGAGGATAGTAAAGCACCATCTCTCTGCATTGCTGTCATAGGAGCCACTGGTGAGCTTGCTAGGGGAAAGATTTTTCCAGCATTATTTGCTCTGTATTACAGTGGCTTTCTTCCTGAGGTAGAACAAATTATACATCATTGTTCAGATGGAGTTCTTTCTTTCTAAATTTAATCAATCATAATCTCAGTTCTGCTTTTCCATGGCTTCAGAATGTAGGTATTTTTGGTTACTCAAGAAAGGATTTGACCGATGAAGAGCTGAGATCCATTATAGCTTCTACTTTAACTTGCCGGGTTGATCATCAGTATGATTTTCATATCACCTAAGAAATTTCATGCTTCTACCATCCATTTTTGCTTTTTATTTTTTATGATTTTCTTAATTTCTTGATGTGGTGCCTCTGGTGGGAGAGAAATAACTGGCATTTTGAGGACTCAGAAAAAACAGTTTCAGACCTTAAACTCCTTTTCTTTTAGACTCTTTTGGACAGGACTGCAGAGTTAGTTTTTTTTTGTCGTTTAATGGACTTTTGTACTTTATGCGCTTGATTGTAGTTTGTCTTTGATGTATACTTCCTGTATACTCAGGTGACATGTCTTTTCTTAATTTTAATATATTTCTTAGGGCAAAGTTTAGTTACAAAATTGGTTGTAATCTAAAACTACAACCTTACTCAATATATTTTTATTGGAGGTGAATTTTTACAAATCCGCTATTGGATTGCATTTTATTTTTATATCCTCCATGCTTGCAAAATTTCTAAAAATTAAAATTCAATAGCTATGTCATCAATAAATTGTTTAAATTGCTAGTTTTTTTAATTTAAAATTATGTATAAAATATAAGTTTATAAATCATATAGTAAATAACATCCGATTAACACAAAATTTGACATTTGTATTAAGAGCGTAAAGAATATGAAATTCAATGGTTAGATTTTTAAAATATGTATTAATGTTTATTTAATTAAGTAAGGTTGTAGCCTTAAGCTACAATTAATTTTGTAGCTAAACTTTGTTCTATTTCTTATTACTTATCAAAAAAAATTCTTAATCTTATACTATTTTTAAAATTTTCATATGGAATGCAAACACAATTCTGTAAGCTGCTTGATAGCTTATTGCTTGTAAAACAGCTAACAACTTGGATTGAATCCCTTAAACATGGCTCTGAGGCCTTTGCATGCAAATTCTATTAGGAAGGGAGGGTGGGAGAAGCCAATCTTATGGACTATGTGAACTAACAATGTACTAATTATTGACTGAGATTTATGCTCATTTTCAAAATGGGATTTATATACTGGAACATTCAATTGATAAGCAAGAAGTACATGAACTGATTTTCATTTGTAATCAAGGGAATGCATTTCATAGTACCCATTATTAGAAGGATTTCTGATTCTCAAATACAGTCAAGGCAATGCATTTATCCAAAACTTGATGTCACATTTTTGTCTTATATAGGTATCTATATAATTGCATTAAAAAAATCATCTGTGAGTTATCCTGTGGTTAGTCAAGTTTCAAAAATATTCAAAGTTTGCATTAATCATCAAGATTAAAGATAATTTGCAGATCAAACTGTGGGGATAAAATGGATGCTTTTCTCAGTAGAACATATTACCTTAATGGAGGTCATGACAATAAACATGGGATGTCAAAGCTCAATGCCAGGATGGAGCAGATTGAGGTAAAGTTGAAGAACACATGCACTTGCGCTAATGTATTAAGGAACACCTTTGTGCTTAATAACATGCACTTGCGCTAATGTGTTAAGGAACACTTTTGTGCTTAATATTTCAATTTTCCAATATACATATGAGATGATTCTGTAATAGCTTACTCTCTCAGGGAAAATCTGAAGCTAACAGGATATTTTACCTTTCTGTGCCACAAGAAGCACTTCTAGATGTTGCATCCTGTCTTGCCAGTAATGCACAAACCCAAAAGGGGTGGAATCGTATAATCATTGAGAAACCTTTCGGCTTTGATGCATTGACTTCTCATCAACTGACAAAGTCTCTTCTTTCTAAGTTTCAGGAGAAGCAACTATACAGGTGTCTATGCACAGCTTTTATATTTTTTAACTTACACACATGTGCACAAAAACACAATTTATTTATTTAATTTATTCTGATCCATTACTTTACAAGTTGACTCAATCTTATTTCAGGATTGATCATCTTCTAGGAAGAAACCTTATTGAAAACCTTACAGTTTTGAGGTTTGCTAATCTAGTTTTTCAGCCATTGTGGAGCCGTACTTATATACGCAATGTGCAGGTACCTTTTTATAATAACATCAACATGTTCCTAATGAAATATACTGAATATTCACTGAATTGTGAAATAACTTATTGCAGGTCATTTTATCAGAAGACTTGGCCGTGCCGACAGGAAGGTAATCATAAAGGCTGTCTCTAGGGTATAACCAAAAAGATATCATTTTATATTCTTCTTGACCATTTATGCAGGTATTTTGATGGTTATGGCATTGTCCGTGATATAGTACACAGTCATATACTCCAGACAATAGCTTTGCTTGCCATGGAACCTCCTATAAGTCTTGATGGTGAAGATATTCGGAACGAAAAGGTACACATGCATGTTGTAGATCATTTCAATGCATCTAGTTATATTGGTGAAAAGCTTCTTTTCAGGTCAAGGTTCTGAGATCAATTCGCAAATTGGAACCAAGCGATATAATTCTTGGCCAGTATAAAGCAAGTACTGGAGACAAGGTTGATGTATATTTAAACAGTCTGACCCCCACGTATTTTGCTTCTGCATTATTCATAGACAATGCTCGGTGGGATGGTGTGCCTTTTTTGATCAAAGCTGGCTTGGGACTCATCAACCACCGGTAAGATGTATTGTAGCAATTCTATTGTATGCCAACATCACCTATATTGGTCAAATTTTTAGAGTCTGCTGCCTGATTGCACCAATTTCTAGATTCTTCTTAATGACATAAAGTTGTATTTGGGTAGAGTAGTTGTTTTTTAGGAATTGACAGTGCCTCTGTTTTTACTCCCTTTAATGTATTAAGTCTAGTGATTGTTATTTTGTCCTCAAAGTTTGATGTAAAATGGAATCATCTGAAATTTAATTTCTTTGGGAGTAGAAATTTGGTAGAAAGTTGTAGAGAAATTATGTTTTGTTATATTATTCTGCTGATTCAGCAGATTTTGGAAATGTTAAAATATTTAATGATATTTCAACTTAAGTTGGAACAGGATAAATTGACAAATTACTTATAAAAAAAAGAGGATAAATTGACAAGTTATTATTATTTTGTGATTCTTTTTTTTCTTTTTCTTGTATCTGGGTCATTTGTAAATACCAAGATGAAGCTTTTTGTGAACTCCGAAATTCTATGTTTAGAAACTGATCTAAGGCTGTTTATATGAATGCATGTACACCTGAATTTCCTTACAAGTATATTGATAATTACTGGTCTATGAAGAAGAAAATTATAATTACTCTCTATGAGCTACTAGTGTAGAATTGGTTTAAACTAGATTAGCTTAACAGTATATATTCTTACCAAGATTAGCTGTACATTGCAGAGTGGAGATTCGTATACAGTTTAATCGTGTTCCTGGAAACATTTATCGTGAACGTATTGGGCATAATATTGACCTTGCCACTAATGAGCTGATTCTGCGTGATGCACCCGATGAAGCCATTCTAGTCAGAGTTAACAATAAGATTCCAGGATTGGGGTTGCAGTTGGACTCTCCAGAACTGAATTTGCTCTATAAGGACAAGTAAGCACTTGAATTTTACTGAAATTTGTTGGAATACAACTGATTATATCACAATGCTGTCAATCTGCTTATTGTTTAATGAATGTACTTGTGTTTAACTGTAGGTATAAAGTGGAGGTGCCTGATTCGTATGAGCATCTTCTTCTCGATGTCATTGATGGTGACAGTCATCTATTCATGAGAAGCGATGAGCTTGCAGCTGCATGGAATATTCTAACTCCAGTTCTGCATGAAATAGACAGGAAAAACGTAGCACCAGAACTATATGAATTGGGGGGTAGAGGTCCAACTGGAGCATACTATCTTTGGGCTAAACATGGGGTTCCATGGGGGGAAGATTAGCAAGGCTTTCTGTGGTAAGTACTTGTTGCATTATACACAATCAACTACACATAATATGTGATACATATGTTAATCATTTCACTATCTGGACTGCAAAATTTGTTTTGTGTCAATGTGTTTGGTATTAGAGCGGCTGATATGAAGGGCATCGGGTTGAATTTGTCGGTTTGATTGTTATTACCCCAGTTCTGCATGGTCTTTTGATGCTTCATAGTCTTGGAAGTGGCTTCTGAGCTGAATTTTATCACTATGAAATTTGACAAATTATCATCAATTCTCTGCAGTTAAATTTTCATACACAAAATCTTCTTCCATAGATATTTTACCAGGGCAATAGTGTTTGTCAGGCCATTTGTTTTTAAAAGTGTACCAATGCTTTTATTTTCATGATTTGATAACTAATGAGTTTGTACAGCTTTACTTTTGATCAAAATCCAACAATTTCAGGAAAGTTGATTCATTCATGGCCCCATCGTCCATGACCCTTCCATACTTAATAATGGGATATATACTCTCAGATCTATCACAGTGATGGGAAATGGGGTTCCTGATTATTCAATCATTTTTAAAATGGGCCCTACCCTAGAATTGCGGGTTGGACATTTTATTTTTATTGGGAAAATATGGATGATTAAGAAAAATGTTTTTGGCTGGACATGCTTTATTTTGAAAGATGGAAAATTAGATCAACAACTTGGCCAAACTGTTTTTGAATTGTAGTGAAAATCAGGTTTGCCATTGACTTTGGTTGACTCACCCTTGACTTACTAATTACTAGTGTGTTTGACACTAAAAAACAAGTTTTTGGCTTCTTAAGCTTATTTAGTGGGGTTAATACTAGAAATACTTTTTGCCCTTTTTTTTTTCCTGCAGTACTTTCAACAAATAAGAAATTAGTAAAGTGCATTCAAACGTACTCACCAATTAGCTCTTTAATCCTTTTTTATCATGCTAATCTTCTTTCAATATGGGCTTGTAAGGTGTAAGATTTTAAAAGGCTTATTTACCTTATCTTGTCTCGTTGGGCCCAAGAGATAGTATTGGCTCATTATTATTATTATTATATTTTTTGAGAAGTTGGCTCGTTATAAATAATATATTCTTGGAATAGAATAAATTTTCATCAGTTCAAATCAACTATACAAAACGTCGGCCATTAGAAAGAACAAGGAGAAAAAGAAAAAGAAAAGTTGGTATCTTTGAATGAATCTATACCCTACCTGTTAGTACTGAGTACAATTAGACAGTAGTTGGAACTTGGAATAGCACAATTCACACGCACATCACATTTCAAAAACAGTTTCTTTTCTTTTGTGGGAGTATAAGAAGAAAAGGAGTGGCTGAAGCTCTCCCAAAGAAAACAAAAAAGAAAAAAAAACAAAGAAAAGTCTCTGCACGTCCCCCTTCAATAATTTTGAATAAAAACGTTCCCCATTGTACTAATGGATCACACTAGAGAAAATGAGGAAAAAATTAAGTAGCAAAATTCTTTGACCATTAATGGTCACATCATCAATCTAGATGACTTAATGAATCGTGGGAAAAGTAATGTATACTGATAGTTTGTCAAAAACAACTTTGTAATAATTAGCATTGCCTAATTTTTCTCATATGGAGAATTTATATTCAAACCTCCCTTTTAGTACCTAATTCTTACTCATCAGATATTGGAATCGACTTGAAACCACTACTCACATTAGAACGTTGACACAGCCAAATTAACAGGTCCAGTATTAATGTGCAATGGATCCAAATCAAATCGCCGAAATATCTGATAATGACATAGTGTCTGTTTAGTATGATTAATTTGTCAATTTATTTTATTATTTAATTTATTTTTGCTACTATTTATAGGTCTTACTATACTATTTTAGTTAATTTTTATCTTTATTTACAATACTTTCAATTAAAAGTATTTAGTTCCAACAAAATAAGTGGATTTTAAATAAACGCATAATCCTGTAAAATAATATGACTTGTCAATAGCATATTGGTCCGACAAGTGGACCCATCATCATGACATTGAGTATTCCACCAATGAACCAAGTCTTTAGCAAGATGGCCACTAATATCCGTCGGGTATACGAGCGTCACATACAGTAGGTACGAAGCATTATGTCATGGGGCATACGCAAGCAATTATTCATTTTTGGGTCAGCAAAGATAAGATAATTTACCAATATGCCACATTTTGAGATTTATATTATTATATATCTTCCAAGCAGGCTATAAAATAAGATCAAATGGGCATTATTGTCAATTGCAAATTTTCTATTAATGACTTTTAGTATACAATAATGTCGTGGTAAATGGTAATACTATATAGTAGGGTCAACCAACACGGTTTTGATTCAGCAAAATAGAAAAAAACCAAACACGGTTTTTAGTTTTAATTCAGAATAGGTCAGAGACTCAGGGAACCCAATACAACCTTCATTATTTATTATGGTTCACTCAAATAAAAAACAAGGCAAGAGAGAACAAATACTATTCTATTGCATTTGCACCACTCTCTCTTTCTCTCTCTAATCAGGCACTAGGCAATAGGAAAAGACTAGTCTGTAGTCTTTTTTCTTTTTCTTTTTAAATACTCAAAAAGGTCTATATCATCTCTTTGAGAGTTTAGTTCATAAAAGCACCAAAGCATTTAGAGAGCAAAAATATCTATTGTATTCCATTTCTTCTTCTGCTTTCTTTCTTTCTTCCTGTGCATCTCTCACTCTTTATTCAAGCAGTGAGCAATATGAAAAGATTGTAGTCTCTTTTCTTTCTCCTTTACCATCTTTCTTTTTTTCTTTTTCTGGTTCTCAAAAGGCTCTCTCTCTCTCTCTCTGATATATTAGCTCATTAAAGACTGCATTAGAGAGCAAGAATATCTATTATATGCTCCATTTTTTGTTGTGTCAAACATATAGACACACTACAAAATATGGAAGGAGGAAGAAAGAAGAGGAAGATGGAGGAGGAAGGAAAAGAAGAAAATGAAGAAGAGAAGATGGAAAAGTTCTTTGCTTTGATTAGAAGCACGCGTGAAGTACGAGATCTTTTGATGAGGACTGGTGCTAATTCAACTGAGAAAGAAGAGAAGAAAGTGAGAAAGATAAAGAAGTCATGGTTTGGAATCCTATGTTCCAACCAGAAGATTTCATAGAGGAGGATGAGGATGAGGATAATGATAAGCCTAAGAATACTCCTGGTGCAAAAAGCCAAGCAGATCCTTCTAATAAAGAAGAAAAAGATGAGGAAGAGGATAAAGAAGGAAGAGGTGGTGATGGTTTAGACCTAAATCTTTCTTTGTAGGACAGTTATGGGCAGGTGCAGTGGATATCGTGCATGTTGAAGCGAAGTGGTCCTCCTATATATATATTATGCATATTTACTTAACGGGTTGACCATAGATTTTGTATTGCTTTGAGAATGCACCACTATGCTATGTAAAAAAACGATTGTGGTACACATCATTTTGCATGTGCAAATGTGAATTTGTCTTTAACATACCTTATGTTTGTCTCTCATCAGTCATCAGTTGTATATAACGTATAGATCATAATGCCATGTGTAGGAATCCATAACTTTCTGAGGAAAAAATTGGTCCCCCCCATCACCGAAAATTAGAATTGAAAATGAGGAAAAGAACAAAAGTTGTTCTTCTCAACTAAGGAAAAAGAGGGGAGAGTGAAAGAGAGAGGTTAACTTTTGTTCAAAATTCTGTCTTTGTACTTTTTCATGGTCTGGCTGCATAGATGGCATAGTTGCACTCTTTTAACCAAATAGAATATTTTGATTGGTAAGGGGGACATTGGGGCAAGAAAGTCTAACAGAAAGAGGTATAGTTAGTACCTAATAGCTTTAGCTGGCGCAGATTGGACTTGCCCCAAACTTGGTGCGCTCAAACTCTAGCTTGCTTGATCATGCCAGATTTGAGCTGGGGTGAGAATATCTATCAGGCCCTTGTTTGCTAATATCATGCAAAAATCTGAGTTTGATTTCAGCAAGTTTTCTTGTGTAATGGAAAAATAATTGAGCAGTGCTTGTGTTAGCAGTTTTGTGTTTGTATCAGCACCACATTTTGGAAGTTTTTAGCTTTCTACCAAGTCTTTGACATGAAACTTAGGGGATAAATATCTTCCCAAAGTATAGTCATTAGTGGCAGTCAATCGTTCTGGTGTGAAATGGCTTTACTTGTGTCTTTGGGTTTGCATCTTCGTGAACTTGTCCAAACCTAATTGGACTCTGCTATTGGAGATGACAAAAGGAAGGCTGCTAGGATGGAAAAAACTGTATCTTTCAAAAGGAGAGACCAGTTACATTAGTCAAAAATATTCTTTACAATCTAGAAATCTACTTTACGACTATTTTTCCAACGGTTGTAAATGTTCCCAAAACTCAAAAGGATTAAGATATTTTTGTGTGTGTGTGTGTGTGTGAGAGAGAGAGAGAGAGAGAGAGAGAGGAAATGAAGGAAAGTACTGTAAGTTGCAAGACAATTCGAACCTCCATTCAATAGTGGAATGGGTTATGGATATTTGATAGTTGATACTTTAAGTAGGTCTTGTTAGAAAAATGGGTATAGAAATATGGATGTTTGATAGTTGATACTTTTAAGAAAGTCTTGTTAGGAAAATGGGTATGGAGATATGCTATGGAGAGGAATCTTCTATGGAGAAGGGTATTAGGGAGTAAATACAAAAAGGGATGAAGTGAGTGATGTTATGTTATAGTGTGGGGAATCTATGAAGTGAGTTAAAGTTGGAGAACTCTGTTAGGAATGGTTGTAAAATTTATCTAAATACATCAGATTTAAAGCTGAAGACATAACTCTCAATTCATTTTTGGGATGATTTATGGTGGGGAGAGTTAAACAAAATATTAATGGTGCTAATTATTGGTGTCTTATGTCGTCAATTGTTTTATCACGATTTTTAGACACAGTTGATTGACAACTTCTATGATTTATTATGTCTTGTCCGGATTTCTACAATGGAGACAGTAGATGAAGTGAGCTTTGTGAAAAGGTTAGACATATGATGTGCATTCATATTATTGAGTTTCAAGAAGAGGTTACAATAAAATTTTGACAGTCATGAATCTCAAAAAATTGGAGGAAGATTATAATTTATTGGTGTTGGTGTGTATGTGTAAAACAATAGTGAATCACTTGACCATCTTGTTCTTCATTATGAGGCGGCTAGGGAGTTTAGGTTGACGGTTTTCCCTTTGATTGGGACTTTTGGATTATGCCTGAGTAGGTGGAGTGGCATGATTTGGAACTCCATCGCACTTTGTCTCATGCAGTGCACTTGATGCTTGTATTTTTTGAAGTTTTTTTGTTTTGGGTTTTTTCTTTGATTTTTATTATCTAAGATAATAAGCATATGTTTTGCCCCCTTTTTTTTTCCCCCTCCTTGCATATCTCTTGTATAATTTCCATGTACTGGGGCCATGCCCTTCTATTTTAAAAGAAATTTATCACTTAGAGAGAAGGGGGGACAAAAACTTAAACTTACACAGAGTTTGTAACTATTAAAACGAAAGGAATGATATGTGATGCAATGCCATGACATCAGGAAACCACCATAAAATGCATTTGAAAATGAGCATATTGGTTGGTTCACATCAAAACAACTCCACTGTACCAAATTTGAAGACATCCAACCAATAAAGGTCCTACTTACACGGGAGATTCTTTTAGAAATCCTATCTGAGTGCTCAAACATAGGCAATCAATGATACCGTTCAGCATTTTAAGCAAAAGAAGAAAAGAAGGGCACCGTTCAGCATCATAGCATAAGCTGGACCACACTGAAGTCATAGTGGTTAGGTAACAAGCATTGACTAGGAACAAGAAAGGGGAGAGGAAAAGAGGATGGTCACCTTTGACGTAAAGCAAGATGATGAAGAAAAGATCAAGTTCTTGCAAAAATAAGAAGGTTATGAGAAGCTCATAATTAAACAATGAAAATGTTTCATGAATCAGAGACTAGTAATAATACAATTAAGAAGCTGGTATAAGGAATAAGAACTTAGACCCCAATGTTACCTAGAAATGCCAAATTAAATCTAATATGATTGCCAGGTAAGTGTTCATCATATTATGTAATAACATGTGAGTAACCTGATGAACAACTTCCTGAAATTTGAAGTGTAGGCATAATAGAAAACTATTAATCAGAATGAGAATGCATATTTATGTAATAACATGAAATTTTAGATTCAAATTGGTAGGTGTACTGAATTAAACAACTGTCTTTTATGTTAAGTATTTTATCAATTTTGTCAAGAAGATTAAAGGTATATGCAGGTTATTTAGGTTGCGGTTTAATCTTGAATTTGACTAGAAGCCAAATGATTTTTTTCTGTCACTGTTAAACATGAAATGGTATCCTATGCAAGATTGTCAAAATCAGGATTTTACGTAGGAGAGGTAGGTGGGATCATAGATCGTAGGCGTAATGGAAAACTATTAATCAGAATGGGAATGCATATTTATGTAATAACATGAAATTTTATATTCAAATTGGTAGGTGTACTGAATTAAACAACTGTCTTTTATGTTAAGTATTTTCATCAATTTTGTCAAGAAGATTAAAGATATATGCGGGTTATCTAGGTTGCGATTTAATCTTGGATTTGACTAGAAGCTAGATGATTTTTTTTTTTTTTTTTTTTCCTATCACTATTAACATGAAATGGTATCCTATGCAAGATTTTCAAAATCAGGATTCTACGTAGGATTGTGAGAGGTAAGTGAGATTGTGGATCGTAGGCGTAATGGAAAACTATTAATCAGAATGGGAATGCATATTTATGTAATAACATGGAATTTTAGATTCAAATTGGTAGGTGTACTGAATTAAACAACTGTCTTTTATGTTAAGTATTTCATCAATTTTGTCAAGAAGATTAAAGGAATATGCAGGTTATCTAGGTTGCGGTTTAATTTTGGATTTGACTAAAAGTCAGATGATTTTTTTTTTTTGTCACTGTTAACATGAAATGGTATCCTATGCAAGATTGTCAAAATTGGGATTCTATGTAGGATTGTGAGAGGTAGATGGGATCGTGGATCGTAGGATCGGATCGTGGATCGTAAAATTTTACATTATTTAAGAAAAAAACAAAAGATACACATTAGTATGTTAAATAATGACATAAATTATACATTCATTGATATAATTAACATACATCACTACGTCCAATTTGTAAGCATCATTTAAAAAGACTAAAAACTTCAAAATGTGACACTCTATTGGGATATTTTTTTATTTGGGTCCAACTGACACTCTTTTTACATTAGAGTGGAAAAACTTAGTCTATTGAGATTATATTTTTCATTTGGGTCCAACTGAGCCTTCTATCTAGTTAAAGAAGATTATAAGAAACCAAAGTTGTTTAGGATCGTCAGAATCGTACTATCCTACCGATTTTGAACGATCGCGAAGATTCTTGAAAGATCCAGATCGTTTTGAGTAGGTAGAATCGTAAAATCATAGGATTGTAAAATCTAGATCAGGATTTTGACAACCATAATCCTATGTATCACTTGAAATAATTAAAAATGTATTTAACAAGTTCCTTCCTTGAAGAAAGTATGTTTTACAAAAATGCAAAGAAGCATCACGGACTTCTGCTTCTGTGTCAATTATGTTAAACATGTTAAATGGTGTTTACAACTTTACATGTGAAATCCATCTTTTGAGACAGAAGCCTGCAAGTAGAAATCTTAAAAGCTAAGGTTGACGAGAACCAGTACAAGAGTCAAATTATAAGTTGTTTCACAAGTTTATAGTGAAAGATCTTTGACAAGAATGCACAATGGCAGACACACAATTATTTTCCTGACAACAATTTAAAACATGTCAAGTGGCATTTATGCCCTTAGCACACTGTGCAAACATGAATCAACATTGCCTAGAAGCCAACATGTGAGGAATTTAAACAGCAAAACTCAGGTAGAATTCATTAGGAGTTGTACAACTTTACTTGTGAAATCCATCTTTTGAGACAGAAGCTTGCAGGTAGAAATCTCAAAAGCTAAGGTTGACGAGAACCAGTACAAGAATCAAATTAAAAGTTGTTCCACAAGTTATGTTGAAAGATGTCTGACAAAAATGCACGATGGCAGACTCACACTTATTTTCCTGTCAACACTGTAAAACATATCAAGTGGCATTTATGCCCTTAGCACACTGTGCAAACATGAATCAACATTGCCTAGAAGCCAACATGTGAGGAATTTAAACAGACAAAACTCAGGTACAGTTGTACCTGAGGTTTCCTAATTAAATTCAAATAAATGGCAGCATTGAGTATACACAATATTATCTTTTTTAAAATAATTAAATTCAATATAGGCATGTATTTGAATTAATTAAGAAACTTAATGAACAACACCTAAAAATTATATAGAAGAAGCACTAGAATGGATGCGGGCATGGGTACAATAAGAATACGATATGGAATATGGTGATACGAAAATTCTTGAAAAGCTAAGAAATGATAGGATGGGTATTAATTAAATATAAAATATATTTTTATCCATATTTTAAAATATTATTAAGCATACATCAATTTTAGACCAATAATAGATAATAAAGTGAATCCATGGCTTTTAAATGATGTTTAGAATACAAACTAAGATCCAAAAGGGTAAATAAAAGATAGCTTAACATTGAAACCAATACATAAAAATATTCACAAGTTTGGGTTATCTTTCACTATTGGGAGGTTGGGTTACGACCGCATCATGGGTGTATCTCATACAGATTGGCAATATTTTTAAAATTAATTAACAAAAAATGGGGAAATGCATGCAGGAGTATCTTAGAGGTATCCGGTACAGATACGTATCGGATACAGGTATGTGAGCAAAACTGAAGGATTGTGCTTCCTATTTATACTTAAGTTTTACCCTTTACCAACTTAGTAGTATTCTTAAGTCTAAAAATAAATTTGTCAATATATTTAATATTTGACTCAATGTTGAGTTCAGTCCAAATTCAACCAAATAATTTTGATCAGGCTTTGAAAAGTGATAAGAGCAACAAATTCGACAAAGTCAACTAGAAATCGAGTAATCAAAAACTGTCTTATTCATATAATACCTGGGAATTAAAGGATGTATTGAATTTGATTATGAGCATGATGAAGTGTCTCACCATCCTCTCTTGTAATTTTTTGTAATAACTTGTTTAGAAATTGTAAGATTCTTCTTTCCTGTGCATGCATCACATATCTAGTTTGTAGTGTTTGACATAACATTTGCACGAGCAAAGTTTCTGTCTTTTATTTTAGTTATCTATTTTTCATTAAAAGTATTTCTTTCGTCCTTTGTGTATTAATGTGAAATTATTTTGATATTTTGAGAAGATCCATCCCATAATGCAGGATGCACTTAAGACTTATGCCATCAGACATGATATAGCCATTCACCATCTTCCAGCCACAGGAGCAAAAACCATCTTATTTTTTAAGTAATACAATGTTTTTGAAGTTAGGAGATATATCATTTGCACAGTATGCGTACACAACACTCGATTGAATACAGCACCATTCATATGTTTTAGTGGTTTAACTTTCCTTGCAATAACAGCCTAACACATACTTGACCGAGTTATAAATCTTAAATATTAAATAGGTAGGCTATTTCTCTTGGAAAAACTTAACAATCCATATAGGAGTGGGCACACTTAGACATACACACAAATGACACAAGAGCACAAACTTGGAAGTTGATGGCTAGAGTGAAAGAGAGGTTTAACTGCATACATAAAACAAGTAATTCAGGAAAATTAGGAATTTATAGCCACTTTATACCAAACATCTCTCACCATAATGGACAACAGAAAGATACTCTTTGTATTCTTGCAAGCACAACAACATCCTTTCTTATAAGTTAACAAGAAAAGGATTTCAATATCCCTTTTTTTTTTTTGATAAGTAAGAAAGATGTATATTTAGTGACATATTAACTAAGTTACTAAAATGGGAGAAATATAAGTTGAAACAAGCAAATGCAAAATCCATATTGGAAAGATCACCTCTTTTTGTATGATCTTCAACTCAACAGTGCCCCGTATTGCAATCACTTTTCCTTTTTTCTTAGGTCAAGTCTTACTACCTGGGACCAACTCACTTTGTAATAATGTCATGAATTTGGGTACAAATCAAGGTAGCACCTGTAAAAATGACACAAGATGTTAGCAGCTTCACATAAAAATAAATAAATAAACATAAAAAAAGAGAGAGAAAAGAATCAGAATAAAATGTCATTCTTCAAAAAACAATGTACCTAAAGCTGACGATGATATTCTTCCTAGCAAAACTTGTCCTGCGAAATTTGCTTGACATGATGCAGCGTATGAGATGGAGGATCTACCACCAAAAGTGATTTGCGATGGCTTCTCCACATGGTCATACTTCAGAGACAAGTTGGAAAAGTTTCTCTCTTGGACCCATCATGACTTCATGAGTAGGCGTTTAGAATCTTGTTTTACAACAAAAAAAAGTGCTTTTTTAGATTGTAGAGCCTGCAAGTTAGCAATTGGAGGCCATTACTATGGACATTGTAGAAAAATGTCACGTGAAAAAGTCGGACTGATCAACCACAGGTCCCACCTAGGTCATCAATTACTCCATCTTAAAGATCAATATCTGGACCATCTAAATGTTTTTGCCTTCATTAGTCTCACTAGAGGATAAGCCATTATAAACAGAACTCCATGATTGGTTTTCTGAGCACATTTCAGCTAAAATTCACAATTTAATATTTCCATCGTGCCAAAAAAATATAATAGAACACAATCTTAGTTTGCAATTGTCCAGCAATGTCAAGACTTTGCTTGAATATCTAATATAAGACTCAGGGAAGGTAAGTATGCATGACTGATGTCTCTAAATCAGTCAGTCCTTGGATCTAGTAAGAAACATTATATGCACAATCACCAATAGTCTTTGCAAGAACACAATCCATCCTTAAAATGATGAAATCTATTAGCATCCCTCAAAATGATATCCCTCCCTGTCACTTTTGCTATTAATTTGATTGCAGAATGACAGTCCCCACAAACCCGAAGATTCTTCATCACCCGAATGGGCACCCCTTCTGGCAACTTTAGGAGTCCATATGCTACAGCCAGTTTCTCACTATGATACCCCAACATATGCACCTTTTCTTCTTCATCCACATCATGCAGCACAAAGCTACCATCAGGGCAGTACCCAGCTTCTCTTAACAATCCACTTATTCTCTCCAACATTTTCATAATCAATTCCTGCTCAGGGTGGCCCATGCTATCTCCACCTGTAAACATATGTACTTTCTTTTCCACCTCAATCCAGCTACAGCCAGGTGACTTGCTCACACTTCTGCTTCTCATTTTTTTCCTCAAGACTGCAACATCACCCCATTTACCTTTGGATGCATAAATATTGATAGCAAAGTGTAATGCCCAGAATTTTTGGGCTCAAGCTGTACAAGTTTCTTTGCTGCAACTTCAGCCAAATCCAGCTTCATGTGGGTTCTACATGCACCTAATAAAGCACCCCAAACAACAGCATCTGCCTCCACCGGCATACTCTCAATCAAATTCATTGCCTCATTTACCTGTCCTGCCCGTCCAAGTAGATCAACCATGCAAGCATAGTGTTCAGTTCTTTGCTCCACTTGATATTTGGAGTTCATTGACTCAAAAATTTCAAGCCCTTCTTTCACCTTCCCAGTGTAGCTGCATGCTGAAAGAACTCCAATAAAGGTGACATCATCAGGCAAAATGTTCAAAGAACACATCTCATAGAAAACCTGCAAAGCTTCCTCACCTAAACCATGTTGAGCATACCCTGTAATAATAGAATTCCACATAACAATATCCTTTGGAGCAAACCTGTCAAACACCACTTTGCCTTCACAAGGTTGCCACATTTAACATACATTGTGATCAATACTGAGGCAACATACACATCAAGATCATACTGGGATCTCACCAACTGGCCATGAACCTGTTTACCACGATCAAGGCTTGCCAGGCTAGCACAAAGACCGAGAACACTGATCAAAGAAGGAAAGTTAGGCTTAACTCCTTCTCTTTGCATTACAGCAAACAAATTAAGTGCTTCCAATTCAAATCCATTCTGTTCATAAACCTTTATCATTGCACTCCACGTCCCATCATCTCTCTCTCTCATTTGGTCAAACACCCACCTTGCTTTAGCTACCTCCCCATTCTGGCCAAGTCCAAGTATCATCGCATTGCAAGCAACAATTGACTTCACTGGCATTGCATCAAAAAGCTCCAAAGCCTCTTCTATCCGCTCACATTGAGTGTACCCCATCAGCATTGCTGTCCATGAAACCTCATTTTTCTCTGGCATCACTTCAAAAAGCTTTCTAGCAACATCCACCTGCTGGTTATGCACATACCCAGAAATCATAGTAGTCCAAGTAATCACATTCCTTCGTGGCATCTCATCAAAAATCTCACGAGCTTCAGCCAACCGCCCTTCTTGACAAAACCCTCCAATCATACTAGTCCTTGCCACAACATCCTTCTCAGGCATCATATCAAAAATCCGACAAGCCTCATCAATACGACCCTCTTGTATTAGACCACCCAACATCACCGTCCATGACACAACATTCTTTTCAGGCATTTGCCAAAAGAGTGATTCAGCCTCCGAAACCATACCCTCTTTCACATATCCCCTAACCATCGCAGTCCATGAAACAACATTTCTTTCAGGCATCAAATCGAATACCTTTCTAGCTTCACTAACCATCCCATTCTTTATATACCCGGATATCAACCCATTCCAAGAAACAACACACCTCTCTGGCATTCTATCAAACAAAATCTTAGCTTCACGGGGCTGATAGTTTTGGAAATACCCAGCAATAATTGAGTTCCAAGCAACAACGCTTTTCTCAGGCATTTTATCAAACACCTTCCGGGCATTCTCGATATGGCCGACACGGGCATACCTTGCAATCTGAGAAAGGGAGGAAATTGCAACACCTGTACAATATATCCTATATGGGTTTAACCTAAAACGCATTGTCTAACTAGAATCTGAATTACCCAGATGAAAAAAGACACTAAATTTCAAAATTTTATTGGAAATTTTGCAGTTTCTTTAGGTACCCAGATATCAAATATGGCTAAAATTGTAAAACAGTGATAAAGTTAAGGATTTTGGCTCAGAATTGTGAAGATTGAGACTGGGTTTTTTTCAACTATGCAAGAGCGCGGGAAACCCTTTTGAGGCCAAGTGAGGGTGACCTAACACAATTTATACTAACTTTATGAAACTAATAAGTAGAAAGAACCGTCGTCGTTTTGGCAACCATTTATGTTTGTAAAAGCTATTAGCGACAATGTAATGTTTTTATGGCAACGAATTTATAATAAATAAAAAAAGTTCCTTACCAAAAGAACTTTTGAAGCTTATATCAGTTTTTTTTTTTTATTAATTTTTTTAATTTTTTTTAAGCTTCAATTTCATATAATTAAAAGCCTATATTAGTTGGGATGAAACTTATCTTCGGTGTTCTTTTAAACTGACACGACACGATTCAGACACATGTTTAAAATTGAACACGTATCTGAATTGTGTCGTATCCAGTGCAAAAATGCACTAGATACAAACCGGTATCCATTAGTTGGTATATGTTGCCATAATAAATCTTAAAAAGCAATTGTGTTTATTTGAACTTTTTCTTTTTTTGCATCATTTTTTTTAAAGATCTACAAAGTGATAAAGATATATATGAAAAGTGTAGGTTAAAGTGTCAAATTTTACTCTCCTTTTTTTTCCTATTACTTTTTATCTTCTACTTGGATTCCCTCCAATAATGTGAATGTGTGAGGCTAATCCAAATGCACTAGTGTGAAGCAAGGACAATAGGTATTTAAATAGAATAGTGATAAAGTATTGAGATTGACGTAGTTGTTTGTGAATAGTAGATTAACTAAAATAATAAAAGATGAATTTTTTAGACCAAATTTGACTAAAAGTGCAATCAGTTTGATGTAAATGTCCTTATACTTTCAAAGCAAAAGTGAAAAAGAAAATTGCTAGTGTTGATCAAAAGAAAGAGTTAGTAAAATTTTAGAGTAATTCTTATCTGAAGTTTTTTGAATTTTATCTATTTATTGTGAAATGATTGTATAGAATTTTGCTATGGTTTGTTCATTTTTCAAAATTACAGATGGTTTTGGTCCAACATTGTATTGATGATTTTGGTCCAACTTTGTATTGATGGGTAACAATATGCTTTGATAATGTCCTTTGACTTTCATTCCTTAAAAGTCATACATTACTTGCCTTAACGAAGATGACTATTCCTTTGACTTTAATGTTGTGATTACAGTAGTTAGGAAAATACTGTTGATTAGGTGGAATAAATATCGATATACAACAAATTAAGGTTAACCAAGTAAACCTACTACTACATTCTCAAAAAAAGAAGAAGTAAACCTGCTACTAGTGTAAATACTAGTACTAGAGTAAAATCTAATGAAAAAGCTATCATCAATGGTTGAACCTACATACATTTAACTGCGAATTACAATAAACAAAAGCTACTTTTTTTTTTCTTTTTTTGAGAAGCAAACAAAAGCTACTTTGATGCATTGAAGTAGTAGATAAATCACAAACTAGGACTAATCCCTATCCAAGGATTACAAAGAGTAATGAGTAGATATGTGAGTGATTCTGCATCTGTTTTTTTAAGACGCAAGCTTATTTATACTTGAGACCTTGACAATTATTCATGATTATTTTTGCTACATGATGAACTTACATTGTTCTTATAAATTATAAAACACTTGTTACTTACTTTGTTCTTATATAACACTTGTTAGATTGTGGCAATTCTTTCCATGCTATTTGGAGCGATTTTTGAAGTGGGTGGCAAACTCCCTTTTTGAAATTCCGTGACATACATCCTTACCAAAATCTTTAGTGATAATTTATCACTAACAGCAACATAATTAAAAAAAAAAAAAACATTTAAGCAATCCTTAAATAATATTGTTTTGGTATCTATTTAAATTATCGATTACATAACAAAATTCAATCAATCATTTCACAATGGATGAATGAAATATTAAGAATTTCATGGTGGAATCATCTTGCGAACTCTTAAAAACCCTAATTTGTTAATGACAACCATAGTTTTTACTATTAATTTTGATAGCCTGTTATATTAATTTTTCATTTAGTTTTCGTCAACTGTAAATGTAGGAATATCTCTTTCTTTAATTGTCTATGTAAAAACTAAGAACACTAATGTGGCGTTTGGTACGGGGAATTCACATTACTCTTGGCATCTAGAATCACATTCCTAGGAATGTAGCTATTCCTATGTTTGGTTTCATTGGGAGATTCCCAGGAATGTGAGATGATAATGTTTGGTGTATTCCCAGGAATCTTAAATGAATTATTTGTTTTTCCCATTTTGTCCTTAAATTTGAATGTGAAGTACCAAGCCCATTAAAAAAAAAAATCTTCCTTTAAATAAATAATGAAAAAATATATATAAACTATTAATTAGTCCTTTAAAAAAAATATCTTACTCTATATAGATAGATAGAAAAAATTATATAAACTATCAATTAGTAACACATTCATTAAAACTGTGATCTAACATTTCAAAATGACAAGAATAATACAAAAATAACTATTTATCCTGTTTATGTTGTTTTGGCGGGAAAAGGTAAAGACAAGAGAGAAGATATTGATAATTTGTTTTATAATTTATCTTAATTGCTTAAATAATAAGAAAAAAGGGTTAAAATTGTCAATTTATAAAAAATACAATTTCTTTTAAGTTTGGAAATCTGGATTCCCACCTGTTTTAAAAAGAATCCACATTCCTACTGAGGGGGGTTTAAGGATTCCCCAGGCATCTGATTCCCTAGCGTAATTTGCAATCAAACATGGGAATCTTTAAACATTTCTGAGAATCCTAAAACATTACCCCGTATCAAACACCACCTAATCTTTTATGATATTTTTTTTTTTTGGTCAAAATAATCTTTTATGATAAATGTAGTAGGAGTATCTCTTTCTTTAATTGTCTACGTAAAAACTAAGGACACTTATCTTTTATGATACGGCCATGTTTGGCTCTTTCCCATTTTTTATTTCAGAGCAAAAATATGTCGAGTTGTCTTGTCTCCTCAAATCCTTAGCCAAATGAGCAATAACTCACAACAGATTGAAAACTTCAGTTCCATTTTTATGCACTTCTTTATAAAAGGGCTACATAAAGGAGGTGACTCTTTCATTTCCATTGGCTTTTTTGCTTTGCATGTGTACAAGTTACAAAACCTCCTCATCTTAACAATATCTTCACTTCTACAAAGATCAATGTGGTTGTGGCAGCATTACAAGAAAAGAACAACATTTATGGAATTCAAGGCTGGCATGCTAATGATCCTTAAATGGTCAACTGCGAACAAAAGAAATCGAATGTGGTACGTGGTGTAGAATAAGCTGTGGAAAGTACTTTCGAGGCTATGATGGTATTAGCGGCTTCGGTGTAATGGATCCCATCCCAGCTTATGAATTTAGATCCGTCATCACAGGCCTGAGAGCCAGGATTACCACAAGTCACCTTGATATTGTAATTGTATGGAGGACCTCCAAAGCCACAGCATGCCATCAGTGGACTTGAGAAACCTAGATAAATAATCGATGATCAAAGCTATGCACGAATAGAACATTGTCTAGAGATAATATCACTCGACTAATTTGGTTCATTCACTATTAATTCAATGCAATAATTTAGTTTATGTGAACATGGATCACATTAGTGTTCGAAGAGATATAACAAAACTACAAAAGCAATTGGTGAAGGAGAGAAAAAACTTGAGAAACATTAAGCTTACCATATTTGGTGGCATTGGCAATGAGATCATACTTGATGGAATATATATCTACATAGACAACTTTGGCGTCTTTGAGTTCGGATCTCATCTCTATGCATAAATGGCGTAATCCTTCATTGAATACTCTTGCAGCAGAATTGTAAGATGAAATACAACCATATGGATCCAAATCCTTGTTTTGCACTAATGATAGTTTTTGAGGGAGACAACCAAATGGCCCGGTATTGTGAATCCAAAAGTTCCTGCCACCTTGATTATATAAGGTCTGCATTTGGTGCAACAGAAAAATATAAGTATTGATCAGGAAAACGTGTGTGATTAATGTGATATATTACTAAATAGAGTATAATTTTTGCAGGAGTGTTTTGAACTCACATTAATCGCATTCTTGATTTGTGTAATGATTGATGGAATTCTTTTTATTACTTGCGCGTAAGTTAGATTCTTGGAAAAGGAATTGGAGAGGTCATTTTGCCCAATATCAATCATGTAAAGTGCATTCCGGAACCCCTCATCGTTGATTGAATTTCCTGCACCTATATGTAACATCACTTTCACTTATAAACATGAATGTTGAATTATGAACTACATAGATACGTTTTTAATATTTAAAATGATATCAATCATGCAAAAATGAATTAGAAAACCTTGATGCCACACCTGCTTGACAGAAATGTGCTTAAGTCCTAGCCCTACTATTGCAATAATTATCTTATGCATTAGATATATGTATCTGTTAGAGATATATTAGACATATTAGCCCAGAAGAGGTGAGCTTGGGCCTATTACATTAGGCTAATATGTCTAATATATCCATTGTTTTAAAAACTGGACCGGACTGGCCGGTTCATCGAGAAAACTGGTGTAGTCCAGTCCGGTTAAAAGCACTAAAACCGGTCAAAAACCGGAATTTTTTAAAAAAGCGATTTGATGTCCGGTTCGGTTTTTAAAACCATGAATATATCTCTAACGTGTGAAGGATGCATATATTCAATGCATGAGATACTTCTCTTACTGTTGGTAAGCCTAATAAACAAATAGGTCAATACATCTTAGTCCAGGAAATAACATATTAGAGTCTTAGACCACATAGTTTTGAAATGTGGCAAGAAGAAAACACAAACCCTTTTCAATCCTAGTTTCTCCTATGTTTAAAATAGGGGTGCCACGGTTTTCCCCAATGCCTTCTATCTAATTCACTGAATGGTTACTTGTGGTTCTTTTTTTTTTTTTTTTTAATAGTGGTTACTTGTGATTCTGAGGAGCTAAAAACACCATATTTTACTACTCAGTCAAGTTTCAAGGTTAACCGTCTGCATTTGACATTACATCTGTATCTATGTACCAAATTTAAATCTGAGGATGAAATGTATTGTATCAGACATGTTAGGTATATTTACGGGTTCTAGATCCAAGCCAATTATATTGTTGAAGTTATAATTGTGTTAGTGGTCCTAGTCCTAGTCCTAACTGTACTAGCACAATCAATTAGGACATCAGCAAATAAAGGGCATTGGGCCCTGAATCCGTGCATGTTTCTAAGAGCATCTTTAGATGAGCTTATTTTCATTAGTTTAGTTTGATTGAGAATTTTTAACCATGTAAAAGTACAGTAATACTAAAAAAGCAATAAATTTGAAAAGTCATATATACGGTTCTTCTACAACCACACACTTTATCATAACTTAACAACACGTGCGATTAACAACACGTGCGATTATGATTGATGAACCATTACTTTTACATGAACTCATCGTTCACTATCGCACGTGTCAGGATTATAGCGAAAGTTGTGTCCCTAAATTTCATCTTTATGTATAAAGCAAATAGAGAGACAAAGCGAATGCAAAGTAAAATGTGAAATTACCTGTAGTAACAAGTTCAAGGGTACGAGCCTTGTAATGAAGGAACTGCATGAGCTGGATGCTCAAAGAGAAAGGAACAAATTTAGGGAGGGTAGCGGACCCCGCTACAGCAAAGTTTGCCCCATTTGTGAACTTGGACCCACCTAAGAAGTCTAAATATGGGCTCACAAAGCTTGTATTCAAACTCTGGCCTACACAAAAAAATAATAATAATAATAATAATTACTGATTACAGATCTACCACAGAATCTCAGATATTTTTTATAACGTATTTTTTTTTTTTTTTTGGGTTAAAATATAATGTATAGTTTACAACTTTGGATCTCATGCCCCTGACACCCTGTCAGTGCACTTGATGGGTCTAATAAGTATGATTTAAGAAACAAGGGAAAAAAAATGATTAAAGAAGAAGAAGAAGATTCATATGGACACACGGCTGTCACCGTCGCCGACACAAATATGGTGACTATTATATAAAAAAAATTCTCTCCCATAAATATATATTTTTTAACTATGGTTAGATTACATGTTTTTTTATGCTTTTAAAATATATGTTAAATTTCAATCAAAGAATGTTGTCTACTATTTGATTAATAAACTTATTTTTTGTACATAATTTTATATTGTAAAAACTTTTAAATTTAAATATCTGATTGGTGATATATCTATTGATTTTTTATTTTTTTTAAATTTTGCAAGTATAGATAATATAACAATAATATACAATTTAATGGTCAAAAATTCAAAATTTACCTCTAATAAAAAAAAAATATCTAAGGAGTATCGGAGAAAAACTTTTTTTTTTTGTCCAAAATACAGACATTCGGTGATTATAATATAAGTTTTTTTTTTTTTTTTTGAGAAAGGATTAAAATATAAGTTAGAACCTCTTTTTTTTTGTTAAATTTAATTAGAGAACATCTTCCTACCCTTTGAAAAGACCAAAGTGCCCCGACCAATAATGCACATGCAGTTGATGAGAAAAGTTTAAAGCACGGACAGAAAGGAGTTTTCACTTTTCACAGTCAAAGAGACAAGAAAAAGAGAAGAAATGTACAACCAAAAAGAGCATATCTCGTTTCTCAACAAAAAAAAAAACATATCTCATCAGATAAAGACGTTATAGAACATAGAACCCGGACCCACACCTCTTCCAAAATAAAAAATTGAGGGCCCAGAATTCATTACAAATCTCTCTCTATCACGAGATTTACATCACACACTACAAAGTGGGCCCTTCACACCAAGCAGGTCCCACCAAAAATTGACCTTAATCTTCACAAATCACAAACCAGTGTTGTACCTTTTGACCTTAACAATCATTTCATTAGTTTCGTCTTGCCCGTGAAAATTATTTAGAAAATAGGTTGAGGTGGGGTTTAGCGGAGGAGTTTGAAATGAATTTTTTTTTTTAATTTTTTGAAATATAAATAGTTGAAAAAGAATGTAAAAATGTGTATAATTTTATTTAAAACGTAAAAATATAAGTTTGAGATGAGGAAACAAACGGACTTAAAACTTTACTATTTAATTTCACTTCTTCTTCTTTTGAAAATTTAAAAAAAAATTTTATTAAATTGGAGCAAAATTATTTTAAAATTTAATTGAATCTACTATTAATCCTATTTCACCTCTTGAAAGTTTTTACTTTTATTGAAAAATTATTGTCATTGAAAGTTTTCTCTCAATTTATTTATTTTTCACTAAATTCTATATGGACCACATCATCAATGATTGATTGTAAACCAATCACCTTCTAAAAAAAATTGTGAAAATTTCCCTAATAAAATTTGAAATTTATATATGTATAGAGAGTACATTTTTTAATTTGAGAACACAACAAACAAAAAGCAGAACCAATTTTCAAGGTCTTTTTTTTTTTTTTTTAGCTATAGAGTTTATAATTTATATAAACAAAAATAAAATAAAATAAAACACATCAACACCAATATGGTTGATATAGTGCCACATGTAAGAAAATTCTAGATATTTATAAGAAGAAAAAAACAAAGGAATAAGTAAGAGTTGAGGTCAGGGTGGAGGGTCCCACTTACAGAGGAGGTCGATCAAGAGCCGTCCATCAGAGAAGCGACCGGTTGATCTGTTGAAGAAGATACGGCCATTGGGAGAGTTGATGGGGAAGCCGAGTCCAGCAGCGAGTCCACC
The DNA here is from genome assembly GCA_014183005.1 of Castanea mollissima. NCBI lineage: Eukaryota > Viridiplantae > Streptophyta > Magnoliopsida > Fagales > Fagaceae > Castanea > Castanea mollissima. The sequence goes on from JACAVU010000004.1 coordinate 3,028,696, forward strand.
CGTGTCCGAGTTGGAGTCACCGAAGTTGAAGATAACTGGGGGTCTCTTACTGCACTGACAGTGAACTGTGTGTGGAAATGAAAGCAGCAGAAGGCAGAGCAATGGAACAAGAAGGAAGAAGAAGAAGAAGTGGGAAAGGAAGTGAGAGTGCATTGTTGGAATGTGAAAAGTGAGAGAGTGAGAGTGAGGTTTTGGTTCACTTTTTGTTAGTTTCTTTAATGGGTTGGTCTTGTTTTTTGAGATTGTTGGACCCTTCTTAATATATGTTAATGTATGTAGGGATGTTTGGTCGGTGGCTAGAGGTGAATAAAGGAGAGAGACGGGTCACAATAAAGGCTTCCATGAACTTTTGTAAAAAAATAACGTTAGTTCAATAAAAAAAAAAAAAAAAGCGGTTAATAATGTTATTTGTATTTATTAAAAATATATGTAGGTAAAAAATTGTATGAAAATATATATAATATTATTTAAAAATTAAAAATTGTTGATCAAAATTACATACCAAACGACTTATAAGTTATCAAAAATGTTATGTACTTATAATTACTCTAGAAAATTGAAGTTATTTGTGTTTTATTTTATGTAAATGTTAATGTCACGTACCAAGATTCATTTAAAAATTAATTATAAACTAGTCAATTGAAGTTTCTTAATCGTTTATCTCTTCTAGTAAGTGGTATTAATGAACATGGTGGTGAAGATAGTACGGTGTTTAGGGGTTTTAGTCTCAAATTGAATGGGGACAGTGCAAGTCCAAAGGCATGCATAAACGATCTTAAAAAAAGCCCAACAAAGAATGGGAAGAATATTATTTTACTATTTTCAAATGTTTGGATGATAGCAAAAGTCATTGTGTTTTATTTTAGGTGAATGTCAATGTCACATACCAAGATTCATTTAAAAACTAATAATAAACTCTTCAATTGGAGCCTCTTAAATGTCTTATCTACCCTAACAAGTGGTATTAAAGTACATGGTGGTATGCTTAAGATAGTAAGGTGTTTAAGGTCTCTTTCAAAATTGGAATGAGGATAGAGCAAACCTAAAAACCTGCACTAATAATCTTTAAAAAAGCCCAACAAAGGATGGAAGGAATATTATCTTACTATTTCCAAATGTTTGGATGATAGCAAAAGTGAGCATCATGGCCACAGAGACCAAGTTATTATCATCATCATCTTTACTTCAGCTTTGGTATTAACATCCATCTTTGTAATTAAAAATAAGAAGTTAAGGGGACAAAATCTTTCACAAATGTTGACATGAGCTATTGTGGTTGGTGTATAATAATAAAAAAACCAATTTATAACTCATGTAAGTGCACAGGTACAATTAAGAATAACCTTAATTACACACACACATATATATAAAAAGACATTTATACCTACCAAGTAAGAGGTTGTAAATTATCCCAAAAAAAAAATAATAATAATAAGAGATTGTAAACAGCCATAACATTGAGATAGTATTATCTTCCATTTAAATCATTCAATTTCCTCCAATTTCTAGTTAGATGTGAAAAACATTACATTTATTTAATTTTATGTTATTCAAATGGATTCTATGTTTACACTTGAATAAAAATTTGACGAAAATAGAGAAGGTAATAGGAGGGGTTCCTTTTCTGAAAGTATTACATAGAATCATGATAAATTCAAATTGATTCTTTTATAATTTCTAAGTTTAGACATTAAAGTTTGCATGTAAGTATAATTGGCACAAAATTATAGTTTAATTAGAATGGTGTTTGACATCAAATTACAGTGCAATTAGAAAGACACTTGTAACAAAATTGAAGGGTGATTAGAATTTAATTTGTATTATTGATTAAACTTGCACTTTTGATAAGTATAATCGGATTTCAACTTATACCGTTCACTCCATAATGATTATTTTTATTATTAAACTAAGATTACCTCAATAAGTTTTTGATGTAAGTAGAGTATGAACCTTGAATTTCTTATTTCACTTTAATATATTAGATATGATGTAAGTGGTAAATCTATGTGAAAGTAATATTAATCCATTTATAATTTACCACCTTAGAAAGTTATGAAAAATATTGCATTTCGGTTGATTCAAAAATTATTTTATGTAATAGTCATATGCAATAAAACTTATACATGTTGGTTCATCTATGATGTATAGCGCATGAAAATATACTTGTCACCTAACACATCACTTCCATCCAGATCATTGTAAAAGACTTAAAGCAAATAATACTTGAAATTATAATCTATAGTTCCTTTTTTTTTTTTTTTTTTGACAAACTATGATCTAAAGTACTTAGGGATATTAGTGCAAGCTATAAGAATACAAAATATGCATGATGTGGGATTAATTGGGATCTTATCCTATGTGAGATATATCGCAATAGGATTAAATTGTATAAGGATTCCTTGTAAAATCTCATATTTTCACATCAATTTTTAATATTTTGAATAGAAAAAAGAATATATTTAATAACTATTTTTTCCCAATTTTTGTTGTTTTTTTCTATTTTATACCGAATAAAATTTGTTTGGTAACCCAAAACAAATAATTCTTTTTTTTCAAATCTCAAAATACAATTATATGTGAAACTAATTACTTTTCAAATCTCAAAACAAAACAAAAAATTTGTTTTTATTTAACCCTATGGTTCAACTAATAAACCAATAACCCGACTTATTGATCAGGTTAGCATTGAATTTGGATTTAATAACTATGGATTAATATGAAATAAATGAATGAAAAAGAAAGAAAATAAATTAAGATGAAATACAATGGAATATAAAAATAGTTAATTTCATTCGTAATTAAATCGACGTGAAAATGATGCTAGCTAGCAAATTGTGAATGAACGTTTAATTCCTAAACATTGCTCATTCTCGTTTCCACTCGCGCTTTCAAGCAAAAAAACGTGAAGGTTGCTGTTTCATTGGCCTTTTCATCTCTTTTAAAGAGATAATTAAACGTGAAAGTGAAACTGATTATTTCCCTTCCATTTCATTTTCTGCTGTGCTAAACATACCGTTAAAGTTTCTATTTATCACTTATTAGTTTTATTTTTCTTATGGGTACCGTTAAAGTTTCCATTAGAAGCAGGATTTGGGGTAATGATGAAAAGAATACCAAACTTTACTACACTTTGATAACACGAGTACTAGCATGTTGCACTGGGCCAACCAGCTTAAAAGGTTCATTCACATTATTCACATTGCTGTGCATTACTTAGTGATGATGGGCCAGGCATACAAGTTGGCCGTTGGCCGTGCTTTAACGGCTCGTTTTTGTAATTACCCAGTATGTGTGAGACAGAAAGATTATTGTGATTATACTTATTCAGAAGTTAGGTAAGTGCTCTAAGAATCCTGGACATTCGTATCAAGAAAAAAGGACACAAAAAGAAGTTTTTAGTTGCTTACACTAAGACTGCATTGATGTGTTACCATTACTAATTTTACCTGTGTTTTCAATCACAATGTTATTTAGCCAACTTTCTTGCATGGTCAATCAACTACAATTAATGTTAAATGCAAATTTATATGATGCAGTGGTCTAATACATAAGTCCTCTGATGATACTTTCAGATACTCTTGTTTGTCAAAAAAATACTAGCCTGAAAAAATTACTGGTTATAAGCTTGGAGACCTTTTTGGGGTTTTTTTTTTCCTACAAAAAATAACAACCAAAAAAACAAAGATAATAATTACTTAGTTAGTAGATAGCAAGACATAGCAGAGTCAGTGTTGCAACTGCATACTTTAACAAAAACACAATGGTAGGTTAGCTACAAAGTGAGTTCTAGTTTAATTTGTTGGTTGGCAAGATATATTCCTTAGGGAAGGATAAGTGGCAATATACGTTTAGGAATATAATCAATTATTGTCCACTTATATATTTTAAGTAAACTTGTCTATTCCATGTACATCAATCAAGTATTCAAATCCTATGAAGGGAATTATTTATTATACTTTAAAGTAATACTAGTTCCACTAAGAAGAGATAAATAAATATACAAATCATATATATAGAGAAAAGAGCCTATTTTGTGTACGAATTGATACGCTCCACTTAAAATGAATCAATTGCACAATTTAGGTTAAATATTACAAATCTAATATACTATTAGATTAAAAAAAAAAAAAAAATCGTAATCATGAAATAGACTTCATTTAAAGTGTCCATTTAAGGTGAAATGGGGAGGAATTGTTTCGTTTCAGTATATCCTAAAATAATACTACTTCTTTTGAGAACAAATCAATGGTGAATTACAAGAACCACTCTTGAGGGTTAAGGAATGACAAACCATCGCAAAACTTAATGGAAATGACACTCCCCTCATTTGAAGGAAATCAACATATTAGTCATTCTCCTTCCATTAATCATAGTAGCAGAATATTTCAAAATTTGAAAGGTTGGTGATGTGTGGGGTACTGTAAGAATTGTAGAAGGAAAAGGAGAATTATCAAAGGTAGCAACAACAACGACAAAAAAGTTTATTATGATTTTGATGTTGCACCAATCAAATTAATTATGTTTATAAGTTCCTTGTAATAAAATTTATGGCACATTCTTTCAACACATTTTCCTTTTTTAAAAAGGGACAGTGAGTTAATATTAAAGAAGTTTTTGTCCCACCTAAGTAATGCTTTCATTAACCACTACGCATCTTTAGTATGATGGTCAAGTTCTTGTGTTGTGGTCGTGGTGGGGGTGAGGGGGGAGGGCAGAGGAGGGGTCTGGATTCAAATTTTCGAAAGTGAGTTCTACACACATATATAATTAAATTATACTGAAGTAGGATTTTTATCTCCGATTAAAAAAAAAATGTTTTCATTAAAGAAGGGAGAGAAAAAGAAAAAGAGCACATCAAAGGATTAACCTCCATCTCTATCTAAAGGGCAAAAAACAAAATCTGGAACGGATATGGCGGAAACCGCTCCCTAGATATTATAAAAAAAAAAAAGAGCTCATATAGCAATATTATTGGTGACAAAATTAGCTTCTCTAGACATGCGATTTACAAACCAACTAGAGAAAGATCAGAAAATAATTCTTGTTTCTTCAATTAGGTGCTCTATAGACCGATTTGGCAAAGATGAGTGGTTCCATAATTGGGTGATCACATTCATAAAACCTCCTTCACAAATCAAAAAATTGTATCCCATTTTAATTGTCGCATGGGTTTCAACTCTCGAAGGGTTTCAGCTGGCTTTGTTCTTCTATCATTAGTGTCTACACAAAAATAACTTCACTTTTATGATTTCAACCAACGGTTGAAAAGGAGAGAGTTTTGAGTTGCGGGGCTAGCAACATATTATTATATATTTTTCTAACAATTTTAAAAACAATCATGTCGAAATTGATCTTGACATACAATGGATTTGGGTCTAGAACTTTGCTTTGTTGTTGCTTCATGAGTTTGTTTCTTGTCATTCATATCAGGTTTTGCAAAAATAGAAGAATGCGAATTCCTCGCCTCTTCTTTTAGAATTCTTAACTTCTCTTTTGGTCCTATGACTAGCTTGATCCACCCAAAATTGGTAGAAATATTAATTCCCCTAAATCTCACCAGCTAATGAGAATAAACCCATAGGATTTTTGTAGGTGAACCTATTGTGGGCAGATGCTCTAGAGTGTCCTTCCTTGCATCACATAAAATACATTCCTCTTCTAAGTTAATTCTTTTTCCTATAACTGACCTTGTTCGATGATTTCTTGAATTTTTAGCTTCCATAATTGCTTTCATTCCTTTTCTTCGATTGGGTTTCTATTTATCATTATTTTGCGATTCTTGGGTCATCTATATGCGAATTTTCTTAAGAACTTTCATGTTGAACGAGTAACCTAGAATACTTTATCTACCCTTAGCAGGGGATAAATTAGAAGAATTGTCCTTGCTTACCCCATTTTAAAATATCTCAAACTCCTGCAAGGATCTTACGATATTATTTCTAAGACTCAATTAAGGTTGTTTGATCCGACACTTTTTCATTTTGAATTTTTTTTTTTTACAAACAAGATGTTTAGATCTCTTCAAATATCTAATTATTTCCTATTTTGATTTGAATTCCTCTTAAGTTAGGGACTCATGAGTCATTTCAGGTGTCATTCACTTGTCAAAATTGAATTCCACACCCAAGATACATATAGTAAATACTTTTTCTAACACAATAGTGGATTCATGAATATAAAACATTCTAAGACCATAATCAATTTCATTCACATTTTTACAATTATCACATGTGACAAATTGTGAATAGTTGCCTTTCATTTTTATATGAACCCACTATTTTGTCCACTACTCACAATCAGGCACATCTGATAATTGTGGAATTGATTGTGGTTTTAGAATTTTTTTTAATATACTCTATCTCACTTTTCTTGTTTCAATTTATAATATACCAATTGTGGTATGCCTTTTGTTTGATTTTTTCAAATTTAAACTTTATAGTTATTTTTAAGAAAAGTAAAAAAAAAAAAATTTATATATACAACTTGTGGAATATGAATAATTCTAGTACCACATATTAAAAAAAAAAAAAACCACAACTATCTTACATGGCAAGTTATGATTACCTGTCTAATACTTTCATATGTACTCATCACTTTTTTCCCCAAAAATTCTAAGATCACATAAAATACCACAACTTTGGCCACAATTGTCTATGTGACATACTGTGAAAGGCAAAAAAAAAAGTGGTAAGTTCATGTTAAAGTGATATACAACCAATGATAATCTAAATCCTAAGGTAGTTTGGATAAAAATTGTAAAATTTTATGTAGTACTATAATTTTTTTTTTTATTAATCATAATCTAGGACCATATGAAATACTTCAACTCACAACTGTATGGTCCTAGAATTAATTTTTGATGGAATATATATTGGAACACAGATATTAGTGCAAACAATTTGTAATGACAAGTGGTATAAAAAATTTATCGGTCATGAATTGCAAAAGACTTGCTAGAAGAGCACGAGAAAGATCTCAGCAATGAATAACAATTAATGTTCAAAACTGTGGACACTGTACAAACAGCTGTTATTCAGTATGTTTTCTTAATTACATTACCTACTTCTCCTCCTCCTCCAAGAAACCTTTATTTATTACTTAAAAGGCGAAAAGAACAAAATTAAAATCCTCTATGGTATATTCTACACTTGTTCAAAATTTTCTGAAATTTGAATAAAATTTACACCATGTGTCATGTTGATGTTCTAAACTTGTAAAGTAAGGAATGTATACAATGATAAAAAATTAAACACATAACATATTATAATCGATAAAATACAAAGTGAAACACTCACAATTAGAAAGACAATTTTTGGCCTGCCTAGTCATACTTGATATTCTAAATTAACAATTATCGAGTAGTTAACTAAAATCATTTATGCATTAGAAATATTGGTGTCACAATTTTTACTTTTTAATTAAACCAGGGCACATGTTACAAAGTTTTGCAAACATCCATAGCATAAATTTTGTTGCAGAGAGGAGCCAATCCTTTGTTCATGGCATAGATGCTACACAAGCTATATCTGAATTGTGGGTTTTCCTGCCTTATTGAATCCAAATAGCCAGGCATTGTAACTTTTCTTTACCCAACTACATTGCACCAATTGGTAAAACATAAAGCTTTAACAGCTAGCTGCTATGCAAGGCCATTGAAGACCCACCACCATTCATTCAGAGATGGGTCCCATTTCTAGCTTCTGCTGACATGGCAGGGGAAAGGAATTTGCTCTTGCTTGAAAGCCTGTGAATGTGGCCAAAGGTGGCAATACTCAGCACTAAATTGAAACTGAAAGCTGCTTTATGCAGTAATTAGTGGCTTCCACTTGTTATTTCCATGCATAGGTCCAAGTGTTGAAAGAGTGAGAGAGAAAAATCAATCTTCAACGGTTTCTCTCTTTTCCATGCAATGCAAGATTCTCTATAAATATATCTATTCCTTCATACATCATTTCTCATCCTCTAAACATATCTATCTCCCCCTCTCTCTCTCTTTCTCTATAAGACAACCTCTATTTCCCTCTTTTGGGAAATAGTACTGAAATACTAGTACAACTACTGCAAGAAACAATGGCTGGTGGTGATCTTCTACCTTTCGTGTCCATTGTTCTTGTGCAGTTAGGCTATGCAGGGATGAACTTCACATCAATGTTTGCCATGCACTCTGGAATGCACCCTCTTGTCCTTGTGGCTTACAGGCTTCTGTTTGCAACCTTGGCAATTGCTCCCTTTGCTTATTTCATGGAGCGGTAATATAAAAACTCTCCAAAAAAAAAAAAAAAGTAGTTGATAAAGTATACACATTATACAGTGATCATCATAACTCTGTTTTGGTTGTTTCTTGCATATGCATAGTTTTCGCTTAAGTCACGTTTTGCTTGTTTGTGTTGTTTGTTTTAGAGTTGGTGGAGTTTGGACTTTTCTTGCTATATATGGAATTTTTTTTGATTTCTTGTAACTGACTTGATAATTAAGTACCATGCTTTTCTTACAGTCTTTTTGTTTGATTCAGATTTTTCTCTTTCTTATGTTCATGTGGACTATCCACACGTTCATTCACATACATGATACATGTTTAGTTCCATTTGTGGACAGAGAATGACGTTGGAGCTTTTCATTGTAAATATTGGTTATCTGATATTTTTATATTGAAAATAGCTCGTGTCTTGAAAATAGAATGAACTTTTTGTAGTACAGGGTTCTCATTTAATTTCCAAGTGAAAATGAGTTTATAACCATGAACTTTTTCTTCTTTTTTATTGGTTATACTTTAACTCATCAAGAGAGAGAGAGAGAGAGAGAGAGAGAGAGAGGTTTCCACTACCTTATCAAAAGTTCTGAGCTTGCAATTAATCAGAATATCCTTGAGGATATTGAATGTTGAAACTGTTGATAACTCTGTGAATGACAAAAGGGATGTTGCATTTCACTAGGCTTGGCATGTTTGCCGCGTAGTTTATACAATTTGATAGGAAGATAGACCTATAGTAGTTAGCTGACAAGTACATATAAATAATTAAATACGCTCGGTTGTTTTTTTGCATGGCTAAAGCATGAGCTATAAATGCTCTATATGTCACTTCTTGCGTGTTCATTTTGATGACCCTTATAGATTTTTTTTTTCTTTATTAAACTTATTTAGCTTGTGTCTAATTCTTAAAGATTTACTTATTTTAGGTGCAGCTGTATTTTTCTCAGCTCATTCTTTAAGTCCATTAAACCAATCAAAATATATTATCCCAAATTAATGAGCACTTAATTAGTGTTAGGTGTGCTAGCTAGATGTTGATTTATGTGCCCCATGAAGATAATATGGAAGAGTGGATTTATTTTGGATTTGCAAAATATAAATTTATGATTAATATGTTCTACCTAATGCTTTCAATAACCCCTCCTTCTCATACCATACTCATCAGGCTTTTGCTAAAGTTCTTCAATTGCAGTTCCTCTTTTTTGCATGACCACAAATCTTATACTGTCATTTTGGCTTCTCTCTCACTCATATTATTTGTTGCATGGGAAGCTTGTATATGTTTATACTTTATGGTTTGGTTCCTCATCTCTATTAAGCATTCTGTTCACAAGTAAAAGCTAGTGTATAGACTACTAAAGAGGCAGTACAGGTGCTCTTTGTCAACATTATTATTTATGGGTGAATGAAGTGCCAGGACGCCTGTAATCATCTTCTAATATATACCATATGAGATGAAGGCATGCAAGATTAATTTCCTTTCACATGAGAGGTGGAAAGAAACTATTTTGGCTAATATATCAACTTGTGGTAGAGTCATATTCAATTTTGTTAAATACCAATATTATAATATGAATGATTTTATGAATGGCAATGTTTACAATAAAATGTATATTACTTTTTAGTCTTTTTTCATGGTTCACTTTAGAACAATATATATATATAAATATTTCATATCTTTCTGCAGGAAGACGAGACCCAGGATCACAATGTCTATTTTGTGGCAGACATTTTTATGTTCCTTAACAGGGTATGCATTTTCAAACTTGGAACTTCCTAGTCCATAAGTTACCATCATGTTTGTAATTTTGTATGCAATGCCAAAATGTTCTAGGCCATCATAGCCATGTTTTAGATGAAATATTTGTTCAATCTTTTCCTTGATGAATTACAATATTCTAATCTTTTGTTTTCTACATGTCTTAACACATGTTAATTTACATATGATCTTTGCTTCGGTTTGTGACAATTAGTATTTGATTTTTTATATATTTTTTTTTACAAAGTTGAACCCTAACATGAACTCAAAGTGCAGGGCAACTGGAAATATGGTCCTTTACTTCATAGGGTTAAAGAACTCAAGCCCAACAATTGGATGTGCATTAACTAACACACTTCCAGCATTTACTTTCATCCTTGCAGTCCTTTGCAGGTAGCTCATTTTTCTGTTTATTCAGGAAATAGTTCAAATGACAGTTCGCTGACTTCACTCCTTTCTTCCAATTGAGTACAAGAATTGAAAGTTTTAAGTTGATGTTTGGTAGGCAAGAATCTCTGGGAATCAAGACCAGGCCAGGTCAAGCAAAGGTAATAGGAACAATTATATGTGTAGGTGGAGCCCTTTTATTGTCATTCTACCATGGAAACATCATTAATATAGGCGAATCCAGCATTCACTGGACATATGCTGAGAATATGGAAAAGAATAGCTCCACTTCTAGCGGCCATGGGAATGTCATCTTAGGCCCCTTTCTCCTTATTCTTAGTTCTCTCTCTTGGTCAATATGGTTCATAATTCAAGTAAGTACTCGGATCCATTACACCAAAGCTTTTGATTTTGTTGGACTATTGTATTATTCTCCCAGTTATACTTCAAATCTTTGGCATATGGTATGGACCAATTACTGTCATTCACACTTATAAAGTGAGAATGATTTTATGCATATTGATTTGTATTACATTGCATGCTTGGTTCAAATGCCAGTTTCAGACTTTCATGATTCCTTGTAGTACTAACTGTTTTATAATTTCAGGCAAGAATGAGCAAGACGTTTTCAGCACCATACACGAGTACCACCTTGATGTGTTTCATGGGTTTCATTGAGTGTGGGATCATTGCCGCAATTTCCAAACCTGTCACTTCTGCATGGTCATTGAGCGATCCAATGTGGCTTCTTGCAGCTCTCTATACAGTATGCTTCACTTCTCTTGATTTGTTGAAAACAATTTGCAGGATTAGTGTTTCTTTTCTTTCTTTTTTTGGGACAAGGAATATTCATTTCCAGGCCTAGGAAATTCTCTTCAAAGAAAACTGAGTTGACAAATTAAGAATTTCAGTCACATTCATTAGTGTCAAATATCATCAAGCTAGTGAGTTCTCCGCTCCTATTATCTAAAACACTTATCATGAACAAATCTTGGGATGGAGAGCCCTTTAATTTGGAGCAGCAAGTTTGTATACCGGATTTCAGTTCCTGAGAGTTCTAAAAATGTTTTCATTAGCTAGCAAAATGATGTTTCAGACTTAAAATATAAGCCATAAGTTATTATTATAAGTGACTTCTATATAATTTTAAGGCCGACCTGGACTAATATGTTGATGATTAATAGCTGACCCCAAAAGTTTGGGACCAAGACTAGGTTGTTGACTTCTTGTTATATATAGTTTTAAGGTCCTAATTTGAAAATCATAATGTTGATTTCAGGGGGTTGTGTGCTCTGCACTAGCATTTGCTGTCACTTCATGGGCTATCCAGTTGAAAGGTCCTCTCTATGTCTCAGTGTTCACCCCCTTGTTGCTTGTTATAGTGGCTATTACCAGTTGGGCCCTGCTTCGTGAGCAATTATATGTTGGAACGTATGTAAACATTTTACTTACAAATTTCTTATCTATTTTGGCCTCATTTGGATATATGTTTTATTTTTTTTCAATACATATATATGTGGCAATCTCTTTGGACTGACTAAATTCAAAAATCTTTTCTTGATTAATTTTTCTCCAAAACTTAGACCAAGTTGTAACTTAACTTAATAGTTCAAAAGAGATTGCCACATACTTGTGTAAAAATGTAAATATTCCAAAATTGTGTTATACTTTTACAAGTGGTTTTGAGTTTTCTTGTCTAGTGTATTGTTTGCCTTTATAATAAGTTTGATCAGCATATTGCTGTTACTAAAACTATGTTGTTAATTCAGTGCTTTAGGATCACTTTTGATTGTTATGGGGCTTTATGCTGTTCTATGGGGAAAAAATAAGGAGACAAAAGCAGCAAATGCTATCGAAGAGATAGAAGCAACAAAGATAGATGATGATATGATCGTGAAGGACTTGGAAATGCAGTTTGATGCAAAATCAAATGGCAATCACAATAGAGCAGAGAAACCAGAAGACATGTAATCCAATTCAAAATTGTTGAGTGCTCCATCCCATGTTGAAGTGTAACGTATGTTTCCATTTAATTTCGCCTCAATGTCCTAAGTTTCACAATTTCAAGTTTTTGCTCTCATGGTAGAAGGAAAGTGAAAAAAATTATCTTGTTGTACTACTTAAGTAATATGAGAAATGTCAAATGTGATGTTCAGAAGCTATTTATCAAATTGGTTAAGAAGAAAGATTATTCCTATGAGCTATGAGCCCCTAATAATCAATAAATAATAGTATTACATTTCAAAGTCACAGTGGCATAATGTTCTGCACACTTCAACAGAACAAGATGATAGGAAAACGTAGTATTCTTGATATTTATCTAGAAAGGGACACAATTTTTCGCAACATATTAAGGTGGTAAATTATTATTGGAGTTACATCTCTTTCACCTATTTTTATGCACAAATCATAATATGACATGAAAAAAGTTGTGAAAAATCAAAACTAAAACCATAACTCTCAACAAAATCAATATCTACCCAAACCCAAAAATGTCATTGGTTGTATGACAAAAATAGCTTATCTGCTACATATGAGTTTTAAACAGCCTCACTCAATTCCCTTTTTATAATTTATTGGCCAAAACTTATGATTGAAGATGGGCAATTCAAAATGATTCACCTATTATTGACTACTAAGCTTTCACCTAGCATATTATAAGATCCTAAAAAAAAAAAAAGAGTTCATGAATTCTAAGCAAGATTTAATTATTCAATTCATATCATCATAGATCATCCACATGTATCCCTGGTGGAAGCACATGGATTCTGCAAGCTACATAAACCTGGTGTGACTAATACTTGTATCCCTCATGAAATTCACATGGATTTGCAAGCTGCACGAACCTACTATGACTAACAATATGTTTTTTTTTAATCATTTTCATTAATTATGATTAATAATATGTTAAAAAGCTAATATAGTCCTCCAATTAGTATGTGGTGAATTTTACTTTGATCTCTTATTAGTTGCCTCAATGTAATCCTTATACTATTAATTGTGTCAATTTAGCAGTCCCTTAACTTTTAGAATCAAGCTAATTGCATTGTTGGATCTCCTTCCAATTAAATTTTAACAAATTAACTCATGTGATAAATGGAACACATGTTAAAGAGGTTATTAAGAAAAATGTAAAATTTTCAAAATCAAATAAATTTCAACCATTAATTTTGTTAAAATTTAAAGGAAAAGCAAATTCAAGGATGACATTAATCTAATTTTGAAATTTGAAAGACTTAATTGATATAATTAATACTTGAAAGACCAAATTGAACTTTCTTAATAGTTAAAGGATTAATTTAAGGTGCCAAAGGCCTTGTAGCTAAATTGGTATCTTCCCATGCACAAAGTGTTTGGGGGCTTAGGGGATAAAGGGTTAGAGCTGCGGGGTTAGCAGCATATTGTAATTATCTCTAAAAAAAAAGGATTAATTTAAGGTTAACTATATAGATTTTAAAATTTTGAAATAAATAGGAAAAAAAATAAACAAATAAGAAATTATTTATTTTATAACCTTATTAAGCCTTAAATATAAGTTTATTGATACAAAAGATTTCATAATATATTTTTCAAAGTTGATTAAGATTGTAAGTTGTGAATGATATGCAATAAAAGTAGTACTTGCAATGAACTTATATGAGAATGATGTTGCACCAATCATAAATTGATGCAAAAATTGTGAAGACACTCGGATGTGGCAAAATCATACAAGTTGTGAAAAAAATTGCTATTAATATGTCAAGATCAGACTACAGGTTGACATGAGACCCACAATTTCAGTGCATAAGTGATCACCCATGGCAAAGAAGTCTTCCCCAAATTTCTCATGGAAAATTATTTAGTGTTTTTGGAGCATAGTGACATAGTGCTTCCTCTTCTCATACATATGAATCTCACCATGAAGTTAATTATTAGGATCCATTGTGAATGTGAGAGGAGAGATCATTGCGTCACAAAGCACCTAATAATTACTCTTAGTTTATTTTACGATTAAGAGTTTATTTTTAGGATTTAACAATGTACAAATCAGGACATCATTTAAAATTTGAAATAAAAAACTATTTACACTTTTAAATTTTGTAAAATTTGACCTAAATTATAAAATACTAGCACTAGTTTCATCACATGCGCTTCAAGTGTGCGTCGAGGCTCTCAAGTGTGCGTCGAGGCTCTCAAGAGTGTCATGAGACTAGCTTAAAAAAATGAACAAATTAAAATGAAAGAGATTTATAATATGAAAGATTTAAAGATGTAGTGTCTACTTTTATGAAGGTGATGGAGCAATTAGAGAAAAAGAGACAAAGTGAAAGTCAAAGGAAAAGAGAAAACAATATAATGAAATTTATTAAAAAAATAATATGTTCATACATTTTTAGTGATTACCTTCTTTTGAAATGAGTGGAAATGTCATGGTTTTAAAAACTAGACCGAACTGGATGTTTCAAATGGTTGAATTGGGAATTAGTATAGTAAAAATCGAGAAAATTAACGGTTCAATAGTTAAAAATCGAAAACTGGACCTATTTTTGGTTCTTTGACCGTTTCGGTTTTTAAAACCATGGAGAACGTAGGAACAGGTATACAGGATTGGATTTATTTTTTAGATTTTGAAGAAGGAGAAAATATGTTAAATATGGAGAGACATGTAGAATAAAGTAATTTCTTGTTGTTGTGAGTATAAAGTTGGTGGGAACGTGAAAGTAAATATGTTCAAGAGAAAAAAAATTTGTATGTAACTTTTTTTAAAAAGATAAATTTTTTGTTAGTAAATTGTGTTTTTTTAAACTTATGTAAAATTTAGGAGTTTTAAAATTAGTAATTTCATATGTCTAATCCTATTATTTAAACTTTCTAAACATGTAAATTTGACTGCATTTTGGGTGTAAAAAGGTAGGAATCCAAACCGGGAAAAACTCTTAAATAAAAGTACAGATATTCATTTCAAATGGTGAAAATCCTTTTTTTTCCATCACAAAAGAACATTTATACAAAATTTGGTAACAAATTTCACATATGTTGAAGTGACAAATAATTAGTAGTAGGTACAAAAATGATTTTACCAATGGATCTAGATAAGTACGAGTGAAGGCTTACCAACTTAACTATTGTTAAAAGAATCAGAATTTGGTAAGGAGGGGTGTAAAACCTATCTAATAAGTAGGGATGACAATTTTGTCTTGCCCTTCTTCACTTTGCCTCACGTGGATTTTTCTTGCCCCGCAAAGGTGGTGGGGCGGAGTTAGGGCGAGATTTTAGCCCTGCACTACAAGATAAGGTAAGGATGGATTTAGACTTTTTAGACCCAATCTACTCTGCCTTGCCTCATTCCCGCCCCGCCCTGTCCAGCATTGATAAGAGTTAAATTGTAAAATTTTTATACCCAAAAACCCTACTATTTAAATAAATATATTATCAACTTATTTTATTTTACTTAATAAGGATTTCTGCCTCATTTTTTTCTCCTCTCTAGTAAGGTTGGAAATTAGGTACCAATCTTAACAATTTTTTGTTTTGTTTTTATTATAAACAAATTTATATACTATTGACTTATTGATTTTATATAATGAGATTTTTATTTTTGTTATGATATTGTCTTGTTAAACACTTTAATAATATTATTCAATTTTTGTTAAAAATTATTTTAATTTGATGGGATAAATTTATTTTTAATTTCAAGTATAATTTTATTAATGAAACAAATTTTATTAAAAACAATTGTAATAGTTGTGAACAAATTAATACGAAGTACAGTTTTACAGGTGGGATAGGGTTCCATGAGGCTCTAAGGAGTGGGAACAGGGCAAGAAAATTTTCCCCATATAGAAAATCATGTGGGGGCAAGGTGAAAATCCCATCATTCAAACCCGCCCCGTCCCGCCCAATTGCCATCTTCACTAATAAAAAATTGCTTCATCAATTTTTTATTTAAAATTCAATACATTATGTAACACGTAATAACATCTCGATAAAACTATCAGTTAGGTTGAATTTTCAAATAAGTAGTAAGGGTATTTTAACTTTTAAGTTTTAACCACATTCTTATGGAATTTACTCTTTTGTTAAGGATACTGTAAAACTTGTTTGCCTTTTGCTCCAAATTCACAACACTTTTCCCATCTGGCAATATTCATTTCACACCAAACCCTAACAGACGTCACCCAAACGTTTGGCCCCCTCCAAAACAAGAGACGCCGTCAACCGAGCCGTTATCTCAACCCCTATATAAAACCGTTCACAGCCTTCACCATTATTTTCGTTCCCATTTCTTTCTCTCTCTCTCAGGGCAGCTTCTCTCAGATCTGCCCAATCCCACCTCACATATTCACCATGTAAGCTCTCTCTCTCTCTCTCTCTCTCTCTCTATATATATATATATATATATATATATATATATGTGGATGAATCTGGATCTGAGTTTGGTTTAGATCTGAAACTGTATATGAAGCTTTGGTTAAAGTTATGGTCTTTTTGCATTTTACATTGCAGATTTGATGTTTTTGATAGAAACCCATTTGGATGTTTGCTTTGTACAACGTTTATCCCTTTTTGCTTTTGAGGTTTCTCATAGATCTGTTACATCTAGGACCTTTTTAGGTGTAATTTGTCGGAACCCATTTGGATTTTTGTTCCATAGCATGTTTTGTGTTCTTAGAAAATGTTGATAAAATATGAATCAGTGGCTGTCTTCCATAAAAATTTCATCTTTATTATTTATAAATAATGGGTCTTTTTAAAAATGTAATCTTTTCTTTTCATAGATCTGATTAATGGTTTAAGATATATATGGTTATTGATGGATGCAAATATTTGTGTTTTAGATGGGTCTGGTCAATGAGAATTGTATATGATCTCATTTGTGAGATAAAGTTTCTTTTAGATCTTTGGTATTTAATTCTGTGATATATGAAGACTGTTGGGCTAATTTGATGTAGGTTTCATAGGTCAATGCTTGAAAAACCAATCATATCATAACTATGAGTTGATAAACAAGACATTTTATACCATATAGGTTAATGTAGAAGTCATTATAATCATGGATTTGAATATTGTGTGTATTATACAATCAGGAGTTATGTGATGTGTATGTAGGTAGGTATGAGTGTATTTATGTTAGATTAATTTGGTATCTGACTTGGGATTTTGGGGATTCAGCTTGAGATAAAAGATGGGGCTGTCTTTCACCAAGCTTTTTAGCCGGCTCTTTGCCAAGAAGGAGATGCGAATTCTAATGGTGGGTCTCGATGCGGCTGGTAAGACCACCATTTTGTACAAGCTCAAGCTTGGAGAGATTGTGACCACCATTCCTACAATTGGTATGCTTTTTCTATTTTTTTCAAAGTTGTTTGGTTGTATAGATGTGCTGCTAGTTTGTAGTTAGAGGTAGTTGGATTTTACCAAATTTTTTTGTTGCTTGGCATTAGATTTTTGCAATTGATACAACTTGCATTTTACTCAGGTTTCAATGTGGAGACTGTGGAATACAAGAACATCAGCTTCACTGTCTGGGATGTCGGGGGCCAGGATAAGGTATGTGATCTTAGTATTTAAGTCTCTTAACAACTGAAACTTTAGGCGTAAATGTGAAATCAGAAAAATATTGTTAATTATATCATGTTTCTGTGATTGGTATGTGCACTTAGTTTCTTTAGTGCTTATGGACGGTCTTGTGCTGACTAGATATTGAACCATTAGCACACAACAAATTCATAAGCTACATCTACTAGCTACCTTCTGATTCAGTTTTTCCTTGTCTATTTGAGGAAAAGCTATTCAGCTTGTGGCAGACATTTCAGACAAGTATCTGATAACTTGTGTTTAGTTGCTGTTGGTAATTATGTGCAAATGTCTGGCCTTGTACTAATTAGATGCTTGTCCATTAGCACGCATCATAAAAATAATGTATGTACATTGTTTTGAGCCACCTTGCCTTTCAGTTTCTTCCTTAGTTTTAAGAGGAAGTATGTTTTTGTGTTGGGCATGTGTAGTCATTCGTGATTTATGTGCTTATTGACGGTCTTGTGCTGATTAGTTATTCCATCAGCACATAACATATTCATAAGCTACATTGAATGCCATATTGTATTTTCAGTTTTTCCTTATTCTATGTGAGGACAGCTATTCCTGTTGTGGCGTACATAATCTATACACACGACTCTATATATTTATGCATGTATGTATGTATGTATACATACATATGCAATTAGGCATGTGTGTACTTGAATGCTTTTATGTTTGTATCATGCATTAGTTGGTTAACATAGGTACTTTTGACACTTTGAAAATGGCACGCTTATGGGTGATCTATTGTTATTAATATTTTGTTGGTGATACACCAAGTTAAATTTATTGAGGGCTATACTTTCCCTTAGGCATTATTGTCTGTCCTTTTTCTAAGTCTTGTATGGTGCATGTACAGATTCGACCTTTGTGGAGACATTACTTCCAAAACACTCAAGGGCTTATCTTCGTGGTTGATAGCAATGACCGTGACCGTGTGGTTGAGGCTCGGGATGAGCTGCATCGGATGTTGAATGAGGTAACTAAAGGCTCCATCTTGTTATAAACTGAGTGGAACCTGTAATGTTTTAGTTTAGTTAGATCTTGGAAAGGTTATTGATTTTTTTATGTTACTAGCCTATTAGAAACTAACACAATTAAATATAATTAACAATTCACATAATTAGTTGGATCATTTTATTACTGACATTGCTTTGTAATACTGTTAGTCTCTGCTGTATTCTAATTCAACTGTTTTGGTATTAATAACATGTATACGCCTTGTACATCTTACTGCCAATAGCTCATTTTACTTCCCATCTGTGAGTTTTGTTTAAAATTTTCTTGTGCATAATAATATTGCTGTTTGAATGCCTAGGATGAATTGAGGGAGGCTGTGCTGCTTGTATTTGCAAACAAGCAGGATCTTCCAAATGCCATGAATGCCGCTGAAATAACTGATAAGCTTGGTCTTCATTCCCTTCGTCAACGCCACTGGTATGTTATCACACGCGCACACACTCCCTTCTCTCTCTCTCTCTCTCTCTCTCTCTCATGTTTTACCCTATGCATAGGAAATTTGGTATCCACTGATTGGGGCCATTACTTTGGGTTCTATTTCAGGTATATCCAGAGCACATGTGCCACTTCAGGGGAAGGACTGTACGAGGGACTAGACTGGCTCTCCAACAATATTGCTAACAAGGTTAGGCTCTAGTGCTGCATGCAACATAAGTGATAATCTTCGATGTGGTTATGGGCTGGTTTATTAATATTTTCTCTTTGGTTTTTGCAGGCTTAGGAGATCCGTAAATCATCATTTACTTTTTTGGGCCGCAATCTATGTCAAAGGGGATTTTGTTGTTATGTGGTGTTTATGCATTTTACATTTGATATTGTCATGAGAATGTATCTGTTTGTTTAGATCATTGTTACAATATGATAGAAATTGACATTTGCCTTGTAGATTCTAAATAATTCATGATTCACAGTTGATAGATATGATTAAACCTTGCTTATTTTGAGATACCCTTGCTTTTGGTTCTCCTTCAATGGATATGGTTATAATAGTTTCTCCTCCCCCCTAATTCTCACTTATGATTAAAAGGTCAATTCTCCTATGTGGTGAAGTTGCATGGGTACTGGAAGATCCATTGACGATAATCTTTTACGTGTCACCAATCTCTTTGTTTGGAATAGTGGTAGTAAGTGGTACTTTAGTTTCTAGGGCTTGATTATGGGACACATTCAAAAAGTTCTTGAAATTTATACTCTATAACCATCAGGATTTTGGTTAAATGCCCAAGGATTTTGTTGTTGAAGCTTTAATAGATTAACAAGTGATTGGTTACGTCTCAATAGTTGGGGGTCTTTATGAAATTTCAGATAAAATGAATTGTATTCCAACTGTGGGAAGAGCATCTTGTATACAGCAACCACAACAATTTGTTAATATTTGCACTTGCCTTTGGTACTTGAGGCCAAGTAAATTTTGAATGCATCACATCTTGAGTTAGAGCTCTAATATTTGCTATCACTTTGCTCAACATTGCATTGTTGAGCAAAGTTGTTGAATTGGTGAACCAATATGCCATACTGAAACAGTGAGAAGGCCAGAAGGGTCACCCATTTAGAGTTCAGATACTTGCATCGCTTGGTCTTGAAAGAGATTCATCTCTCATCATTGTAGCTTATAGTACATGGATTTGACCAATATCCAAGATGAAGGCCACGAATTTGACCAGTATCCAAGTTGAAGGCCACTATTTTTTTTTGGCTGTAGGCCACGAAGTTTTGACCATCTCGTGTTGATAGCTCATCTTGTTGAACTTTTTATGTTGTTTTATGTACTTATTCTTTGTTTAGTGTAATATATTACTGTAAGACACTATAGCTTATAATGACACCTCTCCCATCTTTAGTTTCTAACAATCCGCTAAACTACAATCAAGTATATCAACTCCACTAAATAAAACACGGCTAATTTACTTTTCAAACCTTAGAGCTTTGGATGTCTTTTATTTAAATTTTTATGGTCAAAATTTTTTAATTTAAATCTTAAAGTACATTTTATTTAGCGAAGGTATTGTAGTTCAATTGGTTAACACCATTTTTTTTCATGACAATTAGGAAAAATGTGAAAAGAGGTTTAAATAAATTTTTTAGAAACTTCGATATTGAAACAAAACATTTTGAAAGTTATAAGATTTAAATGAATCACGCCCAAATCAAACCTAAGTTGAAATTACTTTAGGATCTTAGTATATTATATTTTTTAGAAATAGTAGAATAAAAGATTTATGAATTTCATATACAAATATAATAATGATAAATGTCTATAAATAAATATAATTATTATTAAATTTCTTTTTAGACTAAGAGAAAAAATAATAGAGATTAAAATTTCTATTATGTTAAATTCATTCACGTGGTTGCATTAATTGATAACTTACATAGTTTAATTTATTAATTCTTGGGAGAAGATAACACATTTTGTATTGTATTGACCAATGCAATTACATAGATAAATTTAATTCAAGAACATAAGGTATAGAATCCTAATAAATGTAAGGAATTATGCTTAAAAGAAACTCTTGAAACATTATGCACCTGTCAAGTAAGTTTTGTTTTACGGTGATTGATTTAAAGAAAACTTGTTAGAAATTATTTGAACTTTGAAAGTTTTGTTCTACAATGATTGATTTAAAGAAAATTTGTTAGAAATTATTAGAACTTTGAAACAAATAAATAGTTAAAAACTGATTGAGTTCATTTGAATGCACTTTGTTTGAATGCATTGTGATTAAGAGTGCTCAATTTTAGGAAAGAGTAAGTAGTATTAAATAATATCATATCAAATTTCAATAAATGAGAGTAGTAAAAGAATCATAATATGATTAAATTTTGATACTGTTGACGCTTGATACGGTAACTTCTCCAGCTTCAGGGTGAGGCCAAGTGGATGTTGGTGTAGGTTTAATTAAAAATTTTCCTAAATACTTTTATCTTAGGGAAATGACTTTTATTTTATTCCATGCTAAATAATTTTATATAACTTAAAAAAAAATTATATAGAATATTGTTATATCTATAATATTTTCACATCAAATTTAAGATATGTTACTTGTTTTAATTTCAAATTTCAACCCATAACGCTGAACATGGTGGGAGTATTTCTCTTCTAGATATAATTCTAGATATATTTTTTTTTGAGAAGATTTTAGATACTTAATTTGATTTTATTATTTCAGAAATTCTTAAAATGTTTTAAAATTAGAAACTCAAAAGAAAAAGAAAGAAAGAAAAGAAAGAAGAGAAAAGAAGCCATTCTCTCTCTCTCTCAATTCTCAAACTCATCGCTTCCATCTCTGACTGCAGCGAAACCAGACCCGAATTTTTAGCTGGAACCCGAAAAATCTTCAGGGAAGGGAAATGGGTACGCTTCGTGCTTCCTATCCTTTCATTATTGTTCCATTCCCATTTCATGCTTTTTCTTCTTCTTCTACTCGTACTCGAAGTAGTGATAGAAAAAACTCTAATCGGTATCAGTTGTTGAAATCCATGAGAGATGAGTGTAAATGTGGAAGCTTTAGGAATGTTGATGATGCCTTAGACATGTTTGATAAAATGCTTCACATGCGCCCTTTGCCTACCATTGTGGACTTTAATCACATTTTGGGTGCCATTACAAGAATGAAGCATTACCCAGTAGTCATTACTCTATTTAAGCAAATGGGCTCGTCAGGAATTGCTCGCAGTCGTCCTACTCTCAATACTTTGATTAATTGCTTCTGCCATTTGAACCGAGTAGATTTTGGGTTCTCTGTCTTAGCAACAATTTTGAAACTTGGTTATCACCCAGACGCTATTACTCTAAACACCCTTGTCAAGGGTCTCTGTCTTCAAGGTAACATTGCTGGCGCTATGAAGTTGGTAGAAGATATGGAGAAGAAAGGGTATCAACCTGATACATTTACTTGTGGAACGATACTAAATGCTCTGTGTAAGATTGGTAAGACTGATATGGCTATTGGGTTGCTCAGGAAATTGGAAGAAGGAGATTTTGAGCTTGAATTAGGGGTGTATAACACAATCATTGATAGTTTATGTAAGGATAGGTTGGTTACTGAGGCCTTGAACCTTTTGACTGAAATGATGAGTAAAGGCATTCAGCCGGACCTTATCACTTACAATTCCTTAATTCGAGGCCTATGCAATTTTGGTAGGTGGAGAGAAGCTACTACTTTGTTGAACGAGATGGCACAGAGGAAGATCGTGCCAAGTGTGAGGACCTTCAACATATTGGTGGACACATTTTGCAAAGAGGGGATGTTGATAGAGGCGAAAAAAGTTTTTGATATGATGATTCAAAGAGGTATTGATCCTGACATAGTCTCTTATAATTCTTTAATTGATGGATACTGTTTGCAAAGTAAATTGAATGATGCCATTGAAGCATTGAACATGATGGTTGAGAGGGGTTGTTCACCTAATGTTGTTAGCTATAGCACATTGATTAATGGATTTTGTAAAAATAAAAGAATTGATGAGGCAATGAATCTCTTTAATGAAATGTCCAACAAGGGAGTAACTCCTGATGTTGTGACTTACAGCACTCTTATAGGTGGGTTTTGTCGAGTGGAGAGACACAAGGCTGCTCTAGAACTATTCCATAAGATGCAGGCTTGTGGCCAACCTCCAGATCCCCAAACTTATGCTGTCTTGTTGGATGGCTTGTGTAAGAATGGACAAGTTGTTGAGGCAATAAAAGTGTTTCATGAGATGGAAGACAAAACGTTGGGCAACAATATTGTGATTTATAGCATTTTGATTGACGGTTTGTGTAATGTCGGGAATCTTACAGTTGCAAGAGAACTCTTTTATAGTCTACCTGCGAAAGGATTGCAACCCAACGTTCGAACTTACACCATAATGCTCAAAGGGCTTTGCAAAGAGGGACTGATAGAAGAAGCAAGTGAGATATTTGAGAAAATGGATGGGAGCGGTTGTTCACCTAATGATCACACATACAACACAATAATCCAAGGGTTACTGCAACACAATGAGACATCAAAGGCAATGAAATATCTCAAAATAATGGTTGACAAGGGTTTTTCAGCAAATGCGACAGTTGCAAGCATGTTGGTTGACTTGCTATCATCTAATCAAGTAGATAAGAACATTCAAGAATTGCTTCACAAGTTTGTGTGAAGGTTTTTTAGCTTCTCTAGATCAAGGGCAAGCTTTATATTTTTACCCATCGCTTGTCAATCTGTAAGTGACGTGTATTTTCTTTTAGTAAAATTTATATTTTTTACAAGATGAACTTTCTCTTCATTTATATGTGCAAGATTGTTTGTTGTATCTTTTGATGAGATTTAATTGTGCACTTGTGTTGCTGCTTTCAACCTATTTTCATGGATAGTTATTTCAATTTTGTCAAATGTAAAGTTAATGCTAAATATATTTGTTCTAAAGTTTGGCCTTCTTTGTGGTCATACATCCATTAGCAAGTGGAATTAACATTAATAAATGTTTCCTCAAATAAAATTAAGTGTTGGAGTTGCATGTTAAATGTTATTCAATAAAAATATATATTACACTTAAATGCAAGGTGTAGCGAATACCTGACTTCTATTTCTAGGCTGAATTTGTCTTAGTTTCACATGCTTTCTTGAAATTTATTGACACCAGACTCGGGAGTTGGAACCAATTTAGATTTGTGTAGTTCGAAATGCTTTTGAACTTAATGAAGAAGATTTGCAACTTTGGTTGCATTATGGTGCAAAAATAACTTGATGATTTGGTGATCATAAAATCCAATGTTTGATGTTGTGGATGCTTAAACAAGTGTATGAAAGAAGAAATTCAATTTTATTTTTGGCATAAAATGGGCTGACATATGAGCTTGACTAGTGGTAGATCATATTTACTAATTTTAGTTTGTTATTTTGTGGAACTAATGAGACATTTGTAAAGATTTAAGGAATACTTGTTGCTTAGTTATTTGTGCAATCCATTTGTTCATGACTTTTTTCCCCCAAAATTCTTCATTAATGAATTCTATTTGTGCATTTGGGTTACTCTGTCCCAGACTTGGGGTATGTACATTGTGAAGTTCTTTAGGAAGCTAGAGGAATTTATTATGAATGCGTTTTCTTATGTACTTATAAAAGAAAATAGTGTCATCTTATGTAGATGGTTTGTTTGGTGACTAATTTGCTAGTGATCCTTTCTTTTTGGTTTCTGGGTTATGTAGAATTGGTGGTACAGATTTAAGGGTTCTGGGGTTTTGAAGTTTATAAGGGTATCTTAATTAGGATATAGAAAATAATTATGATTTTTTGTTTGATTCATGATTGAAGGCAATGTCAAATTACCCATCATCTAAGTCACATTTTTGTAGTTTTAATACCTCTGTGATTATATAGGAACCTATTTCAATGTCCTTTTGCAATTGTGTTTAAATAATTTTTAATTTTATTTTCCAAAAAAAAGGGGAAAAAGAAGCATCGTTGAGGACCTGTGATCCCTCAACCCATCTGAAGATCTCTCTTCCAGATCTGATTTTCTGCCAAGATTTTGGTCCTCCACAAGTCCTTTCTTCTTCTGCCTTACTAAGGTATTGGAACCAACCATCTGCTACCCTCTTTGCCTTTGGGCTCCAGCTCAATTGAATTTCATGAAAATTCCTTCAAACCCAGTCTATAGCAAGTAAATCTCTTTCACTACTTATCCAAAAAAAAACAAACACAGTATGAAACTAAAGCAAATGCTTCAAGCAGGATTAAAAGGAAAGAATCAATGGTATTTTTTTTTTCTTTTGGTTAAATCTTATATATATGGAGCTTTGTTACTTTTAAAACTTGATTAGTTTCTCCATGACGGCAGTTCAAATGTGCAAATTTTTTTTTTGTTAAAAAAAGATCTTCTTCAAGAGCATGTAAAGCTGCTGGAGTCTGTACACTTGTATTGGAAAGACATAGTGATGGGGTTGCTTCTGTTGGTGTCATCAAATGAAAAAAGGTATAATATATTGGGATTAATCATCTCTTAAAATGATTCTTCCTTACTAGAAACTCCCATATTAAAATGTTGTACCAAGTCGAATCTCTCTGGCCTCAATTGTTCTATAAAATTCTAGTGTCTGAAGTGGTGTAGTAATAACATTATACTCTCTTCTTTTTCTATCCTACTTGGTGGCTGAGGTGGCATGCACTATTTGATTGTTGGTTGATGCTTCTTTCCAATGGTTAATGTTTCAGTAGTCACTTCTTTGTGCTATCAATTTTTATGTTGTTCTATATGTACAGGTGCTAAAGGTTAAAGTGACTACTGCTTCAAAATATCACACCGTGAGGCTATGGAAGGCAATTGGAAAAGGTGGAAAAAGAAAAAGCTACAGTTGGTAGTTAGATTAATTTCCTGACTAAATAATAGTCAACTTTTGTGGAGACCTTTTACTCAAGGTGGAGAAATTACTACCAAAGCATGCTTTTCATGGTTGATAGCAATGACCATGACAATGGTTGAGGCCAGGCATAATCTGCACCGGATGTTGAATGAGGTAATTAAAGGTTCCATCCTGATATCAGCTCAATGAACGTATAATATGTTAATTTAGGTATGCAGCCTTAAAAGGAAATAAAAATTTAATCTTTGAAAAGTTGATTGTATTCTTACATTACTCTTCTACTAGAAACCTAGGGTGCACGGACATGGGTGTGGGTATTATATGGTGACATGAGTAATTTTTAAAAAAATTATAACATGATATGGCAGATAGAACATTATTATGAGACAGGTATGACACGGATATGACGTTGGTACGAGACTCCAAATGAAGTGTCCATGCTTCATAAAAACTAATACTATATAAATATAATCAACAATTCTCATATTGAATGAAGTTGGATAATTTTTTGTTGTTGTAAACATTGCTATTGTAATACTGTTACTTTATGCATTATTCTGATTTAAGTGTTTTGTTGGAGTTAATGACATGTATACCCCTTCATCTTACAGAGTAAAGAGGACCCAAAATTGTCTGTTTACATTCCTAACTATAAGCAAGTAGCACATTTAGTTACCTACTATGTCCAAATTTTGTTGAAAATTTTCTTGTGCATAATATAATTCTTGTTGAATGCCTAGGCTGCATTGAGGGATGCATTGCTGCTCCTATTTCCAAACAAGAAGGATCTTCCAAATGCCGTGGATGCCTTTGATAAACTTGTTCTTCAATCCCGGACAATGCCACCACTGGTATATTGATTGACATTCTCTCTCTCTCTCTCTCTCTCTCATTTTTAATCCTATGCATGAGAAATTCAATAATATCTACCGATTGGGGCCATTTCTATGGGTTCTATTATAGGTATATCCAGAGAACATGTGCCACTTCTAGGGAATGGCTGTACGAGGGCCTAGATTGGCTTTCCCACAATATTTCTATTTAGGGTAGGCTCAAGTGTTGTATTCAAATTCATTCCTGATAACCTTATGTATTATTATGGACTTATTATTTGAATTTGTCTCTATCTTTTTGGTTCTTGCAGGCTTAGGAGATCAGTAAATATTCAGTAACATTTTTGGGCTACAGTCTCTGTCAAATGGGATGTTAGTGTTGTTATGTGGTGTTCATGCATTTTACATTTGATATTGTCTTAAGAATGTATCTGTTTGTTTAGATCATTGTTAACGTATGAAAGAAATTGACACTTGTAGATTCTAAAAAATTAATGGTTCACAGTTCATAGATATAAACCTTTTTATTTTGGGATCCCCTTGTTTATGGCTCCCGTTTAATGGATATGGTTGAAATATCTTGTCTGCTCCCCTAATTTCCATTTATGATTAAAAGGTTAATTCTCCTATTCCTATATGGTGAATGCTATGGGTACTGGAAGATCCATTTATGTTTATCTTTTGTGAGTCACCAATCTCTTTAGCTAAAATGGGAGTAGTGGTACCTTAGTTTCTAGGGTCTTGATTATGGTATAATTGATCTGATCTTCTTTTCCATATGGATCCTCTTCAATGCATAAATACATTGAAAATGTGGTTGAAATTGAATGCATAACCATCAGGATTTTGGTTAAAACGCCATAGGTATTTGATTGCAGACCTTAATGGATTAACAAGTGGTTGGGTATATCTCAGTGGTATGGGTTTTTTATTTATTTTAATTTTTATAAATAAAATTTCAGATAAAAACTAAAAAGAATTATATCCCAAATGTAAGAAGAGCATGTGTTATATGTCACCCACAACAAAATACCCTGCACTTGCTTTTAGTACTTGAGCGTAGGCACATTTTCATCCATCATATCTAAATGCATTACAACAGATACATTAGCTGTAGGTTGGTCCATTTCCTTTATGATGCATTGTTGAGCAAAGGTTTTGTTGAATAGGTGAATCTTAACACCATTGTGAAATCCTAAAAAGGGTGATCACCCATTTAGAGCTCACATAATTCCATTACTTTGGTATTCAAATAATTTCTTTCCTCTTTATTGTAGCTCATGGTTAGTACATGACTTTGACCAATATTTAAGTTTAGTATTGATGGTTCACATTGTGGAAAATGGGTTAAAACACATCTATTTCTTCAATTTTTGCCTTAGTTATTGTTCCGTGTTTTTTCTTTTTTTGAAAACCCTTGTTCAGTGTTTTCTAAGGTACCAAGAAAATGTTATTCATTCACCATTTTGAGTTCCCTAATTTATAAATTCTAGTCATTTCAACTAAATGACACTAACATATCTTCTTTTTTAACAATTTCACTAAATAATAAGAGTAATATACTTGAGAAATTTTATATAACTATATAAATTTAAACAATATCAATATATTATAAACTTGGTTTTCCTGAATTTCCATCCTTCTATAGCAATCCCTTTATGTTCCAAAAACTAATTCCGAATTGTCTTGGGTTTGAAGCTTCATTTTATCAAAGGCAAACATAATAAAACCGGAATTGCCTATTGAGTAAATATTACTTTCCATTTAAAGTATGTTCCAATTATTCAAGTTATATAATGAAGTAAACTAATCATTTATAAAACCAATTTAATCCTAATTCATAACCCAAAAACTAGATATGATTAACGAAATTTTATCATACCAACTCAATTACAAAGGCTTAACACAATAAAAACTCTAAAAGCTCAGCAAGCGATTCTATGTGTTCAGATTAGATTTTACTAATTTATTTAAAGTAGATAAAAGCACTGTCATACTTAAAGTGAGGTTATACAAATTTATTGGACTTGTTAGTCCAAGTAACTCCTCATGTTCATTCTCAACAAATAAATAGTTTAAAGCTAATTGAGTTTGTTTGAATGCACTTTGATTAAGAGTGCTTAATTTTAGGAAAAAGTAAATAGTATTAAATAATATCATTTTAGTTATATCAAATTTCAATAAATGAGAGCAGTGATAGAATGATAATATAATTAGATTTTGATACTGTTTGACGCTTGATGTGGTATCTTCTCCGGTTTTAGGTGAGTCCGAGTGGATGTTGGTATAAGGTGTATTAAAAATTTTCCTAAATACTTATATTTTAGGGAAATGACTTTTATTTTATTCCATTCTAAATAATTTTATATAATTCCTGAAATTTTTTTTATATAACGTCTCAAAAAACAATTATATAGAGTATTTTTATATTCACAATATTTTCACAATAAATCTTAAGATAAGTTGTTACTTGTTTTTATTTCAACCCACATCATTGAAGATAGTATTTCTCTTCTAGATATATTTTTTTTTGAGAAGATTTTAGGTTCTTAATTTGATTATATTTATTTCAAAAATTGTCAAACTGTTTTACCATTAGAAACTCAAAGAAAAAAGAAAAGAAATAAGAGAAAAGAAGCCATTCTCTCTCTCTCTGTGGCAAACTCAAAATTTGCCGTATAGCTTGTTTTTAGGTAAGTAGCATGACCTCTCTCAGACCCATTATGTGGATTTAGCAAGTTTTTATAAAACGATACTATTCAGCCAATTTTGCCGTGGTACACTGCCATTGGTATTGCCTTCTCTCTCTCTCTCTCTCTCTCTCTCTCTCACAATTTTCAAACTCATCGCTTCGCTTCCATCTCGGACTGCAGCAAAACCTGACTTGAATTGTTTGCTGGATCTTCAGGAAAATGGGTACGCTTCTTCGTACTTCCCACACTTGTTTTCGTTCTTATTGTTATTCTACTCTTACTGCTGCTGCTACTACTAGTATTGCTAGTGCTAAAAAAACCCCGAATCACAATCACAATCAAAATCAATTCTTAAAATCTGTTAGAGATCAATGCAAATCTAGAAGCTTTAGGAATGTTGATCATGCCGTAGACATGTTTGATACAATGCTTCACATGCACCCTTTGCCTTCCATTGACGATTTTAATCACATGTTAGGAGCCATTGCAAGATTGAAGCATTACCCAGTAGTCATTTCTCTAATTAAACGAATTGAATCATTTGGTATCTCTCCTGATTTTGGGTTCTTTGTCTTGGCAAAAATTTTGAAACTTGGTTGTCACCCAAACTCTGTTACCCTAAACACCCTTGTCAAGGGGCTCTGTCTTCAAGGTAACATTGCCGGAGCTGTGAGGTTGGTAGAAGAAATGGAGAAGAATGGGTATAAGCCTGATGCATTTACTTGTGGAACAATACTAAATGGTCTGTGTAAGATTGGACAGACTTGTATGGCTATTAGGTTGCTTAGGAAGATGGAAGAAGGATAGATTGATAGTTTATGTAAGGATAGATTGGTAACTGAGCTTTGAACCTTTTATCTGAAATGATGGGTAAAGGCATTCAGCCGAACCTTGTCACTTACAATTCCTTAATTCAAGGCCTATGCAATTTCAGCTGGTGGAGAGAGGTTACTACTCTGTTGAATGAGATGGTGCGAAGGAAGATTATGCCAGATGTGTATACCTTCAATATATTGGTGGACACACTTTGCAAAGAGGGAATGCTGACAGAGGCAAAAGAAGTTTTTGATGTGATGATTGAAAGAAGAATCAGGCCTGACACAATCACTTACAATTCTTTAATAGATAGTTACTGTTTGCAAAACAAAATGGATGATGCAATCAATACATTTAATATGATGGATGAGAGGGGTTGTTTACTTGATGTGTTTAGCTATAACATATTAATCCATGGATATTGCAAAAATAAAAGAATTGATGAAGCAAGGAGTCTTTTTGATGAAATGTTCAACAAGGGAGTGGCTCCTAGCGTTGTGACTTATAGCACTCTTATAGGTGGGTTTTGTCAAGTGAAGAGACCCCAGGTTGCACTAGTCCTATTTCATAAGATGCAAGCATGTGGCCAACTTCCAAGTCTCCAAACCTATGCTATCTTGTTGGATGACCTTTGTAAGAACAAAAAAATTGGGGAGGTGTTGGCATTGTTTCGAGAGATGGAAGACAAAAAGTTGGGCCATAATATTGTGTTTTACAACATCTTGATCAACAGTATGTGCAATGCCGGGGAACTTACAACTGCAAGAGAAATCTTTAATAGTCTTCTTGCAAAAGGATTGCAACCTAATGTTCGGACTTGCAATATAATGGTCAAAGGGTTTTGCAAAGAGGGGCTAATTGATGAAGTGAGTGAGTTGCTAGAGAAATGGATAGGAACCATTTCTCTCCTGATGATCTAACATATAACACAATAATCCAAGGGTTGCTGCAACAGAATGAGACAATAAAGGCTATGGAACTTATTACAATAATGGTTGATAAGGGTATTTCAACAAATGCAACCACTGCATCCATGTTGGTTGACTTGCTATTTGCAAATCCAGCAGATAAAGCACTTCAAGAATTACTTATTAAGACTTTGCCAGTCAATCTATAAGGTGTATGTATATTTGTTGGAAGTGGTTATTTACTTTTTACGGAGTGATGTTTCTTTTCATATCATTGATGTTTTTTCCCTTTCAATTTTTTTTGTCTTTTTTTTTTATTTATAAAAAATCTATAATTAAATAGGTTTTATTTGAAGTGAAGATGTGGTTGACCCTTATAAGGAGTTATTGAATGGGAGGATAACTTTATTCTCTATGGAGTTGTGATAGATACAGAATAGGTCTTGGGAACCACATGAACAATGCGACCAGCTCTCCTAAAATTAGAAGTGCTATGTCAACAACATTTTCACAACAAATTATAAGTGGTAAGTTATTGTTGGTTTTAATTTAAATTTACCACTTAAATTACTTATTTGCTCACTAGTAACAACCAATAACAACTTGGCACTCAAGATTTGTTGTGAAAGTGTTGTGGACATAACTTTTTTCCTCCTAAAATAGCCATGAAAGTTGTACCATGAAAGGAATAACTTCAATTTGATTCTATTCCAATTATTTATATATTATAAACTTCAATTTGAATTGTCCAACAAGGGAGTGGCTCCCAATTTTGTCACTTACTGTAGTCTTATAGGTAGGTTTTTTTTAGTGAAGAGACCCCAGGCTACACTAGAGCTATTCCATAAAATGCAGGCTTGTGGCCAACCTCTAGATCCCCAAACCTATGTTATATTGATGGATGGCTTTTGTAAGAATAAATAAATTGTTGAGGCAATAAAATTGTTTCAGGGATGGAAGGCAAAATGCTAGGCAATGATATTGTGATTTATAGTATATTGATTGGCGGTTTGTGTAATCCCGGGAAACTTACAGCCAATCTTTAAAAGATGTGTATCATTTCAGGTAAATTTTATAGTTTCTAAAGATGATATTCTATTTCATTTATCTATGCTTGATTGTTCATACCTTTGATTGTTTTATTTTTTGTTGTGATTTCATTGTGCACTCATGTTGTTGCATGGAATTTGGAACCTATTTTCCTGGATAGTTGTTTCAAAATTTTTTCTTATTTAAGATTAATGCTAAATATTGTTGCTCTAAAATCTTGCATTTTTATTGTGTGTGTGGTTATACATCCCTTTGCCATCCCTCCAATGAAATTAAGTTTTGGAGTTGCATTTATGCAAACTGAGTCCCCCCCTTCCCTTTTTTTCCCCTCCCCTTTTTTCCCCCTCTTATAAGCATTGTGGTGCTATTGCGCAGTGGACTGGTGTCAAATTTTGTTAGTCTAGCTTGGTTGGTTTATCAACTCAAGGAGTTAGCTGATAATTTTTATGTGCTTCTCTTGAAATTGTTTAAGAGAGAAGCAACTTAGGTTGTAGTGCAATACAAAATTAACTTCATGGTTTAATCATTTTGACATTTACGATTTAAAGTAAATGAAATGAGTTGGAAACTTCCAACTTGTGATCATATAGCTGAAGAATAGTTCATTTGTTAGTGATTAATTACATTTCATGGACATAAAGCTGATTCTTTTGGAGCTTTTGTAATTCCATTTTGTGGTACGTAGATTATGAATTCCTAAACTAACTTGGGTTAGGTTTCCTAGTTTTAGTTAGTGATGTTATGCTTTAAGAAAACTGTTCTTTTTGAAATACATAAGGTTAACTTAGTGATGTCATGTTTGGTCAAGTATAAGATAGAAAATCCCATAGGTCTTGTGAAATTGATGTAGGATCGTTAAGAAGTTTTAGCAGTATACTAGGTTTCTTGATGAATTCTTGAATAAGGATTATTGTTTAAGAGTTTAGGTTAGAAAAAGTATGAATGTTGACGGCTGTTTGGGGGCT
Source organism: Castanea mollissima (assembly GCA_014183005.1). Lineage (NCBI taxonomy): Eukaryota > Viridiplantae > Streptophyta > Magnoliopsida > Fagales > Fagaceae > Castanea > Castanea mollissima. Next base: position 3,062,268 of record JACAVU010000004.1, read on the forward strand.
AAAACAGGGGATAAATAGAAAATAACACCTCGGAGAAGTTTGCATTACACAAACAAAGTTTGCTCAAGGAAAATAACTCCTAAGCATCACACCTGGGGTTCCTTGGCATCACACCTCGGAGAAGTTTGCATCACACAAACAAAGTTTAAAATAAGTTGCTGAATTTTATTAATCAAATTTTTTGAAATAACATAACTACAAAAGAGCCTTTATATAGAGACTATAGTTATCCTTTTCCTAGTAGGACTTGGACTCTAAATAACCTATTCCCTAGAATGAATAGGAATACTAATAATAATTAAATAAAAGACTTAACAATATGCAAACATGAAATAAGACTTATGGGCCTTTGGTACGGCCAAGGACAGCTCATTCCAGATTTCTAAAATTACCAAATTGCCCTTATTCTAATAGAACTTAAATTAAAATTGATCTAGCAGCTTCTCAACCTTAAATACTTAATGCTAAAAACTAAATGACCTATCAAGGTGCTAAGATGGTCTGACATCAAAACTAGACCACAATTCTTGAATTTTTGTATATTTAGTCTTTTTTTTCCTTGAGCTCTTCCTTGTCTTCATCATTCTCCCTTGGTTAGAGAAAACTTGACCTTGAGTTTTGAAATGTTGAAGTAGTACAATTCCTTGCCTATTGTATAGCAACCTTGACATAGGATAAAAATCTTGTGTGCACGGGTTCTTTCTTTTCGTTGTCGCTTGGAACCATGATAATAGTAAAACATCCTTCTCTCCAATGGGAACATTAAACTTTTCTGGAATTACGAAATCAATAATGGGAACATCCTTAACTTGTTGCACATGTTTAAGTATTGGAATAGGCTTCACGATCTCATTCATCTCTTCTTCCATCATGCTATCTTCTTTTGATTCAAGAGTTTCCTCCATTAAGCTTGTAAGTTGCTGTTTTAAATCATCTTCAAGTTGTCGAGATGTTTTCGTTTTCTGATTAGACTCTTTTGCTTGTTCTTCTGGTTCCACAGACTTTGCTGCGTGTTGATCTGACTGGTGCACTTGCTGTTTAGGGTTCACTAGTTGCTTATCTGGTTGTTCTACTTGTTTAGCAAATTTTTTTGACTTGTCAGCTTCTTGTTCCAGCTCTTCACTTCCTTTTGTGGCTGTATAGCTCCTTGTTTTGGAGTTTCAGCAATATTCTTGAGGTTTTTTTGAGTTTCAGCAACATCCTTAGGCTCGACCTCTTGTTTTTGTTTCATTTGTCCTGAACTCATAGGCTTTAATACAATTCTTTCATTATTGAACATAAATTGATATGTATTATTCTTTTCACAATAATACACATCTTGGTCATAAAGCCAAGGGCAACCTAATAAGATATGTGTCAGAGTCATAGGAATAACATCACGCCATATAGAATCATTATATCGCCCACGAGAAATAGGAACCAAGCATCGTTTAGTTACCAAAATAGAAGTGCTATTTATCCACACCACCTTGTATGGTTTTGGATGTGGTTCCGTTGGTAGCTTCAACCTTTCAACAATAGCCTTAGAAACAACATTCATGTCACTGTCAACATAAATAATAAGCATCCGAGCTTCAGTTCCACAACGTATTATGGTCTGAAATATTGTATTACACTTCCAATCCTCCTCTTGATTGGGTGCAGCAAGAATACGCCTAACGACAAAAAGAAGAGACGTGTCTTCTTCTAATTCTAGGAGATCATCAGCCAAAGTAGCCTTATCTTTCAACTCATTAGCAGTATTGACTTTGTAGTCAATATGGACTTTGTAATTTGGCTGCATAGTGGATGCTCTAGGGTCAACCTCTCTCAAAGGTGTTTTCCTGGCTTGGGAAGAAAACCTTTTTGTAAGGGGTTACTTCAAACGCTTCTCAATCTTAAAAGCTAATTGCAATGCCTCAACAATTGTGTGAGTTTGTTGTGTAATCATTTGGCTATGAATTTCAACCCTTAATCCTGACTTAAATCGGGCTGAGATTTGTTATGGATCTTCAATTCCTCTATACCAATTTTTGAGGTCTTCAAATTTGTTAATACACTCAACTACTGACATATTACCTTGCCTAAGAGTAGTGAATTTTCAAAGATCTCATCTTCATAACCACAGGGCAAGTACTTTTGTTTTAGCTGCTGCTTCATGTCATCCCATCTAACAATTGAAGGCTGTCTAGCACATCGACAATCATACTATACATCTCTCCACCAGATCTGAGCTTGTCCAATAAATTTCATAATAGCAAAACTGACCCTACTCTCATCGGACATGTCATAACCCTCAAAATAAGTTTCCAAAGAAGCAAGCCAATCTGAAAATACATGGGCATCAATTGTTCTAGAAAAATATGGTACTTCTACATGAAACTTCTTCATTGTGTCTCCAGCCTTATTGCGATAATCAAGTCTCTCATAAGGATTTCTATAAGGATCAAACCTATTGCTTAAATTTCTGCTTTTGTTATGTAACTCTTCAAATCTGTCCGCAATTGTATAGATATAGCTCTGCCTTTTTGGATCTATCATGCTTTCATAGTGCTAATTTGGGCATTGATACCAATTTAATGTAGGATCGTTAAGAAGTTTCAGCACTATACTAGGTTTCTTGATGAATTCTTGAATAAGGATTATTGTTTAAGAGTTTAGGTTAGAAAAAGTATGAATGTTGATGGCTGTTTGGGGGCTGAAATAGGGGATAAATAGAAAATTACATAAATAAAACACTAGGCAATCACACATAGGTCTTCCTAAGCATCACATCTAGGGTTCCTTGGCATCGCCCATTCCAGATTTCTAAAAATTATCAAACTGCCCTTGTTCTAATAGAACTTAATTAAAACTGATCCAACAGCTTCTCAACCTAAAAGACTTAATGCTAATAACTAAAATGACCTATCAAAGGTGCTAAGAAGGCCCGACATCAAAACTAGACCACAATTCTTGAATCTTTGTATATTTAATTTTCTTTTTCCTTGAGCTCTTCCTTGTCTTCATTAGAATTATACAACAAGGTTTATAAAAGTCATGTTATAGGTTATTGTATAATCATTATAATGAGAAAATTATAGTATCTACACCTTTTGGTACGATTCCAATATTCACGGTTTTGAATATTGTGTGTACTATTAGGAACTAAGTGATGTGCATGTGTGTATGATTGTTTTCTTGTTAGGTTGATTTGGTCTTTGGCTTGTGATTTTGGGAATTTAGGTTGAGATTAAAGATGGGGTTTTCTTTCACCAAGCTTTTTAGCTGGCCTTTTTGCCAAGGAGAGCCGTATTCTAATGGTGGGTCTTCATGGGCAAGACTACCATTTTGTAGAAGCTGAAGTTGGGAGAGATTGTCACCACCCTTCCTACCGTTGGTATTCTTTTGCTATATTGTTAACATCCTTTTACAAATTCTTTTGTTCCTTAGAACTTTGCAGGTGGCACTTTTTTTAATAAAAATTAAATAATATATCCAAACATCTGAAAATATATCTATTATGATTTATGATCAAAAAATATTTTAACTTTTCTCTAGCTAAAATAGATAGAAAAATGCTTAGGTTAACTTTCCTTCGAAAATTCGTTTTTGTTTGGGATTTTTAACAGAACAAGATTCTCTCAAATTATTTGGTTGGATGAGTTTGTCATTAGTCCAACAAGCTCAAGTTGTTGCTCTTAAGTAAATCATTCGAAACTTCATTTATAGTGAAGGTCTATACTTCTAGGAATGACTTGGTTTGGGTGCCATTGGAGTTTCCAAGTAGAAGCAATTGAAGATTTGGCTCTAAAAATAAACTTAACTAGTGTTGTGTACCTCATGTAAGATCCTCATAAGGAATTATTGGATGAGAGAACCATGAAGGAGAACTTTAGTCTCTATGGAGTTTGAAAGGATATCAACCCAAAACTCAAACTGGCTTGAGGAATGAAGGTGGGACTGGAAAATTGCGTTCCTGACCAAGAGTGCTGAGCAACACTTTGGTCTTGGATATCAGTGCCAAATGACACTTATGACAATTCGATACCTAAGCTCTGACCTAAAGTGATGTGTGTGTGCTGATTAGCCAATCTTGTTTTGTTAAGCTCTGTATTCCTACAACACCTCCTTGATAGTTGCTAATATGTGTTGGCAAGTTGGGAACACTGTTTTGATGGCTGGAATTGGGTTTTCTCATGTATAGGGATAATTTGGTCCATTTGGGAAGTTAGTTAGGATAAATAGTTGCATGATTATTTAGCATATGCAAGGTATTAGTTTTTCAACATATAGAAGAACTTGTATGAAGGGTTTTAGTCTTTCAACTTCAAGAATTTGGTTTCATAAGTTCATGCTTTGCTAGTCAACTTATATGGAGTTTCTCTTTTCATGTATATTAGTAGTGAAGATGTGGAAAACCTCAAATTGGTTCTTTAAATCCGTGAGAGATCAATGCAGATCTCAAAGCTTTAGGAATCTTGGTAATGCCTTAGGGTTTTTTAATCAATCGGTTCACATGTGCCCTATACCTTCCGTTTTGGATTTTAATTCCTTGTTGTATACCTATTGGCATGACAATTTAAAGTTTTCTATATGAGGAAATGAAATAGTGATATAGATATACTACTTAAACACATGGTATTTCTTAATTTCACTATAAATGCTATGCTATCGAGATACTTAAATCAACAAAGATGGTAATGGTTATCAATTCTTAGGTGGATTTATGCTACATTTAGTTGCATGCATTCACTACAAGGTCTGAATTATTAGCACTGCAGTTTTTTTTAAAAATTTACAAAAAATAGAATTCTTCGAGGACTTTTTAGGGTCACTCCTAAAACATTTGATCCATGAACAGGTGTGTTAACGCTGTAGCATGATGATGGCAGTAAAGTTACTATAACAAAGTTTCAATATAAAATATTTGGGGTTTGGATGATGATTGTTAGTTCTACTAGAGGATCATCGAATGAGGACACTCATGCAGCTTTAATACTTTATGTCAATATGCCTGCTAACTTTGGTAGCCGTTGCAATCCTACTGCACATTAACCAGATAGAAAATGGTAGCCCATTAAGTGCCCGTTTGTTTTAGCTTTTAGGGGCTAAAACACATATTTGTTTAAAAGCTGGACAAAAATTACCATTTGGTTTAGCAGAAACGCAACTTTTGGGTAAAGTTGGGTTTTGGGCCAAGGCATAAAACACGCAAGCCAATTATGGAGCTTTGGAGGTCCATAAACAAAAGTCCATGCGCAATTTGAAGCTATCCGTTGGGCTCTTCCGAAAATTACCAAATTACCCTTGATAAATCATCAGTTCTCACACTGTCCCTCATTCCTCTCATCTCATCTCTCTACTTTGCCCTGAAGCCCTGAAGCTCACTAACGCCTCTCAGCTAAGGAAAAAATTAATAATAACAAATTTTCAAATCCAAACACAAGAAAATTTATAACAAATTCCCAAATCTGCTAAGGAAAAAAATAATAATAACAAATTTCCAAATCCAAACACACAAAAATTTATAACAAATTCCCAAATCAGCTAAGGAAAAAAAAAAAAAAATCCCTTGCAAATTAGGATTCCTCAAAATGCAAAACAAAAAAACATCAAAATATACCAAAATCTTTCAAATGGAGTTTTGTGGACGGATGAGTTCTTGACAATGGATGAGTAATTGGGCATCCCACACAAGGGTTTCTTGCGGTAGCTCTGTGGACGGATAAGTTCTTGCAGAGAAAAAAAAAGAAAAAGAAAGAAAGAGGAAGAGGAGAGCTCTGTGGAATGTTCTTGAGTATGGACGAAGTGGCTAGAGGAAATGGCTGGGAAAAAGAGTGGAAAAAGGAAAAAAGGAAAAGAGTAATACGTGGGTGGAGGAGAAAAAAAGAGTGGGAAAAAAAAAGAAAAAAAAAGGAAAAAAGAAGGAAATGCAATACGTGTGCGGAGGAGAAAAAAAGAGGGAAAGAAAAAGGAAAAAAGAAGTAGAAGGAAATGTTATCATAATATTTTCACAATAAAATTTAATATTGGAGAGAAAAAAATAATTTTTATAGAGAGAGAAAAAAATAATTTTAATAGTACGTTCAAATTAAAATTAGTATAAATTTTTATCACAATATTTTCAGAATAAATCTTAAGTGGTAAGTTATTATTAGCTAATATTGGTGAGAAAAAAATAATTTTTATAGAAAGAGAAATTTTTTTTTAATAGTATGCTCAAATTAAAATCAGTATCAATTTTTATTACAATATTTTTACAAAACTTTCACAATAAATCTTAAGTGGTAAGTTATTATTAGCTAATATTGGTGAGAAAATAATAATTTTTTTTAGAAAGAGAAAAAAACAAATAATTGTAATAATACGTTCAAATTAAAATCAGTATCAATTTTCACAATATTTTTACAATACTTTCACAATAAATCTTAAGTGGTAGCCTGTAGGCTATTATTAGCTAATATTGGTGTGAAAAAATAATTTCACAATATTGATTTAAGTATGAAATAAACTCCCTTATATATACGTTGTCCTTTTTGGTACTTTATCCCTCAAACTACCACTTTTATAAGTGCTAGCCAAACACTTAACTTTTTCAAAAAGCATTTTTTAATAGCTTTTACCAAACACTCAGTTTTTTGAAAATGCATTTTTTCATTATGCACTTTTTGAAAACTCCACATTTTCATTATGTATTTTTACAAAAAGCTGAACCAAACTCACCCTAAAGCATAGTGTGTTTTCTATATACAACTCTATTGATATATGTTACAAAATTTCATCTAGATCAAATTGTTTTGTGTAGGATGGAAAAGCCCTTCATTGGAGGGACCATTTGGGTTTGTCCTTTGTTTTAAACATTTCATTTCCTGTATTTATTTGTGTTTTTTCTAATAATGTTTGCAGTTAGTTTTATTGATACAATGCTTCACATGCACCCTTTCCCTTACCTAGTGGATTTTTAATCAATTTTTGGGTGGCATTGCAAGAATGAAGCATAACTCTGTGGTCATTAATTTAGATAGAGATACGGAATCATTAGGAATTGCTCCTAATATCTTTGGCAGGAACAGTGACTGATGGCAATGGTACCTTGGTTTCTAGGCTTGATTATGATGAATTGACTATTCTTTCCTCCATTGTGGATTATCTTTCAGTGTGTGGATGCATTCAAATTCTTTTCAGTGTTAGTGAATGCTCAAGTATTTTGTGTACAAATGACTCTCTTTCAATGGCATCATGCTCGTGCTTTGAAGCCCATTGGGAATTTGGTGAATGCTTAGGTTTTTAGGGTGCCAGTCTTATATTAAGTAGTTTTGGTTACATCTCTATGGTTAAGGATGTTTATGAAATTTTACATAAACAAAAGTTATGTCCCAAATGTGAGGAGAGCATGTATTATACTGCACCAACAACAATTTTGTAATACCAGCACTTGCTTTTAGTACTTTGAGCCGATTGGTGGTTCTCAAGTACGTCCAACATTCATATTCATAAATTAAAGGTTGGCCTTTTAGTTGTGGGTGCATTGTTAAGCAAAGGTTTTTTTTTGGGTAAACAAGTGGACCTTTTTGCCATTTTGAAACATGGATAGAACTTAGATACAATTTCTTAGACGTTGTGCCTTATGTTCCCCAATTAAATTCACATATGTGGCTGGCTTAAATTTATCTGTTGGAGAAGATACCAGCTTTTGTGTTGCTTGATCAATGTAATTACATGATTGATTTTGATTAATGAACGGTGAACCTAAGGTATCTAAGGAACAGAAGAATTGTACAGTAAGTTTTGCTCTTAAAACATTATGCATCTATACGGGAAACTTAAGTAAATGTTGCCAAAGGTGATCACCCAGTTAGAGCTAAGATGGGATAGAACTGCATCACTTTGGTCTGTTAAGGGCTTGAAGACATGATGTTGATGGCCCACAGTGTTGAAAATGTGACAATGACAGCCACTAATGGTTCGCATTGTTATACACCAATTATTATATACTTTGTAAGATTCTCAAAGTTTAATAAAGTATCTATAAATGGTTGGATTGGAGCATAATATAGCCCTTAGTCCTGACAATGGTGCAATTGTGCATGGTTTGTGGACTTGGAGATAAAATGCCCTTATGCTCTCTTAACATTAGCTAACCTCTGCATCCTCCGTTAGATTAATATAATAAATTAACCAATAAAGTTTTTTTTTTCTTTTCATTATAATAGTATTAATTAAGCTCATATATTAGTCAATATATAAAATAATTTTTTTTTTTATCAAATGAAAAACAAGAAAAGAGAAAGAAAGAGAAATGTTATGTTCACAAAATTTTTACGATACTTTTACAAAAAATTCTAATTGATAGGTTGTTAGTTGTTACTAACTATTATTGGTGAACGAAAAAAAGTAATTTTAGTTGTGGGTTCCAATCAAAATGAATAACAACTTAACGTCTAGAATTTGTTGTGAAAATGTTGTAACTATAGCATTTCTCAAAAAATAAAAATAAAAAGAGCAATACACAAAAATTTCTTAGCATTTTTCATAACAATTGAGTTAATAAACTTTAACTAGTTCTTATTTGGGTCCTCTACTAACATTGCTTTTTTACTTATCAGTTACCATTGTCAATTTGCCACACATCAACATGTGTGAAAAGATTTGACAAATTTTTTGTGTCTATAGACTTTCTCAACCAAAAAAAAATTCTACATGGTTTATTTTAATTAGTAATTTTTCATCTAAAACAAGATAATAGAGTTTAAGTAAGATTTAAATTTTTATATAAAAAAATCATAGTTAAATATATAAAAGGACCCCAATTCATTTTTGCATTAGGCCTCTAAATGCATCAAGCCACCCTTATATGCAATCCCCTCATCTCACACTTAGTAATTTTGAACTCATGATGTCATATATATCATGAGACTTTAAGAACCACTTAGCCAACCCTTTGGGTTGATAGTTACAGTTTGAAATCTATATGTTTTGTTTTGAACTTTGAAATACTGGGAGGTCTCAGTCAAAACTATAGCCTAGACTCTAGAATCCTTATGTATTATTTTTATATTTTAGCTTATTCACTTATTTTATTAACTCAATTGGAATATTTTGATATTTCCAATTAAAATGTCAAGTTTCAAATCTTCCTCTGACTATCAAATTAAAAAAAAAAAAAACATTTTTTAAAGTATGATGATACATTATAATTTTTTTTATCAACTCTAAGCAAATAAATAAATAAACCTTTTAGTAAAAAACTAATCCAAATGAACTACTAAACTTTAAATAGGTGCGGACTTGAATTCTATAAATAACCAAATATTATTGAGATAAGTATCTATGGTGTCTCGTCATAATTAGTTGAATGAAATTTAAAATAAAATTAGTCAAAAGTTTTGTAATTTAATGGTATTTTTCTCTCTTCCTTCTAAGAAGAATTATGGTTAGAATTCACCCTCCTTTACTATTGTAAATATTAAATTATCAAAAAATTAAAAATAATATAAGATGCAGAGCTGAACACTAATATCCAACAACACCGATAAACAACACGAAATGAGCTATCTGGCTTCAGCATGCTCTTTCCCCTTGTGAAGTCTGGCAGTCTGCAAACACATTTTTACGTAACATTACTAGCAACAGGAAACGGAATATTTTTAAAGTAGTAAATATTAAAGATATTGCATTTTAGCATTTATTCTAACAATGATATTAGAAAAAGAGATAATAAATGATCCTACTTCAAGATGCTTCATTAATTGTCAAAGTTGCAATCAATTTTTTAAGTTATAGCCCAACCACATCAGTGCATAATGGCAATCAGAGCTGGAACATAGAGGTGTACATGGCAATGATAACAATTTTTTGCTATATGTTTTCATATTACCGTCACATTTCACGGCTTCAAACCAAACCTACAAACATGACACACTTATGTGATAGTGTATTTGCTAAAAGCTTCTGAAGAAAGATTTTTCTTTAATGGGTATGAATCATATGAAGCACACTCAATCAAAATCAAGAGAAACAGAAAAATACGTATATGTAATATCTAAGCTTCTAAACACATATAACTACAGCAGCAGATTCCCTGAAGTTACAAAAACACTCATAACTAGTTGCACCCAAATTAGCATTTCTTTCCTAATCTCTGAAACTGTGCATAAGTACAAGAAATTTAACTTTTAATCCAAATGCTTTAGTTGAAATTTAGAAGTGACTGCTCATTGTTAATTAAAAAAATATATATTTGCATTATCTTCAGCATGCAATAATAATGTTCACAGTGCTGAAATAAAGGACAAAGTTTTATGAGGAAAAACATAATGCATAGACAGCAATCATGACAAGCAAGGCACCTGATATATCCACAGATTGATTTATTGATGTACTTCCTCTACTACTGGTCCACGCAGAGCAGTCAAAGCAACCTGAAACTTTTAACAGCTTTAAATTGAGATTACCATGATTATTAGTTCTCCATGGAGAATAAATACCAGAAGGCATCACACACCTGTTCTTCATGCTTCATGGGAAATTTGCCATTTGGACGGAAGACATATGCCCCAGAAGTCTGAAAAATAACTCGGAAAGGCATAATTCAACGACTCTTTCAACTTTTAAGTCATGCAATTTCAGAACATAAATAAAAGAGAGGTTGAGAGAGATATGTAACACAAGATAAACTAACGTGTACCTGAGGATCTGTCACTTCCATCATATCCAGAGTAATAACTGTAAGATTGTTCAACTGATATCCTCAACTTTCAAAAATAATGACTAAGTGCATTAGCTACAGAATCATTCATTTTCCTGCTTTCTTTCTGTTTTTTTTTTAAATTTTTTTTTATAAAATGCAGCAACAACAAAAAAATTAACCGAATTTTTAATATTAGAACAAAAAGTTTCAAAAAAAATTTAATTTTTAGTTTAAAATTTTAAATTTAACAGAATTTTTAAGGCATAATTGCACTTTTTATCATTACATTTTGGGTCAATTCTATTTTGATTCCTACATTTTCATTTTATCCTTTTTAGTCTTGAAAACGAAAAACGCGTTCCATTTTAGTCCCTACTATCATCTCACAAATGGAAATTGCTCTCTCTCTCTCTAAACCTTGGCCAAAAACCCAGCCCTCTCTCTCTCAACCTTGACCAAAAACTGAACTCTCTCTAAACCCATGGCCAAAAACCCAGCTCTCTCTCTCTCTCTCTCTCATCCATGGCTATATGTGGTTTTTTTTGTTCATCGATTTGGGATTTGGGTTTTGAGTTTTCTGTTTGGTTTCTCAGAACGCATAAGAACATCTGGGTTGAGTTTTGTGTTTGGGGCCAAAAAATCTGGGTTTGAGTTTCATCTTTGCGTAATTGTTGAATGTCTTTAAGTTTTTTCTATGTAATTGGTGAAAAAAACTGGGTTGAGTTTTGGGTTTGGGTTCCAAAATTTTGTCTATGTAATTGTGGGCATCTCTTTGTGTTTGTGGGTTATGATTTTGTTGATCTGGGTTTTCACCTTGTTCAGATTTGGTTGTAATTGTTGCATTCATGGGTTGTTGTTAGCCCTTATGGTGTTTGATAAATTTTCTCAATGAACAAAGGTAATTGATTCCCTTGTCTATAGTATTTTCATCTATCTCCATTTGATTTTGAATGCAATTACAAAATCCAATTTTTTTGGACTTAGCGTCAAATTCAAAGCCCAACTTAAGATTTGTTTTGTTTCTTTTCTGTGTTTGAGAGAGAGAGAGAGATGAAGAGAGAGAAACCAACGAATTACCAGATCTAAATTCAAGTTTTTTTATTTTTATTTTATTTTATTTTTTATAATTTGGTTTATGTATATATGTGGATTGATTTTGTTTTGTACAATATTCATTTATGATTTTTCTAGGTTTAATTTTCTTGTGTTCTTGTGTTTGATTTTCTGGGTTTGTATGATTTTTTGTGGGTTGTGCTCTTCTGTGTTCTTGATGAAGAGGATGCTAGATCTAAATTCACGTGTTTTTATTTATTTTTAATTCTTTTTTTTTCTTTTCCTTTTTTTGTTAAATTTCTAAAATTCTGACATGGATCTGACATGGCATTTATTAAATAACAAATAAATTTTTTAATTATTATTTTAAGGACAAAGTTTAGTAACAAAATTGTTTATAGCTTAAAGCTACAAACTCATTTAATAAAATAAATATTACAACAACGGTGGATTTGTCAAAATTCATTTCCAATAAAAAGATATTGAGTGAGTTTATAACCTTAAGTTACAAACAATTTTGTAACTAAATTTTGCTCTTAATAGTCACGTTAACATTTAATGTGTCAGTACTATGCTCCGTTTGTCATGTTAAACATGTTTAAAAATTAAGTCTAAAAGACTCGAGATGTTAATTTGCTAAATAGTTTAGAAACCTTACTAACTAATGAAATTATTTGGAGATTGGTGTTAGTTTGTAATTTTAGTTGATATTGCAACTTATTAGGTACAATGTATGAAAGACTAGAACCACCTACTCTCACTTACGGGCGTGCGAAAAACTGAATGGACCGACTGAAATTTTGAATTTTGGTCGGTTTTCTTTGATTTCGGTTTTTAAATTTCAATGTTTTTTTTTGTTTTTGGTTTGGTGGTGGTGCTGGATATTTTTGCCCTGAAATTGACCTAACGAAATCGATTATATATATAAAATTACCTAACCTTAGCACATTACTGATTAGCGTAGTGGTGTTATAAGTGTGTTTTGGCCAACTGAACCAAAGTTCGAGCCTATTAGCTGATATAAATACCACATTTCAGCCAACCCCTTCCCCAATTATATTTTTATGCTCCCTCACCACACCGTTAACTTATTAGCCTGGTGGGAAATGTCTATCCCCTGAGCAGCACAACCAACCCGACCACTTTTGTCTCTTGATAAGCTCAGAAAAAAATTGGACAAAAAAAGGCCAATTGATGCCCTGTCACTCTCAGTAGCTTAGTTCAAGGAAACTGTCCTCACAACCGAACCGATTCTCTCTCTCTCTCTCAATTCGCAAACTCTATCTTTTCGTTCTGGTTTCCGCTGCCGAATTGTTTGCTGGATCTTCAGGAAAATGGGTACGCTTCTTCGTTCTTCCCACGCTTGCTTTCGTTCTTATTGTTATTCTACTCTTACTGCTGCTGCTACTACTTCTACTAGTATTGCTAGTGCTAAAAAAACCCCGAATCACAATCACAATCAAAATCAATTCTTGAAATCTGTTAGAGATCAGTGCAAATCTAGAAGCTTTACGAATGTTGATCATGCCTTAGACCTGTTTGATAAAATGCTTCACACGCGCCCTTGGCCTTCCATTTCCGATTTTAATCACGTGTTGGGTGGCATTGCAAGAATGAAGCATTACCCAGTAGTCATTTCTCTAATTAAACGAATCGAATCATTCAGAGTCTCTCCCGATGTTTATACTCTTAATATTTTGATTAACTGCTTCTGCCATCTAAACCGAGTAGATTTTGGATTTTCTGTCTTGGCAACAATTTTGAAACTTGGTTATCACCCAGACTCTGTTACTCTAAACACCCTTGTGAAGGGTCTCTGTCTTCAAGGTAACATTGCTGGAGCTGTGAAGTTGGTAGAATATATGGAGAAGAAAGGGTATCAACCCGATGTATTTACTTGTGGAACAATACTAAATGGTGTGTGTAAGATTGGGCAGACTAGTATGGCAGTTAGGTTGCTTAGGAAGATGGAAGAAGGGAATTTTGAGCTTGATCTGACAGTGTATAACACAATCATTGACAGTTTATGTAAGGATAGGTTGGTAACTGAGGCCTTGAACCTTTTCACTGAAATGATGAGTAAAGGCATTCAGCCGGACCTTTTCACTTACAATTCCTTAATTCAAGGCCTATGCAATTTCAGCCGGTGGAGAGAGGCTACTACTCTGTTGAATGAGATGGTGCGAAGGAAGATCATGCCAGATGTGTATACCTTCAATATATTGGTGGATACACTTTGCAAAGAGGGAATGCTGAAGGAGGCAAAAGAAGTTTTTGACGTGATGATTGAAAGAGGAATTAGGCCTGACACTATCACTTACAATTCTCTAATTGATGGTTACTGTTTGCAAAACAAAATGTATGATGCAGTCAAAACATTTAATATGATGGATGAGAGGGGTTGTTCACCTGATGTGTTTAGCTATAACATATTAATCCATGGATATTGCAAAAACAAAAAAATTGATGAAGCAAAGAGTCTCTTTGATGAAATGTCCAACAAGGGAGTGGCTCCCAACTTTGTGACTTATAGCACTCTTATAGGTGGGTTTTGTCAAGTGAAGAGACCCCATTTTGCACTAGTCCTATTTCATAAGATGCAGGCACGTGGCCAACTTCCAAGTCCCCAAACCTATGCTATCTTGTTGGATGGCCTTTGTAAGAACAAAAAAATTGGGGAGGCGTTGGCATTGTTTCAAGAGATGGAAGACAAAAAGTTGGACCACAATATTGTGTTTTACAACATTTTGATTGATAGTATGTGCAATGCCGGGGAACTTACAACTGCAAGAGAAATCTTTAATAGTCTTCATGCAAAAGGATTGCAACCTAATGTTCGGACTTGCAATATAATGATCAAAGGGTTTTGCAAAGAGGGGCTAATTGATGAAGCAAGTGAGTTGCTAGAGAAAATGGATAAGAACCATTTCTCTCCTGACAATTGCACCTATAACACAATAATCCAAGGGTTGCTGCAACAGAATGAGACAACAAAGGCTATGGAACTTATTAAGATAATGGTTGACAAAGGTTTTTCAGCAAATGCAACCACTGCATCTATGTTGGTTGACTTGCTATCTGCAAATCCAGCAGATAAGGCACTTCAAGAATTACTTATTAAGACTGTGCCAGTCAATCTATAGGGTGTATGTATATTTGTTGGAGGTGGTTATTTACTTTTTATGAAGTGATGTTTCTTTTCATATCATTGATGTTTTTTCCCTTTCAATATATATATATATATATATATATAAATCTGTAATTAAATAGGTTTTATTTGAAGTGAAGATTTGGATGGCCCTCACAAGGAGTTATTGGATGGGAGGAGAACTTTACTCTTTATGGAGTTGTGATAGATACAAAATAGGTCTTGGGAACCATATCACACATGAACAATGCGACTAGCTCTCCTAAAATTAGAAGTGTTATGTCAATAACATTTTTACAACAAATCATAAGTGATAACTTATTATTAGTTTTAATTTGAATTTACTACTTAAATTGCTTATTTGTTCACTAGTAACAACCAATAATAACTTGCCACTTAAGATTTGTTATGAAAGTGTTGTGGACATAGCTTTTTTCCTCCTAAAATAGCCATAAAAGTTGTACCATGAAAGAAATAAACTTTAATTTGATTCTATTTCAATCATTTATATATTCTATTGTTTTATAAACTTCAATTTGAATTGTCCAACATGGGAGTGGCTCCCAATTTTGTCACTGCAGTCTTATATGTGGGTTTTGTCGAGTGAAGAGACCTTAGACTGCACTAGAGCTATTCCATAAAATGTAGGCTTGTGGCCAACCTCCAGATCCCCAAACCTTTGCTATATTGACAGATAACCTGTGTAAGAATAAACAAATTGTTGAGGCAATAAAAATGTTTCAAGGGATGGAAGGCAAAATGCTGGGCAACGATATTGTGATTTACTGCATATTGATTGACGGTTTGTGTAATGCTGGGAAACTTACAGTTGCAAAAGAACTATTTTATAGTCTACTTGTGACAGGATTACAATCCAATGTTCAAACTTACACCATAATTCTCAAAGGGCTTTGCAAAGAGGGACTAATTGATGAAGCGAGTGAGCTGCTTGAGAAAATGGATGGGAACGGTTGTACCCCCAATGATCACACATATAACACAATCATCTAAGGGTTATTGCAATGCAATGAGACATCAAAGGCAATGAAATATCTCAATAATGATTGACAAGGGTTTTTCCAGAAAATGCGATGGTTGCAACCATGTTGGTTGACTTGCTGTCATCTAATTAAGTAGATAAGAACATTAAAGAATAGCTTCATAAGTTTGTGTGAAGGTTTTTTAACTTCTCCAGATCAAGGACTAGCTTCATATTTGTACCCATCGCTTGTCAATCTGTAAGCAACATGTATTTTTTATTTTAATTTTTTGGAGTAAATTTTATATTTTTTACAAGATGAACTTTCTTTTCATTTTTATATGGAAGATTGATCGTTCTTTTAATTGTTCTATCTTTTGTTGAGATTTCATTGTGCACTCATGTTGTTGCTTTCGACCTATTTTCATGGATAGTTATTTCAAATTTTTGTCTAATGTAAAGTTAATGCGAAATATATTTGTTTTAAAGTTTGGCCTTCTCTGTGGTCATACATCCATTAGGTAGTGAAATAAACGTTAATATATGTATATTATGCTTAAATTAAGTGTTGGAGTTGCGTGTTGAATGTTACAATAAAAATATAATTATGCTTAAATGTAAGGTGTAGTGAATAACTTCTATTTTTATGCTGAATTTGTCTTAGTTTCACATGCTTTCCTGAACTGTATTGACACTAGACTTGGGAATTGGAACCAATTTAGATTAGTGTAGTTTGAAACACTTTTGAACTTAATGAAGTAGCTTTTTTGTCCACTGACTTGAAGATTTGCAACTTAATGTGTGGAGACTGTGGGATACAAGAACACCAGCTTCACTGTCTGGGATGTCGGGGGCCAGGACAAGGTATGTGATCTTAGTATTTAAGTTTCATAACAACTGAAAGTTTAAGCATAAATGTGAAATCAGGAAAATATTGTTAATTATATCATGTTTCTGTAATATTTATGTGCACCTAGTTTCTTTAGTGCTTATGAACGGTCTTGTGCTGACTAGATATTGAACCATTAGCACACAACAAATTCATAAGGTAAATCTACTAGCTACTTTCTGATTCATTTTTTCCTTGTCTATTTAAGGCAAAGCTATTCAGCTTGTGGCAGACATTTCAGACAAGTATCTGATAACTTGTGTTTAGTTGTTGTTGGTTATTATCTGCATATGTTTGTCCTTGTGCTAATTAGATGCTTGTCCATTAGCACGCAACATAAAGATAATGTATGTACATTATTTTGAGCAACCTTGTCTTTTAGTTTCTTCCTTAGTTTTAAGAGGAAGTATGTTTTTGTGTTGGTCATTCATGATTTATGTGCTAATTGATGGTTTTGTGTTGATTAGTTATTCCATCAGCACATAACATATTCATAAGCTACATTGAATGCCACATTGTATTTTCAGTTTTTCCTTATTTTATGTGAGGATAGCTATTCATGTTGTGGCGTACATAGTCTATACACACAATTATATATATGTATACATACATACATACGCAATTAGGCACGTGTATACTTGAATGGTTGTATGTTTGTATTATGCATTAGTTGGTTGACATAGGTACTATTCACATTTTGAAAATGGCAAGCTTATGGGTGATCCATTGTTATTAATGTGTTGTTGGTGATCCACCAAGTTAAATTTATTGAGAGCTATACTTTCCCTTAGGCATTATTGTCTGTCCATTTTCTAAGTCTTGTATGGTGCATGTACAGATTTGACCTTTGTGGAGACATTACTTCCAAAACACTCAAGGGCTTATCTTCGTGGTTGAGGCTAGGGATGAGCTGCATCAGATGTTGAATGAGGTAACTAAAGGCTTCATCTTGTTGTAAACTGAGTGGAACCTGTAATGTTGTAGTTTAATTAGATCTTGGAAAAGGTTATTGATTTTTTTATGTTACTAGCCTATTAGAAACTAACACAATTAAACATAATTAACAATTCACACAATTAGTTGGATCATTTTATTATTGACATTGCTTTGTAATACTATTAGTCTCTGAAGTATTCTAATTCAACTGTTTTGGTATTAATAACATATATACCCCGTGTACATCTTACTGCCAATAGCTCATTTTACTTACCATCTCTCAGTTTTGTTTAAAATTTTCTTGTGCACAATAATATTGCTGGTTGAATGCCTAGGATAAATTGAGGGAGGCTGTGCTGCTTGTATTTGCAAACAAGCAGGATCTTCCAAATGCCATGAATGTTGCTGAAATAACTGATAAGCTTGGTCTTCATTCCCTCCGTCAACGCCACTGGTATATTAACACATGCACACACACTCACACACTCTCTCTCTCTCTCTCTTGTTTTGCCCTATGCATAGGAAATTTGGTATTCACTGATTGGGGCCATTACTTTGGGTTCTATTTCAGGTCTATCCAGAGCACGTGCCACTTCAGGGGAAGGGCTGTAGGAGGGACTAGACTAGCTTCCCAACAATATTGCTAACAAGGTTAGGCTCTATTGCTGCATGCAACGTAAGTGATAATCTTCGATATGGTTATGGGCTAGTTTATTAATATTTTCTATTTGGTTCTTGTAGGCTTAGGAGATCCGTAAATCTTCATTTACTTTTTTGGGCTGCAATCTCTGTCAAAGGGGATTTTGTCGTTATGTGGTGTTTATGCATTTTACATTTGATATTGTCTTGAGAATGTATCTTATTGATTAGATCATTGTTACAATATGATAGAAATTGACATTTGCCTTGTAGATTCTAAATAATTCATGGTAGAAGAAGCAAGTGAGATATTTGAGAAAATGGATGGGAGCGGTTGTTCACTTGACGATCGCACATATAACACAATAATCCAAGGTTTATTGCAACACAATGAGACATCCAAGGCAATGAAATATCCTGAAATAATGGTTGACAACGGTTATTTTGCAGATGTGGCAGTTGCAAGCATGTTGGTTGACTTGCTGTCATCCAATCAAGTAGATGAGAACATTCAAGAATTTCTCCAAAAGCTTGTGTGAAGGTTTTTTAGTATCTCAACATCAAGGACAAGTTTCATATTTTACCCATCACATGTCAATCTTTAAGTGATGTGTATTCATTTCATGATTTTTCTATTTCATTTATGCATGCATGGTTGTTTGTACCTGTTCTATCTTTTGTTGCGATTTCATTGCGCACTCATGTTGTTGCTTGGAAGTTGGAACCCATTTTACTGGATAGTTGTTTCAAAATTTTTTTTTTTGATCTAAATTAATGCTAAATATTGTCAATACAAAATTAACAGAATGGTTTAGTCAATGTGACATTTACGATTTAAAGTAAATGAAATGAATTGGAAACTCCCACCTTGTGATCATATAGCTGAAGAATAGTTCATATGTTAGTGATTAATTACATTTCATGGAGCTATTGTAATTTCATTTTGTGGTACGTACGAGGCTAACTTGGGTTAGGTTTCTTAGTTTTAGTTAGTGATGTTATGCTTAAAGAAAACCAATATTTTTGAAATACACAAGGTTAACATAGTGATGTCATGTTTGGTCAAGTATAAGATAGATAATCCCATAGGTCTTGTGATATATACAACAAGGTTTATAAAAGTCGTGTTGTAGGTTACTGCAAAATCATTATAATGAGATATTTATTGTACCTGCACCTTCTGGTCTAATTCCAATATTCACGGTTTTGAGTATTGTGTGTACTATTAGGAAGTAGGAACTAAGTGATGTGAATGTATGTATGAGTGTTTTCTTGTTAGGTTGATTTGGTCTTTGACTTGTGATTTTGGGAATTTATCTTGATATAAAAGATGGGGTTTTCTTTCACCAAGCTTTTCAACTGGCCTTTTGCCAGGGAGATGCATATTCTAATAGTGGGTCTTCATGCAGCGGGCAAGACTACCATTTTGTACCAGCTGAAGTTGGGAGAGATTGTGACCACCCTTCCTACCATTGGTATTCTTTTTCTATATTGTTAACATTTTTTTTATTATATAAAGTGCTGCTTGTCTGTAGTTATAGGTAGTTGGATTTTACAAATTGTTTTGTTGCTTAGAATTTTGTAGGTGACACTTATTTTCATAATAATTAATTAATTTATCCAAACATCTGAAAATGTATTTATAATAATTTATGATTAAAAAATATTTGAACTTTTCTCTAGCTAAAACAGAAAGACAAATGCTTAGGTTAACTTTCCTTTAAAAATATGTTTTGTTTGGGATTTTTAACCGAACAAGATTCTCTCAAATTATTTGGGTCGGATGAGTTTGTCATTAATCCTGGCTCAAGTTGTTGCCCTTAATTAAATCATTCAGAACTTCATTTATGGCAAAGGTATATACTTCTAGGAATGACTTGGTTTGGGTGTCATTGCAGTTTCCAAGTAGAAGCAATTGAAAATTTGGCTCTAAAAATAAACTTAACTAGCATTGTGTACCTCATGGTAGATTCTCATAAGGAATTGTTGGATGAGAGAATTATGAAGGAGAACTTTAGTCTCTATGGAGTTTGAAAGGAACTCAACCCAAAACTCAAACTGGCTTGAGGAATGAAGGCAGGACTGGAAAATGGGTTCCTGGCCAAGGTACCACTCACATCACATTGTTTATCGGAGACAGCAATTATTATATACTTTGTAAGATTCTCAATGTTTTGATCTAAATTGGATAATTGACACCATTGAATTGAAATGATTTTTTAACGTATTATTGATCACCTAATAAAGTATCTAGAAATGGTTGGATTGGAGCATAATATAGCCCTGAGTCCTGACAATGGTGCAATTGTACAAGGTTTGTGGCCTTAGAGATAAAGTATGCCATTGTGCTCTCTTAACATTAGCTAACCAATGCATCCTCCATTAGATTAATATAATAAATTAATAATATCTCCGCCTATGCTTTACATGCATTACCAATGCCAAAGATGCTGTTTTCATTTCCATTCATAATTTATTTACTTTTTTTGAATATCATAAGAAATTGCTTTTTTTTTTTTTTTTGGGTATCGGCGACTAATTTGAAGAGAATTAGTTTAGAAATTTTTTTAGTCTGTTGATCTGATGTAGTAACAAACTTCGGGTCATCTTCTGCACTTATCAGTGTTGATGGTTACGAGCAGTTGGAGCTAAAATCAGTAATATATTCAATCATAATGGTTTCTACATAGTTCTAAAAAAATTCCAGTGTCATCCCATAAGGTTTCACAGAAAAAATATGTCCTTGTACTTGGAAAGAATTCATGGAACCATTCTGAAATATTTTGAATTCTCCAGGTCAGCACCTGCAGAGTAGTTTGCAGTATTCCCAGTTGAAATCAAGGGAAATGATGTTTCATTGAAGTTGAAGCTATTAATGGAGAGGCCCTTCTTAGATAATTCAAAGAATTAGTATGGTACTGATAAAGAATACTCTTTTGAATGGCTATCTTTTGCATGGAATAGCTTCAATTGAAAGCTGACAGTGCACACTTGTCCATTGCCAAACAAACTTGGGCAACAAATTTCCTGTCAAT
This sequence comes from Castanea mollissima, assembly GCA_014183005.1. Lineage (NCBI taxonomy): Eukaryota > Viridiplantae > Streptophyta > Magnoliopsida > Fagales > Fagaceae > Castanea > Castanea mollissima. The sequence continues at coordinate 3,083,598 of JACAVU010000004.1, forward strand.
GATGCTGGTGGCAACAGCTAATATCCAAGGTGCATACTTGGAGAGGATTAATGTCTGAGGCCCTAATTTTCCAGTCAAACTTGAAGTCAGGATGCATTTTCCAATGGCATGGAAAGACGCAGAGTGGCAGGTTGAAACCGAGGGACATAGAAGTAATATCAATTCTATCAGCCAGGATGTTTGCCAAGGGGCATCCAAATGACCTGCAAACTAACACAGATTTTGTTGAGAGCTAGTGATTGTTTACCAAAGAAGTTGGGAGAGAGGAGTTGAAGGTTTTGCTAAATTTTTGGCAATTATGACTACCACAGAAATATCTTTCCTTCAAATCGTATAGAACCTAATAAATGTAAGGAATTGTGCTTAAATTTTTCTCTTAAAACATTATGCATCTGTTGGGGAAGCTTTGTTGTATTAAAGAAAATTTATTAGACATTATTAGAACTTAGTTTAAAGCTGACTAGGTTTGTTTGCAAAGTTAATCTCAAAAAAGAAAAAGCAAAAAAGGTTTGTTTGCAAAGTGGATGTGGGTTCAAGGTTTTATTAAAGCTTTCCATAAAAATATAAGTATTTTTAGGGAAATAATTTCTATTTTATATTATTCTAATTATTTTATATATTTATATATGGAAAAAGTTTGGCAACAAAATTGGTTGTAACCTAGAGCTATAACTCCACTCAATATCATTTTATTGGATGTGAATTTTGACAAACATTATTTTATATTATTCTAATTATTTTATTCGTTTTTGCTTTTGAGGTTTCTCATAGATCTGTTACATCTAGGACCTTTTGGGATGTAATTTGTCAGAACCCATTTTGATTTTTGTTCCATAGAATGTTTTGTGTTCGTAGAAAATTGATGAAACATGAATCAGTGGCTGTCTTCCATAAAAATTTTATCTTTATTATTTATAAATAATAGGTCTTTTTAAAAATATCATCTCTTTTTTTCATAGATTTGATTCATGGTGTAAGATACATATGGTTATTGATGGGTGCAAATATTTGTGTTTTAGATGGGTTTGGTCAATGAGAATTGTATATGATCTCATTTTTGAGATAAAGTTGTTTCTTTTAGATCTTTGGTAATTTAATTCTGTGATATATGTAGACTGTTGGGCTAATTTGATTTAGGTTTCTTAGGTCAATGCTTGAAAAATATCATATCATAACTATGAGTTGATAAACAAGACACTTTATACCATACAGGTTGATGTAGAAGTCATTATAATCATGGATTTGAATATTGTGTGTATTATACAATCAGGAGTTATGTGATGTGTATGTAGGTAGGTATGAGTTCATTTATGTTAGATTAATTTGGTATCTGACTTTAGAATTTTGGGGATTCAACTTGAGATAAAAGATGGGGCTGTCTTTCACCAAGCTTTTCAGTCGGCTCTTTACCAAGAAGGAGATGCAGCTGGTAAGACCACCATTTTGTACAAGCTCAAGCTTGGAGAGATTGTGACCACCATTCCTACAATTGGTATACTTTTTCTATTTCTTTCAAAATTGTTTGGTTGTATAGATGTGCTGCTAGTTTGTAGCTAAAGGTAGTTGGATTTTACCTTTTTTTTGTTGCTTGGCATTTGATTTTTGCAATTGATACAATTTGCATTTTACTCAGGTTTCAATGTGGAGACTAGAATACAAGAACATCAGCTTCATTGTATGGGATGTCGGGGGCCAGGACAAGGTATGCGATCTTAGTATTTAAGTTTCATAACAACTGAAACTTTAAGCATAAATGTGAAATCAGGAAAATATTGTTAATTATATCATGTTTTTGTAATTGTCATGTGCACCTAGTTTCTTTAGTGCTTATGGACGGTCTTGTGCTGACTAGATATTGAACCATTAGCACACAACAAATTCATAAGCTACATCTACCAGTTACTTTCTGATTCAGTTTTTCCTTGTCTATTTAAGGAAAAGCTATTCAGCTTGTGGCAGACATTTCAGACAAGTATCTGATAACTTGTGTTTAGTTGCTGTTGGTCAATATGTGCATATGTTTGTCCTTGTGCCAATTAGATGCTTGTCCATTAGCACGCAACATAAAAATAATGTATGTACATTATTTTGAGCCACCTTGTCTTTCAGTTTCTTCCTTAGTTTTAAGAGGAAGTTTGCTTTTGTGTTAGGCGTGTGTAGTCATTTGTGATTTATGTGCTCATTGACAGTCTTGTGTTGATTGGTTATTCCATTAGCACATAACATATTCATAAGTTACATTGAATGCCACATTGTATTTTCAGTTTTTCCTTATTCTATGTGAGGACAACTATTCATGTTGTGGCGTACATAATCTATACACACAATTATATATATGTGTATGCGCATACATATGCAATTAGGCATGTCTATACTTGAATGCTTGTATGTTTGTATTATGCATTAGTTGGTTAACATTGGTACTTTTCACACTTTGAAAATGGCATGCTTATGGGTGATCCATTGTTATTAATGTGTTGTTGGTGATACACCAAGTTAAATTTATTGAGAGCTATACTTTCCCTTGGGCATTATCGTCTATCCATTTTCTAAGTCTTGTATGGTGCATGTACAGATTCGACCTTTGTGGAGACATTACTTCCAAAAAAATGACCGTGACCGGGTGGTTGAGGCTAGGGATGAGCTACATAGGATTTTGAATGAGGTAACTAAAGGCTCCATCTTGTTATAAACTGAGTGGAACCTATAATGTTTTAGTTTAGTTAGATCTTGGAAAAGTTTATTGATTTTTTTATGTTACTAGCCTATTAGAAACTAACACAATTAAACATAATTAACAATTCACATAATTAGTTGGATCATTTTATTACTGACATTGTTTTGTAATACTGTTAGTCTTTGCAGTATTCTAATTCAACTGTTTTGGTATTAATAACAGATATACCCCTTGTACAGCTTATTGCCAATATCTCATTTTACTTACCATCTCTGAGTTTTGTTTAAAATTTTCTTGTGCATAATAATATGCCTAGGATGAATTGAGGGAGGCTGTGCTGCTTTTATTTGCAAACAAGTAGGATATTCCAAATGCCATGAATGCTGTTGAAATAACTGATATGCTTGGTCTTCATTCCCTCCGTCAACGCCACTGGTATATTAACACACACACACGCACACACACACACACACACACACACACCCCTCTCTCTCTCTCTCTCTCTCTCTCTCTCTCATGTTTTACATGCATAGGAAATTTGGTATCCACTGATTGGGGCCATTACTTTGGGTTCTATTTCAGGTATATCCAGAGCACATGTGCCACTTTAGGGGAAGGGCTGTACGAGGGACTAGACTGGCTTTCCAACAATATTGCTAACAAGGTTAGGCTCTAGTGCTGCATGCAACATAAGTGATAATCTTCGATATGGTTATGGGCTGGTTTATTAATATTTTCTATTTGGTTCTTGCAGGCTTAGGAGATTGTAAATCTCCATTTACTTTTTTGGGCTGCAATCTCTGTCAAAGGGGATTTTGTCGTTATGTGGTGTTTATGCATTTTACATTTGATATTGTCTTGAGAATGTATCTGTTTGATTAGATCATTGTTACAATATGATAGAAATTGACATTTGCATTGTAGATTCTTAATGTTAGAGCCTGTTTGGGATACCCTTGCTTTTGGTTCTCCTTCAATGGATATGGTTGTAAACTTGTAATAGTTTCTCCTCCCCCCTAATTCTCATTTATGATTAAAAGGTCAATTCTCCTATGTGGTGAAGTTGCATGGGTACTTGAAGATCCATTGATGTTAATCTTTTGCGAGTCACTAATCTCTTTGTTTGGAATAGTGGTAGTAAGTGGTACTTTAGTTTCTAGGGCTTGATTATGGGACAGTTGATTTGATCTTCTCTTCCATCATGGGTCTTCTTTCAGTGCATAAGTGCTTTAAAAAAGCTGTTGAAATTTTAATCCATAACCATCAAGATTATGGTTAAATGCCGAGGATTTTGGTGTGAAGTCTTAATAGATTAACAAGTGATTGTTTACATTTATATAGCTAGGGGTCTTTATGAAATTTCAGATAAAAGAATTGTTTTCCAACTGTGGGGAGAGCATCTTTTATACAGCAACCACAACAATTTGTTAATATTTGTAGTTTTTGTTTTTTTGGAGAAATAATTACAACATGCTGTTAACCATGTAGCTCAAATCCTTTATCCCCTAGACCTCTAAGTACTCTGTGCATGAAGAGGTGTTAATTTTGCTACAAGGCCTTTGGTTGTTAATATTGTAGCTAATGGTACATGAATTTGACCAATATTCAGGTTGAAGGCTAAGATTTTTTTTTGGGTGCTGCTGAAGGCCAAGAAGTTTTGACCAACTGGTGTTGATGGCTCATGTTGTTAAATTTTTATTTTGTTTTATATACTTATTCTTTGTTTAGTGTAATATATTACTATGAGACACTATAACTTATAATGACACCTATCCCATCTTTAGTTTCTAACAATTCCACTAAACTACAATCAAGAATAACAACTCCACTAAATAAAACGCAGCTAATTTACATTAAAACCTTGATGTCTTTTATTTAAATTTTTATGGTCAAAATGTTTTATTTAAATCTTAAAATTTCAAAATACATTTTATTTAGCCAAGAGTATTGTAATTCCACTAGTTAGCACCACCTTTCTTTTTTCTTTTTCTTTTTCTTTTTCTAATGACAATTAGGAAAAACGTGATATAAGGTTTAAATGAAACATTTTAGAAATTATAAGATTTAAATGAAACACGCTCAAATCAACTAAGTTGAAATTACATTAGGATCTTCGTATACTATATTTTCTATAAATAGTAGAATTAGGATCTTAGTAGACTATATCTTCTATAAATAGTAGAATAAAGGATTTCCGATTTCATATACAAATATAGTAATAATAAATGTCTATAAATAACTATAATTATTATCAAATTTCTATAGACAAGAAAAAAATAGAAGAGATAAAAAATTCTACTATGTTAAATTCACTCATGTAGTTGCATTGACTGATAAGCTACACATTTTAATTTATTTATTCTTGAAAGAAGATAATACATTTTGTATTGTATTGGCCAATGCAATTACATAGATGAATTTAATTCAAAAACCTAAGGTATAGAATCCTAATAAATGTAAGGAAATATGCTTAAATTTTGCTCTTAAAATATTATGCATTTGTTGGGGAAGTTTTGTTTTACAAAGATTGATTTAAAGAAAATTTGTTAGAAATTATCAATACTTTGAAACAAATAAATAGTTTAAAGTTGATTGAGTTTGTTTGAATGCATTGTGATTAAGAGTTCTCAATTTTAGGAAAAAGTAAATAGTATTAAATAATATCATATCAGTTATATCAAATTTCAATAAATGAGAGTAGTGATAGAATGATAATATGATTAGATTTTGATATTGTTTGACGCTTGATGTGGTATCTTCTCCAGTTTTAAGTGAGGCTGAGTGGATGTTGGTATAAGGTGTATTAAAATTTTTCCTAAATACTTATATTTTAGGGAAATGACTTTTATTTTATTCCATTCTAAATAATCATCAATCAATATATATCTATATATATATAATAGAGGAAGCTGAGAGAAAGTTAATTCCTAAATTTAAGGCCGTAATGACAAATAGGATAACTACCTATTTAAAATGCAGACACGTGTACACTTTTTTAAAGTTTTCGTACGGTGCAAAGGTTGGTTTTATAACCCTGCCACGTCTGCTGTTTAAAAAAAAAAGAAAAAACCATTTCAGCAAAAAAAATCCTAGCCGTCTGTTTTAATCAGATTAGGTTTAATATCTTCTCTCTCTAAAGTAAATGATGTACTGATACTTCGAGTCAGAGAAAGGGAAGAAGGGGAAAAAGAAATTGGGATCGAGTGGACGTTCGTGCGGCTGGCCATCGCGATTCTGCAACAAATTTTTACTGAAGGTCAGCATCTTTCTTTTCTGAATATGTGCTTTTCAATGAAAAATTCCTGCCGAATTTTCTAGGGTTCTTCTTTGACTCTTTGAAAAATAGATGGGTTGGTTCTTTTTTCTATGCAAAAATTACAATTTCGGGTTTATACTACATAATTAAGCGTTTAGTTTTCTTTACATCTGTTTTGTAAAAAAAATTCCCTACCGAATTTTCTAGGGTTGTTCTTTTGACTCCTTTTGAAAAAATAGATGGGTTTGTTCTTTTTTATATGCATAAAATATAATTTCGGTTTTATGTCCTGGAAACATAAGTGATTTTGCCTTTGATTTGGCCATCGTCAAACCGATTTCCAGTTTCTGTTTTATGGTTTTTAACTTTTATTTTTATTTTTATTTTTTTTTTAATTTGAATCATATCTGATTTAGATTGGATTATTCTTTTTTAATATTTGTGCTTCTGAACGTTTGTTTAAGAAAGTATAGAAAAGACAAAGACAAGCTGAATGTCAAAGAGTTCAAGCGAGGTTTGACATGCATTGTAAAACAGGTGGTGAAAGCTCTTTTTTAGTAGGATTTCTAGATGTTTCTTACATGTTTATAAAGCTTGCCAAGGTGGTGAAGGAAAATTTTTATTTTTTCAAGTAGGACGTAATTTTTGTTATAAATGGGTTTTAATTTTGAATGGAGTTTCAATGTAAAGAAGACATGTCTGTAGTTGGGTATGACGATAATGATGATGGTGGTTGCAACAATGTTCCCTCATCAAGTAGTTTTCTCATCTTATTATTGCAATTTTTTACCAAAAGCACTGTTTTTCACCCTAAAAAAAATCTGATTGTGATTTTTTTTTCCCAGCTAGCCTGGATTCCTTATGTTAATACTTACATATCATTCATGTTGGGTTGGCTGTGTTTGGTTTCAGATATATTGGAGTAATGTAATGTACTATTGGATTGATTTTGATTAAGGTATTTGGGTGAGAATTCATTTTGTTCTGGATCATTAACCAAATCCAAATTAGTTTAGGTTGAACCTCTTTGAATTGCCGCCTCTCATCTCTCCTTACTGTTTGTGCTAAAAAAACATGTTCCCTGTTTTATTGTGGATGTATATTTGTTTTAAAGAATCAGTGAATTTTTTTTGACAGTATATTATGTTTTTATTTTTCCCTTATTGTATTTGATTAAATAGGTAATATTTTGCTTAAAATTATGTTGTTAAGTATTTAGGGATTAATTCTTAAACACTGTTGTGTGGTGTACATATTAATATTTCGATTAGTTTGTTTATATTTAGAATAAAACTTTTTATTCTTCTGTTTTGATCAGAATTCCAGTAACTGATACATAGTAGAGCAGAGTGCCAATCTAGACTCAATTCTTATCCTTGAGCATAATCTTTTGGTAACAGAACTTTGTTATTTTTTTAAGGTCCCGCTTTATTATGGCTCACCATATATTCATCGAGAATGAACAATCACAAAACAAGTGATACCTGCTTTCAATTATCTTTTTACAAAGAACACACTGAGTATCAAGATTAGTACCCCATCGTGTAGACTTAATCTATTGTGGATATTTTCTCTTCCTAATACAGTTTGATGCACCTGTACAAAAATGTCATTGTTTGCTCAGTAATCCAAATTAGCATATTTTCCCTTTGATATTAGTTTGTACTTTATATACTATAGCTGTAGAAATATGTGTAAGTTAGAATTTAGTTGACTCAACTTATATCATCCTTTATGGACTTATAAATAAGTCTCTCTCTTTCCCCACAAATTTATTGGTTTTTTTCCTTTCTCCCATTAATTTGAGATCGATATGCTACTAAATCAATGCAGTTGTTCCAATAGAATTCATCTTTTGAAAATAACTTCCAAATATTTACGACTGAAGAGTTTCTTTCTTTTATCCCCGTATTGTTAATTAATTCCATAACAATTCTCACATATTGTCAAAAGTGTTACTGTTTGATGTTGCAGTTGTTCCAATAGAATTCATCTTTTGTTATTGTGATAATGTTAAGTTAACAAGAAGCGTTCTGTTACAGGAAGCTTCTTGACAACTTAAGTCCTGTTTATTGATTTTTCTTTTCTTTTCTTTCTTTTCTTTTCTTTTCTTTTTTTTTAACTGGAAAAATAAGAAGTTACACTGTATCTTGCTGCATAATGAGGAATACAGTAGGTAGCATTCAGGAAATTTGTAGGGGTGGAATGGAGATTCATGGTAAGAATGCACAACAAAGGAAGTATATGCTCAAAATTAAGTCAATTTGAATAAGCAAAAAAATTATCTAGCATAGCCATAATTGAATAAGAAGAAAAAAAACACTATCAGAGCAGCCATAATTTGAATAAGCATCATTTGTTTTGCTTATCGTCCTACTGTTAACCAGTCTTTGTTGCTTATGTTCTAGCCATTACTGACCAATATGTTTCATTTCCCTACGGGTATGATGTCTGTTACTTCAGATGTCTTTCACCTAACAGACCTTTCCCCTTGCGGAGAAGTGCTATATCCCAACCTCAATGTAGAGATGGTAACTATAAATCAAACACTGACCCTTCTAATTTGGCCTACACCCTCTTTATGACTTGACAAATGCAGAACAGTAATCTAGCTCCCCAGGGCCCAGTATCATTACTCATGAGTAAGTTTCATTTTACTTCTCCTGTCAAAAAGTGTTACTGTTTGATGTTAATTTTGCCAAATTTTTTGCCATCATCATGTAGGAAATATCCAATAAATTGTTAACAACTAAAACAATCTTTCATATTTTTTGCAACTTAAACCATATTACAATGTTTACTTCCGCTTCTTTTGTATTTTTGCTGTCATCTTTTTTTGCTGCAGTTTTAAAAAACTTCTTATCCTTTCATTTTGTTCAATGCTGAATTTTTTACCAGGTACAACACGGTTATTTTGCAAGAATAGTTGCGTTCTGTTACAGGAGGCTTCTTGACAACTTAAGTCCTGTTTATTGATTTTTCTTTTCTTTTTTAACTGGAAAAATAAGAAGTTACATTGTATCTTGCTGCATAATGAGGAATACAGTAGGTAGCATTCAGGAAATTTGTAGGGGTGGAATGGAGATTCATGGTAAGAATGCACAACAAAGAAAGTATATGCTCAACATTAAGTCAATTTGAATAAGCAAAAAAATTATCTAGCATAGCCATAGTTGAATAAGAAGAAAAAAAACACTATAAGAGCAGCCATAATTTCAATAAGCATCATTTGTTTTGCTTATCGTCCTTATTCGTACGTTCTGACCATTAGCAACTTTTATATATATAATAGTTGTTTGATTCATCTTACATGCATTAATGTAAGGGTCCACCATCAGTAAGTATTATATATATATATATAAATTTTTATTCATATTATATTTCTCCACTTTGTTGTTTATCGTATGGTACTCTTCATTTTAAAACATATTCACCAAATTACAACTTACAGGATACAAATACAAATGATCCCGCGCATTGCGCGGGTTAAACACTAGTATATATAAAAGCAGAGACCTCATATGGGAGAGTATGAGGTTCTGCCATGTGGCACACTCTATGAAGAGAATTGAAATACCTTAACTCACATCAAAGGTAAGAACAAATTAATTATTGACTTTTGGTTTTATTTGGTTCAATGTTTTAAGACTTTTCTAATTAAAAAAAGATATTCTTTGTATTATTTGGTTCTTTGAAGACATTTCATCTCTCACACATACACACAAAACACTTCGCATTTTAATTCACTTGTTCACCTCTTGCACTTCTAGCCCTTTATATATGCCTACTTATTGCCCTTCATGTTATCTCATGTTAAATACACATAGACAAAAAATGATGTCATTTACCTTCAATCTTTCAACGACACCTACCTAACTCTAACATTGTTGCTTCATCTGCTCCTACCCCGTTTGAGTTGGCTACAACCAAGGAAGGAGGGTTTGCGTTTTATATTGAGTGACAATGGCGATTATGAATTTGATGTCAACGTCGGATGTTGTAAATTTGTGGGTTTTGTAAACGATGTGATTAACCGTGGGTATTTGAGATGTAAATTTTGTTTTAGAATTAAGGAGAGAGAAAGACATATTGTATAAGAAATTTTCTTCTTTATTTTTCTTCAAAGTTTTTTTTTCATTACTTCAATTGAATAATTATAATGAATATGTGTATGCAATTTATAATTGTTGCTTATTTTTGATAAACTCATTACTAATAAAGTTTTATAACAACTATGCTATAATACATCTACAACATTCTCCAAAATCATCTTATATAAAATATTACAATATTATCCTTGCATTGCATGGGTAACTTACTAGTTTTATATAATTCCTGAAAAAAAAAATTATATAACTTCTTAAAAAAACAATTATATAGAGTATTGTTATATCCACAACATTTTTCACAACAAATCTTAAGATATGTTGTTACTTGTTTTAATTTCAACCCACACCACTGAACATAGTATTTCTCTTTTATATATATATATATATATATATAAAAGAAGATTTTAGATACTTAATTTGATTATATTATTTCAAAAATTCTTAAACTGTTTAAAAATTAGAAACTCAAAGAAAAAAGAGAAAAGAAGCCATTCTCTCTCTCTAGTGATTGTCTCAACATTTGCCAAATAGTATAGAAAAATTTAGGAAAGTAGAACTGCCATTGGTACTATTCAGCCAATTTTGCCGTGGTACAAGGCTGGCCCTTCCCTAAGGCAAGTTAGGCAATTGCCTAAGGCCCCCAAGTGAAAGGGAGGCTCCCAAATTTTAAAAAATAAGGGGTAGTAGGGAAAAAAAAAAATTTAGTATCGGATTTAAACCATAAAAAAAAAAAAAATAGTATCAGACAAACCAAAAATCTGGTATTGCTATCCTTTGGACAAACCAAAAATTATCTAGATAAACTACAAATCCAGTCTAAGAGATTAACCACAAAACAATCACAAATCAAAACAAATAAAACAATTCAAACCCTAAAAATTTTACCTTTCTCTCTTGCTCTCCGCCTCTCTCTGTCTCTCATTCTCTCTGGTTCTCTCATTACCTTTCTCTCTTGCAACTGAACTGAAGCAAGCAGCAAGGTTGGACGGCTGGACCGCCTCGACGCCTCCCTGCTCCCTCATCAGTCCGACTCGCTGCCTCTCTCATTCTTTCTTCAAATTTGTTCTCTGCCTGGACCGCCTCCTTCCCTCATCACTCACAGACTCACCAACCGTTCACTTCATCTTCATTCTTCAGGTATAATTTATAAATATTTGGGGTCCGTTTTGACTGATTGAGTTTGAGATTGGGGCACAGGGCACTACTTGTATTTTTGTAATTAACAAGATTGACTGATTGAGTTTGGGCCTAGTTTTGACGTTTTGTAACAGTTTTGGGCTTCAAGTTTTTGTTTTTGTTTTTTTTTTTTTTATAATGATTCAGCCCTTTTTTTTTTGGGTTATAGATAGGATTTGTTTTGTGTTTTTTTTTTTTTTGGGTGGGTATTATAAATTAATAAGCCTAGTGTTATAGTTGTGCTTAAATTTTTGTTCTGCTTGTGCTTATTTTTTTTTTTTTTTTAATTTTAATCTTGTGTTTATATATATATATATATATTAGTTAGTGGTAATATATTAAATAAGTCTTTATTTATGCAGGCTGAAATTGCTAAAAACTTATTATTGTTTGGTGAAACTACAACAATAATTTCTATATAAATCAGATTCTATTTCTCATTTGCTCTACACTTGAAAGTTATTTTTTTTATTTTAATCTTTATAAATATATTGTTTGATTAGAAATGTCTACTAGAAAATATGCATTTGGATATAAAAACTTAAAAAAAGAAAAAAAGAAAAAAAATTAATTGAGTCTCAAATAGGATAAAAAAGGATTAATGGATAAGTTTGTTATTAGTAATAAATAAAATATAACACAAAATTTAAATAAAAATATCACAAATGAGCAAGAATACTGAAGTCACTAGATTGAAGTCACTAGATAATGATGGTTTAAAAAAAATACTGTCTTAAACTTGAAAAGTTTCTCAAACATGATGTTTATTATGATATTGATGGTTTAGATTTATTTTCAGAGCTAAACATTTTAAAAGAAATTTTACAAATAAAAGATTATACTCCAATTGACATACTAAATTATATAAAAAGATTAGATTTATTTCCAAATATATGCATTGCTTATAGGATTTTACTAACAATACCTGTTACAGTAGCTTCTGTAGAAAGAAGTTTTTCAAAATTAAAATTAATAAAATCATATCTAAGATCGACAATGTCCTAAGAAAGATTAAATGGATTAACTATATTATCGATTGAAAAGGAGATGTTAGAAGAAGTTGAATACAAAAATTTAATTACTCAATTTACATCTCAAAAGGTAAGAAAAATAGATTTTAAATGAAATATATTATAATATAAAAATATTAAATAAACATTAATTTAATTAATATATAGGTATAAAAAAGGCTCTATTTTTAGTTCTCACCTTAGGCCCCAAAATGTCTAGGGCTGCCCCTACCGTGGTACACTGCCACTGGGATTGCCTACTCTCTCTCTCTCTCTCTCTCACAATTTTCAAACTCATCGCTTCGCTTTCATCTCTGACTGCACCAAAACCCGACCCGATTTGTTTGCTGGATCTTCAGGAAAATGGGTACACTTCTTCGTACTTCGCGCACTTGTTTTCGTTCTTATTGTTATTCTACTCTTATTGCTATTGCTACTACTAGTATTGCTAGTGCTAAAAGAAACCTGAATCACAATCAAAATCAAAATCAATTGTTGAAACCTGTTAGAGATTAGTGCAAATCTAGAAGCTTTAGGAATGTTGATCATGCCATAGACTTGTTTGATAAAATGCTTTACACGCGCGCTTTGCCTTCCATTTACTATTTTAATCACGTGTTGGGTGGCATTGCAAGAATGGAGCATTACCCAGTAGTCATTTCTCTAATTAAACGAATCATATCATTCAGAGTTTCTCCCGATGTTTATACTCTTAATGTTTTGATTAACTGCTTCTGCCATTTAAACTGTCTAGATTTTGGGTTCTTTGTCTTGGCCACAATTTTGAAACTTGGTTATCACCCAAACTCTATTACTCTAAACACCCTTGTCAAGGAGCTCTATCTTCAAGGTAACATTGCTGGAGTTGTGAATTTGGTAGAAAAAATGGAGAAGAATGGGTATAAGCCTAATGCAATTACTTATGGAACAATACTAAATGGTCGGTGTAAGATTGGACAAACTAGTATGGCTATTAGCTTGCTTAGGAAGATGGAAGAAGGGAATTTTGAGCTTAAAATAGTGTCGTATAACACAATCATTGATGGTTTATGTAAGCATAGGTTGGTAACTGAGGCCTTGCACTTTTTGATTGAAATGACGAGTTAAGGCATTCAGCTGGACCTTTTCACTTACAATTCCTTAATTTAAGGCCTATGCAATTTCAGCTGGTGGAGAGAGGCTACTACTCTGTTGAATGAGATGGTGCGAAGGAAGATCATGCCAGATGTGTATACCTTCAATATATTGGCGGACACACTTTGCAAAGAGGGAATGCTGACAGAGGCAAAATAAGTTTTTAATGTGATGATTGAAAGAGGAATCAGGCCTAACACAATCACTTACAATTCTCTAATTGATGGTTACTGTTTGCAAAACAAATTGAAGGATGCCATCGAAGCATTGAACATGATGGCTGAGAGGGGTTGTTCACCTAATGTTGTTAGCTATAACACATTGATTAATGGATTTTGTAAAAAGAAAAGAATTGGTGAAGCAATGAATCTCTTTCATGAAATGTCCAACAAGGGAGTAACTTCAGATGTTGTGACTTACAACACTCTTATGGGTGGGTTTTGTCGAGAGGAGAGACACAAGGCTGCTCTAGTCCTATTTCATAAGATGCAGGCATGTGGCCAACTTCCAAGTCCCCAAACCTATGCTATCTTGTTGGACAGCCTTTGTAAGAACAAAAAAACTGGGGAGGCGTTGGCAATGTTTCAAGAGATGGAAGACAAAAAGTTGGACCATAATATTGTGTTTCACAACATCTTGATTGACAGTATGTGCAATGCCGGGGAACTTACAAGTGTAAGAGAAATCTTTAATAGTCTTCTTACAAAAGGATTGCAACCTGATGTTCAAACTTACAATATAATGATCATAGGGTTTTGCAAAAGGGGGCTAATTGATGAAGCGAGTGAGCTGCTAGAGAAAATAAATGGGAACCATTTCTCTCCTAATGATCAAACATATAACACAATCATCCAAGGGCTGCTGCAACAACATGAGATAGCAAAGGCTATGGAACTTATTAAGATAATGGTTGGCAAGAGTTTTTCAGCAAATGTAACCATTGCAAATCCAATAGATAAAACACTTCAAGAATTACTTATTTAGACTTTGCCCGTCAATTTATAAGGTGTATGTATATGTGTTGGTTGCAACCATGTTAGTTGACTTGCTGTCATCTAATTATGTAGGTAAGAACATTCAAGAATTGCTTCATAAGTTTGTGTGAAGGTTTTTTAACTTCTCCAGATCAAGGACAAGCTTCATATTTTTACCCATCGCTTGTCAATCTGTAAGCAACATGTATTTTTTATTTTAATTTTTTGGAGTAAATTTTATATTTTTTACAACATGAACTTTCTCTTCATAAATATATATATATATATATATATATATATATATATATATATATATTTTGTTGAGATTTCATTGTGCACTCATGTTGTTGCTTTCGACCTATTTTCATGGCTAGTTATTTCAAATTTTGTCTAATGTAAACTTAATAATTTAATGGCTAGTTATTTGTTCTAAATTTTGACCTTCTCTGTGGTCATACATCCATTAGGTAGTGGAATAAACGTTAATATATGTATATTATGCTTAAATTAAGTGTTGCAAGTTGAATTTTACAATAAAAATATATATTACGCTTAAATGTAAGGTGTAGTGAATACCTTACTTCTATTTCTATGTTGAATTTGTCTTAGTTTCCCATGCTTTCCTGAACTGTATTGACACTAGACCTGGGAATTGGAACCAATTTAGATTAGTGTAGTTTGAAACGCTTTTGAACCTAACGAAGTAGCTTTTTTGTCCACTGACTTGAAGATTTGCAACTTTGGTTGCATTATGGTACAAAAGTAACGTGATGATTTGGTGATCACAAAGTCCAATGTTTTAATGTATGTTGTGGATGCTTAAACAGGTGTATACAAGAAGAAAACTCATTTCTATTTTGTCATAAAATGGGCTGACATAGGAGCTAGACTAGTGGTAGATCATAATGGTTTCTACACTGTTGGCTAAAAAAATATCAGTGTCATCCCGTAAGGTTTCACAGAAAACAATCCGTCCTTGTACTTTGTAAGAATTCATGGAACCATTTCTGAAATATTTTGAATTATCCAGGTCAGCACCTGCAGAGTAGTTTGCAGCATCTCCTGCCTAAATCAAGGGAAATGATTTTTCATTGAAGTTGAAGCTATTAATGGAGAGGCCCTTCTTAGATCATTCAAAAAACTAGTATGGTATTAATAAAGAATACTGTACTAAAATGCTATCTTTTTCATGTAATAACTTCAATCGAAAGCTCACAGTGTACACTTGTCCATTGCCAAGCAAACTTGAGCAACAGATTTCCTGTCAATGGTGCTGGCGGCAACAGCTAATATCCAAGGTGCATACTTGGAGAGGGTTAATGTCTGAGGCCCTAAGTTTCCAGTCAAACTTGAAGTCAAGGTGCCTTTTCTCATGGCATAGAAAGACGCAGAGTGACTGGTAGAAATCAACTGACATAGAAATTATATCAATTCTATCAGCTACTGCATCGTTGCCAGGATGTTTGCCAAGGAACATCCAAATGACCTGCAAGCTTTCAACTGTGCAATTCCTTCATCCAAATTATCTTGCTGTGATATTAAAATTTCTGTGAGTTGCTAAATGAGATGAAAGCTTAAAAGATGAATGCTATTGACACTGTCTTATGCATGTATCTCAAGTTAAGTAATTGTTACCTATGTTTGCTGTCCCAAAAGTTCAAAAGACAATCACTTATGATTTTGAGTCCAAGTATAAATTTTTTTCGAAATGTATTGACTCATCTTTATTTTGTGTCAATGAGGATTGCATCCTTTTTTAGTTGTTGGTTCTCTCCCATTAACACAACAAACTGCAGAACGGTATGTGTGCTGAATAATATTTGCTGTTGACATACACCATAATAATCAACAGGCTTTGCAAAGAGGGACTAGTAGATGAAGTAAGTGAGCTACTTGAGAACATGGATGGGAGCAATTGTTCACCTGATGATCTCACATTTAACATGATAATCCAAGGGTCACTGCAACATAATGAGACATCAAGGGCTATGAAATATCTCTGAATAATGGTTGATAAGGGTTTCTCAGTAAATGCAACCACTGCAACCATGTTTATCAACTTCTTGTTATCTGATCAAGCAGATGATAACATTCAAGAATTGCTTAAGAAGTCTACATGAAGGCTTTTAAGTGGCTCAATGTCAAGGACATTTTTTCATATTTTAACACTTCACAAGTCAATCTGTAAGCAATTGAATGGGTTGGCGCCATTGAATTGAAATGATATATATGGTATGATTGATCACCTAATTAGTATCTATCAAGCAAATGGTTGGATTGGAGCATAATATAGTCCTGACAATGGTGCAATTGTACATGGTTTGTGGACAGAGATAAAATATGCCCTTGTGTTCTCTTAGCATTAGCTAATCTGTGCATCCGCCATTAGATTAATATAATAATATTACAGCCTATGCTTTACATGCATTATCAATGCGAAGATGCTTTTTTCATTTCCATTCAAAATTTAATTACTTTTCTTAAATATCATAAGAAATTTCTTTTTTATTTTTGGGTATCGGTGATTAATTTGAAGAGAATTTGTATAGAAATTTATTTACTCTGTTGATCTGATGTAGTAACAAACTTTGGGTCATCTTCTACACTTATCAGTGTTGATGGTAATGAGCAGTTGAAGCTAAAATCAGTAATGGAAAAGTCAATCATAATGGTTTCTACACTGCTGGGTAAAAAAGTTAACAATGTCATCCCATAAGGTTTCACAGAAAAAAATCTGTCCTTGTACTTTGTAAGAATTCATGGAACCATTTCTGAAATATTTTTGAATTATCTAGGTCAGCACCTGCAGAGTAGTTTGCAGCATCTCCAGCCTAAATCTAGGGAAATGATGTTTCGTTGAAGTTGAAGCTATTAATGGAGAGGCCCTTCTTAGATTATTCAACAAAATTAGTATGGTATCAATAAAGAATACTGTATTGAAATGCTATCTTTTTCATTGAATAACTTCAATCAAAAGCTCACAGTCACAGTGTACACTTGTCCTTTGCCAAGCAAACTTGAGCAACAAATTTCCTGTCAATGGTGCTGGCGGCAACAGCTATTATTTAAGGTACATACTTGGAGAGGCTTAATGGCTGAGCCCCTAAGTTTCCAATCGAACTTGAAGTCAAGATGCCTTTTCTCATAGCATGGAAAGAAGCAGAGTGGCTGGTAGATACCAAGGGACATAGAAATAATGTCAATGCTATCAGCTACTGCATCTTTGCCAGGATGTTTACCAAGGAACATCCAAATGACCTGCAAGCTTTCAACACTTCAATTTTTGCACCAGGAACTCCACCTCCTGCAATTCCTTCAT
The DNA here is from genome assembly GCA_014183005.1 of Castanea mollissima. Taxonomy (NCBI): domain Eukaryota; kingdom Viridiplantae; phylum Streptophyta; class Magnoliopsida; order Fagales; family Fagaceae; genus Castanea; species Castanea mollissima. The sequence continues at coordinate 3,101,253 of JACAVU010000004.1, forward strand.
CCAGATAATCTTGCTTTGATTTTAAAATTCCTGTGAGTCGCTAGATGTGATTAAAGCTTAAAAGATGAATGCTATTGACACAGTTTTATGCATTTATCTCAAGTTATGTAATAGTTACCAATGTCTGTTGTCCCAAAAGTTTGTAAGACAATCACTTATGATTCTGAGTCCCAAGTATGGAAAGTTTTTCGAAATATATTGACTCATCTCTATTTTGTGTCAATTTGGATTGCATCCTTTTTAGTTGTTGGTTCTCTCCCATTAATACAACTCCACAACAGTATCTCTGGTTAACAATTTTTGCTGTTGACAGTTGGTCACTAACACGACCAATTTTATTTTTACTTTGAAATTTTCTCAATCTCATTAGTTCTTATTCATGTAATGACTAATGGTGTTTCGACCCATGACAATGCTGACATAAGTACTGGGTAGAAAGTGAGTTCACTTGTTGCAGGTGAATTCAAATTGGTGCCTTGGCATTTACCCTTCCATTTTACTAGGTGGAGAGCTGAGCCCTTCATCATTGAAGCTATCAGATTCTTGCCCGCATACTGCAACACAACAGATGTGAAAAAAATTCAAATTGGAGCTTTGCTTGGTTATTTATGCAACATTTCGATTGCTTTTAGCACACAAACAGTACTAAAACTCCATTCTTTGCCACCTGTTTGACTGACACTCACCTGAGAACTTTACAACTTCTTCATTTAGCCGCACATCCTATTTAAGCCCTTCCCATAAACTATAGAAAGCAACTCTTTGGCTATTGAAGTACTACAATTTGGAATAGGCACATGCTTGAGATAATTGAAAAGGTAAAGCCTGTTATGGCAAGGGCTTTTTATCTTTGGATTGAGGCCTTAATATCTTGGGAAAACTCCAATTGAGGCCTTAATATAACATATATGGGCATCACTTACAGCCATGTGTTAATCCTCCATGTAATTATGTAACTATCAAAACTAAAACCACGATGCGTTTTAGAATGTTTTTGGACTGTTTATTTGCCACGGTAGTATTTAGGGAAACCATGAATAAAGAGGCGTCCATTTATAGATTACTACTTGAGTGACTTTCATAATAGTTAAAGGATTTTGTTAACTTGTGTGCTTGTATACTCATTAAAAAAATGTGTAAATGTGTCCTACTTACGTGCATTTAATGACGGAGCCAAGAATGTTTTTCAGGGCCAAACTCAATGTAATAAAGTTCTTTTAAAGAAAAAAGCAAGCTATAACTCCACAACATTGTGCTCTACATTCTTTCTTGATACTAAAAGGATTTTGAACTCTTTTTCTGACCATCACTCATAAATTCATTGTTTATAGTCCTAACATCTATATTGAGTAGTAACATCTAAATCTTAAACAAATTCTCTTAAAATATACAACAATTGTGAATAGTTTCCTCACGAATTAGTCACACATCAAGAATCTAAATTTAAATTTTATATTCTAGTTATATATATTCTTTGAAGAAAATGTAAACAATAAACTGTATAATGTTTACCGTCAAAAATAAAAAAAAACCAAGCAATTTATAAAAATACCTCCATGTATCAAGTATACAAGCCAATCACTAATGTCAAAATTGAATATATAGAAAAAAAAACATAGAATAACTTAATATAAAATAAAATAGTAGAAGTTAATGATAACTATTGTCATGAAAAAGTCTAGAATCACAAAAATTTTCACAATTTCTTGTTGCAATTGTGACGAAGTAGAGTGGTGACAAAAAAATAATGAGACTATATTTAATTGATAGTTAATCATTCATAATCTGTCACGTCAAAATTAACCAAAAAATTGTAAAATAATTTATGATACTATAACTACTCATATTCTCAATATATAATGTCACTGAATATTAATCCTGTTCTCAGCACTCACTACACAGTCGCAGAGAGAGAGAACAAGTGTTTGTCTCTTTCTCTGAGGCAGCCAGAGACACCTGCCCTAACAAGCATATTGAGTTGTAAAACTGTAGGGGTTGATAAGCCATGCAAAGTGAAGAATGGCATTGCATATTTGCATGTCATACATGCGTGTCTGTCCCTTACCAACATTTCTCTCCTATAAATACCAGCATCTCCGAGTTGCCGCTTCACTACTAAACTACTACTACTACTACCTCACAAAAAAACCAACCATGGCTAAGCCTATCTTGCTCTATACTTCTCTGTGCTTTCTTGTTCTCTTCATCAACGGATGCCTAGCTCATAGGCAGTGGCAGCAACAACAAGAGTTCAACCAGTGCCAACTGGACAGTCTTGATGCCCTTGAACCCAACAACCGCATCAAGGCGGAAGCCGGTGTGACCGAGGCTTGGGACCCCAACAACAAGCAGTTCCAGTGCGTCGGGGTGGCGGTCGTTCGCCGTACCATTGAGCATAATGGCCTTCTCTTGCCTCAATATACCAATACTCCTCAACTCATATACATTGAGAAAGGTACATATACATACATAAGCATGCAAAATTTTAAAATTTTCTAGATAAAAAAAAAATCATTTTTATTTTATTTTACATACTTACTTTTAAAAATTGATTATCTATTTTACACTAGATTTTATTAAAATATTAATTTTAAAATCTTTTAAAATTTATCATTTTTCAGCATAACAATCATCATCTTTTATCTCATCGAGCATGCAAAATTATAATATTATTATCAAATTGTTTATCTTTCTTCACAAATAGCAACCATCATTCTTTTATCTAATGGAGATAACAAAATTATATTATTATTGTTGGTGTAAATTACATTGCTATTATATATAGCAAACATATATTTTTATAACTTTACATTCATAATGATGTGGATGAACTTTACGCTCGGTCTGAGTGCTCTAATTAGTTATATATATATATATATATATATATATATATATATATATATATATATATATATAAAACTAATTAATTTGTACATTAATGTGCATGTGCAAACTGTAAATTAATTTGTGTAATGTGCAACAGGTTATGGTATCCTTGGTGTCGTACTTCCCGGTTGCCCCAACACGTACCAAGAATCTCAAGAACAACAGCAAGGACAGGATCGTAGGTCCCAGGATCGAGACCAATACCAGAAGATCCGAAACTTCCGACAGGGTGACATCATAGCATTGCCAGCCGGAGTAACCCATTGGCTGTACAATGATGGCGAGTCTGAGGTCGTCGCACTCTCTCTCCTTGACATTAAAACCAAGCCAACCAACTTGATCAGAATCCTAGAGTAAGAACTAATTAGAAATCCAAATATTAATTCCAATTAATAATAATCCAACTGTATAAAACTGACTATGCATATCATGGTTGGCTTTGTGTATATGTCTATATACATACATATGTAGAACTTTTACCTTGCCGGAAACCCAGAAGATGAATTTCAGCAACAAAATCGAAGCCGACGCCACCAGCAAGAACAAGGCCAAGGCCATCGCGAGGGTGGCAGGCATGGTCAGCAACAGGGACAGGGCAACAATCTCTTCAGTGGCTTCCGTGCTAAGGATTTGGCTGAAGTTTTCAACGTGAATGAGGACACCATTAGAAACCTTCAAGGCTTACAAGAAGACAGGAGCAACATAGTGAGAGTGAAAGGTGGGCTTCAAGTGGCCAGGCCACCAAGGTCACGTGAGGAGCGCGAGCGATTGGAAAGACAAGAGAGAGAGCAGGAGAGAGAAGATGAGAGGGAACAACGTGAGAGCCGCCGAGGTGGAAGTGGACATGGACGCGAGGAGCGTGAGCAAGAGGAGAGACAACAAGAGAGAGAAGAAGAGCAAGAGCAAGAGATGGAACGACGTGAAAGCCAACGAGTTGGACGTGGACTTGGACGTGGATGTGCACGTTACAATGGCATTGAGGAGACTCTATGCACCTTAAGGCTCAGGGAGAACATCCATGACCCTTCACGAGCTGATATTTACAACCCCGATGCCGGTCGAATCAGTACCCTTAACAGCCACAACCTCCCAATTCTCCGTTGGCTCCAACTTAGTGCTGAGTTTGGAAGGCTACAGAAGGTAAGAGCGTTAGTATCAGTATCAACTGTTCTAAAAAAATTGTTATTTTAACATGTCAAAAAGTTATTTTATCTTTTTTAATATACTACTTTACAATATATCTTAGATCACACGTTCTCTTCTTTTATTAATTTTATTTAAGTTTTATTTCGTTATTCATTTTAATTCATATTTTATGTTTTTGTTCCCAGTAGAAGAGAGAGACAGTTTGCATAGTCCCCAATTTACATAGAAGAGAGAAATTTTGAATAAAAATGTACAAATATTTATAGCATATCTCATGATACACTTCTATATTTAGAAAATTTTTATATATAGAACATCACTTCAGCATTTGGCATTTGACACATTGATTTTTTATGTTTAGTGTATTAAATGTAAAATATTTAGTATTTAACGCACCTAATGTCAGTGCTCTAATGCTTACCAATGGTATGATCAACTTAACAAATTTATTTTCTTTTTTTGATATTAAGATTTAATTAATTAGAGCAATATGAGTACTACTCCATTACAAACAAAATGAAATTGAAAAAAGAAATTAACGTATATATGCAGGATGCTATTTATGCTCCCCATTGGAACCTGAATGCACATAGCGTGATCTATGTATTAAAGGGTCGTGCCCAGGTTCAAGTGGTTGACAACTTTGGTCAAACTGTGTTTGATGATGAGCTTCAACAAGAACAAATCTTAACCGTGCCACAAAACTTTGCTGTGGTGAAACGGGCTGGTAGTGAGGGCTTCGAGTGGGTGGCCTTCAAGACAAACGACAAGGCTCAGATTTCTCCTCTTGCAGGACGAACCTCTGTCCTCAGGGCCATTCCAGCGGACGTACTAGCCAACGCTTTCCAACTTCGCCAAGAAGATGTTTTAGAACTGAAAGTTAATATGGAGCGACAAGGGAACACTCTAATAAGACCCACTAGATCTTCTTCTCAGAGGAGGTTTATAGCTTAGATGAAAAATCTAATGTAACTGTGTCGAAACTGTATCATGCGACACTTAGTTCTTGCTTTTTGTAAGGTTGCAAGACTCCTCTCATAAATAATCAATGCAAAGGAGAGTGTCTGCTTAAATAAATCACAGTTATGTGTATCATTGTGAGCTTATAATAAGTTAATAAAATCCTATCTATGGTTGGTTCGGCTAAATTTTGTTTAAGATTTTTTTTTTCCTTCTTATTTTTATGGTTTTCTTTTGACTAATCAATGTTGAGAAAAAGTTTTTACCCAAGTAAATAATTACTGGATGTGTACCTTTAAGGGTGTTATAATAGGTTAATATAACCCTATATAAAGTTTTTTGGCTAAATTATGTTAATACATTTTTCCTATTCCCTATTTATTTAGTAAATTTTGTTTAGATACTATTCAACTCCTTCTTACTCATTCAAATTCGTTTGATAACCAAATTAACTCCACCTTCTCTTTTAACTCATGTACTCAATTTTAGTGGATGCCTATTTTCATTGGATTAATCGTTTCTTTTTATTAGAAATGACTTGAATTTATCTGTTTCTTATTTATTTAGTAATTTCTTTTCAAGTGGTTAAACTCCTTACTCATTCAAATTCTTTTGGTAACTAAACTCCACATTCTCTTTGAATTCATGTACTCAGCTTAGGAATTTACCAAAGTAAGTTTGTTTTTGGTGGATGCCTCTCTTTGTTGGGCTTAGACATGTTAATTGTTTCCTCTATATAGCTAGAAATGACTTGAGTTTTTGCATTTTTGAAAGGTTATGGAGGGTATTGTTTTTTAATGCTGCAACACAACAGATGTGAATACTTCAAATCAGAGCATTTGCTTGGTTCTTTTTGCAACACATTTTGATTGCTTTTAGCACACAAACAGTACTAAAACTCCATTCTTTGCCACCTGTTTTACTGACACTCATCTGAAAACTTTGCAACTTCTTCATTTAGCCACTGGCGGCTCTACTTGTATGTGAGGGCCGGTGGTCCTAGTACCACCCTCACTTGTCAAAAAAAAATTTATATAAGTAATTATTTTGAATTAGTATGTTCAGTGATTGCCCTGACTTGAAAAAATGTGTGTGTATATATATATATAATATTATATTAAATTAACCTATTTTGACCACTTAATAAAAATATTAAACACTTTTACTTGAGAATCATAAGAATTTGAATTCAATAAATATAAGAGTAATGCTACATTCATAACATTTTTACAATAATTTTGCAATAATTTTTATGTGGTAAGCTGTTACTAATTTTAATTTGAATTCAATATTGACATGTTTTACCCACCAATAACAGGCTAACAACTTGTTGCATAAGATTTTTTATGAAATTGTTATGACCACTTTATTATTCTTATATCAGCATTTTCAATTTGCACTTTATCTTTTATTAGTTTTTTTTTTCTTATTCTCTTTGTTAGTATAAAAAAATTGTTATATTTCATGTATTTGCATGTTTTTTTTTGTGACGTTGATATATTCGAATTATCTCTTTATTAAATTTTGCATCATTTAAGTTTCTTATATAGTGACCACCCTAAAAAAAATTCATAAAGACACCACTGCAATCAGCCGCACATCCTATTTAAGCTCTACCCATAAACTATAGATTAGCAACTCTCTGGCTTTTGAGATATTTCAAAAGGTAAAGTCTATTAAAAATTTGTGCTCTACTTTCTTTCTTGATACTAAATAGATTTTGAACTCTTTTTTATTTATTTACACAATTAAACTATCACTCAAAAAATCATTGTTTATAGTCCTAACTCCTAACTTCTATATTGAGTTGTAACATTTGAATCTTAAACAATTTTTATCCTAAAATATTTACAATAATTTTGAATAGTTTCCTCATAAATTAGTCACACATTAAAAAACCAAAATTTAAACTTTATAATCTAGTTATATATTCTTTGAAGAAAATGTAAACAATAAAATGAATAATGTATACTGTCATTTAAAAATTAACCCCAACAATTTAAAAACTACCTTCTTGTAATAGAATAACTAAAACAAGCAAATCACTAATGGTAAAATTGCATATATAGAAAAAAAAAACATAGAATAACTTAATATAAAATAAAATAGTAGAAGCTAATGATCACTATTGTCACGAAAAACTCTAGCACTACACAATTTTTCACTTTTTCTTACCATAATTGTGACGTGGTTGAATGTAATTGGTGGAAAAAAAATGATAGATCCATATTTAATTGATGGTTAATTATTTACAATTTGTCACGTCAAAATTGTACCAAAAAATTGTGGCAGAATTATAGTAAAAATATTGTGAAATAATATATATATATATATATATATATATATATATATATATATATGTGGGACTACTCACTAATGTCACTGAATATTAATCTTTGTTCTCAGCACTCACTGCACAGTCGCAGAGAGAGAGAGAGAGAGAGAGAGAGAGAGAGAGAGAACAAGTGCTTGTCTCTTTCTCTGAGGCAGCCAAAGACACCTGCCCTAACAAGCACATTGAGGTGTAAAACAATAAGGGTTGATAAGCCATGCAAAGTGAAGACTGGCATTGCATGTCATACATACGTGTCTGTCCCTTACCAACATTTCTCTCCTATAAATACCAGCATTCCGAGTTGCCGCTTCACTACTAAACTACTACTACTACTACCTCACAAAAAAACCAACCATGGCTAAGCCTATCTTGCTCTATACTTCTCTGTGCTTTCTTGTTCTCCTCATCAACGGATGCCTAGCTCATAGACAGTGGCAGCAACAACAAGAGTTCAACCAGTGCCAACTGGACAGTCTTGATGCCCTTGAACCCAACAACCGCATCGAGGCGGAAGCCGGTGTGACCGAGGCTTGGGACCCCAACAACAAGCAGTTCCAGTGCGTCGGGGTGGCGGTCGTTCGCCGTACCATTGAGCATAATGGCCTTCTCTTGCCTCAATATACCAATACTCCTCAACTCATATACATTGAAAAAGGTATATATACATACATATATAAGCATGCAAAATTTTATATATATATATATATATATATAATATGTATATATATAACCATTTTAATTTTATTTTACATACTTACTTTCTAAAAAGATTATCTATTTTACACTCAGATTTTATTAAAATATTAATTTTAAATTTTTTTAAATTTATCATTTTTCAACATAACAATCATATCTTTTATCTCATCGAACATGCAAAATTATATTATTATTATCGAATTGTTTATCTTTCTTCACAAATAGCAACTACCGATCTTTTATCTCATGGAGATAACTAAATTATATTATTATTGTTGGTGTAAATTACATTGCTATTATATATAGCAAACATATATATTTATACTTTACACTCATAATGATGTGGATGAACTTTACGCTCGGTCTAAGTGCTCTAATTAGTTTATATATATATATATATATATATATATATATATATATATATATATATATATATAACTAATTAATTTGTACATTAATGTGCATGTGCAAACTGTAAATTAATTTGTGTAATGTACAACAGGTTATGGTATCCTTGGTGTCGTACTTCCCGGCTGCCCCAACACATACCAAGAATCTCAAGAACAACAGCAAGGACAGGATCGTAGGTCCCAGGATCGAGACCAATACCAGAAGATCCGAAACTTCCGACAGGGTGACATCATAGCATTGCCAGCCGGAGTAACCCATTGGCTGTACAATGATGGCGAGTCTGAGGTTGTCGCACTCTCTCTCCTTGACATTAAAAACCAAGCCAACCAACTTGATCAGAATCCTAGAGTAAGAACTAATTAGAAATCCAAATATTAATTCCAATTAATAATAACAATCCAACTGTATAAAACTGACTATGCATATCATGGTTGGCTTTGTGTATATGTCTATATACATACATATGTAGAACTTTTACCTTGCCGGAAACCCAGAAGATGAATTTCAGCAACAAAATCGAAGCCGACGCCACCAGCAAGAACAAGGCCAAGGCCATCGCGAGGGTGGCAGGCATGGTCAGCAACAGGAACAGGGCAACAATCTCTTCAGTGGCTTCCGTACTAAGGATTTGGCTGAAGTTTTCAACATGAATGAGGACACCATTAGAAACCTTCAAGGCTTACAAGAAGACAGGAGCAACATAGTGAGAGTGAAAGGTAGGCTTCAAGTGGCCAGGCCACCAAGGTCACGTGAGGAGTGCGAGCGATTGGAAAGACAAGAGAGAGAGCAGGAGAGAGAAGATGAGAAGGAACAACGTGAGAGCCACCGAGGTGGAAGTGGACGTTACAATGGCATTGAGGAGACTCTATGCACCTTAAGGCTCAGGGAGAACATCCATGACCCTTCACGAGCCGATATTTACAAGCCTGATGCTGGTCGAATCAGTACCCTTAACAGCTACAACCTCCCAATTCTCCGTTCGCTCCAACTTAGTGCTGAGTATGGAAGGCTACAGAAGGTAAGAGTTTTATTGCCCGTTTGGATCCCCGTTTTTTGGGCTACGTTTGCATTTTTTTTTTTAAAGACCAGCTCTTATAAAAAAAATTGTTATTTTGACCTATCAAAAAGTTATTTTATCTTTTTTAATATACTACTTTACAATATATCTTAGATCACACGTTCTCTTCTTTTACCAATTTTATTTAAATTTTATTTTGTTATTCATTTTAATTCGTATTTAATTTTTCTGTTCCCAACAGTAGAAGAGAGAGAAAGTTTGCATAGTCCCCAATTTACATAGAAGAGAGAAATTTTGAATAAAAAATGCACAAATGTTTATAGCATATCTCATGATACACTTCTATATATAGAACATCACTTTAGCATTTAACATTTGACACACCGTGATTTTTTATGTTTGGTGTATTAAATTTAAAATATTTAGTATTTAACGCACTTAATGTTAGTACTCTAATGCTTGCCAATGATATGATCAACTTAACAAATATATTTTCTTTTTTTGATATTAAGATTTAATTAATTAGAGCAATATGAGTACTACTCCATTACAAACAAAATGAAATTGAAAAAAGAAATTAACATATATATGCAGGATGCTATTTATGCTCCCCATTGGAACCGGAATGCACATAGCGTGATCTATGTATTAAAGGGTCGTGCCCAGGTTCAAGTGGTTGACAACTTTGGTCAAACTGTGTTTGATGATGAGCTTCAACAAGAACAAATCTTAACCGTGCCACAAAACTTTGCTGTGGTGAAACGGGCTGGTAGTGAGGGCTTCGAGTGGGTGGCCTTCAAGACAAACGACAAGGCTCAGATTTCTCCTCTTGCAGGACGAACCTCTGTCCTCAGGGCCATTCCAGCGGACGTACTAGCCAACGCTTTCCAACTTCGCCAAGAAGATGTTTTAGAACTGAAAGTTAATATGGAGCGACAAGGGAACACTCTAATAAGACCCTCTAGGTCTTCTTCTCAGAGGAGGTTTATAGCTTAGATGGAAAATCTAATGTAACTGTGTCGAAACTGTATCATGCGACACTTAGTTCTTGCTTTTTGTGAGGTTGCAAGACTCCTCTCATAAATAATCAATGCTAAGGAGAGTGTCTGCTTAAATAAATCACAGTTATGTGTATCATTGTGAGCTTATAATAAGTTAATAAAATCCTATCTATGGTTGGTTCGGCTAAATTTTGTTTAAGATTTATTTATTTTTTCCTTCTTATTTTTACGGTTTTCTTTTGACTAATCAATGTTGAGGAAAAGTTTTTACCCAAGTAAATAATTACTGGATGTGTACCTTTATGGGTGTTATAATAGGTTAATATAACCCTATATAAAGTTTTTTGGCTAAATTACGTTAATACATTTTTCCTATTCCCTATTTATTTAGTAAATTTTGTTTAGATACTATTCAACTCCTTCTTACTCATTCAAATTCGTTTGATAACCAAATTAACTCCACTTTCTCTTTTAACTCATGTACTCAATTTTAGTGGATGCCTATTTTCATTGGATTAATCGTTTCTTTTTATTAGAAATGACTTGAATTTATCTGTTTCTTATTTATTTAGTAATTTCTTTTCAAGTGGTTAAACTCCTTACTCATTCAAATTCTTTTGGTAACTAAACTCCACATTCTCTTTGGATTCATGTACTCAGCTTAGGAATTTACCAAAGTTTGTTTTTGGTGGATGCCTCTCTTTGTTGGGCTTAGACATGTTAATTGTTTCCTCTATATAGCTAGAAATGACTTGAGTTTTTGCATTTTTGAAAGGTTATGGGGGGTATTGTTTTTTAATGCTGCACCACAACAGATGTGAAAATACTTCAAATCAGAGCATTTGCTTGGTTCTTTTTGCAACACATTTTGCTTGCTTTTAGCACACAAACAGTACTAAAACTCCATTCTTTGCCACCTGTTTTACTGACACTCACCTGAAAACTTTGCAACTTCTTCATTTAGCCACTGGCGGCTCTACTTGTATGTGAGGGCCGGTGGTCCTAGTACCACCCTCACTTGTCCAAAAAAATTTATATAAGTAATTATTTTGAATTAGTATGTTCTGTGATTACCTGACTTGAAAAAATGTGTGTGTATATATATATGTGTGTATATATATATATATATATATATATATATATATATATATTATATTAAATTAACCTATTTTGATCACCTAATAAAAATATTAAACACTTTACTTGAGAATCATAAGAATTTGAATTCAATAAATATAAGAGTAATGTTATATTCATAACATTTTTACAATAATTTTGCAATAATTCTTATGTGGTAAGTTGTTACTAATTCTAATTTGGATTCAATATTGACATGTTTTACCCACCAATAACAGGCTAACAACTTGTTGCATAAGATTTTTTATGAAATTGTTATGACCACTTTATTATTTTTATATCAGCATTTTCAATTTGCACTTTATTTTTTATTAGTTTTTTTTTTCTTATTCTCTTTTTAGTATAGAAAAATTGTTATATTTCATGTATTTGCATTTTTTTTTTGTGACGTTGATATATTTGAATTGTCTCTTTATTAAATTTTGTATCATTTAAGTTTCTTATATAGTGACCACCCTAAAAAAAATTCATAAAGCTGACACTGCAATCAGCCACACATCCTATTTAAGCTCTACCCATAAACTATAGATTAGCAACTCTCTGGCTTTTGAGATATTTCAAAAGGTAAAGTCTATTGAAAATTTGTGCTCTACATTCTTTCTTGATACGAAATAGATTTTGAACTCTTTTTTATTTATTTACACAATTAAACTATCACTCAAAAAATCATTGTTTATAGTCCTAACTCCTAACTTCTATATTCAGTTGTAACATTTGAATCTTAAACAATTTTTATCCTAAAATATTTACAATAATTTTGAATAGTTTCCTCATAAATTAGTCACACATTAAAAAACCAAAATTTAAACTTTATAATCTAGTTATATATTCTTTGAAGAAAAGGTAAACAATAAAATGAATAATGTACACTGTCATATAAAAATTAAAACCAACAATTTAAAAACTACCTTCTTGTAATAGAATAACTTAAACAAGCAAATCACTAATGGTAAAATTGCATATATAGAAAAAAAAAACATAGAATAACTAAATATAAAATAAAATAGAAGAAGCTAATGATCACTATTGTCACGAAAAACTCTAGCATTACACAATTTTTCACTTTCTCTTACCATAATTGTGATGTGGTCGAGTGTGATTGGTGAAAAAAAAATGATAGATCCATATTTAATTTATGATTAATTATTTACAATTTGTCATGTCAAAATTGTACCAAAAAATTGTGGCAGAATTATAGTAAAAATATTGTGAAATAATATGTATATATATATACTACTCACTAATGTCACTGAATATTAATCTTTGTTCTCAGCACTCACTGCACAGAGAGAGAGAGAGAGAGAGAGAGAGAGAGAGAGAGAGAGAGAGAGAGAGAGAGAGAGAGAGAGAGAGAGAGAGAGAGAGAGAGAGAGAGAAAGAGAGAGAGAGAGAGAACAAGTGTTTGTCTCTTTCTCTGAGGCAGCCAGAGACACCTGCCCTAACAAGCACATTGAGGTGTAAAACAATAGGGGTTGATAAGCCATGCAAAGTGAAGACTGGCATTGCATGTCATACATACGTGTCTGTCCCTTACCAACATTTCTCTCCTATAAATACCAGCATCTCCGAGTTGCCGCTTCACTACTAAACTACTACTACTACCTCACAAAAAAACCAACCATGGCTAAGCCTATCTTGCTCTATACTTCTCTGTGCTTTCTTGTTCTCTTCATCAACGGATGCCTAGCTCATAGACAGTGGCAGCAACAACAAGAGTTCAACCAGTGCCAACTGGACAGTCTTGATGCCCTTGAACCCAGCAACCGCATCGAGGCGGAAGCCGGTGTGACCGAGGCTTGGGACCCCAAGAACAAGCAGTTCCAGTGCGTCGGGGTGGCGGTCGTTCGCCGTACCATTGAGCATAATGGCCTTCTCTTGCCTCAATATACCAATACTCCTCAACTCATATACATTGAGAAAGGTATATATACCTACATAAGCATGCAAAATTTTAAAATTTTCTAGATAAAAAAAAAACCATTTTTATTTTATTTTACATACTTACTTTTAAAAATTGATTATCTATTTTACACTAGATTTTATTAAAATGTTAATTTAATTTTTTTTTAAATTTATCATTTTTCAGCATAGCAATCATCTTTCATCTCATCAAGCAAGCAAAATTATATTATTATTATCAAATTGTTTATCTTTCTTCACAAATAGCAACCATGGTTCTTTTATCTCATTAAGTAACAAAATTATATTATTATTGTTGGTGTAAATTACATTGCTATTATATATAGCAAACATATATTTTTATAACTTTACACTCATAATGATGTGGATGAATTTTACGCTCGGTCTGAGTGCGCTAATTAGTTATATATATATATATATATAAAACTAATTAATTTGTACATTAATGTGCATGTGCAAACTGTAAATTAATTTGTGTAATGTGCAACAGGTTATGGTATCCTTGGTGTCGTACTTCCCGGCTGCCCCAACACATACCAAGAATCTCAAGAACAACAGCAAGGACATGATCGTAGGTCCCAGGATCGAGACCAATACCAGAAGATTCGAAACTTCCGACAGGGTGACATCATAGCATTGCCAGCCGGAGTAACCCATTGGCTGTACAATGATGGCGAGTCTGAGGTCGTCGCACTCTCTCTCCTTGACATTAAAAACCAAGCCAACCAACTTGATCAGAATCCTAGAGTAAGAGCTAATTAGAAATCCCAATATTAATTCCAATTAATAATAGCAATCCAACTGTATAAAACTGACTATGCATATCATGGTTGGCTTTGTGTATATGTCTATATACATACATATGTAGAACTTTTACCTTGCCGGAAACCCAGAAGATGAATTTCAGCAACAAAATCGAAGCCGACGCCACCAGCAAGAACAAGGCCAAGGCCGTCGCGAGGGTGGCAGGCATGGTCAGCAACAGGGACAGGGCAACAATCTCTTCAGTGGCTTCCGTGCTAAGGATTTGGCTGAAGTTTTCAACGTGAATGAGGACACCATTAGAAACCTTCAAGGCTTACAAGAAGACAGGAGCAACATAGTGAGAGTGAAAGGTGGGCTTCAAGTGGCCAGGCCACCAAGGTCACGTGAGGAGCGCGAGCGATTGGAAAAACAAGAGAGAGAGCAGGAGAGAGAAGATGAGAGGGAACAACGTGAGAGCCGCCGAGGTGGAAGTGGACGCGGACGCGAGGAACGTGAGCAAGAGGAGAGACAACAAGAGAGAGAAGAAGAGCAAGAGCAAGAGATGGAACGACGTGAAAGCCGACGAGTTGGACGTGGACTTGGACGTGGATGTGCACGTTACAATGGCATTGAGGAGACTCTATGCACCTTAAGGCTCAGGGAGAACATCCATGACCCTTCACGAGCTGATATTTACAACCCCGATGCCGGTCGAATCAGTACCCTTAACAGCCACAACCTCCCAATTCTCCGTTGGCTCCAACTTAGTGCTGAGTTTGGAAGGCTACAGAAGGTTAGAGCGTTAGTATCAGTATCAACTGTTCTAAAAAAATTGTTATTTTAACATGTCAAAAAGTTATTTTATCTTTTTTAATATACTACTTTACAATATATCTTTGATCACACGTTCTCTTCTTTTACTAATTTTATTTCGTTATTCATTTTAATTCGTATTTTATGTTCTTGTTCCCAATAGTAGTAGAAGAGAGAGACAGTTTGCATAGTCCCCAATTTACATAGAAGAGAGAAATTTTGAATAATAATGAACAAATATTTATAGCATATCTCATGATACACTTCTATATTTAGAACATTTTTATATATAGAACATCACTTTAGCATTTGCATTTGACACACCGTGATTTTTTATGTTTGGTGTATTAAATTTAAAATATTTAGTATTTAACGCACTTAATGTTAGTGCTCTAATGCTTACCAATGGTATGATCAACTTAACAAATGTATTTTCGTTTTTTGATATTAAGATTTAATTAATTAGAGCAATATGAGTACTACTCCATTACAAACAAAATGAAATTGAAAAAAGAAATTAACGTATATATGCAGGATGCTATTTATGCTCCCCATTGGAACCTGAATGCACATAGCGTGATCTATGTATTAAAGGGTCGTGCCCAGGTTCAAGTGGTTGACAACTTTGGTCAAACTGTGTTTGATGATGAGCTTCAACAAGAACAAATCTTAACCGTGCCACAAAACTTTGCTGTGGTGAAACGGGCTGGTAGTGAGGGCTTCGAGTGGGTGGCCTTCAAGACAAACGACAAGGCTCAGATTTCTCCTCTTGCAGGACGAACCTCTGTCCTCAGGGCCATTCCAGCGGACGTACTAGCCAACGCTTTCCAACTTCGCCAAGAAGATGTTTTAGAACTGAAAGTTAATATGGAGCGACAAGGGAACACTCTAATAAGACCCTCTAGATCTTCTTCTCAGAGGAGCTTTATAGCTCAGATGAAAAATCTAATGTAACTCTGTCGAAACTGTATCATGCGACACTTAGTACGTTCTTGCTTTTTTAAGGTTGCAAGACTCCTCTCATAAATAATCAATGCTAAGGAGAGTGTCTGCTTAAATAAATCACAGTTATGTGTATCTTTGTGAGCTTTTAATAAGTTAATAAAATCCTATTATGGTTCGTTCGGCTAAATTTTGTTTATAGATTTATTATTTTTTCCTTAATATTTTTATGGTCTTCTTTTGACTAATCAATGTTGAGGAAAAGTTTCTACCCAAGTAAATAGCTACTAGATATGTACCATTATGGGGGTTAATATAATGCTATATATAGCTTATTTGGCTAAATTATGTTAATACATTTTTTTATTCCCTATTTATTTAGTAAATTTTGTTTATATACGATTTAACTCCTTACTCATTCAAGTTCCTCCTTCTTACTCATTCGAATTCCTTTGATAGCCAAATTAACTCCACCTTCTCTTTGAACTCATGTACTCAATTTTAGTGGATGCCTCTCTTCATTGGATGCCTCTCTCAAGTCATTTCTTCTTTTTAGAAATTACTTGAATTTTCTATCTGTTTCTTATTTATTTAGTAATTTTTTTTATATACGGTTAAACTACTTCTTACTCATCCAAATTCTTTTGGTAACTAGACTCCACATTCGCTTTGAATTCATGTACTAAGCTTAGGAATTTACCAAAGTAAGTGTGTATTTGGTGGATGCCTCTCTTTCTTGGACATGTTAATTGGTTCCTCTATCTAAAAATGACTTGACTTTTTGCATTTTTGAAAGGTTCTGGAGGGTATTGTTTGTGAATGCCATTATTAATTTAACAATTACAATTTCCTTCCTTAATTTTTAGTTTTAACTAGTTGTGTAGACTCATGCAATGCGTGAGAATAAATAATTATTTTGTTTAGTATTATAATGTATAATTTTTTCTCTAAATTTTTTTGAAGACAATTTGTTCTCCCTAAAAATTAAACAATTTATATTCAGTCTAGTTAGGTCTACTTCGGTCCCATTTGGTTTATTTTGGTCCTATTTGGACCACTCGGTCCAATTTAGTCAATTTCAGTCTCCTTCCATTTGTTTTATATTAATTGGGCCTTAAATTGATTCTATTTTTTGTCGGTTGCATTTCCAAGTTAAGCTCAAAATTTTATTTTCTTCCTTAATTTTTGGGTTAAAATTAAATTTTATTATATTTGGGCTAAAAACTTTAGTTTTGAGTTAAAAAATAGAAAGAATATAGGCGTTAGAAATTAGAAATATGAGCCCTAAAAATGCAATAAAAATGATAAATATTCAAATGTGTTATTCCGTCCATTCTATCCTCTTCGGTCCAATTTAGTCCATATGATCCTACTCAGTCCATTCGGTCTTATTCAGTCCACTTTGATCTTATTTAGTCTTTATTAGTCGTATTCTGTTGACTTCGGACCATTCTGTCCACTTCCGTCCTATTCGGTCCATTCTGGTTCTATTCGATCCATTCTGTCTACTTTAGTCCTATTCAGTTCATTTTATTCACTTTGGTTCAATTATCCTATTCGGTCTATTCTGTTTACTTTAGTCTACTTCAGTTCTATTCAGGCTATTTGGTCCCTTTTTCCACTTTGGTTTTATTCGGTCCATTTTATCAATTCGGTCCTATTCAGTCTATATTGGTCCTTTTATATCCAATTTGGTCCATTCTATCTACTTCAGTGTAATTGGGTCCCCTACGGTCCTATTCCATCCATTCGGTCCTATTCTGTTCATTTAGTATACTTTGTTCCATTTGGTCTAATTCAGTGTATTTGGACTATTTTGGTCCATTTCGATCCATTTTTGTGCATTTACCTAGTAAGAGAAGCTATGTTTAGGTTGAAAAAAAACTATCCTAAATCCAAATTTATTAAAAATATATATATAAATCTCAAACTCGTAATATTTAAAATCTTAAATATAATATTTATTATTGCTATATTTTTATTAAACTACATTAACATAGTATTTCAATTCACTTTAGTATCGCTAAATTCAAGTGAAAGTATTTTTAAATATAAAAGTTATGAATATACAAATGTAATATTTAGGACAGTTGTTAATTTGTTTTAACATAGTCACTTTTAAATGAATTGCATAAAATTGTATTTACATTTAAGCAAAAAAATATATATATATATATATATTAAGAGAATGAATCATTTGAATAATTTATATGTGTGTATTTATGTATAATTTTTATTTAAATAAATTATTCAAATGATTCATTCTCTTGAAAGAGATTATCATGATAATTGAAATTTATATTCTTATATTGAATATGTATAATTAATTCTCAACATTTTATATAATTATGTTTATGTCAAGAATTTCATATATGTTCCATTTCATCAAAGAGACTCCTTGCTTCATCAATTCTTTTATTTTTGCAATATCCATTGATTAATATGTTATAGCTAAACACATTAGGTGAACAACCTCTCTCAACCATCATATTAAATGTTTTGATAGCATCATCCATTTTGTTTTGTAAACAATAACCATCAATCAAAAAGCTATATGTGACTATGTTAGGCTCAATGCCTCTTTGAATCATCACAGTAAAAACTTT
Source organism: Castanea mollissima (assembly GCA_014183005.1). Lineage (NCBI taxonomy): Eukaryota > Viridiplantae > Streptophyta > Magnoliopsida > Fagales > Fagaceae > Castanea > Castanea mollissima. The sequence goes on from JACAVU010000004.1 coordinate 3,119,868, forward strand.
GTTTGCCTCGGTCAACATCCCTTCCTTGCAGAGTGTGTGCACCAACATGCTAAAGGTTTGCAAATTTGGCATGATCTTCCTTTGTGTCATCTCATTCAACAAAGTAGTAGCCTCCCTCCATCGGCCGAAATTGCACAGGCCTTGAATTAAGCATGTGTAAGTGACAACATTCGGTTGAATACCTTTGCTCCTCATTTTAGACAAAAGGTTCAAAGCCTCAATTACCAATCTATCCTTGCATAAACTATCAATAATTGTGCTATAGAGCACTACATTGGGTGCAAAATAAGTTTTTTCTATCTTCTTGAGCAACCTAACAGCCATATCAGTCTTACCAATCTTACACAGACCATTTAGTATCGTCCCACAAGTAAATTTGTTAGGCTGATACCATTCTTCTCCATATCTTCAACCAACCTCACATCTCCAGCAATGTTACCTTGAAGACACAGCCCCTTGACAAGAGTGCTTAGAATAACAGAGTCTGGGTTATAACCAAGTTTCAAAACTGTTGCCAAGACAGAGAACCCGAAATCCACTCGGTTCAAATGGCACTAGCAGTTAATCAAAACAGTGAGAGTATAAACATTGGGCGAGATTCCGAATGATTCCATTCGTTTAATTAGAGAAATGGGTAGAGAGTAATGCTTCATTCTTGGAATGGCAGCTAACAATTGATTAAAATCGACAATGGAAGGCAAAGGGTGCATGTGAAGCATTGTATCAAACAGGTCTAAGGCATGATCAACATTCCTTAAGCTTTTAGACTTGCACTCATCTCTAACAGATTGCAAGAATTGATTTTGATTCTGTTTCTGATGTGGGTTTTTTCTTCTAGTACTAGTAGTAGAATAATAGCAATAAAAAGAAGAAGAAGCATTGGATATGAAAAGAAGAGAGTTTGTTAATTTAGAAGCACGAAGCAGTGTACCCATTTTCCTAAAGATCCAGCAAACAAATCGGGTTGAGTTTGGGGGCAAAGATTAGAGAAGGAAGTGATGAGACTGTTTCATACACTCTTCTTCTTCTTCTGCCACTCTCCTCTTTCATACATTCTACCTAAGCTACCTTCTGTGTCATGGGAAACTGGTTTTGCACAATAATTTTGCTGAATACCATAATATCTATCTCTCTACTGACTATTTGGTGAGCTGTTCAAAACTCACCGTTTTGTATATTACTTGAGTTGGTTTTTCTTTTTTCTTTTTTCGTCAGTACACCAGTTTCGTTTCTTATCTTTTTTTTTAATCTTTTTTTTTTTAATGTTGAGGGACATGGTATGTTTACAATATTTTTACAATAAATTCTAGATAAATAGGTTGTTATTTTGCTATTATGGATTTGCAAAAAAGTAATTTAATTTATTGATTTAAATTAGAATCAATAATGACTTACCACCTATGATTTGTTGTGAAAATATTATGAATATAATATTTTAAAAATATTTATATACGTTTACAAGGCATTATTATACTGGAACAACAAATTTTCACAATATTTATTTTCACAATTATTGAGGTGTCAATTTTTTATGAGTCTAAATATTATGTCTCACTCTTTCTGCTCTATTATATATTCCACAAATAAAAGCATGCCACATATTTATCTAATTTATTAAATCCTAAATTTATGCCTACTATTATTTCAATTTCCTAAAATAAATAAATAAACAACCCATCATATTTAGGTAATTGAGATAATAGATGCATAAATTTAGCATTTAATAAATTAGATGGATATGTGACATGTTTTTATTTATGGAATATATAGTGGAACAGGAAGAGTGAGACTAACCACAACTAAAAATAAATTTATTGTGAAAATATTGTAACATCGTGTTGTTGTCACAATATTTTTACAATTGCCAAGATTTTAGTTCCTTATAGATTAAAAAAGAAAGAAAGTGAAGTCCAATCATTTTTACATTAATTTCATAACAAATCGTAGGTGCCAAGCCACTATTGATGCATAAAAAAAAGGCTAAAATACAAAACTGACCCTCTAACTTTCTTCAAATTTCATTTCAGTCCTCTAACTTTGCTTTCGTTCATTCTAATCCTCTAAGTTTCAGATTTATTCAATTAAGGCTTTTCCATTAACTTTTGTTAAAAGTTTTTGAAAAAAAAAATCTGAAAAATATTTTTCAATCATTAATTGAATTTTTATAATTTAAAAAATTTGAAGAAAATTTATAAAATTGAAAAATTAACCAAAACATATAACAAAAGTTGATAGAAAAGTCTTAATTGAATAAACTTGAAAGTTAGAGGACTAAAATGAACAAAAGCAAAGTTAGAGGACTGAAATAAAATTTGAAGAAACTTAGAGGGCCAGTTTTGTATTTTACCCTAAAAAAATTGATATCGATTGTGGACTCAATTTAAAATCAGTAATAACTTGTCATTTATAATTTTTTGTGAAAATATTGTAGAAGTAGCATTTCTTTAAAATAAATAATAAAATATCATAACGGGACCTATAATTGAAAATAAATATTGTGAAAATTTTGTAACATTTTATTGCATTCCCAAATTTTTTTTTTTGGTTTAGTAAAATTGGATGAGCCATTCCACTCAGTTTTTTTGGGCTGGTTTTTAGTTTTTTTTTAAATACACAATTTGAAGAGGTGGTCACAATTTAAAACCAGTATCAATTTGCAACCTAAAATTTGTTGTGGAAATATTATAGACGTAAATATTAAAATATCAGACAGACCTACCATCGCTAGAAATAAAAAGTATTATGAAAATGTTGTGACATTTTATTATGTTTCTCCTAGTACAATTAAAAAGTTCGCAATTTAAGCCGTGCCTTTACGACTTTAGGGCATTTGTTAATAAATTGTTTCATTCACCGTTACAAGAAAATTTTAATATCACTTTTATGAAAAATATTAAAAAATTGGTCAATAAAATTAGGTTTTTTTTTTTTTTTTCCTAAGAAGTTTCTAAAAACATCTTCAAAAAAAAAAAAAAAAAAGTTTACCAAAAATATAGCACCACAAATAAATGTAGAATTTACTATAACTCTCTCACATGGTTGATTATGAGTTGTGAAAAAAAAAAGTTATGAATCCATGTGAAATAACAGGCACCAATTAAAATCTATTAAATAAGAAAAATGTGGCAAAATAAGTTGTGAATTTGTTTGCCAAACTAACAAGAACTTAAAAATTTTAGTTTCACCTAGCATTTTTAATTAGATAAAAGCCACATTATTGTCACCTCAGCAGGATTTAATTAGAACTAGATTTTAGTATTAGGGCTTGTCCTAAAATATTTCAAAAGAGGTGCTATTTCGCTAGAAATGGCTAATCAGCCAAAATTGCCCAAGGTAAGATTGGATCTATTTGATACAAAGTAGAGTTTTTTTTTTTTTTTTTTTTTTCATTTTTTTCTTTTAGAAAACTATAATTATTAACTATTGTATATTTTTCTCCCCTCAGAAAGAATTATTATAAAAATGATTATGAAAATCAGACTTTTTAACCACAATTTCAATTTCAAAAGTATTTTAAGATTTATTGAAAGAATATAATGAAAATAAATAAAAATAAAAATGATTGGAATGTAGTCAAATAGAAATGAATTGGTTAAAAGTCTTGTAACTTAATTCTATAGTCAAATTCCCCTCTTCTATTATTGTATCTTTCAAATTATAAAAACTAAGGATAAAATAGGTATTTCCAAGTATAGTGTTTTTTTTTTTTTTTTTTAATACAAGAAAGAAATTCTACTCTAACCTAATCTAAATGTATATGTGTGTAAAGCTCCCTCTAGAGACTTGAACCCCAATCCTTATTCCTAAATACCCCACAAATACTTATACTTGTAAAGTGACTATCGTACTAATGGTGTTTGGTAAGTATAATGTTTCTAAAAATAATAGATTATACAAAAAAAATAATGAATCAATTGACTTTTAATATATATATATGAATGAATTACCTTCTTTTTTTTTTCGCCTAAGAAACATTGAATAATGTGAGCCATCAAAATCATATATATGGTCAAATTTATGTCCTTCAACTTAGGTCAAATTCATGTACTAACTACGAGCTACAATGAGAAGAGGAAAGCAACTCCTAGTAACAAGGGGTTTTTTTGAGAAAATAATTTTATTTGGATATTAATTATTAAAAATAACATTATAGTAAAATTATTTGGAAAAACCACCTCTTTGAGAATTCTGTTTTGAAAACATGATTTTAAGGGATCATATCTTGGTATTTCTCATGGAGACATTCAAGTTTAAATTTATCTCTCCCATTGTAACTACGGAATTATATATAATATATTTTTTTAAATTTAAAAACAATGTTTCAATCACTTTCAAGTTTCAACAAGTCCACAAACCAACAATAAGTTAATCCATCTCATAGAAAAAAATACTTAGAAATGATCAAATCTTAAGGAGGAAGTTGAAAGACCAGTTAAAACTTAAAATTAAGGTTTAAGCCAATTTAAAGTATTAAAAGGTTACAATTTCATACATGTAGGTTTAGTTCAAGTTACAGTAAAACCTCTTAACTCATATGGGAGTTCATGCTTCACTTCATACCTGGCAAGGTTCTTGACGATTAGACACATTCAATTTGGTTCTCCTCTCTCTTTTGTTTTTGTTTTTCTTTGAGAAATGAAATATTATTATTAAGACTCTCTCTATATGTGTGTGTGTGTGTGTGTGTGTTGAGAAGGATGTCATCTACAAGACTGAAAGTCTGAATCTGAAACAAAATTCAGTACAAGATAATGAGATATACATATTCATGGTTATAAATTGTCTAATTAGTAAAGCCGCATAGTTTTTTCTTTACAACTTGAAGCAACTAATTACTTAAAACTTCATCAACTTTATTGCTCCGCAAGTGAAGATACACTGGAATTAAACCTACTACATAGAACCTCCATTTTAAAATAGTTTGAAGAGTAAGCCTCCATGAGCTGCAAAGAATGGAGCAAATACCAAGGACTCGACTGCCATGAGCTTGATGAGAATATTGAGTGAAGGACCAGAAGTATCCTTGAGAGGATCTCCAATTTTGTCACCTATGACAGCGGCCTTGTGAGCATCTGACCCTTTTGGACGTAGTGATTTTGCATGTTCATTACCACCAGCCTGAAGTGAACCCCAGATGCGATCTATTCTGTATTAGTGTATCTCACCGTATTAACATTAGCAACTGGTCCTATGATTTCATAACTTCCAAGTCCAATCAAATATTTGGAATCCTATACTCCTCTATCATTCCATAGCAGAGTACCAAAGCAATCCATAACCAAATTGCTGCATATGACCTCCGAACACTATGATTAAACATAAACCCTGTTGCACTTAACCACGTAGATAAATCAAAGCTCACCTAAGTGTTTTATTTCTAATTGGTTTCTTTTTGGTGCTTCGTTCAAATCCTTACCTTCCTCACTAGGTGTGTTTTTATTTTTAAATTACAATTAATTATTGATAATGTTAATGTGTAAAATTGTGGAATGGCCAATCAAAAGTTAGAAACTTCAGTTTTATATACATATAGATGATAATTTTATTTAAATATTGTGCTAATTTGGAAAATAATGAGAGCTTGAATGGCTTCTGTTTTATATATATATATATATATATTTATGTAAACCAAAGACATAATTCATCAATAGCTTGGTGGTGTCGTAAGTTTGTTATGGCCAACTGATCTCAAGTTCGAGCCATCGCTCGGTTTGTTTTGCTATTTACATTATTAAAACCGTAGGAGCAGGATATAAATACCACATTTCAGCCAATTTTTTTATGCTCTCTCACGATCAGATAAACTGATCAGTAGCTTAGAGTTAGTTCAAGGAAACTGCCCTCAAAACCGACCCGACCCGATTCTCTATCTCCCTCTCTTTCTCAATTCTCAAACTCTATCGTTTCCCTCAGTAGCTTAGAGTTCGTTCTGATTTCCGCTGCCGAATTGTTTGCTTGCTGGATCTTCAGGAAAATGGGTACGCTTCTTCGTTCTTCCCACGCTTGTTTTCGCTCTTATTGTTATTCTACTCTTACTGCTGCTGCTGCTACTTCTACTAGTATTGCTAGTGCTATAAAAAACCCGAATCACAATCAGAATCAAAATCAATTCTTGAAACCTGTTAGAGATCAGTGCAAATCTAGAAGCTTTAGGAATGTTGATCATGCCTTAGACCTGTTTGATAAAATGCTTCACACGCACCCTTTGCCTTCCATTGCCGATTTTAATAACGTGTTGGGTGGCATTGCAAGAATGAAGCATTACTCAGTAGTTATTTCTCTAATTAAACGAATCGAATCATTTGGTATCTCTCCTAATGTTTGTACTCTTACTATTTTGATTAACTGCTTCTGCCATTTGAACCGTCTAGATTTTGGGTTCTCTGTCTTGGCAACAATTTTGAAACTTGGTTATCACCCAAACTCTATTACTCTAAACACCCTTGTGAAGGGTATTTGTCTTCAAGGTAACATTGCTGGAGCTGTGAGGTTGGTCGAAGAAATGGAGAAGAATGGGTATAAGCCTAATGCAATTACTTGTGGAACGATACTAAATGCTCTGTGTAAGATTGGACAGACTAGTATGGCTATTAGGTTGCTTAGGAAGATGGAAGAAGGGAATTTTGAGCTTGATCTGACAGCCTATAACACAATCATTGACAGTTTATGTAAGGATAGGTTGGTAACTGAGGCCTTGAACCTTTTGACTGAAATGATGAGTAAAGGCATTCAGCCGGACCTTTTCACTTACAATTCCTTAATTCAAGGCCTATGCAATTTCAGCCGATGGAGAGAGGCTACTACTCTGTTGAATGAGATGGTGCGAAGGAAGATCATGCCAGATGTGTATACCTTCAATATATTGGTGGACACACTTTGCAAAGAGGGAATGCTGATAGAGGCAAAAGAAATTTTTGATGTGATGATTGAAAGAGGAATTGGGCCTGACACAATCACTTACAATTCTCTAATTGATGGTTATTGTTTGCAAAACAAATTGAAGGATGCCATCAAAGCATTGAACATGATGGTTGAGAGGGGTTGTTCACCTAATGTTGTTAGCTATAACACATTGATTAATGGATTTTGTAAAAAGAAAAGAATTGATGAGGCAATGAATCTCTTTCATGAAATGTCCAACAAGGGAGTAACTCCAGATGTTGTGACTTACTGCACTCTTATAGGTGGGTTTTGTCGAGTGGAGAGACACAAGGCTGCTCTAGTCCTATTTCATAAGATGCAGGCATGTGGCCAACTTCCAACTCCCCAAACTTATGCTGTCTTGTTGGACGGCTTGTGTAAGAATGGACAAGTTGTTGAGGCAATAAAAGTGTTTCTTGAGATGGAAGACAAAACGTTGGGCAACAATATTGTGATTTACAGCATTTTGATTGATGGTTTGTGTAATGTCGGGAATCTTACAGTTGCAAGAGAACTCTTTTATAGTCTACCTGCAAAAGGATTGCAACCCAATGTTCGAACTTACACCATCTTGCTCAAAGGGCTTTGCAAAGAGGGATTAATAGAAGAAGCAAGTGAGATATTTGAGAAAATGGATGGGAACGGTTGTTCACCTGACGATCGCGCATATAACACAATAATCCAAGGGTTCCTGCAACACAATGAGACATCAAAGGCAATTAAATATCTTGAAATAATGGTTGACAAGGGTTTTTCAGCAAATGCAACAGTTGCAAGCATGTTATTTGACTTGTTATCATCTAATCAAGTAGATAAGAACATTCAAGAATTTCTCCTTAAGCTTGTGTGAAGGTTTTTTAGTTTCTCAACATTAAGGACAAGTTTCATATTTTATCCATCACATGTCAATCTTTAAAAGATGTGTATCATTTCAGGTAAATTTTATAGTTTCTAAAGATGGTTTTCTATTCATTATGTATGCATGATTGTTTGTACCTTTAACTATTCTATCTTTTGTTGTGATTTCATTGTGCACTCATGTTGTTGCTTGGAAGTTGGAACCTATTTTCTTGGATAGTTGTTTCAAAATTTTTTCTTATTTAAGGTTAATGCTAAGTATTGTTGCTTTAAAATCTGGCATTTTTTGTGCAGTTATACATCTCTTAGCCAGTGGAATTAATATTAATAAATGTTCCCTCCAATGAAATTAAGTTTTGGAGTTGCATTTATGCAAGCTGATGCATAACTGTCATGGTGCATGCTTCAAACTTTATATGCTCAAGATTGATTGTTCTTTTAATTGATCTATCTTTTGTTGAGATTTTATTGTGTACTCATGTTGTTGCTTTCGATCTATTTTCATGGATAGTTATTTCAAAAAATTTTTAATGTAAAGTTAATGTGAAAAATGGTTGTTCTAATGTTTGGCCTTCTTTGTGGTCATACATCCATTAGCTAGTGCAAGATAAACGTTGCCTCCAATAAAATTAAGTGCTGGAGTTGCGTGTTGAATGTTACAATAAAAATTTATATTATGCTTAAATTTAAAGTGTAGTGAATACCTTGCTTCTATTTCTATGCTGAATTTGTCTTAGTTTTGCATGCTTTCCTGAACTGTATTGACACTAGACTTGGGAGTTGACTAGTTGTAGATCATATTTACTGAATTTAGTTTGTTATTTTGTGGAACGAATGAGACAATTGTAATTATTTAAGGAATACTTGTTGCTTAGTTATTTGTGCAATCCATTTGTTTATGGCTTTTTTTGCCCAAAATTCTTCATTTATGAATTCTCTGTGTTTTTCAGTATTTTGTTCCAGACTTGGGGTTTCTCATAAATGTGTTTTCTTATTTACTTATAAAAGAAAATAATCTTTCTTATGTAGATGATTTGTTTGGTGCTTAATTTGCCTGTGATTCTTTCTTTTTGGTTTCTGGGTTATGTAGAATTGGTGGTATAGATTTAAGGGTTTTAGTTTTTTTTTTTTTTTGAAGTTTAGAAGGGTATCTTAATTATGATATAGAAAATTTTTCTGATTTTTTATTTGATTCATGATTGAATGCAGCGTCAGATTACCCATCATCCAAGTCACATTTTTGTAGTTTTAATGCCTAGTGATTTTAGAGGAACCTATTTTGATGTCCTTTGGCAATTATGTGTTCAAAGAATTTTTATTTTTATTCTCCAAAATAAGGGGAAAAAGAAGCATCATTGAGGACCTGTGATCCCTCAACCCATCCAAAGATATCTCTTCCAGATCAGATTTTCTGCCAAGCTTCAAGTCCTACATAAGTCCTTTTCTCTTCTGCCTTACCAAGGTATTGGAACCAACCAGCTGCTACCTTCTTTTCTTTTGGGCTCCTGCTCAAATGAATTTCTTGAAAATTCCTTCGAATCCCAGTCCATAATAAGTAAGCCTCTTTCACTACTTAGCAAAAAAAAAAAAAAAAAAAAATCATAGTATGAAAGAAAAGTGAATGCTTCAAGCAGAATTAAAATGAAAGAATCAATGGCATTTTTTTTCTTTTGGTTAAATCTTATTTATATGGAGCTTTGTTACTTTTAAAACTCGATTAGTTTCCCCATTAAGGCAGTTCAAATGTGCAAAACTATTTTTTGGTTTTAAAAAAATCTTCTTTAAGAGTAAAAGCTGCTGGAGTGTGTACATGTATTGGAAGGATATCGTGATGGAGTTGCTTCTGTTGGTGTCATCAAATAAAAAGGTATAATATATAGGGATTGATCATCTCTTAAAATGATTCTTTCTTACCAAAAACTCCTATATTAAGTGTTGTACCAAGTTGAACCTCTCTGGCCTCAATTTTTCTATAAAATTCTAGTGCCTGATGTGATGTAATAATAACATTATACTCTCTTCTTTTTTCATCCTACTTGGTGTCTGAGGTGGCATGCACTATTTCTTTGTTGGTTGACGCTTTTTTCCGGTGGTCAATGTTTCAGAGGTCACTTCCTTGTGCATCAATTTTTATGTTGTTCTATATATGTACAGGTAAGGTGCTAAAGTGTTACTGTGATTGCTGCATCAAAATATCACACTGTGAGGCTGTAGAGGGCAATTGGAAAAGGGTGAAAAAGAAAAACTACATTTGGTAGTTAGATTAATTTCCTGACTAATTTATGGTCAACCTTTGTGGAGACATTTTACTCAAGGTAGAGAAATTACTACCAAAACACGCCTTCCATGATTGATAGCAATGACCATGACAATGGTTGAGGCCAGGCATAATTGTGCCGGATGTTGGGTTCTGGTACTACATATGACCTCCATAGGTAACTATTTATTGTTCCCCCTTTTTTTTATTAGGTGCTTTTCTGTTAGTTTTCATATTATCTAAGAAGTGGAAGTGTGGAACACGATAATTCTGTAATTACCATTACGAATTTTTATATTACTACCATAAAAATTGCTCAACATCATTTTAGTGTGGTTATCTGAGTTTAAAATTAGTAAACAAGTTGCGATTCCACCGAAACACAGTTTGTATAGGTGCAACATCTTGGCAAGGTAATTCATAGACAGTGCAAGTTGTAAATTTTTGATTTAACAAAGCTTGATAGCTTCTAATGTATATATCTCATACAAACATAAATTTAACTTGTTCAATTACAATAGATCTTACAAAAACAGAACAAATTTTCATAGCATCATTGATTACTTAAATGATCGGCACATTAGTTACAAGAAGGCTTGTTGACTGTGTACAACATCTCCATCCTCCATGGGAACTATAAAAAATTTACCTACGCTGAAAGTTTAACCGTGCTATAAAATATGCAAACAAGGAAGCCTAAACAAGGGGGAAGGCAATGAGAACAATCACCACAAGAGGTAATTGATCATGGTGAAACCCAAAGTAATCTTTTAGAAAGGCCAATACAGGTTTGGTTTCTCCAAATACCATGATGTCCTTATCTATATCTCCATATTGTGAAGTAAGCAATCCCTTTAGCGACCAAGATGTAGGAGTCAAATAATACAACCAAATCCACCATTTTGGAATCTGCTGCAATAGTACAACATAATCGGTTCAACTATATATTCATATGTTTTCACAATCACACACACACACGCACACTATGGCCTCAATAGAGACAGAGTCTGGCAACCTTACCGGTTCAGGAATAAAAAATCCAGCAAAAAGGTTGAATGTTGTGTAGAATCTCGAGGACAAAGTTGTTGGTGTGAATGAAACGAGTAGCATTCCAAGATAATTGTAGTAGAGCAAGGAACAAAATGTGACAAAGAAGTACCAGGAAACCTTATAAGTTGACCCATAACATCCAATCATTGGATATATGATCATCACGAATATGACAGTTTCAATGAAGAGATAGGGAACTTCCACTATCACCTACAAAATTAGTATGCATCACTCTATAAGCTGAAAAAAGGAAAAACAAGTGGCCCTATCAATATCTAAACTCTCTCTCTCTCTCTCTCTCTCTCTACCCCCTTCCTTTTTGGATCAATGGTGATAGTATACTACACAAGTGGCATTAACAAGTAGAACATATACAGCAAGGAGGTCATAAATTTCTCATGAACATGTTTGTTAAACAGCCCCATATTCCACGGGGTATTCATGTTGTCACTGTCAAAGATCTAGCAAGATTCACCATGCATTAAATTGACTTCATTTTAGTTTACAAATAATATCTTGAAATCAAATCTACCCTAAATTCAATCAGTTTCAAAGAAAATTATACCTGTGCAAGTGAATAAGCCCATGAAGAGTACATCCCTGCGAATTTTTCCCGATACATAACAGTTCGCTCTGCAACAACATATGGTTAGACTTTTGAGCAGTTAATTATGCCCAAAGAAGATCACAGTTGAGAACATTCCCCCAAATATATTGAATACATTCTGCCGGTTATTTCTGTAAGTAAAATAATAGTCAAAACTTTTATCATGTAGAGGAATTTATATATCTTACAGATATAATCTATCTTAAGCAAAGTGAAGATCTACAATTGTAAGAATCACTTTTAACATACATCATAAGTGGCACTCTCATTGTAGTTTCACACTACAAATTCGATTTGTCCAAGGTCACCATTACTAGTAGTTATCTCATGCTATAAACATTTTTCTAAAGAGAGTGGAAAACTTAAACATATTAAAACTTATATTTTTTTCCTTGGTTCCAATATAGTACCCCAAAAATTAAAGCAGATATAAGTGCAAATACGATACGCATCAAGTTGTATGCAGGACTCCTCCAATAAGCCAAATGCTGTTTCCATAGGCAAGATTTGAATTGTCCCCAACCATTTTGTGAAAAGAGGGTAGGAAAATACAGATCTCTTGAATTAGGAGGTGGACTACTCAACTGCCTTACAAGCTCTTTGTTTTTTTTGCAAATGGGATAATAGTAGGAGTCACATTCAAAGTTTTAAAAATAACAATACATGTTAAATGTAGATCATTCATCTTAAGGACACTATTTTACTCCACACCAACACAATAGATGGCTTTAAGAGAGATTAGCACAATCTTGATACCTTCTAACCTACATCCAGGCACATACACATAAACACAGAGAGAGAGAGAGAGAGAGAGAGAGACCTTTCTAAGCTCCGTTACAATTGAACGCTAATTAAGTGAATGAATAAGTTTAGTTTGAAATGCTCAGCATGGCTTGAGTAGAAGGTTGTGAAACAAATAAAGATTTTTTACTGATATCTCACACACATTGATTGGCTCAAAATAAGCAAACCAAGGCTAATTTTCTACTTGGAATTCAGCAAAAAGCTTGTTAGGAATAGTTTACACTAAATTCACCTGCAATTTGGTCATCATATGGCTACAACTCTGACATATAAAAACAACCATAACGGAGATTTTGGGAAGAGAGAGATCCGCGTAGTACAATTACAACATGTCCATTCTAAAACCCTGATCTGTCTCACAACAGATTGTTATATTTTCTATTTTATGCCATAAAATTATTGAGTTTGTTCCCATTGAGGTTGCATAAGGAAGGAAAAATATAATACTGGGCCACCCAATGCTTTTCAAAACAGATGCCAAGCAAATTGCTTGCTTCTTTTGATCTTATTATCTGACATTAGGAATAAGTATGATAGAATTCAGCATCATCAAAGTTAATTTTGAAATAGAAACACATTATTTGACATCATGTGACATCAAAACCAATGATAATCGTAATTGAACTCAGCAACTCACTCGTATAAAGCAGATTCCCTGTACTTCAGAGCAAAATCTATGCCAAGTTTTGCTTCTGCAGATGTAGAAGTGACGTCTAACATCCATGCTGCCGGATTGTAATTATTTCTAATCTTTGGAACTCCAAGAATACTCTGTTAGAATATGAGTTGAGTAACAAGAAGATTTATCCACTTAACTAGTTGAAGAAAATAGTTTTACTAAAAGAAAGAAGAAAGAGGAAAATGCAGAGGATAAATATATTGTTACAGGAAACAGACCTCAAAATATTCTATAACGCTACTTGAATGCTCTCCTAGTTGTCCAGAGTAAATCAAGTGTCCACCAGTTTTTAGAAGAATTAACTGCAAAAGCAAGAGAAGCATGGGATAAGTAACTCTTCAAGATACAATACTAATATACTATCCGACACTAGGTCTCATATTCTCTTTTTGGGTAGCAGGTTGGAATGGAGTTTATATAATTATAATCTGGTTGCTCTACAATGGAATGCATTATTTTCTCCATTGTAGCCAAAAGTAAAACCTCTTAGGCCTTTACTTAGCTCTCCAGTACTTATGCATTTATTCCTAAGATTAATACAACTCCTAGAAGCAATGGAGCACCTCTTCTTATTTTCAAAAGTAAATACTATTTACAATTTTAATTTTAAAATGTTCAAAAAATAGTTTTTTTTTTACCTCATCAAATGCTTCAAATATGTCAATACTTGGTTGGTGGATGGTACAAACAATTGTTCTTCCTGTATCAGCTGCATTCTTCACAGCTTGCATGACAATTGCAGCTGCTCTTACATCCAATCCAGTTGTTGGTTCATCAATGAAGATAATAGAGGGGTTTGCAACAAGCTCCACAGCTATTGTAAGCCGCTTGCGCTGCTCATTTGATAGACCAGTAACGCCAGGTATGCCTACTAAAGCATCCTTTATTCCATCAAGCTCAATGGTCTCCAGGACTTCATTTACAAATTCCTGCATGACATGCCACAGCAGATCTGACAAATTATTATCTCAATGATGAATATAAAACCAAATCTTTGATTGATGTCAGTGCCTGGAGAACTTACAGCTTTAGTTTTTGCGTCTATCTGAGGAGACAGTCGTAGCCAAGCAGAAAATATCGCTGATTCTTCAACTGTGATCTGAGGAGAATGTATATCTGTTTGTTCACAATAACCTGACACCCTAGCAAATGTTTCTTGGACCTTGGGATACCCTCCAATCATTATTTTCCCTTCAATATAGCCACTGGTCTTTCTTCCTGCTAGGACATCCAGAAGAGTTGTTTTCCCAGCTCCACTGACACCCATCAATGCTGTAAGGACACCAGGCCTCAATGCACCCATAATATCAGAAAGAATTTGGAGTTTTTTGTTGGTGAATCCATTTTCTCTCATTTCCTGGAAGCCAAAAAGAAAAGATAAAGACAGGAATTAACATAATAGATCACAGCTATCATTCTAGCAACCACCAGAAACTTATATGAAGTTAAATGTGATACCAAGGGGGTGTCAACATAGTACTGCACATCTTGAAACGCTACTTTTAAGGGTGTAAAAAGTAAGACCATCCTACCTGTTAATTAAGACAAGAAACTCATTAAAACATTGGAGAAATATTGCCAAACCCTTATTTGGTTCAATACTAGTCTGTGGAGAGGCAATGATCTGAAGAATAAGCAGAAGAACAATAAAATCGATCAAACCTTTCTTTGGTTCAATATTAGTCAGTGGAGGAGAATTTCTAGACTTTTTGTCCCGATGGTTACCATCATGTGAATCTTCAGTTCCTCGTATTTCAGAGAGCTTTTCATGTGAGATAATAGCACGACATGATCCAGGAGCTGAATGTTTATTAAATGAGGATGACTAAACATCTAGCTATTGTTTCATTGCTGTTTAAGTTAAAATATAATAAAAATTAAGACAGACTTACACTTCAAGAAGCTTAACGCCAAGATGTATCCAATGTTAAATACTATTGTGAATCCAAATAGGGCACCCAGTGATATCCAATACAGATATCCGTCAAAGTATAGCCCTCGGCTTTTAAGTATTTCTTGCCCTATTGTAGCATTTGTGGAAAGCATCTATAGACAAGAAAGGAAAGTAAACTTAGTAGGTAAGACATCTATTTACTCAGGATGTTAATGTCAAAGTTAATTATAGAAATGGCAGACAATTAGAAGGTTTATAGCAGGAGTGTTGGTGCACATACCTCGCATCTAAAATTAGTGGCATACTAGCTAGTATAAGCACATAATCTGTAGTCTACAAGGTTTGGTTGTAATTGAAATATTCACTACTTTAGTTACTAGTGTATAAGGCTAGATAAGATTTGTTAAGGAAGAATTATTGGTCAAGAATCAAAAAAATTGATCTGAGATGACTATTACAATTAATAAGTGATATTACAAGAAAATCTATTGAAGTCACAGTGCTTTAGAAGTAATGAAGCCCTGATACAACAATATGATGAACTGGCTAATATTCTAAAAGAAGACAAAAGTGGGTGGAAGTAGTTAGTGAAAAATTATTTTTGAATTCGCATAAGCTAAGAAAAAATTGGCTAAGATTAGAAAAGGCAGAAGTGAGTGGATGGAGATATTGAAGAAGGATTTGAACTTCCACACTCCAAGAAAGGTTTGGCTCATCAACTTTATATGTTGTAACAGGAAATAAGATTTATATAGTTGGGACAAAAGTTTGAGATTCAAATTAAAATAACATACGTAAATAAAGACACTAATAATTAGTGAGGACATTTGAGAATTTATCTGATTGGATTTCATTGTTGATCTCTCTGGAAGAGACATAAAATCACCAGGTATGCCCCTTGCTCATGAGCAGTTGTATCAGCATAAAATAGACAGGATTTTTTGGTATGCAATGAGAGACTCACCTTTTGCCATCGTGGGGCAAGAAATTCATTCAATGAAAGGCCTATTTCTCCATATGTCAGGGGAGAAACCCAGAAACCCCACTTCAACCAAACAGGCATAGAAGCTGAAACAAAAACCACAGCTGATCCTCTCAACTGGTTATATTAGAATGAGATTGGAGAATATGATAACCTTACGTTGAGTGATAATGAAGCCACCAAATACAGACTGTAAAAATACTGCCAAAGTACCAGCAGTCATGGCAGAAGTCTGATTCTGGAAGACTGAAGCCACGAAACGACACATGGATACTGAAGATAAGTGCACTGCGAAAAGAAGTATGAACTGGCAGAAGAACCTGAAAACAAAGAAAATTATTAGAGTCATAACAAAAAGAAACTGAGACTGCTTCTGCACTTACATTCCAAAATTTGGATAGTTATATAAATTAAAGGCTAATTTCATTTATTTTTACTAGACAAGAAAGATAAAGTAAACATTGATTTCTATAAAAAAAAAAATAATAAAAAGAAAAAAAGAAGAAGATAAAAATCTTTAAAACAAGAACACTAATTGATGAACCAAAAATACGGGGAAATGCACCGGTAAATTTACAAATTTTCATTTCAAGTTCACCTTTTGGCCTCAGGACTATATCCAATTACATAATAAGTAAGAGATGTCCAAACTAGAGATTCCACAAATGAAAGTGGAACCTTTAAAACACTTGCTGGGATTGCATATGCCGAAGCTGGGTAAAAACATAATTCTTTTTGTTTGTAGAATACATCAAGCCTTTGAAGAGTCATGGCCAACTCTGGAAGTCCGTCAACAAGAAGTATGTTAAGAGAATAAAACAGGGCACCCATATGGTAATTTGCATGAAGAACTTCAATATCCATCTGAGTCCGTAAAAATA
Organism: Castanea mollissima; assembly: GCA_014183005.1. NCBI lineage: Eukaryota > Viridiplantae > Streptophyta > Magnoliopsida > Fagales > Fagaceae > Castanea > Castanea mollissima. The sequence continues at coordinate 3,136,801 of JACAVU010000004.1, forward strand.
CAGTCATTGTGATACATGCAATGACAAAAATCTGCAGATAGAAGAGACCAAAGCGAGTTTCAGATTTGCAGGGCCTTTGACAAAGGAAATAAAGAACATGACTGCAATGGGAAGAATGAGAATCGGTTTTAATACAAAAGTACATTTCCTAACCTGAGTTGTTTTGAATATATATATGAAAGAATTCCTTTTCATGAGAAGAAGCTCCCTTGATGCACATGCTCTAAAAAGTTCTCATTTAGAAAGAGAATACACACTAAAGGAAATAGCGTCCTTATGGCTTTGGGATTTATCATATGGCTCAGAGATCTCCTCATCTAGCTTCTTTCCATAAGGAGATTACTTGAACTTCCTAGAGAACATATCAACTGAAACATAGCTATAAGGTACTTCCATGTGATACCAGTACTGTGCTTGATCTTTTCCAGAGATAACCTGCATAACGATAGGACAAAGTTGTTCTTTTAAAGAAACAAAAGCTTTAAAAAAAAAAAAAAAAAAAAAAAACGTAAGGCTTTATGCACTTACCTCTTGGACAAAATCAGCAACCCCTTTCCTCTTTGGACACCTAAAACCCCAATCCTCAAAATACTCTAGAACTTGATCACGTGGACCATGATACACAATCTTGCCTTCTGACATTAAAATAAGGTCATCAAAAAGATCAAAGGTTTCTGGTGCTGGCTGAGGAAGTGAAACCAGTACAGTAGCATCTGTGATATGCGCCATCTGCTGAAGACAAGTAACAATTTGAAATGCAGTGGAACTGTCTAAACCATTTGTTATTTCATCCATAAACAGGGCTTTTGTAGGACCTACAATCATCTCCCCTGAAAAATTTTAATTTAATTCCTTGTGGTCAAAATTGTAAGCTGAAATTGGGATTTAGCTATCTCAGTAACACTAGTAAATAACAGAACATCTATCATTCTATTATTTAAGCTACCTGTAGTCAATCTTTTTTTCTGACCACCGGAGATACCTCTCCTCATGGCATTTCCAACTAGAGTGTCAGCACCGATATCAAGTGCAAGAATCTGAGAAGCCAAGGAAGCATTTCACATAAGCTGGTAAGGCATTCATCCGTATAGGAATTACAAGGTACAAGCTTTTCTTTCAGCTTAGTTAAAAGAGAGTGACCTTTAATATGTAATCTGTTTGAAGGGTTCCTTTTAGTCCTTTGACAGAAATTGCTTGTCAGAGAAAATGGTAAGATTAATATAGCAAAATATAACTTATGAATACCATCAAGAGGTTGGAACAAAAGAATGTCATAAAATGACATGAACGTGGTGCACAATGCTTTAAATGATCTCGCATAATAATTATCGTACCTAAAGATATTAGAGTTTGGTAACTTCAATCAATAGCTGCACTAACTTTACCATGCTGCACATTGCTTTACTTTGATTTGCATGATAATGCACATGTAGAACCTAGGATTGCAATGTTACATCTTCTAATAAGGAACACGTTCAAATACATTGTGTGCACCATCAAATTTGCAAACAAGGAGTATGTTGAAACAAATAGACAGAGAAATTAAAGAATAAAACTATCCTGAAAGAATCTGCATATTCTCTGTATTTCTGTATATATTGGTACTGTTCAAGGAAGCATATATACAAATATGCTAAAGTTTGCCTTTGAGGATCTCTTGATTGGACTAAAATTAAGGACAAGTAATGTTCCTAAATTTTAGTTACAATCAAATGCTAACATGTGCTAAATAAGATACGCCAATAACATGTGCTAAATGTAATAATATGATAAATGAGTCTATACACTAACATCTCCTTCCATACTTGAGGTGGTTTGAAGGAAGCCATCTTTAGTTTGAAGATGGGAATTGGATGATCAAACTCTTACACATTGCTATGTCTTTTGCTATGGCTATGATTGTTTCCATGTACAGCAAAGAATTTCCTCAGAGTAAGGGGATTCAGCCTCAAGGATTCCATTAATACTTTTTGACATTATCAATTTTTTTTTTTTTTTTTTCCATTTTCACAAAATATTTATCTAATGGATTTGGGTGGGATATGATTCCATTTTTTTTTTCCCCTTTTGCTAATTTTATAGTTGGAGGAGGAGGGATTTGAATCTTGGATGTCTTTGTTGGAAACACCAGGAAATACCAATTGAGCTAGGTCCGTGACCTTGTTTGTTGATCAAAACCATGGGATGTATTTTGACCTTTGTTATTAATTTCTCACATAGCCAAACCACTTGGCATGTCCCCTTCATACATATAAAGAACAATATTTGAATGATGCTATAGCAGTACAGATAAGTTCACAGAGATGAAGTAAAAGAAGACTAGAGATGCAGTAGTTACCTTCATGTAAGTGTCTATGTCTGGATCTGGAACAACTCCAGCTTCCTTCTTCCTTTCACTGACCTCCACCATAACCTCTTCATTAGGTCAAAAACAAGTAGTATTATTATTATCATCATCATTGTTATGAATTGATAGGGAATCTATAACTGAATCATCTTTAAGGAGAATCTCTAAGGAAATGTTACCTGCTCGGCTTCCAACACCTTGACAACGTGCTGAAAAATCCAGTATTTCTCTCAGTCATATCATGAATGTGCAGGTCATTTTGGCTAATATAGGATGAAGTCTTTTGGGGAACAAACTCTTCTAGCTTGTATCCATTGTAAGAAATTTCCCCAGTAATCTATTAGAGAAACGGAGACACAAGCATAATACAACACTTACATTACACACTAAAGTAATTGTTTCACATATTTTAATTGTTAACACAAGGACATAGGTATAATTTAAGAGTTCTTCTACGGCCACAACAAAATCTTACAATATTTTCACAAGCAGCTAAGGATTTAGTTCGCTATATTCAGTGTAGCATATAGACTCTGATATTCAGTTTTATATGTTAGCAGATATTAGGAAATTACCATAGTATATTTTTATCTTTCACTCTCAATCCCAACAACTCTAAAATGGTATAATAGCTAGAATTTTGAAAATTCCTCTATATTTTAGAATTTCTTCTAGGTATTTTCCACCACCTGAGCATACCAAAAATCAGCTGAAAACCCTTCTCACACTCTGCTAGAAAGTTCTTCCAACAAAGCCAATGGCCTACGCCTTCCCTCACTTGAACATGTTGGCAACTCCAGGCCACTGGTGTAGCCATCCTCTGAACATAATAGTTGTCCTGTGGTCTTCATGGACGTGGTTTCCTTCACAAGCGTATATTCCAAATTCAAGTTGTCTTCAAGTTTACACTTGATTTTGATGGGGATGTTAGAATAGATTATCATAAATACATAAGCCATGATGTATAAAACCATAGGCTATCGTGGTTTTGTAATGCATTGGACTATTGTGGTTTAGGCTTACTACACTAAGCCTAATCTATTTTTATATATACACTACATTAAATATTGTAACATATAGTTTGATATAGCAAAGATGTGACTACTTGTCTTTCCGCCATAGACATAGGCCATCGAGCCGAACTATGTTAATAGATTCTCTTATTTCTACTTTCTCTTTTTACGTGTTTTATTTAATTCTTTTTTTTTTGGTTTCCCACAGTGTTCCTCAAAGTTTTTAAGCAGAAACTAATCACTGTTCACGACAGGTGGGCCCATAATGGGGTAAATCGCTAGCTCAGAGAGTTTTTTCAAAGTGTTAGTGCCTGGACTTGAACTAGGGAGCTCCTAGTCAAACTCAAGACAACCACTTTGAGACCAAGAGACTTTTATTTAATTATTTCTATTTTAACATTATGAATTTAAAATGTTAGGATCTACATAGGTGATGCTTTGAGCTTTTCTTGATATTTTTTGTAGTGATCATTCTGTAATTTGCATTGCAATTATTGTGAGTGTGAAACCTTGAGAGATTGGTTTAGATTCCCTGATAGAGCCTTTAAAAGGGTGGTCTTCCCACAACCCGGGGGACCAAGCACTAGAGTTATCCTGCAAGAAAGGCAATGCCATGTAAACACATTTCTAGCCTCATTAAAGCACATTTTTCAGTTCTCTTTATTGTTAAAAAAAATCATTGAAGCTAGGGACAAAACAAAAATTGTAGTGAAATTGTAGAATTCTAGTATAATTTGGGAATGTTGTAAAATTATAGTGAATTTTTAATGTGCCCTTAAACAGACTATAAGAAAAAATTTTTAAAAAAAAAAAAAAAAAAACTTCTGAGTGTATAGTATGAAAATGTACTATAGATTCTAGAAAGTATTTCAAAGTGAAGGGACAATATTCCCCACTCCAAAGCATTAAAAATTTATGTATAGAGGAAGCGTATCAATGAAGATTTCATAAAAATGGGAGAGCACCAGGTGATAAGCGATCACAGTATAAGCTCTTTCCCAAGTGAAAATTCTGCTCTAAATAAGAACCTCTGATGAACAAAGCACGACAAGCCAATCACATGTCCCTCACATATCTAAACAATATACTACTAGTCCTCAACTTTCCTTAATACCCCAATCTAAATCATACAAAGGTTCTTTACTTAATGAAATTTCTGTATATGATACCACTTAGAAGTATCCTGCAAGAAAGATACTATTTAAAGAAGATATAAAGACAGACCAACAAAGTGAGGAACTCATTTCAATTATTTCTGTATATAGGCTATAGCTTACCTTCCTGGCTTTATGATACCACTAACGTCATTGATGATGCTTATCTTGGTTTGACTTGACTTTACACCTGACAGCTTAGTGAATACCTGTTAAAAAATTTACCTACACTGAAAGTTTAATCGTGCTATAAAGTATGCAAACAAGGAAGCAAAAACAAGGGGGAAGGCAATGAGAACAATCGCCACAAGAGGTAGTTGATCATGGTGAAACCCAAAGTAATCTTTTAAGAAAGCCACGACAGTTTTGGTTTCTCCAAATACCATGATGTCCTTATTTATATCTCCATATTGTGAAGTAAGCAATCCATTTAGCGAACAAGATGTAGGAGTCAGAAAATACAACCAAATCCACCATTTCGGAATTTGCTGCAAGAGTAGTACAACATAATCGGTTCGACTATATATTCATAAGTTTTCACAATCACACACAATATGGCCTCAAAAGAGACACAGTTTGGCAACCTTATCGGTTCAGGAATCAAAAATCTAGCAAAAAGGTTGAATGTTGTGTAGAATCCGGAGGACAAAATTGTAGCTACCATGTAGTTTGGTGTGAATGAAACAAGTAGCATTCCAAGATAATTGTAATACAGCAAGGAACAAAATGTGAATAGAAGTACCAGGAAACCTTATAAGCTAATCCATAATATCCAGTCATTGGATATATGATCATCATGAATATGAAAGTTTTAATGAAGAGATGGGGAACTTCCACTATCACCTACAAATTAGTATCCATTACTTTATAAGCTGAAAAAAAGGAAAAACAAGTGGCACTATTAGTATCTTAACTCTCTCTCTCTCTCTCTCTCCCCTTCCTTTTTTGGATCAATGGTGATAGTATACTACACAAGTGGCATGAACCAGTAGAACATATACAACAAAGAGGTCATAAATTTCTCATGAACATGTTTGTTAAACAGCCCCATATTCCACTGGGTATTCATGTTGTCACCATCAAAGATCTAGCAAGATCCACCATACATAAAATTGACTTCATTTTAGTTTACAAATAATATCTTGAAATCAGATCTACACTAAATTCAATCAGTTTCAGAGAAAATTATACCTGTGCAAGTGAATAAGCCCATGAAGAGTACATCCCTGCAAAGTTTTCCCAATACATAACAGTTCACTCTGTAGCAACATAACTGAGTACATTGCCCCAAATATATTGAATACATTCTGTTGGTTATTTCTAAAAGTAAAATAATAGTCAAGTCTTTTATCATGTAGAGAAATTTATATATCTTACAGATGTAAGAGCATTTGCATCAGTTCATGCAAAATTTCCTTCTATTTTACATGAAAAAACCTACTTTTTCTATTTTACACACATACTTTTACAAAACACTCACATCAGTCCGTCTATTATACACATTTATTTAAATAAAATATTCATTTCTTTCACACTTTTATCTCTCTCATAGACCCAACACAACCCGCATAGCCACCATCTCTCTCAAGATTGACGCCTCCGGCCTCCAATCACACCGAAATCCCAAAGAAAACCAGTAAAAAAAAAAAAAAAAAAAAAAAAAAAAAAACCTAGTAAAAAAAAACCAAAAAACTCCAAAGATTGGTGAGATGAGAGAATATGAGAGCTGCTCCTTGGTGTCCAAGTCTTCGTCTTCGTCAACGTGGTGGCCTAATTTCTGCTCCTCGATGCTCAGAACAAAGCCTCAAGTTTCTTCGTTGGAGAACTCTGTTCGTGTTGTAGGAGACGGACTCATCCGGCGACTCGACTTGCTTAATCTTGTAGGCGACGGACTTGAATTGCTCCTCGGCGATCGGTGGAAGCTAGAGCAGGCCAGATTGATGAGATGAGAGAAAGGGAGAGCTATGCGCTTGAGTCTCTGATGAAATGAGAAAGAGAGGGAGGTGAGAGTTAGTACAGAGAGGAGAGAGAAAAACTATTAAAAAATTAAATAGACATGCTATAGTACCCGTGTAAATTTACATGGTATTGTAGCAACATGCATTTTATAGAAGAGCTTACATCTACTAATGTAGGTATTTTTTTACTCAAAATGTGTAAAATTAGTAACTTTTTTCATTTTGCACATTTATGCATCCACTGATGTGGATGCTCTAATCTATCTTAAGCAAAGTGAAGATCTACAATTGTAAGAATCAGGTTTAACATACATCATAGGTGGCACTCTCATTGTAGTTTCACACTACAAATTCGATTTGTCCAAGGTCACCATTACTAGTAGTTATCTTATGCTGTAAACATTTTTCTAAAGAGAGTGGAAAATTTAAACATATTAAAACTTGCATTTTTTTCCTTGGTTCCAAGATAGTACCCTAAAAATTAAGTGCAAATACAACACGCATCAAGTTGTATGCAGGACTCCTCCAATAAGCCAAATGTTGTTTCCATAGGCAAGATTTGAATTGTCCCCAACCATTTTGTGAAAAGAGGGTAGGAAAATACAGATCTCTTGAACCAGGAGGTGGACTACTCAACTACCTTACATACATTAGCTATTATGACGATTAATGGATTATAACAAACAACAATAAAATGATACATTTAAGAGAATATCGTGAGTTTAATTGGCGTGGGGGTAAAATGATTAAAATATGTATTTGGGCATTGGGCCTGATTTGGTGGAGTAAGCTTGTCCAAGCAGAGCCTTTAAGGCCTACAAGCCAGTTCATGCTACAAGGGTTGGAGGAGCTGTTCGAGAAGGAGTATCTCCTCGGATGGGTCAAGTAAAAGTCATAGGACATGCCAAGGTGTTTGAAGAGAGAATTTCGGAGGATATCTTGGGTAAAGGTGTGATCCGCACAGTAATTAGAAGGAAGAATGTATGAGAAATATCAGAGGGGAAAAGGCTGCTACCACCGCATTAAAGACCCTGCACTTACCTCTCTGGCCACATTAATAGAGAAATGACCTCTGAACAATAATGTTCAGTCTTCCAGCTAGTGTTAGAAGATTTCAAGAAGGTGCTGGATGGAATAAGTATCTAATTGGAAGATCTATGTTACACATGGAAGAAGAAAGGAAGAATAAGATGGATATAAGAGAACAAGAGAGGTAGGAAAGAGAGGGAGATCGCAGAAGAAGAAGAAGAAGGAGGAGAGAGAAAGGATTGAATACTTAAACTGTAATTGTAATATTATTCTTAAAGAAAGAAAGACAATACAAGTGGTCCTCAGCTTACGTCCGATGAGAGTTTCTTTGCTATTTTTATCTATTGAGTACGTGGATAACAGCAATCTAGCATGTTTTTCTCTTTATCCAATATCTATAACCTAAGTTTCAAGCCCACATTCTACAAATTTTATTGTATAAGACTCTTTGGGCCTAAGTCCATCTAGTGATTGGACCGAGTACAAATTGTCCATTTACAACTGGTAATGATAAAGACCTTTCTATTGTTAATGTTAGAATTATGGTTAAGTGATTAAATTTACTATTTCCTAAAGCTTAAAATTTTTGAATAATCGGTAATTAAACATGGTATCAGAGTAGTAGATCCTGAGTTTGATCTATTACTTTACTCTACCTCCCATTCAAAAATGTTAAATTTCCACTTGTTGGGTCTCCACTTAGTAAGGGGAAGTTTAGGCCTACAAGAAAGGGGGAGTGTTAGAATTATGGTTAAGTGATTAAATTCACAATTTTCTAAGAATTTAAACTTTTGGAACAATCGGTAATTTAACACTTAACCTCAAAACATTTTTATTTTTTAAATTGATAATTCAACTTGGTTCAGGCATGTAGTACAAGGTCTGTACTTCAATCCATGTACTAAAAAAAATTGAACGCTATAAATGAAACTCAAGGAAGCTCGCTTCAATTATCAAAAGTTTCTGCAGATCTTCCTGATATTGTTGCAGTAGATCATTCAGAAAGCTTTTTCTTTTCTTTTTTGGTGGATACAATGCAATACCCACAGATTTTAGACTCCTAGAAAGCCCGTGACTTAAGCAAAGATTATGTTTCTGGTGGGAAGTTTAGGTCAAAATTTATCAGAAGGCGAAATTGAATTGCGAAGGAATCAAGGTTCATTTCATTGGTAAGGTTCTTCCTTCCAACGCTAAATTTTGAAAATGAAATTTATAGTCAAAACTCCACTAAGGAGGATACTATTTTCTTGAGTTTGACTCATGCGAATGATATTTATTGTGCCAAATGCAAAGCATCAATTCTCAAATATTTTTTTTTTTTTGGTCCTTTCTCACATTGATGTTAAAACTTTTATTTATTTATTCATTTATTATAATATATATGACTTTATTTGGAACTAATTCAGAAAAAAAAAAAAAAATTGTTAGATTCGCCTGTCATTTCAGCATTAGAATTGTTTTCTTAATTTGATTTGATTTTTTTTAAACTTGTTTTTGGTTTTTGGCCGAAAACACTAATGATGGAAGAACCAGGAATCTTCAAAGGCATTGGTTGAATGGCATTCATCTTTGGCACTAAAAAAGTTATTTTCCTTGGAGGCTTAGAAATTACTAGAATTCGACTTGCAAAGATAGACGCTATTCTTTAGTTAGGCCATAATTGCAAGGAAATGATTGTATGTATCTGTTTCTTGAAAAATGATAGAAAATGACACAACATTTCTTTGTGGATGGGCACAGCAGGCCGGCTAGCTCTAGCTGGCTACAAAGCTTATGCTAATCCATTGATGTAAGTGTAACAATTAGAAAACCAAAGTGCTGTTCAACACGTTTTTACTAAACTTTCTTTTAATCCAAACATGTTTATACTCGAATCTTGAATATTAATAAACCTGTAGGCTGCATGTCATGCATTGTATTATGATATGGTAATGAATCAGAAACCCAGAATGATCTTGACCATATGGGGCCAGCCTCTCTCGTCCCGTTCTGGAGTGAGCTGGAGGCAAGGGCGTAGCTAGGAATTTTTACTCGGGGGGGGGGGGGGGGGGGGGGGGAAGGTAAAACTATCATTTTGATTTGCAATTCAACAAAAAATTCAAAGTACAATATATTTATAACACAGGATTATTGATAGAATTTTTTTGTTGGTGTAATTCTATAGCACTCAAATATCAAAATACTAACAAGTTAATTGACCAATTGAGCATCTTAAGTCTTTTTTTTCCTTGAGTTTCTCCTATTCTTTTGAAAAACCATAAGTCCACAACATTTATAGAAATCAAATATAAGTATACAACAAAACTGCAGAAAAAGAGGAAGTTGGTATTTCTCAATATTTGCTTAGCTTTAAATAAGAAAACTCTTTGTTAAGGATGGGGGAGAAACTAATGAAAATGTGATTATGTGAGAGTATCCCATGGAAGAGTTAATGAGAGTAACCGAAGAGAGAGCACCAAGTGATGAGGAGAGTCTTTTCAGTGGTTTTTGAGTGGAAGGGGATATTGTAATAGTTTTGAGGAAGTGCAAAATTTAAGTACAACATCCTAAGTATAATACATTAGGTTCTTCAATTAAATTCAAGCACATGTTTAACATGATCAATAAAATACAAATAATGTGCTTCTAAAAAAAAATACAAATAATGTTATTATTTTTAAGGACAATTAAATTCAATACATATGATTTTAATCAGGTAATCTGATATACTACACCTCAATTTTTATCCCTTCACAAAAATTGAATAACTAAATACTAAAAAAATATGGATGTGGCTATCATGCTTTAGAGAAGAATGGAAAAGACAAAAGGAGTTAATTTTTATGATTGCATGGTTGGGATTTGGGGTGGGAAGAATTTTATGAGTGACGTGTTGGAGGGGGGCCAATCTATTAATTTTGTGGGGGCCAACGTACTCTTAACTCAAAAGAATTCTAGCATAGTTTTACCTATAATTAGAGAGGTTTTAAAAAATTTTGGAGGGGCCATGGCCCCCCAATGCATAAGGTGGCTCCGCCCCTGGCTCGAGGGCAATCATCATCTTTTGTTTTATTTTTTGGCATATAGTTTGAATTATTTAAGAAATTATGGTTTTAAATTTATGGAATAATATAATAATAATAATAATAATAATGAAAAGAATGATATTAGAAATATTGCAAATTTTACTATTTAAAATTTACATACTAATCTTTTTTTCTTTTTTCTTTTTTGAGAAAAAATTTAAAAACTAATCTAGTAATAAATATGAGTAGTGCAGCAGTATCAACACATTTTTACAAAACTTTCTACTAATCCAAACACATTATGTTCGAATCTTGCATAGTATTTTGATATGATATTGAATCGTAAACTTAGAACGATCTTGATCATATGGGCCACTCTTGTCCATTCCAGAGTGAGTTGGGTACAATCATCATCTTTTATTTAATTTATTTAATAAATGATTAGACTTAAATTTATGAGTTCTATTTAATGATAATGAAAAGAGTGAGGTTAGTTATGTTAAAAATTTTAGTATATAGAATTTACAAATTAATGTGGTAATGAATATGACTTGTGCCACTCCAACAAAATTAATAAATAAGTATTTGAATTACTTACTCATTGGTAATTCATCAGTTTGTAAAATTTGTACATTATTCCTATCACCACTCTAATGATGTTTGTTTTTATTTTTATTTCATTAGATCAAAATACAGATTGGTATTATTGAAGGTGGAATTTGGAACCAAATCTCTTATTCGACGGCAAATGATTTTATATTACCATTCGAGTTAATTGAAATTCATCGTAAGTAATAAGCTAAAGAAGCTATCGCTTCTATGGACATCCATGTTCAATGCTCACACAAGGAAAGGATTTGGTCCAAAATTCCAATCAATCAAAAGAGATAAGCATAAGACATCCCCAAATATATATAATAGCTATAGCTATATAAGGTATCTTCATGTTGAAATTTTAGTCTAGTACAGATGATCAGATGTTTGCCGTTGCAAGTTGTAATATTTTACCCCAAAAAATACTTCATACATATCATTCTCGAAACAAAAGTGAACGAGGAAAAGCCATTTGGCAGGTAAATTTACAGTCATGCTTTCACTTATAAAAATGCAGGAAAAAGAAAAATGCAAGTTATAGTGTCACCGCTCGCCACCGTCATCACTCTCTTTCTAGAAGTTGAATAACAAACATGGAAGGATCCATTCCAGAAGATCCAAATGGAATGCATATTGTACCGGTTTTAGATCCCTTAAAACACAAATTGTTTAACCTAGTTATTTAACCAAGTGATTAATTTAGATAAATTATTCAAATCAAGGTTGAAACAATAACAATCATGTCATGTAAAGCAGTGTGAAAATATAAAAAACACACGATATGATAACCTAGGAAAACCAAATCGGTTAAAAACCTGGAGAGGATTTAACTTAGCTATCCTCAAAGTAAAACAAGATCCACTATAAAAGAATTGAAATTTTACAATCACAACTTAGACCACTAACATCCTATTGTTACCTCGAGTAAAAAACTTACTACCAGTCTACCATGACCATGTGATAGTTCTGAGTCCACAGACTACTTTTTTCTTAGATCCACGGCATCCACAAGTACACCACTTGTATATCTTTAAGCTCTTTATGCAGCAACTAAAACGATCGCCAAGCTCTCAACATCAATCTCGATCTTGATAACTTTAAGTGTGTATGAAGGCAAACATCTCTAGATCTCATAAGAAATTCACACACATAGCATAAAAAAAACCTAAAAATGTGGTTAGAATTTTTCTATTTATATGAAACATAAAACACAAAACCCTACACATTAAACGAGTTTGGACTGAGATGGAAAATTTTGCAGAAAAACAATTTGCAAGAGTTTCGATCGATTGAGTTTAACTTTCGATCGATCGAGCTTTGCAGAAATTGAACAGTAATTTTCTGCAATTACTTAATTCCAACTTTACACATACATCACTTTGAGCAGCCTAAATCTTGACTTTACGTTTTAATCATGGTTTGCCAACATTACATATCGAAGTTTTAAAACATTTAAATCCTAAATCCTTGAAACCTAACACACACACACACACACAAATATATATATATATATATATATATATATATATATATATATATATATATATATATTAACGATCCTTCTCTACACAGGAATATCCCAACGAAACACTTATCTTAAGAAAAAGAAGAAGAAAGAAGATAAGCAAACTTAACATTACATGTCAACTGTTTCAATTTAATAATTCTAATTAGTAAGTTGATTGAACAAGCTAAAGATGGAAGTTTGCTCTTCAAATTCTGAGCGACAAGTTGTTATTAATGACTAAAAACATAATATTCATGAAGAGCCTAAATAAGAACTAATAACAATTTATCTTTTAAAATATGTTGTGAAAATATTTTAAAAATGACGTAAATTAATTCTTTTAACGCCACAATAATAGAATTACTCTCCTTTTCTTTAAAGCCACAACGATAGCATTAGAGGATAATACTTCTTCAAATTATCGTGTTTTCATTGCACGCTGGATGTTCACACATCGCATGGTTGAATAATATAGAGTTAATTGACCCCTTTTTTTAATGTCGTAACTTCCGCGATACAGCAGCACCGAAACGAGGGATCAATCTTTTATATTCCATTTTCCTTCACTTTTAAATTACCACAATGTTTTTTTCTTTTTAAGAATGGATAAATTACCAATATTTTGATTCAAAAACTAAGGCTGCTAATTAGAAATTTTAAAAACTTAAGCGATAACGAATTAGCATATTTAAACATTAATTCCCATCATCAAGATCAAGGCACGTGGTCCTAGCTTAGTTTACAGAGTGACCTCAGAAACTTAACCTATATGTTTAATTAGTAAATTTAAACAATATTTTAACCTTTACAGTCAAAATGTATTCTATATTTGCAAAGACAGCTTCCACACGGAATTATTCTTATCATTTTTCCCTTGATTATTAGCTAGTGGCGGTGGGAACTAATAATAAAGATAAGATCAGTAGCTAGGCATGTCCCACGTCCTCAGACCTTTATTTTTCTACAATGTATTGACTTAAAAAAAATAAAAACAGATGCGGCTGCTTAATTTAGGGTAACGTGTAAGTTGTGAATTTGTGATTAGAAACAGACTGAAATCATTGTGTAATTCACCTTACCTTCCAAAAAAGTAATTGATGATGTCGAAAATATCACCAGTGAGTTGCAAGCACCCCTCCGCCTAAAGGTATACCTGCAAAAAGGAAATAATGGACCTAAAGAGAGCACCGGTGTGGTGCCGGCCAAAAACCATCCAAAGGTCAAGTTAGAATCTTGTGTTTTTTACCCTAAAGTGCCAGAGTAAAGAATATTATGCGTACCTTCATATATAGGGTTTCTGGGATATTTATATTGAGTGGAATTACCTTTCTTTTAGGATACAACTTCCTTCTCATGTTCCTTTCCATTTAGGAGTCTTCTCAAACGTGTGTCGCAAGAAGTCCAAGTGTACACGCTTGCGTGGGGATTAAGCAAAAGCTCATCTGAAATATATCAAATGACATGCCACGTGGAATCCACAATTAATTTATACAAGACGGATATTCAGCAACACTTAACCGTCATAGCCGAGTCACTTACGATGTCGATCCGTCTTCATTATCTTCGTCCATTTATTATTTTTATCCCCTTCAGTAATTATTAAAATAAATAAATCGGATTATTTACTTGTTTTTTTTAAAAAGTAATTATTAAAATAAATAAATCGAATTATTTACTTATTTTTTTTGAAAAAAATTCTATATAACTGTGGATAAATTTCAACAACAACAGAAAGACTGCACTGCACTTGCTGGGACTTCTCTTTCTCTACTCCCCTGTCCAAATGGCCGAATGGCCTGGCCCTTTTATTTCTTTCTTTCACCTTTTCTTCTTTTCTTCCTTCCACACCCTTCAAATCAAATCACAATAAATACAAACCACTTACTTCAGCTCTTTGGCCGAATGGCCTTTAATGCTTCAAGCCATCTTTTCTTCTTTTTCTCCTCAACGTGTTCAACACTCTTAAGCCAACCAACTTCAATAACTCATGCTGACTTTTGTACGTGATGAAGACAAGATAAGAAACATGAAAAACATGAAAGACTTGCTCATTAAATGAGCATGTCTATTACGTGGGCTGGACTCATGGTGCAGTGCACCCAACAGTTTTTACCTTTACGATCCAATAAGAGCAAATCAGCTCAATAGTCAAAACCATGCGATTTTTGTACAAAAACAAAAGCTTCATGTACATGGAAGTAACACTAGAAGCTCATTTTTCTTACGCATAGTCTAAATCATTTTAAAAATTGGTTTCTTATTTAAATGGGGGCCATGGGTGTTTGAAAATTTTATATAATTGTGTTAATGGTGTTGCTGAGAAGATGCATTTGTACACGCTACTTACACTATAAATACTTCAAGAAGATCACAAAATAAAGGCACATTTCTCTCATTGTTCTTAGTGAGTTGAGTTCTAACTTCTAAGATGGGATTAGAAAAAATGAGTTCTACCTTATGGTTTTCGGGACTAATATTTCTTTACAGTCTGCTTCTTTGCATGGCTGCAGGACAAGTCCATTACTATGACTTTGTTGTAAGTTCGTTTTGTCCATTATATATATATATATTTCAGTTAACTTGAAAAACGGGTTGATGTTTTTATGCTTTTCATTTGGAACACATATGAGAATGGATCTCATGCTCAAAAGTCAAAAATCATTATGAGACACTTTTTAAAGTGCTTCAAATAGAGTTAAATGCTTGACATATATCGATAATTGTACGTCTCTCATAACCTTTTATTTTGTTTTTCTTCTTGGGGTTTGTGATGGCATACGCAGCTGAAGGAAACAAATTTCACTAAGCTGTGCAGCACGAAGAGCATTTTAACTGTAAATGGAAGTTTCCCTGGGCCAACCATTCGGGTTCACAAAGGCGATACTGTTTTTGTTAACGTACATAATCAAGGGAAATATGGAGTCACTATCCACTGGTAATTTCACTCACCCTTTTCTCATGTGTTCGAGAAAAACTCAGTTCAGACAAAATCTACTTGTATGTAATGATTGAAGAGTTGTGCTGAGGAGAAAACAATTTCACAATAAAACCTAACCACGTGGCATTTTCATTTAAGTCAACCACTACCATAACTATTTTACAAATCATTAATAGCTTCCTATCTAAGTTTTACTTTAAAATTGCTGTAAAAATATTGTGTTTCATTTCTTACTTAAAGGAGTTGTATTAATGACAGTTTAATATGAGTTTTTTTATTTTTATTTTTATTTTTTTGAGAAAGGTCTAATGTGAGCTAAGAAAGGTCTAATATGAGTTTTTTTTTTTTTTTTATCTTTTAAGTTATGTTACATGCATAAAAAATTAAACAACAATTGAGTTAAGTAATTTTATATTTTATTTGGATCTGACATTATTTATTTATTTTGCCAATGATTAGTAATTTGCTACATATCAATCTTGTCAAATTTTTTGTTAGCATAGAATTTATCTGTATCTTTCTGTTGAAACATGGAACATAGAGCGTATAGCCGCCCGACACAACAACCAAAAGCAGTAATTTTATATTTTATTTGTATCTGACATTATTTATTTATTTTGCCAATGATTAGTAATTTGCTACATATCAATCTTGTCAAATTTTTTGTTAGCATAGAATTTATCTGTATCTTTCTGTTGAAACATGGAACATAGAGCGTATAGCCGCCCGACACAACAACCAAAAGCAGGAATTTACACTTTTCCCATGGTAGTGAGTGGGACACGTTAGGGCTTGTTTGACATGTGAGTTTTAATACAATAACTCACATTTTAAATAATATTACATACATTTTCACACACATTTTCACCTATATATATATATCAAAAACACTCAAACAACATCATACAAACTACCTACCAAAAACCTCATTAGTAGTTGGAACATAAAACTAATCTGTCCATTTGGCACAGTTATTGACCAATGAATGACAATACTTATTTACAACCTTTGTCCCTAACTATAGTCTCCTTTGACAAAGTACGCATCCTTTTCCCACATGTTACAACCATGCTATTAGTCTATTACTTGCTTTTAACTTGTTGCACTCGATAATCAGATCGAATAGAATAGGTTTCACCTAAAATGTTAGACTTTGTTTACTTAGTGGGTCGATGCCTAGAAAAAGTAATTCGACCGTGTTGAACTTTAATTTTTTATTTTTCTTATCTTTGAATTATCGAAAAAAAAAGAAGTTATTTTTTCTTTTCTAAACTTTAATAATGGATAGTTCGATTTACTTCTTATCCTTTTTGTTTATTTATTTCGGTATCTTTGTAACTTTGTTCAAATTCGACTTTCCATTTTTTTGTGAATAATATTGGAAAATGACAGTAAAAATTTAAATTCTGACCTTTGGTCATAGAGACTATAATTATGGGGTAAAAAAAATGAAACGAGAAGTGAAAATGTAAGACAATACATGCATGAATAAAACTAGATAAACCTTTGGTTCTCCAATGAAGTTAAACTATATATGCGACTGCATTGGCTAATATATCACATAATTAATTCTTTTAATTTTATTTTTGCTAACGTGGGTGCAGAACTCTTTAAGCTCCTAATTATTCATTGTATGTGTGTACAGGGTTCTAGTTCTTACATCTTATACATACTATGTAATTACATGGAGAAATCAGTTGGAGACAATAATACAATTTTTGTCATATTGATGATGCAATTACATCATTAATTTAATCCAAAAGTCCAAGATTTTAAGTAATAACACATAAATTTTTTCCTAGTGACAGATTTTATGCATGCATCACAATATAAATAACCCTATAATGTATTTATTGCCACATTGTATGACTATGAGATCATCAATTGATTGGAGCTTTATATGAAATAAACTTCTTTGGTAATTACACAGGCATGGTGTTAGACAACCAAGAAATCCATGGTCAGATGGTCCAGAAAACATTACACAATGCCCCATTGCTCCTAACACAAGCTTCACCCAGGAGGTAATATTTTCTACAGAAGAGGGAACTCTTTGGTGGCATGCTCACAGTGATTGGACCCGTGCTACAGTGCATGGTGCCATTATTATTTTACCTAAACCTGGAACCACTTATCCATTTCCTAAGCCTTATGCAGAAGAGACACTTATTCTTGGTATGCATTTTTAAATTTTAGATACTCTTATTATGATTATTATTACTTTTTGGGGGTGGTATTCAGTGATTACTTATTTCTCTATTGGTTCTTAGTGTAACAATAAGAAACTCCCAAAATGACACTAACACCAAGTATTGATTTTTTTTTTTTAAGTACGGATTAAGAGTCTTAATAATTGTGTTTAAATGTACTCGCAGGAGAATGGTATAAGGGAGATGTGATGGCAATAATTACTGAAGCTCTTGCAACTGGTGGCGATCCAAACATCTCAGATGCTTTCACTATTAATGGCCAACCAGGAGACCTCTATAATTGTTCTAATGGTATATGAAGGACCAAGTTAGTAATTTAATCTAAATTCAATCATAGCACTTTAGGAGCTAGAACTATACATTAGCCAATAAGCTAATAAACCACAAGATTTTGTGGAATTGGCCAGATAAACCGCATAATTAAATTTCATTGAAAAATCTAAGATACACATAAGTTTTTCTATCTCTTTTTTTTTTTCTTTCCATGTTTATCAAATCAATTTGACTAATGATGGTCATCATTACTTTATCTTGCAGGAACTACATACCGTCTACCAGTTTACTCTGGCAAGACCTATCTTTTGCGCATAATCAATTCCATAATGAATGAAGAACAATTTTTTGGAATTGCAAAGCACAACCTCACAGTTGTTGGGAGTGATGGTGCATACCTCAAACCTATAAACACCAATTATATCATGATAACACCAGGACAAACAATGGATGTTTTGGTCACAGCAAATCAGTCTCCTAGTCTATATTACATTGCATCAACACCATTTGCAGACACCACTGCTCCTTTCGACAACACCACCACTACAGCAATTCTGCAATATAAAGGCAATTATACTGTTCCATCAACTATTCCCTTCCCAACACTTCCTGCTTACAACGACAAGGACGCTGCTGGAAACTATACAATACGCTTAAGGAGCTTAGCAAGCAAACAACATCCTGTCAATGTGCCAAAAAAGATAACTAAAAGTATCTTTATGACAGTTTCTGTGAATCAGATATATTGCCCAAATGCATCATGTGCAGGTCCGAATGGTAATAGGTTATCAGCAAGCTTGACTAATATAAGCTTTGTGACACCCAAAATTGATATACTCCAAGCATATTACAGGTATTGCTTTAATTTCTTCGAACTTCTATTTAATAGTACATGTAAACAGTGGGGGAAAGAGATGTGGTGTTTAAATCATAAACATAGAACACCATAAAGGATTGTATTACCATTGAGTTATCACTTAAACCTCTGAATAGTGTAAGTTTAATTTAAAGGAATTTGACATATTTTAGGATTAAGTTTGGTGGGGGATAAAACAATCTAATTCACTTACTGCCAACAAAATTTGATATATGAAGGGGGTAATTATATATATCATAAAAATATAGCTACTGTTTTTTAAAAGTAAATAATCATATAAATTTTAGGTTAAATTACTAATTTGTTACTCTAACTATTAAATACAGTTTACTTTGGTATCTCGATTATTAATTGTATTATGTTTGTGCATTAATTATTAATTGTGTCAATTTAGTTCCCAATCTTTTAAAATTGAGTCAATTTTATTCTTGAAATTCCTATCTATTTAAATCAATTAAATTAATTGACATGAAAAATGTGACATATTTTAAAAGGTTATTATGAAAATAAAAAAATTTCAAAATTAATAGTTGAAAATCATGTCAATTTGAACTATCAATTTTGTAAAAATTTAAATCGATAGGATACCCAATAATTAAATTCATTTGATTTTAAAAGTTGAGATATGAAATTGACATAATTAATAGTTATGAGACAAAATTAGACTTTAATCGATTGTTAGAGGACCAAATCAGTAATCTAACTTAATTTTAAGTGAAAATTATGACAAAAAATTTAGTCTTATTATAGCCAAGTTCTTGCCATTGAATAGAAAGCTTAAATCAGGATAATTTATGCTTCCTCTTTTCACAGGAAACTGCCCAGAGTATTTGCAAGCAATTTTCCCTATCAACCTCTTTATTATTTCAACTTCACTGGAGATGTGGGGAACAATACAGTGTACCCAGCCCTAGCGACAAAAGCCTTGACAGTAAATTACAACGATGCAGTTGAGATAGTACTTCAAGGAACTAATGTTGGGGCTGCAGAGAATCATCCTATGCATCTTCACGGTTTTAGCTTCTACGTGGTTGGAATGGGTTCTGGAAATTTCAACAATAAGACTGACCCTAAGTCTTATAATTTGATTGATCCACCAGAAGTCAACACCATTGGAGTTCCTAAAAATGGATGGGTTACAATTAGATTCATTGCTGATAATCCTGGTATGTTTTTGAATAAATTTTTATTTATTTATTTTTAAATAAAATACTTTGATTTTTTCTATGTGGTCATACTTACCCTAATTCGAGTTATGTAAAAAATAGTAGTAATGAAAGTCACAATTTTAGTTACTTTTTAGGGTGTGTATAAAACTGTGTAACACAGTTTGTGTGAACAAGTTTAACGCTACTGAAAATTACTTGTGATTTATTATCCACAATGATAAAAAAAAGAAAAAAAGAAAAAGAAAAGAAAAAAAAAGACAATCATGATGGCTAACTTGAATGATGGTTTAATTTCAGGGGTATGGTTCATGCACTGTCATTTGGAAAGGCACGCTAGCTGGGGCATGGACACTGTGCTTATTGTGAAGAATGGGGGAACCAGTGCAACAAGCATTCGCCCTCCTCCTAAATATATGCCTCCTTGTTCCAAGTCATAGTTCTAAGAAAGTTTTACTTAAATTGTCATACATCAAAAATAATAATTCTAAATAAGTATTTTTGTTTTTAATTTAGACAATAATGCATGAGTTAATGGCCTAAATTTTTATGCTTATATCCTATAGTTGACGATGGATTGATGGGCTGAGTCCAATCTGCTAATGGTGTTAGATTGGGCTACCTTTAGCCCTTGCGTAACATTTATTGAAATTTCTTCCCATAAGAGAAATCTTTTGATTAAATTTATAAAGATTGAGACTGAAGTCATACTTCTTTGAGAATTAATCAAGTACTACATTTATGGTTAAAGAATGTGATTTGAATGGTGAATGTTTTCGTGGAAACACCAAAAGGTGTCAATTGAGTTATAAAACTCTTGATGATAATTAATTGATTTAATCAATCTAACTTCGTTAAAAACACACATCTACCTTTTGTATACTCTTCTTTGTTTTATTTTTTGTTTTTAGAAGAATTGAAGAAGTCTAAATTGGCCTTTATTGATGAATATATATATTTTTTTGAAATATAGTATCTAAATCATTTGGTAGTTCCTATACCCATACATCCAAATTTGCAAATAAAACTGCTTGTTTAGCAATTGAATGAACAAGCTGATTGTCCTCCCTTTTCACATTATTAAAACTACAACCATGTAACGTTGACAAAAAACGTCAAATCTCCTCAATAACATAGGCGCCATACATGGTTCTCGCAGGACCTTGGTTGTTAATAGCCGATATTACCAAGTTGCAATTTCCCTCCACTTCAACTTGAAAAATTACAGAGCTCCTTAACAAAAGACGGTGCTCTACTAGTTGCCAAAGCTTCTGGTAGAAGCACCGAATGAGGCAAGGGCACTTTTCGGCTAAGAGCAGCAATGATAAGCCCAGTAGACTCTCGGATTACCACTCCTAAACCTTCCCAAAAAATTGCAGCATCAAAGTTCACTTTATCTATAAGCCCAGCTAATTAGTTAAGTAATTAAGTACTGCCAATTATATGAATTTTAATTCTATTCAATTTTTAAACTATGCACTAAAATTCCATGGGTAAACACAATCATAATAAAAATCTAATACTAGAATGAGTCCACTTAATGAGTGTCTTTTAGGTATTTGTTAATGGACAATTTTTAAAAATTTTTAATATTGCTTATATGAAAAATATAAGAAGTTGTGAAAAAAGTTAATAACTTTTTTATTTTCTCATAAAAACTTTCTAAAAATATTTCATAAACCAATGCCTCAAGGGTTAGGACATTCATTAACTTTTCCCTACTAGAATATATAGTTTCATTTATAGATATAATCTAAATAAATGTTTATTAATAACTAACATAACTATCAAAATTCATATTTAGACACACACACACACACACACACACATATATATATATATAATATATATATATATATATATATATATATAATATATATCTGTGTGTGTATGTGTGTGAAACTTTCTAATGTATTGCATGGATTACCTTCTAGTCTATAATCTATATAAAGCCGAAAATGTTTGACATTTGCTTAACATTACAATGTCACATAAAATTTTGAGAGCTCACAATTTTATACATCATTATTATAAAATATTATATATATTTATTTATTTATATTTTAATTGAATTTAAATTCCATTTTATATTTAAAATATTCATTAAAATCTTGAAATATCATATTTTATTTTAATTGTAGAATATATAACACAATCATGATAAATGCCTAATAATAGAATATTTAGCTTTTTATACAAGCATAATCATAATAAGTGAGTATTGATAAACACACCATAGTATTTCAAACCTATGAGATTTGCTCTATGATAATTATTTTTTTATTATTATGCCAAAATACTAATTAACTTTTGGTATAAGTGTGTATTAAACCCCAAATTACTTTTTTAATGCAACAAATCTTACCTCGAGTTGTTCCTTACACGCTAAAGAAAACTCCTTTTTTTTTTTTTTTTTGAAAAGTGCTAAAGAAAACTCTTAGCTCCCTAGCTATGACAATTTTAATCCAGAGAGAGAGAGAGAGAGATTTTTTTTTTTTTTTTTTTCTTTTTACTTATGCGCTAAGATATATTTCCCTTGAATTTGGTCTGATAATTGGTATGATGGTATCACATTTAATGCCTAAAAAAATTACAAGGCCAAAATGGACAAATACCATCTTTGGTAGAAATATTTGGCGATCTATCACTGTTTAAGAAATAATTAGGAATCTACCACTTTTTTTAAAATCGAGTTACCGTGTAACTTGAATTTCAGGAACTCAAGTTCTATGAAAAATAGGCACCAATTTTTCATGTAACTCAAGTTTCATAAAATATAGCACAGCAAAGTTAAAAACTATTTTTTCAAAGAATTTGAGTTTATGGAGCTCAAGTTACGTAGCAAACTTGAGTTTTAAAAGGGTGATTCATTCATATATATTTCCAAAACAGTGGTAGATCACCAAATATTTTGGCCAACAGTGTTATTTGGCCATTTTGGTCCATACTACAAACTAGAAACTTACCAAGCTCCTTGTGGTGGTCCCATTACTATGAAATTATTCTAATTTATAGTCAACTTTGTTAATGGCCTAAAAAAATTTATCGTTCAAACTTCAAACTTACCAAATTTCGGTGGTTCCATTACATTGAATTTCTTCTTTATAGTCAACTTTGTTAATGGTCAGTTGCGTGTGTTGGTGCCCAAGAATTTAAAAACCAGAAGGAAGGACGTTAATTTACAGTAGAATTGGACATAATAATTTGATAGATCAAGTTTCAAATGAATATTATTGGTTTATTACGTTTTAAAATAATTATATTAATCCATTTGTTAATTTTTGTTTGTTCTTACTTACGTATCTAAAAGAACAATGATATGACATTTTTTTTTGTTTGTTTGTTAATTTTTTCTTCTTAATTTCAGACAATAATGCTTGAGTTAATGGTCCTAATTTGTTTATTATATTCATGTCCGGTTGTTGACCATGGATTGATGGGCTGAGTCCACCCCCCAATGGTGTTAGATTGGGGCTAACTCCTTGTTCCAAAGATCATAGTTCGAAGAAAGTGGTCTTAACGGCATTTTTAGGATATCTAACCAAAGATCATGGGTTATTGGGTCAAGCTCAACCCGCCTATAGTAGTGAAAATATAATAAGCGGGTCACCTCCAAACCGTATATAATAAGTGGGTCATGCCCAAGGATTGGTTACTACTAGTTCGACAGTGTCCTCGGGCTGGCCCACGAAGATGCTGCTTCACATTCACTGGGTATGAATCAAGAGATTGAGGTTGTTTCAGTTTAGTGATAAGAATGTTATATTTTGATATAGGTGTAGGTTTCAGAATTACCACATATATGCATAGGTAACATTTAAATAGATAAATTTAGAAGTCTTTTAATAATTAAAAGATTTGTATTTTTTTTAAGAAGTAATGCTACAAATAAACTATTTTACAACATTTTTACAAATTGCTAATGTGGTTTAAGCATTTAAGGAGTAATGTTACAGATAAACTATTTTATAATAATTTTACAAATTGCTAATATGGTTTAAGCATTTTCCAAATAATTATTGTTAAATAAAAATATGATGTTAATGGTGGCCTAAATTAGAACTAATAAAAATTTGCCACATCAATAATCTGTAAAAATACTATAAAATAGTTTATTTGTAGCATTATGCGTCGAACCAAATTTTGCTTCGTTGATAAAGAATTGTGGCTGGCTCTCCACATAAAATGTTTTACTTTATTTGTAGAATCGAGGGACCACACTCCTTTCCATAGAGGGCTTCTTCTTCCTTCAAAAATCTGTAGCCCGCTTTGCACGTCTACTTTCCAGATGAAAAAAGGCCAATACATAGAGTCTTCATAGTCAGCACGGGCAAGGGGGTATCCTTCTGTCCCAAATTAGCGGTCATGTTTAGAAAATCCAACCTGGAATATCATTTAATTCATTGTTGGTCCAATAAAAATGTAAAATTTTTCAAAACTGCCCTTATTAATTTAAATTAGGGTAAACTACGTTTTTTGTTTTTATTCTATATACCATATTTCAATTTGATCCATAACTCTTCAATTGAATCTCTAACTTTTCAATTGTGTCAATAGTCCCTAACTTTTTAATACCGTGTCAATTCAGTCTCTGTCGTTATCTTTTGGATGAAAATTAATAATATGTTTAAT
This sequence comes from Castanea mollissima, assembly GCA_014183005.1. Lineage (NCBI taxonomy): Eukaryota > Viridiplantae > Streptophyta > Magnoliopsida > Fagales > Fagaceae > Castanea > Castanea mollissima. The sequence goes on from JACAVU010000004.1 coordinate 3,161,504, forward strand.
GACTAAAATAAAAAATTAGCTTCCGTTGATTTGAGAATAAACTAAAATTTTATTTTGGCTGTTTGCCATGTCAACAGTTTTCATTCAAAATATAACTGTAGAGACTAAATTGACATGGTGAGTTCCAGTTAGCTCAGCAGGTAAAATCTTTGATGATTGTATAAGAGATTTGAGATTTAATTCCCGCTTACACCAAACACTAATTGGTATCTTGGTCTGATAATAAAGAGTTATTATCAAGAGCGGACGCTATAAGTTGAAACTCTTTAAAAAAAAAGGGACTAAATTGACATGATATTAAAATGTTAGGAACCAAATTGAAATAGGGTATAAAGGATAGGGACCAATATATAGTTTACCCTTTAAACTAAAGGGAAAAAAATATCATTGACTTTTAAATAAACTAAAGAATAAGATAATAATTTATTTATTAATTTTGAAAATAGAACTTTATTTTAAGACATCCAAAAATAGAATAGATGACCAACAATTTGAAATGAGGGAGTATCTATTTAGTTTTTTACCACAGGTTTCTATTCTCCATTTCAATTTTCAAACGTTTTTTTAGCTCTCTCTCTCTCTTCTCTCTCTCTCTCTCTCTCTCTCTCTCTCTCTCTCTCTCCTCTCTCTCTCTCTCTCTCTCTCTCTCTCTCTCTCTCTCAGTTTAAAGCTTTTAGTTCACCTATGTTTCAGATATTGTATGGTGAATTCCCCATCAAAGTATAAACTCAACAAGAAGAAGTCCGAAAGTTGGTAAATTTAAAGGTGAACGGTCGTTACACATGACTTTAACACACCAGTCAAGTAAGCTGTAAGCTAGATATGTTATGAACCTACGTGCATGGTACCTTACAAAATCAATATTCAACATGAAACACACACACACACACACGGAAACACATACACACACACATATATATTGATGGAAAACTCACATATTTATTTGATATTCTATAAATAATAATAGTAATAATTAATAATAATCTCAAAAACTTCATATTCATATATATAGCATACTATCACTCGTTCAAATATATAAATATTTCTAAAAGTATACAGTATACTCACAAATTAAGATGGAAGAATTAAATCTTAATTCAAACTAATGTCGAGAAGTTACAAAATTGTGGGGTCAGTGGTAGTATAAATATCCAGTGACAGGTATTCAACTTGATAAAATATAATAAAATGATGTGACATGTTAGGATTGAAGAAGTAAAATATAAGTTTTACACCATGTTCTTATGAAATTTAATCTCTAATATTATATACAAAATCTTGTAATAAAAAAAATTATTTATTGAAAAAATAACATCTATAAACCTTAAGAGTCTCCAATTAAATCCAATGGTTTCAAAAATTAAAAAACAAATACTAAAACTTTTCAAAAACTAACAAATTAAATTATGTAATTTCAAATGTAACAAATTAAGGTTTGAGACAACAAGTAATAAATTAAAATATCGGTTGTTCTATTTAATTGGATTGAGTTTTTATTTATTTTATGTATTGTAGGGATAAAGGGGCCCAAGAGCATATATTTGGCCGTGGGCCTTGTTCAACGCTTAGTGGGTCAATGACAGATAGATGATAGGAAAGATGTCAGAGTCAGAGCGCCACGAACAAGCTATGATTGTGAAAGTTTGGAAAGGTAGTCCGAGGAGGAATGCCTTCTCTGCTAGGCAAAGCAGAGGTCAGGAAGATTGGTTTGCCCTTAAGGGCAACACTTTGAAAGGTTCTACTGATAAGGATAAACATTAGGGAAACATAAGACAAAGAGAAGCTAAGAAATATCTAAGAGAAAGTTGTTACCATCGCATTGAATGTTTTGCAGCTAACTATCTGGCCACATTAATGTGGAGGTGATACTTGAACAGTGGCAAGCAACCTTAAAGTTATTCCCAAAGACTTCAAGAAGGTGCTAATAGGACAAGGATCAAAGCCAATAATTTGACCACGTGGATGGTGGAGATGAAGAAGAGAGGGGTGTATAATAGAGAAAGAAGCCCCTTACAGGGGGATCCATATGAGAATTGAGAGAAAAACACTGTAGCAACAAGAACTGGACTTGTAACCAAATTCAAGAGAAATATATACAAAAATTGATCTCCTTAGACTATGCTGAGGGCAATTTTCTTTGGGAAAAACTAGTTTATTCTTGTTTTCTTGTCATCCGGACCCACTATAACTGTTATTTAACTCATTTAAGCTCAGTTTTCTAACCCACTTTCTACAAATTCATTGTATTGGACTCTTTGGGGCTAGATCCTTTTACCTTTTGGGCTTAGGAACCAAATTGCATCCTTACACGTATCATGATTTAATTTTTTGCTTAAAAATTATAGGGATAATTGGTTACTTTTTAAAATATTAAGGTTTAATTTTTTACTTTTGAGACTATGACATTTTAATTTGTTACCATCATATATTATAGAGTAATTATTATTGATAAAAATTAGGCTAAATTACAAACAACACCTTGTAACTTTGCCTATAATTCAATTGGTCCTTTAAATTCCATTTTATTCAATTCAATCCTTCAACTCTCGTTTATTTTCAAGTAAAATATTTTCAGTTATTTGCTTGCATATAAAATGTGATCAAATTTTAAAATATTTTCATTGATCTTAAAATGCTTCATAAAATTTGTAAAACATTTTATCTTTAAAAACTTGGTAAAAATGTTTTGCAAAAACGTATAGTGGCTTCCTCTCATCCCATTCAGTGGCTAGGTCATTAGTCCGATGGGTGGACAGCTTGTGCACTGTTACTAACCCATAAAATGATGTAGTCTTTTTTTTTTTTGGGTTATTTTCTTTACATTATTGACCAAAAATTTTCTATTGTTATTTGTAAAAAAAAAAATGCAAATGATGGCTGAGAATAAAGTAATTCAACACCACTCCCGTTAAAAAAATCAAGACTTATCATCTGTCATCTTCCAAAGCCGATTGTTGGCCAATATTTGCCATAAAAAGTAATCATTGCTACAAAAATTACAAAACTCATCTCTAGGCATAGTATCAAATAGGAGTGTGCAAACCAATACCGGAGCCGACAAGATCGACCGGTGCCGACGTAGCCGCACCGCTGGTGAGACCGATCGACTGACTGAGCAGAGATCGGCAAGTAGAGGCTAAGGGAAGTTTGATGCCGGTGCGGTGGAGCGATTGGATTTTCAAATTCAAAACCGAAATCTACCGAAACCGAACCGACTGATATGTGTGTGTGTGTGTATTATTGTATTAAAACAACGCGTTTTACTGTTGCAACAACTATTTTTTAAAAACAAACGCATCAAACATGGTCGTTTTGTGCTAGGTCTAGGATACTATATATTCCTTTTTTCCTTCACTTAACACACTTTCTCTCCAAGTCTCACTAGACGGCGATAGAAAGAGGTAACTATATATTATTTTTGTTAAAATTTGATCTAGGTAATCGTAGATATGGCTTGATTGTAGAGAAATCCAAAGGATAAAGTAACTTTGATTGCTTTAAACATTTTGACTATGTTAATATGTTTGGTTGCTGAGGATGTAAAACAAAAAAGGGGATGACACTCATAAATAAGAATGGTTGAGTTTTATGTGGTGTTCATATTTAGAAAGTAAGAATGGTGATGTCTATGTTTTTATTTGTTATTAAGAGAACACTAATTTATTAGAGGTTAGATATTCTAGATTTATAAGTTTATCTAATGAAAACTTTAATGACATATGTTTTTTTTTCCTATTTAAAAGGGTGTTCATTAAAAATTAAATAAGCTAAAAATCATAATTACACTCATAAATAAGATGACAAAGAAGGAAATATGAATAACAAAATATATATTCATTGTAAGTGCACAATTGCACCTGGCCCCAAGAACAGTTATAGGCTCAGGCCCAATGAGCCTTAAACAATATGAATTTGTAGAGTGTGGGCTTGTAACCCAGGTTAGAAGTGTTTAAGGATTTTATGACAAATCAAAGGTTGCAAACACTTGGAAACAACAAGGTATATCGCAAATCAACCTCCTCGGACGTATAGCCGAGAGCTGTCCTTATATTATTTCTCTTTCCTTTCTTTTTCCTTTAGGTTACAAAAAAGGGGGCTCTCCCATTCCTGTTCTATATTTTTTCTTAAATACTCATCCTTTTGATACTCTATACATGTGTTACCCCAATTCTCCCTTAGCCTAGATATTTCTTTTCTCAGTGCCCTTGAATAGTAACCAGAAGTTTCATTTCCACTGTTCAGGTGTCACTTCCTCATTAATGCGGCCAGGGTGGTAGGTGCAGGGTCTTTAATGTGGAGGTGGCAGCCTTTATCTTGGGATCTTTTAACTTAGATGCTTCTAGGATATTCAAGGGTTCCCCCCTTTAACCATTGGCCTTCACCGTAACCATTACAATGAAATCCCGGTTCTCCGGTGTCCGTCCGAGGATCAACTCACCCTCGACAGGTCTTCGGGTCCTCGGCGTATGGGCTGACCCATAATACTTACACATGCTTAACCTAGGAGCAGGTCGGCCTTTCTTAACACGGCCCAAAGGCCCACATACATGCCAAGGTCTTTTTACTCCCCACAATAGCCCCTCAAAATTCTGATTTTCGACGTCCGAGGAGAAAAACAGGATTTTGATCTGATGAGGACCCACTCCACACACTTGGTGAATAATAGCACGTGTGGAAACCGTTTCGCGTCCCAGAAGATGCCACTTGGCGGTTTTATTTTAAAAAACGCGCGCATTTATTACCATAAGTTACATTTTGTCCCCCACATTCAACAGTGAGATGGGCATCCAACGGCTCTCCTTACTCCACGAAAATTTGGGCGGGACAAATATAATTTCGAGGCCGCTTTTCCGCACGTCGTGACGCTTCGGGAACCTGCGACTTCATTTAATTCCCTAGGGGCCAATCCCATCAAAACATCAGCAGTCATACTTTACCTTCAGAAAACCGTGGAAGTTTGCACACCTTCAACTTTGTAAGTTCTTACTCTTTCTATTCTCAACCCTTTTTTCCTCGGATTTTGTCCTCGGCTATCCTTATAATCATTCTCTCTCTTAAAGTTTCATCTTTCGTTTCTCTACAATGGGTAGATTCAAGTGTCTAGTTTCAATACACAATGGGTAGATTCAGTGTCTAGTCAATACCGTCGGGATGGAGGGCTTTAGGGCTAAGTACCGTATTCCCAGCGACGTAGGCCTAAAATACTGTCCGGCGGAAGCCGTAGCAGATTCTAGGAAAGAGGGAGAGGTTATCATCCCAATGATAGCCTTTATAGAGGGTGGGATGACCCTCCCGATGAAACCTGTAATGAGGGAATACCTTCGCAACCACAGGTTGTGTCCCGACCAATGCCTCCCAAACGTTTTTAGAGTTTTAGGTAGCGTTGATGCTCTAAACGAGCAGATGGGCCTAAACCTCACCTGGCACGATGTCATCTTTCTATATGAGTCCCACAAACTCTCCAAAGTAGGTTATTACATTAAGTCCCGCTCCAGTGTCGTTAGGCTAATCTCTTGTCTGCCCAAATCCAACAAAGGCATGAAGGATGACTACCTGATCGTCTCTAGGAACTGGCACGACGGCCTCTACTGCCCAGTAGAGTGGGGGGATCCAGGTGTGACACCTGAGGATTAACCTCCCCACAATACCATTTCCATTAACACACACAAAAACGCGTATTCACATTTACTTAAATTCATTATATATCTGGATGAATCTGACCAAGCTTGTTTGTTTTGACGTCTTTTGTGCAGATAAGCAACACGTACGCCTTCGTTTGAGCCATTGTAACATCGCTGACCTAAATCGAATACTTCGATCCGAGGTGTTCGTTAGTGAAGACTTACAACTCCGAGCTGTTCATCTGATTCTAGGATACACTCCCATCTCCTCGGACTTCCAGGAGATAGAAAACGCCATAATCGCCGGTAATCGAAGAAGAAGGAGAATAAACGTAGCCCGACCCCACCTCCTAGACGACCACGATCTCCCTGACGCTCCTAACACCGTCTTGTACCTACAGCCCATAGCGGCTATTCCCCTCACCGTGCACTCCCAGGCAACTGCCATTCCCAAAGAGCAGGTGTCTTCCTCGCACATGTTAGACGACGAGATAGACCAATTCCAACTCGAAGACTCCGACAGACCTCGAGGGAACCAGTTTGTCGTACTCTCTGACGAGGAAAGGGAAGCCACCGAAGCTTCTGGAGTTGCAGGGTTAGTCGTTGCCCTACCAGAAGACGAATCCAAGGAGGACATGGACAGGATGAAGGGTCTCCTCACCAATAGAGCTGCAAAGGTCGCAGAGAAGAAGACAGGGGCGTCCCAAGCTCTTCCTACTTTGCCACCTCCCCCTCCTCTAGCTGAGCCAAAACATCCAACCGAGGACCCTAAGAAGAAGAGAAAGGGGGAGGCCGAGGTAGCGACCGGCAAAGACCCCAAGAAACCACACCAACAACCCCCAACGGTTCAGCAGCAAAGGTTGGACAAAGGCAAGGGGAGGGCCCGCTCAGTAGAAAGCGGGGAGATCAGAGAAGTGGCCGACGTGCGCCGAGCACTGACCACTTGGTCCCCTGACTTGAAGCTGGACGGCGCGCCTATCTCCTGCCAGTCCAGTATAAGGGCGGTTCAACAAGGCCATGCTCACCACTTGGCCGAAGTGTTGGAGCGCCCTCTATTGCTGCCCAAGGACATGGAGTCTTTGGAAAAAATGAGCCAGCCACAACTATTCCTTTCTCTAAAAAGGGACTTAGCGTTGGTAAGTTTACTCCTTTTCAGGAAGATTTCACTTTTAACAATATTCATAAGTTTATGCTATACTTGACTCCATTATGCTTTATTGCAGGCCATTTAGGAGGTCTTCGTAGCTGAAAAATTCATAGAGGACACTCGGAAAAAAGCCAGAGCCGAGATGGAGATCAGGCTAGAGACTGAGAAGTCTTTGGGCATGGCCCTTGCTGAAAACGAGAAGCTGATCGCGGAGGTGGCTGAGCTGAGGAGAGAGAAAAATGGGGTTGAGTCAAACTTGAAGACTATGAAGACCCAAATAGAAGGGCAGCGCAAGCTCCTTCATGAAAAAGACAATGAGATTTCCCGAGCCCAAAGGGAACGCTCAGATTTAGAAAAGGAGCTTGCGCTGATGAAGGAAGAGGCCAGCACATTCCAACATTCTTTAAAAGCTGCCAAGCAGGCGAGTTTTGAGGAAGGGGTAGCAACAACCGAGGAGCAACTGACAGAAGCTTTCGCGGCCTTGTGCCGTGAATATTGTCAGAAAGTCTGGGGGGAAGCCCTAAATGTAGCTGGAATTCCTCTATCTTCGGATCTGAGGAAGTCTGAGAACATCTGGCTTCCCCTTGAGATACAGGAGATTGAAGAGGCTCCTGCTGCTACTCCTACCCTAGAAACAACTTTTCCTGCCCTTCCCCCCATAGTCCCGAAGCCAATTCCAGATCCTACAGAACCTTCGGGTTCCAATAAAGACAAGGAGGGAGACGGAGACGCCGAGAAGGACCTCAGCCAAGTCATGGAACCCAATGTCCCTCCAACAAAAGCAGCAGACAAAGGAAAACAAGTTCTGTCTCCTTTTGAATTGGAGCTCAAAGAGACCGAGGCACCCAGCACCTCTCAGCTAGATCCTCCTCCAGAAGTTTAGGACCTAGCTTAGGGCTTCTCTTTCTCTATATTTACCCTTTATATGTAATGCGTGTTTATGTGATTAATAAAGAACAATTTTATTTGAATTTCACTCACGTCGCATTTGTTTTTACTTTATTCGTTTTGTACTTGTTATGAAAGTTTCTTAGAGTAAACAAATCTAACTCAAAGGATTGCACAATCATAACCTCTACACTATCATACGCATATTATTAAAAACTTAACTAAGAGGTGTCATGGTTGAGATATTTTAATAATAACTTAGTTTAAAAAAAGAGAGGCTTCATATAACGATTAAACCTCTGTAATATATAGCATGTAAGGTCCGAGGACCATTCCTTACATAAATCTGCTTAACAATTAAAGAAATAAACTTAAGATCCGAATTAATGACCGGTAAGGCACTGACTCCCCAACACAATAAGAAGTTAACTTTGATCAAGTTTATGGTCCGAGTAGTAGACTTAATCAATTCGTATGGTTTTGTTCTCAATTGGATGTAAAGTCCGAGGACCATTCCTTGCATAACTTTGTTTAACACTTAAAGATATAAAATTTAAGATTTGATCTAGCAAACAATAAGACACTAATTTTCAAATGCGATAAGAAACTAACCCCACTGGATCCTTTAGAACATTAAGCTCAAATGTCAATTTTCCCAAAGTAGGAGGTCTGAGGACCCGGCATAACTAAGGTTCTGTTTAACAAATTACAAGATATCAATTTCCACAAGGTTTATGGCCCGAGGACTACACTTAACCAAGTTTCTGTTTGATTCTTAAAAATTGTAACTTCAAATGTTAATTTTCCCAAAGTAGAAGGTCCGAGGACCCGACATAACTAAGGTTCTGTTAACAAATGACAAGAGATCAATTTCCACAAGGTTTGTGGTCCGAGGACTACACTTAACCAAGTTTCTGTTTGATTCTTAAAAATTGTAACTTCAAATGTTAATTTTCCCAAAGTAGAAGGTCCGAGGACCCGACATAACTAAGGTTCTGTTTAACAAATGACAAGAGATCAATTTTCACAAGGTTTGTGGTCCGAGGACTACACTTAACCAAGTTTCTGTTTGATTCTTAAAAATTGTAACTTCAAATGCTAATTTTCCCAAAGTAGAAGGTTCGAGGACCCGACATAACTAAGGTTCTGTTTAACAAATGACAAGAGATCAATTTCACAAGGTTGTGGTCCGAGGACTACACTTAACCAAGTTTCTGTTTGATTCTTAAAAATTGTAACTTCAAATACTAATTTTTCCAAAGTAGAAGGTCCGAGGACCCGACATAACTAAGGTTCTGTTTAACAAATGGCAAGAGATCAATTTTCACAAGGTTTGTGGTCCGAGGACTACAATTAACCAAGTTTCTGTTTGATTCTTAAAAATTGTAACTTCAATCGTCAAAGGACCTCACAACCTCGAAATGTTAACTAATAAAAGCACATTTTATTAATAATAGTACCTTCTAAGATTATTTACATTCCATGGGCGTGGTACAATTCTTTCATCTAAATCAGCTAGCCGATATGACCCTATGCCTGCTACTGAAACAATACGATAGGGGCCTTCCCAGTTGGGCCTAACTTACCCAAGCTGGGTTTTGGAGGTGCCCACAACTTTTCTCAGTACAAGGTCACCAGGTGCAAGTGGCCTTAACTTCACGTGGGCATCATATCCCTGTTTAAGTTTTTGTTGATAATAAGCCATCTGGACCATAGCTGCTTCACGTCTTTCTTCCAGTAAGTCAAGATCCTTCTCCAGAAGTCTGTTATTGTTTTCGGGGTTAAAAGAACTCGTCTTCATGGTGGGAAAGCCAAATTCCAGGGGTATCACGGCTTCGGCTCCATAAGTCATGGAGAATGGTGTTTCTCCAGTGGACCTGCGTGGTGTGGTCCTATACGTCCACAGGACATGTGGGAGTTCTTCTACCCATCTGCCTTCCGCATCATCCAACCTTTTCTTCAGTCCATTGACAATGACCTTGTTAATGGCCTCAGCCTGCCCATTTCCCCGAGGATAAGCTGGGGTGGAATACCTGTTTATGATGCCCATGTCTTCACAATATTGCCTAAAAGCTTTGCTGTCAAATTGGACACCATTATCAGAGATAAGTGTGTGTGGTATGCCGAATCTAGTAATAATATTTTTCCATATAAACTTCTTGGAATCAACATCTCTAATATTCGCTAAGGGCTCGGCCTTAACCCATTTAGTGAAATAGTCTGTTCCCACGAGAAGCCATCTTTTGCTTCCTGCAGCCCTCGGAAATGGCCCAACTATATCTAGTCCCCACTGTGCGAAGGGCCAAGGACTGGAAAGGGGGTTAAGAACTCCTCCAGGTTGATGGATATTAGGGGCGAACCTCTGACATTGATCGCATTTCCTAGCATAGTCTTGAGCTTCCCTTTGCATATTGGGCCACCAATAACCTTGAGTCAAAGCTCTGTGGGCTAAGGATCTTCCCCCAGTGTGGCTGCCACAAATCCCTTCATGCAGTTCTTCCAGAAGCCCTTCCGTTGAGTTAGGATGTACACACAACAAGTACGGTCCGGAAAAGGACCGTTTGTACAGTTTCTGATCCTCGGACAACCAGAAACGTGGTGCCTTTCGGCGTACCTTATCTGCTTCAGATTTGTCTTCAGGGAGGACATCGTTCCTAAGAAAAGATATGACCGGGTCCATCCAACTAGGTCCAGGCCTTATTAAATGAATGTGCGGCGCGTTGGCAGTAGCAAGAGAGGGTTCTAGCAAATCCTCAATAAGGATAACTCTAGGTAAACCTTGAGCCGAGGAGGTTGCCAGCGTGGCTAAGGAGTCCGCATGTGTGTTTCCACTTCTAGGGATGTGAGCTAAGACAAAAGAGTCAAATTCCGTTTGCTGACGCCTGACCTGAGCCAAATATTCCTGCATCCTTGGGTCTCTAGCCTCCATGATTCCCATGACTTGGCCGACCACTAGTTGAGAGTCCGAGAAGACATGGATTTTCTATCCACCCATTCTATGCACCGTTCTCATGCCTACCAAGACCGCTTCATACTCGGCTTCATTATTAGTGGCCGAGAATGCCAATCTCAAAGACTTCTCAAAAACGATTCCCTCAGGGGACACCAAGACAAGTCCAACACCAGACCCTCTCTGGTTGGCCGCCCCATCCACATACACCTTCCAAATCGGAGATATCGCAGCTGTAATAACACCAACTGATTTGTCACCCATGTGGGACCCCTTTAGAGTTTCTTCCAGCAATGGCTCGGCGAACTCCGCCACCAAGTCAACGAGGACCTGGCCCTTCACCGAGGTGCGAGGCTTGTATTTAACATCAAAAGCCCCCAGAATGGTCCCCCATTTTGCTATCCTTCCTGAGTAGTAAGCGCTACGTAGCACTGCCTTGAGAGGCAATTGAGTCAGGACAACCACTGTGTGGGACTGAAAATAATGAGGAAGCTTTCGCGTGGCATGAACCACGGCCAGGAGCGCCTTTTCCAAGGGTAGATAGCGCACCTCGGCATCCCCCAAAGACTTAATAACGTAATATACCGGTCTTTGCACCCCGTTATCATTCCTTATAAGGACCAGGCTGACCGCATGGACGGCCACTGCCAAATAAGCAAACAAAATCTCATGTGCCTCTGGACGAGATAGGATGGGTGGCCGAGATAGGATGGGTGGCCGAGAAAGATATTGTTTAAGTTGTTCAAAAGCTAACTCGCATTCCTCGGTCCATTGAAACCCTTTCCATTTGTTCAACAAGTGGAAGAAAGGACGACAGCGGTCTGCTGACCGAGATATGAACCGATTTAAGGCGGCTATCATTCCTGTTAACTTTTGAATTTCCTTTGGGTTCCGAGGAGGCTGCAGGTCCTGAATAGCCTTGACCTGTACCGGATTGACCTCTATGCCTCTGTGAGTAATCAAGAATCCCAAGAACTTCCCAGACCCTACGCCGAAAGAGCACTTGGAGGCGTTGAGGCGCAGCTGGTACTTTCTCAATATCTGAAAAGTGTCGGCCAAATCTTTCAAGTGTGAGGGTATTGTTTTGCTTTTCACTACCATATCATCCACGTATACTTCGACGGTCTTACCCAATTGCTGCTCAAACATTCTAGTCATCATCCTTTGGTAGGTAGCTCCAGCATTCTTCAAACCAAATGGCATGACCTTATAATGATAATTTCTCGTCAGAGTAACGAAAGCAGTCTTTTCCTGATCCTCCAACGCCAAAGGAATCTGATGATAACCCTAGAATGCGTCCAAAAAACTCATCCGAGGATGTCCGACAGTGGCATCCACCAATTGATCTATACGCGGCATTGGGAACGAATCTTTGGGACAAGCCTTGTTCAGATCAGTAAAGTCTACACATACCCTCCATTTCCCATTCTTTTTCTTAACAACAACAATATGGGCCAACCACTCGGGATAAAAAACCTCTTTAATAGCACCAGCCCTCTTGAGTTTGAGAACCTCTTCCTTTACAGCTTCAGAATGTTCTCTGGAAGATCGCCGAGGTGGCTGCCTCCTCGGAACAATAGCTGGGTTGACATTCAAGTGATGACAAATGAAGTTTGGATCCACGCCTGGGGCTTCATAAGGATCCCACGCAAAAACATCAATATTGTCCTTCAAAAATTCCAACAATTCCATCTTCTCCTGGTGTGGCAGAAGTATACCAACTTGGAAGAACTTCTCAGGATCATCAGCCACTGGAAACTTCTCTAGTTTCTCACAATGTGTCTCCTCTCCTGTTAGCATTCTAGATGCATCAGGAGGCGTTAATTGCTATGAATTTTTGGTGACCAAAGCCGAAGACTCGGCTTCTGGTTGATGTAGCACTGCAGCGGATATGCACTGCCTGGCCACCGATTGGCTGCCGAGGATTTCCTCAACGGAATCCCCCGAGGGGAACTTAACTTTCACATGCAAGGTAGAGGAGACAGCCCCAAGCGCATGCAGCCAGGGCCTGGCAAGGATGGCCGTATATGGAGAATACGCGTCAACCACAATGAAATCCACTTCAACCGTTTCTGAGCCGGATTGAATGGGCAAACGAATCTGTCCCCTCGGCATGATAGATCTCCCTTCAAAGCTTATGAGCGGTGAGTCATAAGGAGTGATGTCTTCCATCTTCAACCTTAGCCCCTTAAATAGATCAGGGTACATAATATCTGCACCACTGCCCTGGTCTACCATCACCCTCCTCACATCATAATTTCCTATCCTCAACGTAATTACAAGCGCGTCGTCATGGGGCTGGATAGTCCCTACTTTATCCTCTTCGGAAAAACCTAGGATGGGCAAAATGCCCCTCAACCTCTTCGGCCTACTGCCTACATCCTCGGCCTGAGGATGGGAAACCGCCAACACCTTAGTGGGACATGACCCGGTCCTACCAGGTGTAGCGAAGATAACATTAATCGTTCCTAATGCTGGCCGAGATGACCTGTTTCCCCGGTTATTAGAACCAACTTGACTGACGTGCCCGGTAGGCTGACATAAATGCTCCTTTAACTTTCCTTCACTGACGAGCTGCTTCAAATGGTTCCACAAGGTCCGACAGTTCTCGGTAGTGTGGCCCACATCCCGATGGTACTGGCAGAAGAGGTTTTGATTTCTTTTCGCAGGTTCCCCTGCCATCTTACTGGGTCATCTGAAGAAGGGCTCTTTACGAACTTTCTCCAGTAATTGATGCACTGGTTCTCAGAACACAGTATTTACAGCCTGGGGTGCTGCCGAGCCGGATTGCCCGAAGTAATCTCTCCTCGGCTTGTTGTTGTGATATCTGTCCGACCGAAAATCCCTTCTCTCTGGCGGGATAACCTTCTCCTTTCCCTTTCCTTGCTACTGATCCTCCTCTACCCTCTTATACTCATCAATGCGATCCATAAGGCGACGTACACTACGGACGGGCTTTTTTGTCAAAGACTTTATCAAGTCGTGGTCAGTAGGAAGACCCACCTTGAAGGTATTCAATGCCACCTCATCGAAGTCGCCATCTATCTCGTTAAACATCTCCCAATATCGATCAGAATATGCTTTCAGCGTCTCTCCCTCTTTCATGGTCATGGATAACAGTGAGTCCAATGGCCGAGGGACTCTACTACAAGTAATGAATCGCGAAGCAAACGCCCTAGTCAGCTCCCCGAATGAACCTATAGACCCTGATTCGAGGCCGTTGAACCACCTCATAGCCACGGGCCCCAAGCTAGAGGGAAAAACTTTACACATCAACGTCTCTTTGTGAGAGTGCACTGCCATCCTCTGGTTAAAGTGATTTACGTGCTCCACCGGATCAGTCCGGCCATTATAGATGGTAAAGGTGGGCTGGGTAAACCTCCTGGGAAGTCTCCCCTTCTCAATCCTCCGTGAAAACGGAGATTTAGAGAGTTGAAGCAACGCTCTACTCATGGCATCATTGCCTAAGCCCCTAGAAGGAAGCTTTTTACGCTTGCAAGCTGGCTGGTCGTCCTCCTCTCCAGTGGACATTGCACTAGGGGGTGAACATGATCTTGAGCTGTAATTACCCCCCCGTTCTTCCTCTGAGGAAAGACTAGATGAGGATGGTGAAGGTCTACGTCTGGCGCGGCGTAACTTTCTCTTCAAACGACTAATTTCCCTTTGCATGACTTTAGCTTCGTCCCCACGGGTGGTACTGCTCCCACCATGAATATGGCTGGCGCCTGGGTACTCTGTGTGGACACTTCCCTCACGATCTCTTCGACGTTCAAGACGTTCGAATTGATCCTCCAGTGGTGATCCTTGTGACTCAGCATGGTGAGCACCTAAGCCTGCCATAGTATCCCTACTACTTCTAGACTAGATCCCCACAGACGGCGCCAATTGTAAGTGCACAATTGCACCTAGCCCCAAGAACAGTTATGGGCTCAGGCCCAATGAGCCTTAAATAATATGAATTTGTAGAGTGTGGGCTTGTAACCCAGGTTAGAAATGTTTAAGGATTTTATGACAAACCAAAGGTTGCAAACACTTGGAAACAACAAGGTATATCGCAAATCAACCTCCTTGAACGTATAGCCGAGAGCTGTCCTTATATTATTTCTCTTTCCTTTCTTTTTCCTTTAAGTTACAAAAAAGGGGGCTCTCCCATTCCTGTTCTATATTTTTTCTTAAATACTCATCCTTTTGATACTCTATACACGTGTTACCCCAATTCCCCCTTAGCCTAGATATTTCTTTTCTCAGTGCTCTTGAATAGTAACCAGAAGTTTCATTTCCACTGTTCAAGTGTCACTTCCTCATTAATGCGGCCAGGGTGGTAGGTGCATGGTCTTTAATGTGGAGGTGGCAGCTTTTATCCTTGGGATCTTTTTAACTTAGATGCTTCTAGGATATTCAAGGGTTCCCCCCCTTTAACCATTGGCCTTCACCGTAACCATTACAATGAAATCCTGGGTTCTCCGGTGTCCGTCCGAGGATCAACTCACCCTCGGACAGGTCTTCGGGTCCTCGGCGTATGGGCTGACCCATAATACTTACACATGCTTAACCTAAGAGCAGGTCGGCCATTCTTAACACGGCCCAAAGGCCCACATACCTGCCAAGGTCTTTTTACTCCCCACATTCATTATTGTAGCATATATCATCATTTATTGTGAAATTTTAAATATTGTGACAATATCTTATCAAAACTTAATTGCTTATTATTGGAGATGATAAAATTCATTATTATTCTTAGTAGAATTCTTTCGTGAGTAAATATTGTCTTAAGTAAAATAGGATCTAAGAAATTATCATATTAAATAGATATGTATGTGTTAAATAGCCATATTAAATTTAAGTACATGATTCCATACTTCTTAAAAAAAAACAAAAAAAAAAAAAATCACTGCACACCCTTGGTGCGATGGTTACTCCACAAGTATAAGTGCTTGTAGGGTGTGGGAGGTAAGGACCGGAGTTCAAGTCTCCAGGAGGGAGTTTCACACACATATACACTTAGATTAGGCTAGAGTAGAATTCTATCTTGTATTAAAAAGAAAAAAAAAATTTAATTTTCTTGCTTAAGGGGCAGCATGTGCCTTGCATGTCCAACCCACCCTAGCATATATAAAAAATGGGAATGAATAAAGGGACAGTGCATTTGGTTTATTCAAATGGCACTGTTCCATTGGCCTTTCTTTATTTTTAATTTTTTTTTTAAATTTTTGTTGTTGTTAATATAGCTTGTTCAACTCTATTAAAACAACAAATTATCATAACATTTTTACAATTTTTAGAGGTGTTAAGTCCTTATAGGTCAAAATAAAATAATTAAAATATCTTACTAAAACCAACCACAACTAAAAATAATAGTATTGTAGAAAAAAAAAAGTATTACATTTACAACATTTTTCACAACATTTTTATAACAAATTATAATAGTAAATTGTTATTAGTTATAATTTAAATTTCTCCATATATATAAAGTGCAAATGAGTAAAGCAACCGTGCATTTGGTTTGTTCAAGTGGCATTGTTCCACTGACCCTTCTTCTTCTTCTTCTTTTTTTTGTATTATTTCATGTTAAACTATATTAAAATAAAAAATTGTCACAATATTTTCACAATTGTTAAAGGTATTGAGTTCTTATAGATCAAAATAAAATAATAAAAACATCGTATTGGGACTAACCACAACTAAAAATAATGATATTGTAGAAAAGGAAATGCTACATCTACAACATTTTTCGTAATATTTTCATAGCAAATCACAAGTGGTAAATTGTTATTTGTTTAAATTTAATCTTCTATATATAAAAAGGGTCAATGCTTAAAGCTACAATAGCAAAGCTATAGTAGTTTTAGTTTATTCAATCAAAATTGTTTCACTAGCTTTCTTTTCTTTTTTCTTTATTTTTTATTTTTTGGAAATATCACCTATTAAATGCATCTTTTATTTTTTTTATCTGCATATGAGCTGTTACCCTAAAAGAATAAAATATTATCATAAAAAACTGTCACAATATTTTCACAATTGTTGAGGTATTAATTCTTTATAAGCTAAAAAATAGCATACTAGAACCAACCAAAACTAAAAGTAAAGGTATAATGAAAAAAAAATACACCATCCACAACATTTTTCATAACACTTTCATAACGAACCATAGGTGGTAAATTGGTATTAGTTTTAATTTAAACTTAACAATGAAAATACTTTTTTTCATACCAATAACAATTCATAACAATTTATTACTTTATGATTTGTTGTGAAAATGTTGTGAACGTAGCATTTCTCTTATGAAAACTAGCTTCTTCTTTTTTCTTTTTTTTTTTGGGAAATGTTGCCTATTGAACACGTTTTTTATGTTTATTTTTTTTTTCATCTGCATATGAGCTGTTACCCTAAAAGAATAAAATATTGTCATAATAAATTGCCACAATATTTTCAAAATTATTGAGGTGTTAATTCTTTATAGGATATATATATATATATATTATAACCAACCACAATTAAAAAATAAAGGTATTGTGAAAAAAAGCGTGACATGCACAACATTTTAATTTAAACTTATCAATGAAATGATTTTTTTGCCTACCAAAAGCAACTTGTAATAACAACCTACTACTTTGGGATTTGTTATGAAATATTGTAAACATAGCATTTCTCTTGTGAAATATGAAGACATTTTGTTATCATCATAATATTTTCACAATTACTAAAATGTCGAAATAACAAAATTATAAAAGTAATACAAAAATGTTTTACCTTTATGTTGTGTTTCTAGAAATTGTTTTTTGGGTTTAGTAAACTTTGTCGAGCTAAAATTTACTATTTCACAAACAGTTTTCTTGAATTGACTTTTTATATTTTTTTTATTGTATTTTTATATTTACGCACCATTTTAAGTAAAAATATATAGTATTATACACAAAAAAAAAAAAAAAAAAAAAACTTAGGATAAAAACACTTTTCATCATTTATATTTGAGGTAGTTCACAATACCTTCTTATACTTTAAAATCAAGCAATTTTTCCCTTAATATTTTGGAAAATAATAAATATGTCATATTATTATTCTCTTAGTTAAACCCTAATTAATACTTATGATTATTAAAATATTACATTGTATAATGTCTAAAATACTCTTACTAAATTTTAACATTCCAAAAATTTCTTCATGTATTTTGAGTTTTAGATGGTAGTAATGCTTCGAAAGTTGGAATGGTGATATAAGGTGTTTTATTTATTACCTAAAGAACATTTATTTTCTAGGTTTAAATCTTTGAAACTTATAATTTATCTAATGGGAAATTTCATGATATATGCCTTTTGTTATCCTTTTTTTTTTTTTTTCTTGCTTAAAATGGGTGTTCATTAAAAATTAAGTAAGCTAAATATTGCACCTAGACTCATGTAAACTGATAAAGAAGAAAGTATGAATGAATTTTTTTTTTCATTGTGTACGGTTGAAGATATTTGATAAAAAAATTCAATTGTAGCATATGACATTATTCATTACGAAAATTTAAATTGTCAAAATAAGCAGTTGAGTTTTGCTAGCTAAACTCAATTGCTTATTTTGGAAGATAATGATATTTATTATCATTCTTAGAAGTTTTTAGTGAGTAGATATTACCTTTAGCAAATAAGCACTAAGAAACTATTATAGTAAAATAGATATTCATATGTTAAATAGCTATCATAACTTTGTGTGTGATTAAATATTAAAATTATTATATGAATAAGATTAACTTTGTATAACATATATTTTTTATGTATATAATTTCATACTTCTTCAAATAGAAATTTATTTAATTTCATACTTCTTCAAATAGAAATTTATTTAATTTCATACTTCTTCAAATAGAAATTTATTTAATTTTCTCACTCAAGAGTTAGCACATGCCTTGCACGAGCCACCCGACCTAGTTAGGAAAAAATGAGTAGAAATGCATTCACTAAACTTATTTAATTATGTAGCTCTTTTTTGAAACTCGAGTCCAAGTGAAACTTAAGTTTACTGAACTAGAGTATCAAGCATTATGGACAGAGGTGGCTCTATGTAGTACTTTCTTTACATATATATATATATATATATATATCTTTTAATCTAATAGTTATATGAAAAACAGGTCTTTTTATTGTATAACTACACCCTCGAGCTTGAGGTTTTAATTTTTTCACAGTAGTACCCCTTCATGACTTCCGCTTTGCTAATGATTAAACTTGTTTCGTTTAAATCGACATAGAGTTCAGGGTGGTCACAGGACCACCCTGACTTGGAAAAAAAATTATTATGTATAAATTTTAAAAATTTATGATTTTTTTTAATCTTTAGAAAGACTTTATGACTACCCTAAATTTTTTTTAGGTCCAACATAATTAAGTTTTAAACAAAATTTGGCACCAAGCTTGATTGTAGACTAAGGCTACAACTCTATTCAATGTTTTTTTTATTGAATGAGAATTTTAATAAATCCACAATTTAATTACATTTTCTTCTTAAATCCTCCATACTTGCAAAATTTCAAAAAGATAAAAGATCAATAGTTATATCATCAATCAAATAATTAAATTTCGAGTTTTTGTAGTCTAAAATTATACTAAAAAATAATTTTACGAATCAAATGGTAAAAACATCCGAATGATATGAAATTTTGACATGCTTTAAGAACATAGAGAACATGCAATACATCAATTAAATTTTCAATATATGTAACATTGTTAATTCATTTAGTGAGAGTGACTACAACTAAATTTGTAGCCAAATTTTGTTCTTATTTTGGTTCCCTTAACAATATATTAGGTCCTTACAAATAAAAAGAAAAAGTCCAAGAAAAATTTTATTTAACTAAACTTTTAAAGAGATGTAATTTGAAACATTGAGAATAAGACTACCATGTAACGATTTCAAAATAAAAAAGTTTGTAGAATGAAATTGTAAGATTTTATGTATTTGCATCTATGTGTGTGCACTTTTTTGGTCAATATGTGAAGTTCTCTTTTTATTAGATTTTGTATAATTTAAGCTTTTTAATGACCACCGTAAAAAAAATTCCTAGAGCCGCCATTGATTATGGAACTCAAGTTCCGAAAAAGCGCTAAATAACTAAGTAAGTTTGGCCCGAAAATTATACTATTTGGCAAAAAAAAAAAGAAAAAAGGAGAGAGACAGCCTCCAACTGCCTTCTTTTCTCTTTTTATTTATTATTATTTTTAATTATTATTTTTTCTTTGAAAAATGAAATATAACTATTATAAAATAAAAATCAAGAAAAACAGATGTTTAAGAATTTTTTAAATAATATTATCAAATTAAATATATAAAATGGAAGTTATTTCCCTAAAATATAAGTATTCTAGGAAATTTTTTAATAAAATCTTGTATCCACATCCACTTTGAAAACAATCCTACTCAACTTTAAACTAACTATTTGTTTCAAAGTTCTAATAATTGGTAAAAAAATTTCTTTAAATCAACCGTTGATACAACAAAGCTTAAGCTTCACCAATATATATATATATATATATATATATATATATATATATATGCATGTTTTAAGATAAGTGTTACATCACCACTACACATCCTTAGTGCGGTGGTCACCTTATAAGCATAAATGCTTGTGGAGTGTGGGGGATAAGACTGAGGTTTAAGTCTTTAGAAGGGAGTTTCACACACTTAGACTAGGTTAGAGTACGTAGAAATTCTATCTTGTATAAAAAGAAAAAGAAAAAAAGATAAGTGTTACATCTACAACATTTTAATAATAAATTATAGGTAATTAGTTGTCATTGGTTCTAATTTGAACTTATCACTAAAATTACTTTTTTTTACCCCAATAATAACAACCCATAACAACTTGTTACTTAGGATTTGTTGTGAAAATTATGAGTATGATTTTCTCTCCAAAAAAAAAAAAAAAATTGTTGTGAAAATATTATAAGCATATCATTTCTCCTGTTTTAAAAGTAAAAATTAAACACAACTCTCACATTTATTAGGAATCTTTAATTAAATTCAATCATGTGATTTACTCTCGCAAATGAAATTCAAAATGATATTATCTCTCTCAAGATAAATAAATTCAAGTGCATGTCTTATTGGTCTATGTAGACACGTGAGTCAATTTTATTGGTCTTGTACATCAATTTTATCCATGTTTCAAAATGGCATAAAAGTCCACTTGCCTTAGTGATGTACTAACATACCTATTAAGGCTAGCAAACCAAAAACCTGAGCATTTGCCAAACTCCCAAAGAGCATGGATTTGCCACAAACATGTTTGTAGGAGTTCTACAAACAAAATGAGATGGCAACTTATGAAGCTAACATGTGTCCTAAGCCATGTGCATGTCACGTGATTTGCCTAATAAATTTGACCACAGTTAAAACTTAAACCACCAGCCTTTCTCTCTACCAACCCAAGTATAACAAAACCTCTATCATCTCTCTCTTTGCAGACCTAACTCCCCTTTCTCTCTCTTAGGCCACCACTGTTCAGTGCCGCCACCGTACCTTGGTGGTTGGTCAACTATTCTCAATTAAGCCAAAACATGCATCTCTTCCTCCATTTAGTCTTACTATTTAAAAAAAAAAAAAGAATTTCGGTGTGATTGACCCATAGTTTAATTGGGTGGATTTAGTTGTAGATATAACTTTTGATTTGCTTCAAATTTCTTGGGTAGAATTGTCAAGGTCAAAAGAAAATAATTATTTTTGGGAAGTTTTACTTGAAATGGGAATTGATAATATAGAAATTGAATTCAAAAAATTAAAAATCCAAGCCCAGATCTACTCATTGAGAAGTTTAACCAAATCTAAAAAAATTCCTTTCTACCAAAAACCCAAAATTCCTTAAACCCATCATCTTGAGCAACTCGGGCAAAAGATTAAAAGCACAACAAAGAGTGGGTTCCTTTCTTCCGAGCTTAGTTCCATGTCCATATTCATATGATTCTTTTGAGGAATGAAAAGAGGAAAGTTCTAGGTTGAAGAAACAAAAGACGAAAAATAAAAACAAGAACAAGAAGAACAAAACCCAAATCTGGATCCTAAACCTAGCAACCCATTAACAAGCTTGATGTTCTCATCAAACTCAAAGGATAACATACTTGAGTTATTTAGCTTTTCTTCATTCTAAATCTCTAAATCTTGTGGCTTCGCAAATTAAAAAAAAAAAAAATGGTCTTGTTATTTTTTACTGTAATTTTTGAGGATGTGTGCATAGCTGTACCGGTGGTGGAGAGGCTTTGAGAGGTAGAGGAGTGTTGGGTGACAAAGTGAGAGATGATAGGGGTGTTGTTTTACTTGGGTTGGTAGAGAGAGACCGGTGGTAGGACACATGTTAGCTTCATAAGTTGCCACCTCATCATGTTTGTAGCAAATCCTTGCTCTTTGCAAAGAGCAAATCTTGTTGAGTTTTAAACTTTAAAGCACAAGTTGATTCAACTGATTCCTTTTGATGGAAAGAAATTTATGTGGTAGTCATAATTACCAAAACTTAAGCAAAACCTGCAGCTCTCTCTCTCTCTCTCTCTCACTCAACTTCTTAATTAAAAAACAATCACACTCTAACTCTCAACAAAATCTGTGTTATACTAGAAAGGATTAGGGATGACCCACTGAAACTAATGAAGTCTATACAAAAGTACAATTTATGATAACATCTTAAAAAATGAAACAAAATCCAGTACAAAATATAAATGTACAATTCATGAATTATTAGTCGTAAATTGTCAATTAAATATAGCCACATATAGTTTTTCCTTTAAAACTTGAAGCGACTAATTACATAATAACTCCAACTTTACTGCTCTACTAGTGAAACTATATACTGGAATTAAACCCTATATACAACAAGCAGGAGTTCAGGAAAACAAAATTTCAGAGTGACAAGAAGCTAAGAAACACAGCCAGCAAAACAGAATCAACACAACTAAATAAAACTTGTATTGCTGGAAGGGTGTCTTGGCCATAGTTCTTGACTTCTTGTTCTACCTTGGCCAGCATCTAAGATCATTGCTGGAACTGTTTTGATGGTTAAGGTAAGCCCTTGCTGAGTCATTTGCTGCAGATCTGCTGCCCACATCTGAGTTCTCCAACGCGTCTTGGTGTTGTTCTTCCAATTTTGCTATATTTGCTTATTGTTGGTGAGGATGAGAAAATATACCATATAAAACAAGTTCTTTGGCCTTGAGGACAACTCCCAAGATAGCTTTCTGACCAGCTTCTATATTTTGAGAAGTCCTTGAAATGTAGTTGATCACTAACAAATGAATTATTCTTCAGCAAGCTATATGGTCACAAGTTTGGAGTTTTAAAGTTATTACTTTTGCTACTTTAAATAGTAAATGTCAATATGATTAAGCTGTAAAGTTAATTTTATATTGCACTACGAGCTAAGTTGCCTTCCTCTTAGACAAGGCAAGGGGAAGCACGTACATAATTACCAGCAACCTCCTTGATTTGAAAAACCAATCTACACTAATAACAATTGCTTTCTAGTCCACTGCACAATAGCACCACAAAGCTTATAAGGAAAAAAAAAGTCAGTTGTCATAAATGCATAAATAATTTTCTGCGCAATTAATGTAATAGATTGTGAATCTGTGATACAACATGTTTGAACAATATAGTACCATTCCATAACATTGAACATACATCTCATAAATCTTATTTCATTAGATAGAAAACTTAATTTGACATGCCAATAGGCATACAAGTGTCTCAAACTCTTCAATTTATAATAACAACAAATTGCAATAACTTCTCAGCAGTCAAATTTTCAGAAATAAAGATTCATAAATTTTCAAAAATAAAGATTCATAAAGTTAACATTAAAAAAAAAGTAATGGTAATTGCAAAGGAAGGTAACAAAATTTAAAATGAAAAATAAAATAAAGAACCACTTTGAGCAAATATCCATACTCTTATAGATGGACTACCAAGGGAAAGTTGTTCTTGACTTTGAAATACTAAAAGCCTTCATACAAGTTATTGGAGTAATTCTTAAAGTGCTTTATCTCCTGGATTTGCAGATAACAAGTCAATCAACATGGATGCAGTGTCAACCATTATTTTGGACAAGTTCCATAGCCTTTAATGTCTCATTGTGTTGCGATAACCCTTGAACAATTGTGTTATATGTGCAATTGTTAGGTGAATAATCATTCCTATCCATTTTTTCAAGCAGCTCACTTGCTTCATCTAGCAGTCCCTCTTTGCAAAGCCCATTGATCATGGTGTATGTCCTAACATTAGGTTGCAATCCTTTTAGCAGTAGACTATTAAGGAGTTCCCTTGCAGCTATAAGTTTCTTGATATTACACAAACGGTTAGTCAAGATGCAGTAGACCACAATATCATGGCCCAACTTTCTGTTTTCCATCTCCTGAAACAATGCCATCGCCTCACCAATTTTGTTGTTCATGGCCAACTCTGGAAGTCCGTCAACAAGAAGTATGTTAAGAGAATAAAACAGGGCACCCATATAGTAATTTGCATGAAGAACTTCAATATCCATCTGAGTCCGTAAAAATACAGTCATTGTGATACATGCAATGACAAAAATCTGCAGATAGAAGAGACCAAAGCGAGTTTCAGATTTGCAGGGCCTTTGACAAAGGAAATAAAGAACATGACTGCAATGGGAAGAATGAGAATCGGTTTTAATACAAAAGTACATTTCCTAACCTGAGTTGTTTTGAATATATATATGAAAGAATTCCTTTTCATGAGAAGAAGCTCCCTTGATGCACATGCGCTAAAAAGTTCCCATTTAGAAAGAGAATACACACTAAAGGAAATAGCGTCCTTATGGCTTGGGGATTTATCATATGGCTCCGAGAGCTCCTCATCTAGCTTCTTTCCATAAGGAGATTCCTTGAACTTCCTAGAGAACATATCAACTGAAACATAGCTATAAGGTACTTCCATGTGATACTAGTACTGCTTGATCTTTTCCAGCGATAACCTGCATAACGATAGGACAAAGTTGTTCTTTTAAAGAAACAAAAGCTTAAAAAAAAAAAAACAAACAAACAAACATAAGGCTTTATGCACTTACCTCTTGGACAAAATCAGCAACCCCTTTCCTCTTAGGACACCTAAAACCCCAATCCTCAAAATACTCTAGAACTTGATCACGTGGACCATGATACACAATCTTCCCTTCTGACATTAAAATAAGGTCATCAAAAAGATCAAAGGTTTCTGGTGCTGGCTGAAGAAGTGAAACCAGTACAGTAGCATCTGTGATATGCGCCATCTACTGAAGACAAGTAACAATTTGAAATGCAGTGGAACTGTCTAAACCATTTGTTATTTCATCCATAAACAGGGCTTTTGTAGGACCTACAATCATCTCCCCTGCCAAATTTTAATTTAATTCCTTGTGGTCAAAATTGTAAGCTGAAATTGGGATTTAGCTATCTCAGTAACACTAGTAAATAACAGAACATCTATCATTCTATTATTTAAGCTACCTGTAGTCAATCTTTTTTTCTGACCACCGGAGATACCTCTCCTCATGGCATTTCCAACTAGAGTGTCAGCACCGATATCAAGTGCAAGAATCTGAGAAGCCAAGGAAGCATTACACATAAACTGGTAAGGCATTCATCCGTATAGGAATTACAAGGTACAAGCTTTTCTTTCAGCTTAGTTAAAAGAGAGTGACCTTTAATATGTAATCTGTTTGAAGGGTTCCTTTTAGTCCTTTGACAGAAATTGCCTGTCAGAGAAAATGGTAAGATTAATATAGCAAAATATAACTTATGAATACCATCAAGAGGTTGGAACAAAAGAATATCATAGAATGACATGAACGTGGTGCACAATGCTTTAAATGATCTCGCATAATAATTATCGTGCCTAAAGATATAAGAGTTTTGTAACTTCAATCAATAGCTGCACTAACTTTACCATGCTGCACATTGCTTTACTTTGACTTGCATGATAATGCACATGTAGAACCTAGGATTGCAATGTTACATCTTCTAATAAAGGAACACGTTCAAATACTTTGTGTGCACCATCAAATTTGCAAACAAGGAGTATGTTGAAACAAATAGACAGAGAAATTAAAGAATAAAACTATCCTGAAAGAATCAGCATATTCTCTGTATTTCTGTATATATTGGTACTGCTCAAGGAAGCATATGTATAAATATGCTAAAGTTTGCCTTTGAGGATCTCTTGATTGGACTAAAATTAAGGACAAGTAATGTTCCTAAATTTTAGTTACAATCAAATGCTAACATGTGCTAAATAAGATACACCAATAACATGGGCTAAATGTAATAATATCATAAATGAGTCTATACACTAACATCTCCTTCCATACTCGAGGTGGTTTGAAGGAAGCCATCTTTAGTATGAAGATGCGAATTGGATGATCAAACTCTTACACATTGCTATGTCTTTTGCTATGGCTATGATTGTTTCCATGTACAGCAAAGAATTTCCTCAGAGTAAGGGGATTCAGCCTCAAGGATTCCATTAATACTTTTTGACATTATCAAATTTTTTTTTTTCCCCTTTTCACAAAATATTTATCTAATGGATTTGGGTGGGATTTGATTCCATTTTTTTTTCCCTTTTGCTAATTTTATAGTTGGAGGAGGAGGGATTTGAATCTTGGATGTCTTTGTTGGAAACACCAGGAAATACCAATTGAGCTAGAAGGCCCGTGACCTTGTTTGTTGATCAAAACCATGGGATGTATTTTGACCTTTGTTATTAATTTCTCACATAGCCAAACCACTCGGCATGTCCCCTTCATACATATAAAGAACAGTATTTGAATGATGCTATAGCAGTACAGATAAGTTCACAGAGATGAAGTAAAGGAAGACTAGAGATGCAGTAGTTACCTTCATGTAAGTGTCTATGTCTGGATCTGGAACAACTCCAGCTTCCTTCTCCCTTTCACTGACCTCCACCATAACCTCTTCATTAGGTCAAAAACAAGTAGTATTATTATTATCATCATTGTTATGAATTGATAGGGAATCTATAACTGAATCATCTTTAAGGAGAATCTCTAAGGAAAAGTTACCTGCTCGGCTTCCAACACCTTGACAACGTGCTGAAAAATCCAGTATTTCTCTCACAGTCATATCATGAATGTGCAGGTCATTTTGGCTAATATAGGATGAAGTCTTTTGGGAAACAAACTCTTCTAGCTTGTATCCATTGTAAGAAATTTCCCCAGTAATCTATTAGAGAAAAGGAGACACAAGCATAATACAACACTTACATTACACACTAAAGTATTTGTTTCACATATTTTAATTGTTAACACAAGGACATAGGTATAATTTAAGAGTTCTTCTACGGCCACAACAAAATCTTACAATATTTTCACAAGTAGCTAAGGATTTAGTTCGCTATATTCGGTGTAGCATATAGACTCTGATATTCAGTTTTATATGTTAGCAGATATTAGGAAATTACCATAGTATATTTTTATCTCTCACTCTCAATCCCAACAACTCTAAAATGGTATAATAGCTAGAATTTTGAAAATTCCTCTATATTTTAGAATTTCTTCTAGCTATTTTCCACCACCTGAGCATGCCAAAAATCAGCTGAAAACCCTTCTCACACTCTGCTAGAAAGTTCTTCCAACAAAGCCAATGGCCTACGCCTTCCCTCACTTGAACATGTTGGCAACTCCAGGCCACCAGTGTAGCCATCCTCTGAACATAATAGTTGTCCTCTGGTCTTCATGGACGTGGCTTCCTTCACAAGCGTATATTCCAAATTCAAGTTGTCTTCAAGTTTACACTTGATTTTGATGGGAATGTTAGAATAGATTATCATAAATACATAAGCCATGATGTATAAAACCATAGGCTATCGAGATTTTGTAATGCTTTGTACTATTGTGGTTTAGGCTTACTACACTAAGCCTAATCTATTTTTATATATACACTACATTAAATATTGTAACATATAGTTCGATATAGCAAAGATGTGACTACTTGTCTTTCTGCCATAGACATAGGCCATCGAGCTGAACTATGTTAATAGATTCTCTTATTTCTACTTTCTCTTTTTACGTGTTTTATTTAATCTTTTTTTTTTTTTTGGTTTTCCACAGTGTTCCTCAAAGCTTTCAACCAGAGACTAATCACTGTTCACGACAGGTGAGCCCATAATGGGATAAATCGCTAGCCCAGAGAGTTTTTTCAAAGTGCTGATATCTAGACTTGAACTAGGAAACTCCTAGTCAAACCCAAGACAGTCACTTTGAGACCAAGAGAGTTTTATTTAATTCTTTCTATTTTAACATTATGAATTTAAAATGTTAGGATCTACATAGGTGTTGCTTTGAGCTTTTCTTGATCTTTTTTGTAGTGATCATTCTGTAATTTGCATTGCAATTATTGTGAGCGTGAAACCTTGAGAGATTGGTTTAGATTCCCTGATAGAGCCTTTAAAAGGGTGGTCTTCCCACAACCGGGGGGACCAAGCAGTAGAGTTATCCTGCAAGAAAGGCAATGCCATGTAAACAAATTTCTAGCCTCATTAAAGCACATTTTTCAGTTCTCTTTATTGTTAAAAAAAAATCATTGAAGCTAGGGACACAACAAAAATTGTAGTGAAATTGTAGAATTCTAGTACAATTTGGGAATGTTGTAAAATTATAGTGAATTTTTAATGTGCCCTTAAACAGACTATAAAAAAAATTTAAAAAAAAAAAAAAAAAACTTCTGAGTGTATAGTATGAAAATGCACTACAGATTCTAGAAAGTATTTCAAAGTGAAGGGACAATATTCCCCACTCCAAAGCATTAAAAATTTATGTATAGAGGTAGCGTATCAATGAAGATTTCATAAAAATGGGATAGCACCAGGTGATAAGAGATCACAGTATAATCTCTTTCCCAAGTGAAAATTCTGCTCTAAATAAGAACCTCTGATGAACAAAGCACGACAAGCCAATCACATGTCCCTCACATATCTAAACTATATACTACTAGTCCTCAAAGTTTCCTTAATACCCCAATCTAAATCATACAAAGGTTCTTTACTTAATGAAATTTCTGTATATGATACCACTTAGAAGTATTCTGCAAGAAAGATACTATTTAAAGAAGATATAAAGATAGACCAACAAAGTGAGGAACTCATTTCAATTATTTCTGTATATAGGCTATAGCTTACCTTCCTGGCTTTATGATACCACTAACGTCATTGATGATGCTTATCTTGGTTTGACTTGACTTTATACCTGGCAGCTTAGTGAATACCTGTTTAAAAATTTACCTACACTGAAAGTTTAGTCGTGCTATAAAATGTGCAAACAAGGAAGCAAAAACAAGGGGGAAGACAATGAGAACAATCGCCACAAGAGGTAGTTGATCATGGTGAAACCCAAAGTAATCTTTTAAGAAAGCCACAACAGTTTTGGTTTCTCCAAATACCATGATGTCCGTATTTATATCTCCATATTGTGAAGTAAGCAATCCATTTAGCGAACAAGATGTAGGAGTCAGAAAATACAACCAAATCCACCATTTCAGAATTTGCTGCAAGAGTAGTACAACATAATCGATCAACTATATATTCCTTAGTTTTCACAATCACACACAATATGGCCTCAATAGAGACACAGTTTGGCAACCTTACCGGTTCAGGAATCAAAAATCCAGCAAAAAAGTTGAATGTTTTGTAGAATCCGGAGGACAAAATTGTAGCTACCATGTAGTTTGGTGTGAATGAAACAAGTAGCATTCCAAGATAATTGTAATACAGCAAGGAACAAAATGTGTCATAGAAGTACTAGGAAACCTTATAAGCTAATCCATAATATCCAGTCATTGGATATATGATCATCATGAATATGAAAGTTTTAATGAAGACATAGGGAACTTCCACTATCACCTACAAATTAGTATCCATTACTTTATAAGCTGAAAAAAAGGAAAAACAAGTGGCACTATCAGTATCTTAACTAACTCTCTCTCTCTCTCTCTCTCTCTCTCTCTCTCTCTCTTCCTTTTTTGGATCGATGGTGATAGTATACTACACAAGTGGCATGAACCAGTAGAACATTGTTAAACAGCCCCATATTCCACTGGGTATTCATGTTCTCACTATCAAAGATCTAGCAAGATTCACCATACATAAAATTGACTTCATTTTAGTTTACAAATAATATCTTGAAATCAGATCTACACTAAATTCAATCAGTTTCAAAGAAAATTATACCTGTGCAAGTGAATAAGCCCATGAAGAGTACATCCCTGCAAAGTTTTCCCGATACATAACAGTTCACTCTGTAGCAACATATGGTAGGACTTTTGAGCAATTACTTATGCCCAAGAAGATCATAGCTGAGTACATTGCCCCAAATATATTGAATACATTCTGCTGATTATTTCTAAAAGTAAAATAATAGTCAAGTCTTTTATCATGTAGAGAAATTTATATATCTTACAGATCTAAGAGCATTTGCATCAGTTCATGCAAAATTTCCTTCTATTTTACATGAAAAAACCTATTTTTTCTATTTTACATACCCACTTTTACAAAACACTCACATCAGTCCGTCTATTATACATATTTATTTAAATAAAATATTCATTTCTTTCACACTTTTATCTCTCTCATAGACCCAACACAACCCGCACAACCACCATCATCAGCCACCATCTCTCTCAAGATTGACGCCTCCGGCCTCCGATCACACCGAAATCCCAAAGAAAACCAGTAAAAAAAAAAAAAAAAACCCAGTAAAAAAAACCAGAAAACTCTAAAGATTGGTGAGATGAGAGAATATGAGAGCTGCTCCTCGATGTCCAAGTCTTCGTCTTCGTCTTCGTCAATGTGGTGGCCTAATTTATGCTCCTCGATGCTCAGAACAAAGCCTCAGGTTTCTTCGTCGGAGAACTCTGTTCGTGTTGTAGGAGACGGACTCATCTGGCTACTCGGCTTGCTCAATCTTGTAGGCGACAGACTCGTCTTGCTCCTCGGCGATCGGTGGAAGCTAGAGCAGGCCAGATTGATGAGATGAGAGAAAGGGAGAGCTCTGCGCTTGAGTCTCTGATGAAATGAGAAAGAGAGGGAGGTGAGAGTTAGTACAAAGAGGAGAGAGAAAAAACTATTAAGAAATTAAATAAACATGCTATAGTACCGGTGTAAATTTACATGATATTGTAGCAACGTCCATTTTATAGATGAGTTTACACTTACTGATGTAGGTGTTTTTTTACTCAAAATGTGTAAAATTAGTGACTTTTTTCATTTTGCACATTTATGCATCCACTGATGTGGATGCTGTAATCTATCTTAAGTAAAGTGAAGATCTACAATTGTAAGAATCAGGTTTAACATACATCATAGGTGGCACTCTCATTGTAGTTTCACACTACAAATTCGATTTGTCCAAGGTCACCATTACTAGTAGTTATCTTATGTTGTAAACATTTTTCTAAAGAGAGTGGAAAACTTAAACATATTAAAACTTACATTTTTTTTTCCTTGGTTCCAAGATAGTACCCTAAAAATTAAGTGCAAATACGATACGCATCAAGTTGTATGCAGGACTCCTCCAATAAGCCAAATGTTGTTTCCATAGGCAAGATTTGAATTGTCCCCAACCATTTTGTGAAAAGAGGGTAGGAAAATACAGATCTCTTGAACCAGGAGGTGGGCTACTCAACTACCTTACATACATTAGCTATTATGACGATTAATGGATTATAACAAACAACAATAAAATGATACATTTAAGAGAATATCATGAGTTTAACTGGTGTGGGGGTAAAATGATTAAAATATGTATTTGGGCATTGGGCTTGATTTGGTGGAGTAAGCCTGTCTAAGCAGAGCCTTTAAGGCCCGCAAGCCAGTTCATGCTACAAGGGTTGGAGGAGCTGTTCGAGGAAGAGTATCTCCTCGGATGGGTCAAGTAAAAGTCATAGGACATGCCAAGGTGTTTGGAGAGAGAATTCTGGAGGATATGTTGGGTAAAGGTGTGATCCACACAGTTATTGGAAGGAAGAACATATGAGAAATATCAAAGGGGAAAAGGCTGCTACCACCACATTAAAGACCCTGCACCTACCTCCCTGGCCACATTAATGGAGAAATGACCTCTGAACAATAATGTTCAGCCTTCCAGCTAGTGTTAGAAGATTTCAAGAAGATGCTAGATGTGACAAGTATCTAATTGGAAGATCTGTGTTACACATGGAAGAAGAAAGGAAGAATAAGATGGATATAAGAGAACAAGAGAGGTAGGAAAGAGAGGGAGATCGCAGAAGAAGATGAAGAAGGAGGAGAGAGAAAGGATTGAATACTTGAATTGTAATTGTAATATTATTCTTAAAGAAAGAAAGGTAATACAAGTGGTCCTCGACTTATGTCTGAGGAGAGTTTCTTTGCTATTTTTATCTATTGAGTACGTGGATAACGGCAATCTAGCATGTTTTTCTCTTCATCCAATATCCATAACCTAGGTTTCAAGCCTACACTCTACAAGTTTTATTGTATAAGACTCTTTGGGCCTGAGTCCATCTAGTGATTGGACCGAGTACAAATTGTGCACTTACAACTAGTAATGATGAAAACCTTTCTATTGTTGATGTTAGAATTATGGTTAAGTGATTAAATTTACTATTTTCTAAAGCTTAAACTTTTTGGATAATTGGTAATTAAACATGGTATCAGAGTAGGAGATCCTGAGTTTGATCCATTACTTTACTCTACCTCCCATTTAAAAACGTTAAATTCCCACTTGTTGGGCCTCCACTTACTAAGGGGAAGTTTAGGCCCACAAGTGAGATGAAGTGTTAGAATTATGGTTAAGTGATTAAATTCACAATTTCCTAAGAATTTAAACTTTTGGAATAATCAGTAATTTAACACTTAACCTCAAAACATTTTTATTTTTTAAATTGATAATTCAACTTGGGTCAGGCATGTAGTACAAGGTCAATCCATGTACTACAAAAAAATTGGAACGCTATAAATGATACTCAAGGAAGCTCGCTTCAATTATCAGTCTTCTTCAATTATCGAAAGTTTCTGCAGATCTTCCTTATATTGTTGCAGTAGATCATTCAGAAAGCCTTTTCTTTTCTTTTTTGGTGGATACAATACATTACCCACAGATTTTGGACTCCTAGAAAGCCCGTGACTTAAGCAAAGATTATGTTTCTGGTGGGAAGTTTAGGTCAAAATTTATCAGTAGGCGAAATTGAATTGCGAAAGAATCAAGGTTCATTTCATTGGTAAGGTTCTTCCTTCCAACACTAAATTTTGAAAATGAAATTTATAGTCAAAACTCCACTAAGGAGGATAATATTTTCTTGAGTTTGACTCATGCGAATGATATTTATTGTGCCAAATGCAAAGCATCAATTCTCAAATTTTTTTTTTTTGGTCCTTTCTCACATTGATGTTAAAACTGTTTTTATTTATTTATTTATTTTTTATAATATATATGACTTTATTTGGTACTAATTCATAAAAATAAAAAAAAAATTGTTAGATTCGCCTGTCATTTCAGCCTTAGAATTGTTTTCTTAATTTTATTTGATTTTTTTTTTACCTTGTTTTTGGTTTTTGGCCGACAACAGTAATGATGGAAGAACCAGGAATCTTCAAAGGCATTGGTTGAATGGCATTCATCTTTGGCACTAAAAAAGTTATTTTCCTTGGAGGCTTAGAAATTACTAGAATTCGACTTGCAAAGATAGACGCTATTCTTTAGTTAGGCCATAATTGCAAGGAAATGATTGTATGTATCTGTTTCTTGAAAAATGATAGAAAATGACACAACATTTCTTTGTGGATAGGCACAGCAGGCCGGCTAGCTCTAGCTGGCTACAAAGCTTATGCTAATCCATTGACCTAAGTGTAACAATTAAAAAAAACCAAAGTGCTGTTCAACACGTTTTTACAAAACTTTCTTTTAATCCAAACACGTTTATACTCGAATCTTGAATATTAATAAACCTGTAAGCTGCACGTCATGCATTGTATTATGATATGGTAATGAATCAGAAACCCAGAATGATCTTGACCATATGGAGCCAGTCTCTCTCGTCGGGTTCTGGAGTGAGCTGGAGGGCAATCATCATCTTTTGTTTTATTTTTTGGCATATATTTTGAATTATTTAAGAAATTATGGTTTTAAATTTATGGAATAATAATAATAATAATGAAAAGAGTGATATTAGAAATATTACAAATTTTACTATATAAAATTTTCATACTAATCTTTTTTCTTTTTTTTTTGAGAAAAAATTTAAAAACTAATCTAGTAATGAATATGAGTAGTGCAGCAGTATCAATGCATTTTTACAAAACTTTCTACTAATCCAAACAATTTATGTTCGAATCTTGCATAGCATTTTGATATGATATTGAATCGTAAACCTAGAACGATCTTGATCATATGGGCCACTCTCGTCCATTCCAGAGTGAGCTGGGTACAATCATCATCTTTTATTTAATTTATTTAAGAAATTATTAGACTTAAATTTATGAGTTCTATTTAATGATAATGAAAAGAGTGAGGTTAGTTATGTTACAAATTTTAGTATATAGAATTTACAAGTTAATGTGGTAATGAATATGACTTGTGCCACTCTAACAAAATTAATAAATAAGTGTTTGAATTACTTACTCATTGGTAATTCATCGGTTTGTAAAATTTGTACATTATTCCTATCACCACTCTAATGATGTTTGTTTTTATTTTTATTTCATTAGATCAAAATACAGATTGGTATTGATGAAGGTGGAATTTGGAACCAAATCTCTTATTCGACGACAAATGATTTTATATTACCATTTGAGTTAATTGAAATTCATCGTAAGTAATTTTATTTTATTAACTGAAATAGCTAAAGAAGCTATCGCTTCTATGGACATCCATGTTCAATGCTCACACAAGGAAAGGATTTCGTCCAAAATTCCAATCAATCAAAAGAGATAAGCATAAGACATCCCCAAATATATATAATAGCTATAGCTATAAGGTATCTTCATGTTGAAATTTTAGTCTAGTACAGATGATCAGATGTTTGCCGTTGCAAGTTGTAATATTTTACCCCAAAAAATACTTCATACATATCATTCTCGAAACAAAAGTGAATGAGGAAAAGACAATTGGCAGGTAAATTTACCGTCATGCTTTCACTTATAAAAATGCAGGAAAAAGAAAAATGCAAGTTATAGTGTCACCGCTCGCCATCGTTGTCACTCTCTTTCTAGAAGTTGAATAACGAACATGAAAGGATCGATTCCAAAAGAGATCCAAATGGAATGCATATTGTACCGTTTTTAGACCCCCTTAAAACACAAGTTGTTTAACCTAGTTGTTTAGCCAAGTGATTAATTTAGGTAAATTATTCAAATTAAGGTTAAAACAATAACAATCATATCATGTAAAGCAGTGCGAAAATATAAAAAACACACGATATGATAACCTAGAAAAACCAAATTGATTAAAAACCTGTAGAGGATTTAACCTAACTATCCTCAAAGTAAAACAAGATCCACTATAAAAGAATTGAAATTTTACAATAACGGCTTAGACCACTAACATTTTATTGTTACCTCAAGTAGAAAACTTACTACCATGACCACGTGATAGTTCTGAGTCCACAACCTACTTTTTTCTTAGATCCATGGCATCCACAAGTACACTACTTGTATATCTTTAAGCTCTTTATGCAGCAACTAAAATGATTGCCAAGCTCTCAACATCAATTTCGATCTTGATAACTCTAAGTGTGTATGAAGGCAAACACCTCTAGATCTCACAAGAGATTTACACACACAACATAAAAAACAACCTAAAAACATAGCTAGGATTTTTTTATTTATATGAAACATAAAACATAAAACTCTACACGTCAAACGGGTTTGGGCTAAGTTGGAAAATTTTGCAGAAAAACAATCTGCAAGAGCTTCGATTGATTGAGTCTAACTTTCGATTGATCGAGCTTTGCAGAAATTGAACAGTAATTTTCTGCAATTACTTGATTCCAACTTTACACATACATCACTTTGAGCAGCCTAAATCTAGACTTTACGTTTTGATCACGGTTTGCCAACATTTCATATTGAAGTTCTAAAACATTTAAATCCTAAATCCTTAGAACCTAACACACACACACACAAATATATATATTAACGATCCTTCTCTACACAGGAATATCCCAACGAAACACTTATCTTAAGAAAAAGAAGAAGAAAGAAGATAAGCAAACTTAACTTACATGTCAACTGTTTCAATTTAATAATTCTAATTAGTAAGTTAATTGAACAAGCTAAAGATGGAAGTTTGCTCTTCAAATTCTGAGTGACAAGTTGTTATTAGTGACTAAAAACATAATATTCATAATGAGCCTAAATAAGAACTAATAACAATTTATCTTCTAAAATATGTTGTGAAAATATTTTGAAAATGACGTATGATTCTTTTAACGCCACAATAATAGAATTACTCTCCTTTTCTTTAAAGCCACAACGATAGCATTAGAGGATTATACTTCTTTAAATTATCGTGTTTTCATTGCGCGCTGGATGTTCACACATCGCATGGTTGAATAATATAGAGTTAATTGACCCGTTTTTTTAATGCCGTAACTTCCGCGATACAGCAGCATCAAAACGAGGGATCAATCTTTTATATTCCATTTTCCTTCCCTTTTAAATTACCACAATGTTTTTTTCTTTTTAAGAATGGATAAATTACCAATATTTTGATTCAAAAACTAAGGCTGCTGATTAGAAATTTTAAAAACTTAAGCGATAACGAAATTAGCATATTTAAACATTAATTCCCATCATCAAGAATCAAGGCACTTGGTTCTAGCTTAGTTTACAGAGTGACCTCAGAAACTTAACCTATATGTTTAATTAGTAAATTTGAACAATATTTTAACCTTTCTTGTTGTACAGTCAAAATGTATTCTATATTTGCAAAGACAGCTTCCACACGGAATTATTCTTATCATTTTTCCCTTAATTATTAGCTAGTGGCGGTGGGAACTAATAATAAAGATAAGATCAGTAGCTAGGCATGTCCCACGTCCTCAGACCTTTATTTTTCTACAATGTATTGACTTTAAAAAAATAAAAACAGGTGCGGCTGCTTAATTTAGGGTAACGTGCAAGTTGTGAATTTGTGATTAGAAACAGACTGAAATCATTGTGTAATTCACCTTACCTTCCAAAAAAGTAATTGATGATGCCGAAAATATCACCAGTGAGTTGCAAGCACCCCTCCGCCTAAAGGTATACCTGCAAAAAGGAAATAATGGACCTAAAGAGAGCACCGGTGTGGTGCCGGCCAAAAACCATCCGAAGGTCAAGTTAGAATCTTGTGTTTTTTACCCTAAAGTGCTAGAGTAAAGAATATTATGCGTACCTTCATATATAGGGTTTCTGGGATATTTATATTGAGTGGAATTACCTTTCTTTTAGGATACAACTTCCTTCTCATGTTCCTTTCCATTTAGGAGTCTTCTCAAACGTGTGTCGCAAGAAGTCCAAGTGTGCACGCTTGCGTGGGGATTAAGCAAAAGCTCATCTGAAATATATCAAATGACATGCCACGTGGAATCCACAATTAATTTATACAAGACGAATATTCAGCAACACTTAACCGTCATAGCCGAGTCACTTACGGTGTCGATCCGTCTTCATTATCTTCGTCCATTTATTATTTTTATCCCCTTCAGTAATTATTAAAATAAATAAATCGGATTATTTACTTGTTTTTTTTTAAAAAGTAATTATTAAAATAAATAAATCGAATTATTTACTTATTTTTTTTAAAAAAAATTCTATATAACTGTGAATAAATTTCAACAACAGCAGAAAGACTGCACTGCACTTGCTGGGACTTCTCTTTCTCTACTCCCCTGTCCAAATGGCCGAATGGCCTGGCCCTTTTATTTCTTTCTTTCACCTTTTCTTCTTTTCTTCCTTCCACACCCTTCAAATCAAATCACAATAAATACAAACCACTTACTTTGTCTTTGCATCAACCAAAACTCTTTCTTCAGCTCTTTGGCCGAATGGCCTTTAATGCATCAAGCCATCTTTTCTTCTTTTTCTCCTCAACGTGTTCAACACTCTTAAGCCAACCAACTTCAATAACTCATGGTGACTTTTGTACATGATGAAGTAAAGATAAGAAACATGAAAGACTTACTCATTAAATGAGCATGTCTATTACGTGGGCTGGACTCATGGTGCAGTGCACCCAACAGTTTTCACCTTTACGATCCAATAAGAGCAAATCAGCTCAATAGCCAAAACCATGCGAGTTTTGTACGAAAACAAAAGCTTCATGTACATGAAAGTAACACTAGAAGCTCATTTTTCTTACGCATAGTCTGAATCATTTTAAAAATTGGTTTCTTATTTAAATGGGGGCCATGGGTGTTTGAAAATTTTATATAATTGTGTTAATGGTGTTGCTGAGAAGATGCATTTGTACACGCTACTTACACTATAAATACTTCAAGAAGATCACAAAATAAAGGCACATTTCTCTCATTGTTCTTAGTGAGTTGAGTTCTAACTTCTAAGATAGGATTAGAAAAAATGAGTTCTACCCTATGGTTTTCGGGACTAATATTTCTTTACAGTCTGCTTCTTTGCATGGCTGCAGGACAAGTCCATTACTATGACTTTGTTGTAAGTTCGTTTTGTCCATTATATATATATATATATTTCAGTTAACTTGAAAAACGGGTTGATGTTTTTATGCTTTTCATTTGGAACACATATGAGAATGGATCTCATGCTCAAAAGTCAAAAATCATTATGAGACACTTTTTAAAGTGCTTCAAATAGAGTTAAATGCTTGACATATATCGATAATTGTACGTCTCTCATAACCTTTTATTTTGTTTTTCTTCTTGGGGTTTGTGATGGCATACGCAGCTGAAGGAAACAAATTTCACTAAGCTGTGCAGCACGAAGAGCATTTTAACTGCAAATGGAAGTTTCCCTGGGCCAACCATTCGGGTTCACAAAGGCGATACTGTTTTTGTTAACGTACATAATCAAGGGAAATATGGAGTCACTATCCACTGGTAATTTCACTCACCCTTTTCTCATGTGTTCGAGAAAAACTCAGTTCAGACAAAATCTACTTGTAAGTAATGATTGAAGAGTTGTGCTGAGGAGAAAACAATTTCACAATAAAACCTAACCACGTGGCATTTTCATTTAAGTCAACCACTACCATAACTATTTTACAAATCATTAATAGCTTCCTATCTAAGTTTTACTTTAAAATTGCTGTAAAAATATTGTGTTTCATTTCTTACTTAAAGGAGTTGTATTAATGACAGTTTAATATGAGTTTTTTATTTTTATTTTTATTTTTTTTGAGAAAGGTCTAATGTGAGCTAAGAAAGGTCTAATATGAGTTTTTTTTTTTTTTTTATCTTTTAAGTTATGTTACATGCATAAAAAATTAAACAACAATTGAGTTAAGTAATTTTATATTTTATTTGGATCTGACATTATTTATTTATTTTGCCAATGATTAGTAATTTGCTACATATCAATCTTGTCAAATTTTTTGTTAGCATAGAATTTATCTGTATCTTTCTGTTGAAACATGGAACATAGAGCGTATAGCCGCCCGACACAACAACCAAAAGCAGGAATTTCCACTTTTCCCATGGTAGTGAGTGGCACACGTTAGGGCTTGTTTGACATGTGAGTTTTAATACAATAACTCACATTTTAAATAATATTACATACATTTTCACACACATTTTCACCTATATATATATATCAAAAACACTCAAACAACATCATACAAACTACCTACCAAAAACCTCATTAGTAGTTGGAACATAAAACTAATCTGTCCATTTGGCACAGTTATTGACCAATGAATGACAATACTTATTTACAACCTTTGTCCCTAACTATAGTCTCCTTTGACAAAGTACGCATCCTTTTCCCACATGTTACGACCATGCCATTACTTGCTTTTAACTTGTTGCACTCGATAATCAGATCGAATAGAATAGGTTTCACCTAAAATGTTAGACTTTGTTTACTTAGTGGGCCGATGCCTAGAAAAAGTAATTCGACCGTGTTGAACTTAAATTTTTTATTTTTCTTATCTTTGAATTATCGAAAAAAAAAAATTTCTTTTCTAAACTTTAATAATGGATAGTTCGATTTACTTATCCTTTTTGTTTATTTATTTCAGTATCTTCGTAACTTTGTTCAAATTCGACTTTCCATTTTTTTTGTAAATAATATTGGAAAATGACAGTAAAAATTTAAATTCTAACCTTTGGTCATAGAGAATATAATTATGGGGGAAAAAAATGAAACAAGAAGTGAAAATATAAGACAATACATACATGGATAAAACTAGATAAACCTTTGGTTCTCCAATGAAATTAAACTATATATGCGACTGCATTGGCTAATATATCACATAATTGATTCTTTTAATTTTATTTTTGCTCACGTGGGTGTAGAACTCTTTAAGCTCCTAATTAGTCGTTGTATATGTGTACATAGTTCTAGTTCTTACATCTTATACATACTATGTAATTACATGGAGAAATCAGTTGGAGACAATAATACAATTTTTGTCATATTGATGATGCAATTACATCATTAAATTTAATCCAAAAGTCTAAGATTTTAAGTAATAGCACATAAATTTTTCCTAGTGACAGATTTTATGTATGCATCACAATATAAATAACCCTATAATGTATTTATTGCCACATTGTATGACTATGAGATCATCAATTGATTGGAGCTTTATATGAAATAAACTTCTTTGGTAATTACACAGGCATGGAGTTAGACAACCGAGAAATCCATGGTCAGATGGTCCAGAAAACATTACACAATGCCCCATTGCTCCTAACACAAGCTTCACCCAGGAGGTAATATTTTCTACAGAAGAGGGAACTCTTTGGTGGCATGCTCACAGTGATTGGACCCGTGCTACAGTGCATGGTGCCATTATTATTTTACCTAAACCTGGAACCACTTATCCATTTCCTAAGCCTTATGCAGAAGAGACACTTATTCTTGGTATGCATTTTTAAATTTTAGATACTCTTATTGTGATTATTATTACTTTTTGGGGGTGGTATTCGGTGATTACTTATTTCTCTATTGGTTCTTAGTGTAACAATAAGAAACTTCCAAAATGACACTAACACCAAGTATTGATTTTTTTTTTTTAAGTACGGATTAAGAGTCTTAATAATTGTGTTTAAATGTACTCGCAGGAGAATGGTATAAGGGAGATGTGATGGCAATAATTACTGAAGCTCTTGCAACTGGTGGCGATCCAAACATCTCAAATGCTTTCACTATTAATGGCCAACCAGGAGACCTCTATAATTGTTCTAATGGTATATGAAGGACCAAATTAGTAATTTAATCTAAATTCAATCATAGCACTTTAGGAGCTAGAACTATACATTAGCCAATAAGCTAATAAACCACAAGATTTTGTGGAATTGGCCAGATAAACCGCATAATTAAATTTCATTGAAAAATCTAAGATACACATAAGTTTTTCTATTCTACTTTTTTTTCTTTCCCTGTTTATCAAATCAATTTGACTAATGATGGTCATCATTACTTTATCTTGCAGGAACTACATACCGTCTACCAGTTTACTCTGGCAAGACCTATCTTTTGCGCATAATCAATTCCATAATGAATGAAGAACAATTTTTTGGAATTGCAAAGCACAACCTCACAGTTGTTGGGAGTGATGGTGCATACCTCAAACCAATAAACACCAATTATATCATGATAACACCAGGACAAACAATGGACGTTTTGGTCACAGCAAATCAGTCTCCTAGTCTATATTACATTGCATCAACACCATTTGCAGACACCACTGCTCCCTTCGACAACACCACCACTACAGCAATTCTGCAATATAAAGGCAATTATACTGTCCCATCAACTATTCCCTTCCCAACACTTCCTGCTTACAACGACAAAGACGCTGCTGGAAACTATACAATACGCTTAAGGAGCTTAGCAAGCAAACAACATCCTGTCAATGTGCCAAAAAAGATCACTAAAAGTATCTTTATGACAGTTTCTGTGAATCAGATATATTGCCCAAATGCATCATGTGCAGGTCCGAGTGGTAATAGGTTATCAGCAAGCTTGACTAATATAAGTTTTGTGACACCCAATATTGATATACTCCAAGCATATTACAGGTATTGCTTTAATTTCTTCCAACTTCTATTCAATAGTACATGTAATTTTTTTTAGGTAAACAGTGGGGGAAAGAGATGTGGTGTTTGAATCATAAACATAGGACACCATAAAGGATTGTATTACCATTGAGTTATCACTTAAACCTCTTAATAGTGTATGTTTAAATTAAAGGAATTTGACATATTTTAGGATTAAGTTTGGTGGGGAATAAAAAAATCTACTTCACTTACTGCCAACAAAATTTGATATATGAAGGGGGTAATTATATATATCATAAAAATATAGCTACTGTTTTTTAAAAGTAAATAATCATATAAATTTTAGGTTAAATTACTAATTTGATACTCCAACTATTAAATAAAGTTTACTTTGGTATCTCAATTATTAATTGTATTATGTTTGTGCGTCAATTATTAATTGTGTCAATTTAGTTCCTAATCTTTTAAAATTGAACCAATTTTATTCTTGAAATACCTATCTATTTGAATTAAATTAAATTAATTGACATGAAAATGTGACATATTTTAAAAGGTTATTATGAAAAATAAAATAAAATAATTCAAAATTAATATTTTAAAATCATGTCAATTTGAACTATTAATTTTGTAAAAATTTAAATGGATAGGATACCCAATAATAAAATTCATTTGATTTTAAAAGTTGAGATATGAAATTGACATAATTAATAGTTATGAGACAAAATTAAACTTTAATCAATAGTTAGAGGACCAAATTAGTAATCTAACTTAATTTTAAGTGAAAATTATGACAAAAAATTTAGTCTTATTATAGCCAAGTTCTTGCCACTGAATAGAAAGCTTAAAACAGGATAATTTATGCTTCCTCTTTTCACAGGAAACTGCCTAGAGTATTTGCAAGCAATTTCCCCTATCAGCCTCTTTATTATTTCAACTTCACTGGAGATGTGGGGAACAATACATTGTACCCAGCTCTAGCGACAAAAGCCTTGACAGTAAATTACAAGGATGCAGTTGAGATAGTACTTCAAGGAACTAATGTTGGGGCTGCAGAGAATCATCCTATGCATCTTCACGGTTTTAGCTTCTATGTGGTTGGAATGGGTTCTGGAAATTTTAACAATAAGACTGATCCTAAGTCTTATAATTTGATTGATCCACCAGAAGCCAACACTGTTGGAGTTCCTAAAAATGGATGGCTTACAATTAGATTCATTGCTGATAATCCTGGTATGTTTTCGAATAATTATTTATTTTTAAATAAAATATTTTGATTTTTTCTATGCCGTCATACTTACCCTAATTCGAGTTATGTAAAAAATAGTAGTAATTAAAGTCACAATTTTAGTTACTTTTTAGGGTGTCTATAAAACTGTGTAACACATTTTATGTAAAACAAGTTTAACCCTACTGAAAATTACTTGTGATTTATTATCCACAATGATTAAAAAAAAAAAAAAAAAAAAAAAAAAAAAAAAAGACAATCATGATGGCTAACTTGAATGATGGTTTAATTTCAGGGGTATGGTTCATGCACTGTCATTTGGAAAGGCACGCTAGCTGGGGCATGGACACTGTGCTTATTGTGAAGAATGGGGGAACCAGTGCAACAAGCATTCGCCCTCCTCCTAAATATATGCCTCCTTGTTCCAAGTCATAGTTCTAAGAAAGTTTTA
Source organism: Castanea mollissima (assembly GCA_014183005.1). Taxonomy (NCBI): domain Eukaryota; kingdom Viridiplantae; phylum Streptophyta; class Magnoliopsida; order Fagales; family Fagaceae; genus Castanea; species Castanea mollissima. The sequence goes on from JACAVU010000004.1 coordinate 3,204,976, forward strand.
CTTAAATTGTCATACATCAAAAATAATAATTCTAAATAAGTATTTTTGTTTTTAATTTAGACAATAATGCATGAGTTAATGGCCTAAATTTTTATGCTTATATCCTATAGTTGACGATGGATTGATGGACTGAGTCCAATCTGCTAATGGTGTTAGATTGGGCTACCTTTAGCCCTTGCGTAACATTTATTGAAATTTCTTCCCATAAGAGAAATCTTTTGATTAAATTTATAAAGATTGAGACTGAAGTCATACTTCTTTGAGAATTAATCAAGTACTACATTTATGGTTAAAGAATGTGATTTGAATGGTGATTGTTTTCGTGGAAACACCAAAATGTGTCAATTGAGTTATAAAACTCTTGATAATAATTAATTGATTTAATCAATCTAACTTCATTAAAAACACACATCTACCTTTTGTATACTCTTCTTTGTTTTATTTTTTGTTTTTAGAAGAATTGAAGAAGTCTAAATTGGCCTTTATTGATGAATATATATTTTGAAATATAGTATCTAAATCATTTGGTAGTTCCTATACCCATACATCCAAATTTGCAAATAAAACTGCTTGTTTAGCAATTGAATGAACAAGCTGATTGTCCTCCCTTTTCACATTATTAAAACTACAACCATGTAACGTTGACAAAAAACGTCAAATCTCCTCAATAACATAGGCGCCATACATGGTTCTCGCAGGACCTTGGTTGTTAATAGCTGATATTACCAAGTTGCAATTGCCCTCCACTTCAACTTGAAAAAAATACAAAGCTCCTTAACAAAAGACGGTGCTCTACTAGTTGCCAAAGCTTCTGGTAGATGCACCGAATGAGGCAGGGGCACTTTTCGGCTAAGAGCAGCAATGATAAGCCCAACAGACTCTCGAATTACCACCCCTAAACCTTCCCAAAAAATTGCAGCATCAAAGTTCACTTTATATATAAGCCCAGCTAATTAGTTAAGTAACTAAGCACTGCCAATTATATGAATTTAAATTCTATTCAATTTTTAAACCATGCGCTAAAATTCCATAGGTAAACACAATCATAATAAAAATCTAATACTGGATTGAGTTCACTTAACAAGTGTCTTTTAGGTATTTGTTAATGGACAATTTTTTTAAAATTTTAATATTGCTTATATGGGAAATATAAGAAGTTGTGAAAAAAGTTAATAACTTTTTTATTTTCTCATAAAAACTTTCTAAAAATATTTCATAAACCAATGCCTCAAGGGTTAGGACATTCATTAACTTTTCCCTGCTAGAATATATAGTTTCATTTATAGATATAATCTAAATAAATGTTTATTAATAACTAACATAACTATCAAAATTCATATTTAGACACACACACACACACACACACACATATATATATATATATATATATATATATATATATATATATATATAATATATATATATATATCTGTGTGTGTATGTGTGTGAAACTTTCTAATGTATTGCATGGATTACTTTCTAGTCTATAATCTATATAAAGCCGAAAGTGTTTGACTTTTGCTTAACATTACAATGTCACATAAAATTTTGAGAGCTCACAATTTTATACATCATTATTATAAAATATTATATATATTTATTTATATTGTAATTGAATCAAATTCCATTTTATATTTAAAATATTCATTAAAATCTTGAAATATCATATTTCATTTTAATTGTAGAATATATAACACAATCATGATAAATGCCTAATAATAGAATATTTAGCTTTTTATACGAGCATAATCATAATAAGTGAGTATTGATAAACACACCATAGTATTTCAAACCTATGAGATTTGCTCTATGATAATTATTTTTTATTATTATGCCAAAATACTAATTAACTTTTGGTATAAGTGTGTATTAAACCCCAAATTACTTTTTTAATGCAACAAATCTTACCTCGAGTTGTTCCTTACACGCTAAAGAAAACTCCTTTTTTTTTTTTTTTGAAAAGTGCTAAAGAAAACTCTTAGCTCCCTAGCTATGACAATTTTAATCCAGAGAGAGAGAGAGAGAGATTTTTTTTTTTCTTTTTCTCTTTTTGCTTATGCGCTAAGATATATTTCCCTTGAATTTGGTCTGATAATTGGTGTGATGGTATCACATCTAATGCCTGAAAAAATTAGAAGGCCAAAATGGACAAATACCATCTTTGGTGAAAATATTTGGCGATCTACCACTGTTTATGAAATAATTAGGAATCTAGCACTTTTTTGAAAATCGAGTTTGCCGTGTAACTCGAATTTCAAGAACTCAAGTTCTATGAAAAATAGGCACCAATTTTTCATGTAACTCGAGTTTTATAAAATATAGCACAGCAAAGTTAAAAACTATTTTTTCAAAGAACTTGAGTTTATGGAACTCAAGTTACATAACAAACTCGAGTTTCAAAAAGGTGATTCATTCATATATATTTTCAAAACAGTGATAGATCACCAAATATTTTGGCCAACAATGCTATTTGGCCATTTTGGTCCATACTACAAACTAGAAACTTACCAAGCTTCTTGTGGTGGTCCCATTACAATGAAATTATTCTAATTTATAGTCAACTTTGTTAATGGCCTAAAAAAATTTATCGTTCAAACTTCAAACTTACCAAATTTCGGTGGTTCCATTACATTGAATTTCTTCTTTATAGTCAACTTTGTTAATGGTCAGTTGCGTGTGTTGGTGCCCAAGAATTTAAAAACCAGAAGGAAGGACGTTAATTTACAGTAGAATTGGACATAATAATTTGATAGATCAAGTTTCAAATGAATATTATTGGTTTATTACGTTTTAAAAATAATTTATATTAATCCATTTGTTAATTTTTTGTTTGTTCTTACTTACGTATCTAAAAGAACAATGATATGACATTTTTTTTTGTTTGTTTGTTAATTTTTTCTTCTTAATTTCAGACAATAATGCTTGAGTTAATGGTCTTAATTTGTTTATTATATTCATGTCCGGTTGTTGACCATGGATTGATGGGCTGAGTCCACCCCCCAATGGTGTTAGATTGGGGCTAACTCCTTGTTCCAAAGATCATAGTTCGAAGAAAGTGGTCTTAACGGCATTTTTAGGATATCTAACCAAAGATCATGGGTTATTGGGTCAAGCTCAACCCGCCTATAGTAGTGAAAATATAATAAGCGGGTCACCTCCAAACCGTATATAATAAGTGGGTCATGCCCAAGGATTGGTTACTACTAGTTCGACAGTGTCCTCGGGCTGGGCCCACGAAGATGCTGCTTCACATTCACTGGGTATGAATCAAGAGATTGAGGTTGTTTCAGTTTAGTGATAAGAATGTTATATTTTGATATAGGTGTAGGTTTCAGAATTACCACTAATATATGCATAGGTAACATTTAAAATAGATAAATTTAGAAGTCTTTTAATAATTAAAAGATTAGTATTTTTTTTAAGAAGTAATGCTACAAATAACTATTTTACAACATTTTTACAAATTGCTAATGTGGTTTAAGCATTTAAGGAGTAATGTTACAGATAAACTATTTTATAATAATTTTACAAATTGCTAATATGGTTTAAGCATTTTCCAAATAATTATTGTTAAATAAAAATATGATGTTAATGGTGGCCTAAATTAGAACTAATAAAAATTTGCCACATCAATAATCTGTAAAAATACTATAAAATAGTTTATTTGTAGCATTATGCGTCGAACCAAATTTTGCTTCGTTGATAAAGAATTGTGGCTGGCTCTCCACATAAAATGTTTTACTTTATTGTAGAATCGAGGGACCACACTCCTTTCCATAGAGGGCTTCTTCTTCCTTCAAAAATCTGTAGCCCGCTTTGCACGTCTACTTTCCAGATGAAAAAAGCCAATACATAGAGTCTTCATAGTCAGCACGGGCAAGGGGGTATCCTTCTGTCCCAAATTAGCGGTCATGTTTAGAGAATCCAACCTGGAATATCATTTAATTCATTGTTGGTCAAATAAAAATGTAAATTTTTTCAAAACTGCCCTTATTAATTTAAATTAGGGTAAACTACATTTTTTGTTCTTATTCTATACATTATATTTCAATTTGATCCATAACTTTTCAATTGAATCCCTAACTTTTCAATTGTGTCAATTTAGTTCCTAACCTTTTAATCCCGTGTTAATTCAATCTCTATCGTTATCTTTTGGATGAAAATTAATAATATATTTAATGACTAAAATAAAAAATTAGCTTCAGTTGATTTGAGAATAAACTAAAATTTTATTTTGGCTGTTTGCTATGTCAGTAGTTTTCATTCAAAATATAACGGCAGAGACTAAATTGACATGGTGAGTTCCAATTAGCTTAGCAGATAAAATCTTTGATGGTTGTATAAGAGATTTGAGATTTAATTCCCGCTTACACCAAACACTAATTGGTATCTTGGTCTGATAATAAAGAGTTATTATCAAGAGCGGACGCTATAAGTTGAAACTCTTTAAAAAAAAAGGGACTAAATTGACATGATATTAAAATGTTAGGAACCAAATTGAAATAGGGTATAAAGGATAGGGACCTAATATATAGTTTACCCTTTAAACTAAAGGGAAAAAAATATCATTGACTTTTTAAATAAACTAAAGAATAAGATAATAATTTTATTTATTAATTTTGAAAATAGAACTTTATTTTAAGACATCCAAAAATAGAATAGATGACCAACAATTTGAAATGAGGGAGTATCTATTTAGTTTTTTACCACAGGTTTCTATCTCTCCATTTCAATTTTCAAACGTTTTTTTAGCTCTCTCTCTCTCTCTCTTCTCTCTCTCTCTCTCTCCTCTCTCTCTCTCCTCTCTCTCTCTCTCTCTCTCTCTCTCTCTCTCTCTCTCTCTCTCAGTTTAAAGCTTTTAGTTCACCTATGTTTCAGACATTTGTATGGTGAATTCCCCCATCAGAGTATAAACTCAACAACAAGAAGTCCGAAAGTTGGTAGATTTAAAGGTGAACGGTCGTTACACATGACTTTAACACACCAGTCAAGTAAGCTGTAAGCCAGATATGTTATGAACCTACGTGCATGGTACCTTACAAAATCAATATTCAACATGAAACTCACACACACACACACACATATATTGATGGAAAACTCACATATTTATTTGATATTCTATAAATAATAATAGTAATAATTAATAATAATCTCAAAAACTTCATATTCATATATATAGCATACTATCACTCGTTCAAATATATAAATATTTCTAAAAGTATACAGTATACTCACAAATTAAGATGGAAGAATTAAATCTTAATTCAAACTAATGTCGAGAAGTAAGTTACAAAATTGTGGGGTCAGTGGTAGTATAAATATCCAATGACCGGTATTTAACTTGATAGAATATAATAAAATGATGTGACATGTTGGGATTGAAGAAGTAAAACATAGGTTTTACACCACGTTCTTATGAAATTTAATCTCTAATATTATATACAAAATCTTGTAATAAAAAAATTATTTATTGAAAAAATAACATCTATAAACCTTAAGAGTCTCCAATTAAATCCAATAGTTTCAAAAATTAAAAAAAAAATACTAAAATTTTTCAAAAACTAACAAATTAAATTATGTAATTTCAAATGTAACAAATTAAGGTTTGAGACAACAAGTAATAAATTAAAATATCGGTTGTTCTATTTAATTGGATTGAGTTTTTATTTATTTTATGTATTGTAGGGATAAAGGGGCCCAAGAGCATATATTTGGCCGTGGGCCTTGTTCAATAACGCTTAGTGGTTCGATGACAGATAGACGATAGGAAAGATGTTAGAGTCAGAGCGCCACGAACAAGCTATGATTGCGAAAGTTTGGAAAGGTTGTCCAAGGAAGAATGCCTTCTCGGCTAGGCAAAGCAGAGGTCAGGAAGATTGGTCTGCCCTTAGGGGCAACACTTTGAAAGGTTTTACTGATAAGGATAAACATTAGGGAAACGTAGGACAAAGGGAAGTTAAGAAATATCTAAGAGAAAGCTGTTACCACCGCATTGAATGTTTTGCAGCTAACTATCTGGCCGCATTAATGTGGAGGTGATACCTGAACAGTGGCAAGCAGCCTTACAGCTATTCCCAAAGACTTCAAGAAGGTGCTAATGGGACAAGGATCAAAGCCAACAATTTGACCACGTGGATGGTGGAGATGAAGAAGAGAGGGGTATATAATAGAGAAAGAAGCCCCTTACAGGGGGATCCATATGAGAATTGAGAGAAAAACACTGTAGCAACAAGAACTGGACTTGTAACCAAATTCAAGAGAAATATATACAAAAATGATCTCCTCAGACTGTGCTGAGGACAATTTTCTTTGGGAAAAACTAGTTTATTCTTGTTTTCTTGTCATCCGGACCCACTATAATTGTTATTTAACTCATTTAAGCTCAGTTTTCTAGCCCACTTTCTACAAATTCATTGTATTGGACTCTTTGGGCCTAGATCCTTTTACCTTTTGGGCTTAGGAACCAAATTGCATCCTTACACGTATCATGATTTAATTTTTTGCTTAAAAATTATAGGGATAATTGGTTACTTTTTAAAATATTAAGGTTTAATTTTTTACTTTTGAGACTATGACATTTTAATTTGTTACCATCATATATTATAGAGTAATTATTATTGATAAAAATTAGGCTAAATTACAAACAACACCTTGTAACTTTGCCTATAATTCAATTTGGTCCTTTAAATTCCATTTTATTCAATTCAATCCTTCAACTCTCCGTTTATTTTCAAGTAAAATATTTTCAGTTATTTGCTTGCATATAAAATGTGATCAAATTTATAAAATATTTTTCATTGATCTTAAAATGCTTCATAAAATTTGTAAAACATTTTATCTTTAAAAACTTGGTAAAATGTTTTGCAAAAACGTATAGTGGCTTCCTCTCATCCCATTCAGTGGCTAGGTCATTAGTCCGATGGGTGGACAGCTTGTGCACTGTTACTAACCCCATAAAATGATGTAGTCTTTTTTTTTTTTTGGGTTATTTTCTTTACATTATTGACCAAAAAACATTTTCTATTGTTATTTGTAAAAAAAAAAAAATGCAAATGATGGCTGAGAATATAAAGTAATTCAACACCACTCCCGTTAAAAAAATCAAGACTTATCATCTGTCATCTTCCAAAGCCGATTGTTGGCCAATATTTGCCATAAAAAGTAATCATTGCTACAAAAATTACAAAACTCATCTCTAGGCATAGTATCAAATAGGAGTGTGCAAACCAATACCGGAGCCGACAAGATCGACCGGTGCCGACGTAGCCGCACCGCTAGTGAGACCGACCCATTGAGCAGAGATCGGCAAGCAGAGGGCTAAGGGAAATTTGATGCCGGTGCGGTGGAGCGATCGGATTTTCAAATCCAAAACTGAAATCTACCGAAACCGAACCAACCGATATGTGTGTGTCTATATATATATATTATTGTATTAAAACAACGCGTTTTATTGTTGCAACAACTATTTTTTAAAACAAACGCATCAAACATGGTCGTTTTGTGCTAGGTCTAGGATACTATATATTCCTTTTTTTCCTCTCACCTTAACACACTTTCTCCTCTCAAGTCTCACTAGACGGCGATAGAAACGAGGTAACTGTATATTATTTTTGTTAAAATTTGATCTGGGTAATCGTAGATATAGTTTGATTGTAGAGAAATCCAAAGGATAAAGTAAGTTTGATTGCTTTAAACATTTTGACTATGTTAGTATGTTTGGTTGCTGAGGATATAAAACAAAAAAGGGGATGACACTCATAAATAAGAATGGTTGAGTTTTATGTGGTGTTCATATTTAGAAAGTAAGAATGGTGATGTCTATGGTTTTTATTTGTTACTAAGAGAACACTAATTTATTAGAGGTTTAGATATTCTAGATTTATAAGTTTATCTAATGAAAACTTTATTGACATATGTATTTTTTTTTCCTATTTAAAAGGGTGCTCATTAAAAATTAAATAAGCTAAAAATCATAATTACACTCATAAATAAGATGACAAAGAAGGAAATATGAATAACAAAATATATATTCATTATTGTAGCATATATCATCATTTATTGTGAAATTTTGAATATTGTGACAATGTCTTATCAAAACTTAATTTTTTATTATTGGAGATGATAACATTCATTATTATTCTTAGTAAATTCTTTCGTGAGTAAATATTGTCTTTAGTAAAATAGGATCTAAGAAATTATCATATTAAATAGATATTTATGTGTTAAATAGCCATATTAAATGTAACTACATGATTCCATACTTCTTTAAAAAAAAAAAAAAAAATCACCGCACACCCTTGGTGCGATGGTCACTTCACAAATATAAGTGCTTGTGGGGTATGGAAGGTAAGAGCCAGGGTTCAAGTCTTTGAGAGGGAGCTTCACACACATATACACTTAGATTATGCTAGAGTATAATTCTTTCTTGTATAAAAAAAAAAAATTCTTGCTTAAGGGGCAGCATGTGCCTTGCATGTGCAACCCAACCTAATATGTATAAAAAGTGGGAATGAATAAAGGAACAGTGCATTTGGTTTATTCAAGTGGCACTGTTCCGTTGGCCTTTCTTTATTTTTAATTTTTTAATTTTTGTTGTTGTTAATATAGCTTGTTCAACTCTAATAAAACAACAAATTATCATAACATTTTTACAATTGTTAGAGGTGTTAAGCCCTTATAGGTCAAAATAAAATAATTAAAATATCTTACCAAAACCAACCACAACTAAAAATAATAGTATTGTAGAAAAAAAAGTATTAAATTTACAATATTTTTCACAATATTTTCATAAAAAATTATAGTAGTAAATTGTTATTAGTTCTAATTTAAATTTTTATATATATATAAAGTGTAAATGAGTAAAGCAACCGTGCATTTGGTTTGTTCAAGTGGCATTGTTCCACTGACCCTTCTTCTTCTTCTTCTTTTTTTTGTATTATTTCATGTTAAACTATATTAAAATAAAAAATTGTCACAATATTTTCACAATTGTTAAAGGTATTGAGTTCTTATAGATCAAAATAAAATAATAAAAACATCGTATGGGACTAACCACAACTAAAAATAATGATATTGTAGAAAAGGAAATGCTACATCTACAACATTTTTCGTAATATTTTCATAGCAAATCACAAGTGGTAAATTGTTATTTGTTTAAATTTAATCTTCTATATATAAAAAGGGTCAATGCTCAAAGCTACAATAGCAAAGCTATAGTAGTTTTAGTTTATTCAATCAAAATTGTTTCACTAGCTTTCTTTTCTTTTTTCTTTATTTTTTATTTTTTGGAAATATCACCTATTAAATGCATCTTTTATTTTTTTTATCTGCATATGAGCTGTTACCCTAAAAGAATAAATATTATCATAAAAACTGTCACAATATTTTCACAATTGTTGAGGTATTAATTCTTTATAAGCTAAAAAAATAGCATACTAGAACCAACCAAAACTAAAAGTAAAGGTATAATGAAAAAAAAATACACCATCCACAACATTTTTCATAACACTTTCATAACGAACCATAGGTGGTAAATTGGTATTAGTTTTAATTTAAACTTAACAATGAAAATACTTTTTTCATACCAATAACAATTCATAACAATTTATTACTTTATGATTTGTTGTGAAAATGTTGTGAACGTAGCATTTCTCTTATGAAAACTAGCTTCTTCTTTTTTTTCTTTTTTTTTTTGGGAATGTTGCCTATTGAACACGTTTTTTATGTTTATTTTTTTTTTCATCTGCAGATGAGCTGTTACCCTAAAAGAATAATATATTATTATAATAAATTGCCACAATATTTTCACAATTGTTGAGGTGTTAATTCTTTATAGGATATATATATTATAACCAACTACAATTAAAAATAAAGGTATTGTGAAAAAAAGCGTGACATCCACAACATTTTAATTTAAACTTATCAATGAAATGATTTTTTTGCCTACCAAAAACAACTTGTAATAACAACCTACTATTTTGGGATTTGTTATGAAATATTGTAAACATAACATTTCTCTTATGAAATATGAAGACATTTTGTTATCATCATAATATTTTCACAATTACTAAAATGTCGAAATAAAAAAAATTATAAAGGTAATACAAAAATGTTTTACCTTTATGTTGTGTTTCTAGAAATTGTTTTTTGGGTTTAGTCAACTTTGTCGAGCTAAAATTTACTATTTCACAAACAGTTTTCTGGAATTGACTTTTTATATTTTTTTTATTGTATTTTTATATTTATGCACCATTTTAAGTAAAAATATATAGTATTATACACAAAAAAAAAAAAAAAAAAAAAACTTAGGATAAAAACACTTTTCATCACTTATATTTGAGGTAGTTCGCAATACCTTCTTATACTTTAAAATCAAGCAATTTTTCCTTAATATTTTGGAAATAATAAATATGTCATATTATTATTCTCTTAGTTAAACCCTAATTAATACTTATGATTATTAAAATATTACATTGTATAATGTCTAAAATACTCTTACTAAATTTAACATTCCAAAATTTCTTCATGTATTTTGAGTTTTGATCGTAGTAATGCTTAGAAAGTTGGAATGGTGATAAAGGTATTTTTATTATTATCTAAAGAACATTTATTTTTTAGGTTTAAATCTTCGAAACTTATAATTTATCTAATGGGAAATTTCATGATATATGCCTTTTGTTATCTTTTTTCTTTCTTGCCTAAAATGGGTGTTCATTAAAAATTAAGTAAGCTAAATATTGCACCTAGACTTATGTAAACTGATAAAGAAGAAAGTATGAATGAAATTTTTTTCATTGTGTATGGTTGAAGATATTTGATAAAAAAAAATTCAATTGTAGCTGTGGGGAGTAAATGACTCAAGCAGGCATTTGGGCCTTCGGGCTCTAGTAAGATGGGCTGATCTGTTTTTGAGCTAAGGATTTGTTGGTACTGCGAATCGGCCCACACGCCGAGGGTCCGAGAACAGATCCAAATGTGAGTTTCTCCTCGGACGGACCCAGGAGAACTTGGAGTTTTATTATGAAGGTCAAGGCACAACTCTGGGAAGACTATTGGTTAAAAGGGAGAACCCCTGAATGTTGTAGACACACCGGCATTAGGAAATATCATAAGCAAAGGCTGCCACCTCCACATTAAAGACTCTGCACTCACCTCCCTGGCCGCATTAATGGGGAGGTGACCCCTGAACAGTAGAACTGAAACTTCTGGTTATTATTCAAAGGCACTAAGGAAAGAAATATCTAGGGGGAAGGGAATTTGAGCAACACGTGGATAAAGTATTAGAAAAAGAAGTATTTAAGGAGGGCAAAGGCCAGGAGAAAGGGGGCGGTCAATTGGAAGAAAAGAAAGAAATAATTGTACTCTTTAAGAAAGAAAGAGAAATAAGATAGAGGGAGTCCTCGGCTTACATCCAAGAAGGTTCATTTGCAGTTATTATCTGTTATTTACAAGTATTTTCATACTTTAGCCTGTGGTCAGTTTCTCAGCACCTCTAACCTAGATTCAGGCTCGCACTCTACAAATTTCATTGTTTAAGGCTCGTTGGGCCTGAACCCATAATTATCTTTGGGTCCAGGTGCAATTGTGCACTTACAGTAGCATATGACATTATTCATTACGAAAATTTAAATATTGTGATAGTGTCTTAGCTAAGACATTGTCACAATATTTAAATTTTCCCAATATTTAAATTGTCAAAATAAGCAGTTGAGTTTTGCTATCAAAACTCAATTGCTTATTTTGGAAGATGATGATATTTATTATTATTTTTAGAAATTTTTAGTACTAAGAAATTTTTTAGTGAGTAGATATTGCCTTTAGCAAATAAGTACTAAGAAACTATTATAGTAAAATAGATATTCATATGTTAAATAGCTACCATAACTTTGTGTGTGATTAAATATTAAAATTATTATACGAATAAGATTAAATTTTTATAACATTTATTTTTTATGTATATAATTTCATACTTCTTCAAATAGAAATTTATTTTAATTTTCTCACTCAAGAGTTAGCACATGCCTTGCACGAGCCACCCGACCTAGTTAGGAAAAAATGAGTAGAAATGCATTCACTAAACTTATTTAATTATGTAGCTCTTTTTTGGAACTCGAGTCCAAGTGAAATTTAAGTTTACTGAACTAGAGTATCAAGCATTATGGACAGAGGTGGCTCTACGTAGTACTTTCTTTATATATATATATATATATCTTTTAATCTAATAGTTATACGAAAAACAAGTCTTTTTATTGTATAACTACACCCTCGAGCTCGAGCTTTTAATTTTTTCACAGTAGTACCCTTTCATGACTTCCGCTTTGCTAATGATTAAACTTGCTTCGTTTAAACCGACATAGAGTTCAGGGTGGTCATAGGACCACCTTGACTTGGAAAAAAAAAAATATTATGTATAAATTTTAAAAATTTATGATTTTTTTTAATCTTTAGAAAGACTTTATGACCACCCTAAATTTTTTTTAGGTCCAACATAATTAAGTTTTAAACAAAATTTGGCACCAAACTTGATTGTAGACTAAGGCTACAACTCTATTCAATGTTTTTTTTTTATTGAATGAGAATTTTAATAAATCCACAATTTAATTATATTTTCTTCTTAAATCCTCCATACTTGCAAAATTTCAAAAAGATAAAAGATCAATAGTTATATCATCAATCAAATAATTAAATTTTGAGTTTTTGTAGTCTAAAATTATACTAAAAAATAATTTTACGAATCAAATGGTAAAAACATCCGATTGACATAAAATTTTGACATGCTTTAAGAACACAGAGAACATGCAATACATCAATTAAAATTTCAAAATATGTAACATTGTTTACAAATTACGAAAATAAAACTTTTTTTCATTTTATTATTATTTTTAATTTACATTAAAATGAGTAGGAAAGGGAGATTTGAACTCAATTTCTGTATATGAAATGTTAATATCATTGGGTCACAAGGGTCACGATAATTATGAAAGAATGGTTTTTTTTTTTTTTTTAATTTCTTTTTTGAGAAAGATGAAAAAAAATAGTTGATGTGACAAATAGCCATCTCAAATATAAAGTTATAAACCTAATCATTAAATTTTAGTGTTAAAGTAGGTAGCAATCCTCTTAAAAGTGAAAAACTCTAATAAGTGCGATGTATAAAAACAAAGGATAATTGCAAAATTCTAGCCCGTTTCATTAACGAATAAAGAAATATTAAGTCAACACTACACTGTTTCACTAAAAGAGAAAGAGTTAAGCCATAAGACATCGTTTTGAAAATGCCTAATAAGATGTGTGCTAAGTTGAGCGACACCATTTTATTAAAGTTCTTCACATGACGCCATTCATATTAAGATGGTCAATATCGTACCGGTATCGCAATACCAACATTTTGTACCGGTTTAAATATTGGTCGATTTTGGGCAGTACCGACTGGTACATAAAAAGTTTTTTTTATTCATTTATTTTAGTTTTGTAATTTTTGAACTTTTGTAAGAACATAATGGTAACTTACTTGTATTAATTTATTAGTACTATTTGTTTGCTTAGTATGCAATGAACAATTAAACTTTCTATTTTTTATATTATGTTTTTTTTTTCTTTTAATTGATGCTAAAGTTTAAAATCATGAATAATTTGTTTTGAAATGAGGTAGTATTTTATGGTAAACTTTATATTTATTATAATACACACACACACACACACATATATATATATATAATAACGGTAAACCGAAACGGTGCACCGGTATTGACCGGTTCCGAAATATATCGTTTCACTTGTCAAACCGGTACAGCTTTCGGTACGAGATTGACTCCCTTGATTCATGTTCATCTCTTCTTTCTCATTCAAAATGCTTTTATGAGTCTTATGACTATTAGTAGCAATTGGGATGATAACTAATTTCAGTTTCTCTAATAAAGTTTGTTATTTAATCTAATTGTTTCTGTTAATCAATTTTAGGCTTGTAATTGTGTATAATTAATAATCTCATTTTAATCATTCATTAAGGTAAGCAATAATATAGAAATCCATTCCCTCCCTCTCTTGCTTATTTCCTATTCCTGCAAATACACTTTGTGTTCACACTCTGGATCTTAGTATTTTTTCATAAAGAGTGTTGAATTATAGAAAGACAAAAGGCTCATTTTCCAGTTTGACAACCCTTTCCCTAAAAGGGTTTTTATTGTTTCACATCTAACAATATTCAAATTCTTCTACATCATGTGTAAAGTGTGTACATTTTTGAAAATTTTAAATGCCTAACATTGAAAAATGTGACATTGTATAAAGTGAAAGTGATTTTGGTAGGGCTTAGCATTTTCTCAAGTGGCCCAACATTTGGGTGAAATGGTTATATTCAGGGAAGGGGGGAGGGGGATTTGATGGTTATATTTTTATATAAAATTACTCCTCCTTCCTTTTATGGTACTTCCCCCTTCCCCCCCCCCCCCCCTCTCTCTCTCTCTCTTCTTTTGCTTTTCAATCTTTTAATGTTGACTTTGTTTTTTTCCTAAACCTTAGTTTTTTCCTGTATAAACAATTAAAAATTTTAATTCAGTAGTGGCATGTGAGTAAATCTATATAATCTATATTTTCTATTCTCTTATTTTTCTTCTCAACTAAACAAAAGAGTTTTCATCCCTTCACTTTTCCACTCCAACCAAACACATATGAGAGAAAACTAAATCTTTTTTATTTCTTTACTTTTCCATCATCTCCCTGTTTTCTATCCCTCACTTTTTTGATCTCCCTATTTTCCTAAAAGTAGGTGGTTGTGTTGATTACACACACAAAATGTATCGAAATTTCAGTGCATTTTATAGGTGTGTAAACCTATGGGTAACAAAATGTGTAGTAGTATTTACCCAATGGATTGTGATATGGCATGTAACTTTTAATATGTGCACTATTTTTCAAATATTATATTGGATGTCACCTAATTAAAGGTCCCCACAATTTTATGCATTATGGGTTGACAAAGGAAAAGAAAATAAAATGGAACTAAGTACCCACTACTCATATTTATCTATAACTTTATCATCATTCATGAATAAGGGTGAACCGATTACCTAATATATTTGGCATAGATTCGCCCCCAGATTGGTTTATGCATAATATGATTAATCTCACATGTATTTAGTTATCAAAAGTGGGCTCTCTTGTTTCTCTTATATTAATCAGAAAACTATTCTCCTATTAGGAAAGTGGGAGTTATTTTCTCCTGAAAATGAAAGGAAGATGTTGTAAAAAAAGTTCAAGCCAAAGCATCTCAAATAATAGTAGTACTACTACCATAAAGTATTGGTCCAATGGTCCACTAGTCTAATATCAACATGGTGCTATATGCACTTCCTAGTCCCTAGTAGGCTAGTACACACTCTCTCAACAACCCAAAAAAGAAAAAAGAAAAAAGAGTAGTCCAGTACACACTTGTTACTCACACTCCATAGAACAAGAAAAAAAAAAAAACCTAGAACCATACCTTTTTGTGTCACAATGTTGTAACAATTTTAATATGACGGATAATGAGTGATGACGAAAAAATGGTAGGTTCATATAAAAATGAAAGACAACTAGTCATATTTAATGATATACCAAATGATGTGATTCTAAAATTATTTGCACATTGCACATGATGATGATTAATCTGCATTTGGAATGTCTTAATTCAGAACAAAAAAAAAAAAAAACAAAGATTATATCTAATAATAATAATGTTTTTTTGAAAAAGGTAGATAAACAATTAAGTTTTAAAAAGTTGGGAAAAATTAACGGATATTTTAAGGGAAAATTACACATTGCCTCTCTAAACTATATCCCATATAACATTTTGTATCCTAAACTATTTGAATGCATAACTATGACATTCGTTACACTTTGCACTTTACTGTTACTTTTATTATTAAGCTAGATGGAAACATTAAGCACATGACTTGCAAATGCATTACTTAAGTGGCACAAACTTTTTTTGAGATAATATAGATAGAAGATATAGGGAATGGAGAAGGAGGGAATGGGAAGAAAGACCAAACCCCCCTCTTCCCAATTAATCAAAAACAAAACTTCTCTCTCTCTCTCTCTCTCTCTCTCTCTCTCTCTCTCTCTCTCTCTCTCTCTCTCTCTCTCTCTCTCTCTCTCTCTCTCTCTCTCTCTCTCTCTCTCTCTCTCTCTCTCTCTCTCTCTCTCTCTCTCGTGCATATTAGGTATCAACCTCCCTTCCCAAATCAGAACCCCTGCAACTCTAAATCCCCAAATCAAAATCATCTCCGACATCATCACTGCCCCACCACCACAACATCACCTAAGAACAATTCTTGATAGACTTTGAATGGACAAAAGAATTGCTCTACAATCATAATGAAATAATTGCACGTTAGGGCTAGTAGAACTCCACATAATCATAAAATCTTGCTCAGGTTTCAACTACTTAAACTTTGACTTATCACTGACTTTGAGTCTTTCTTTTTTCCTAAGGTTTCTTGTGCCTAGATAAAATTTGTAACCATCTAAAACCTTGACTATTTGAACTAAATTTTTTGACCCAAAAACCATAATAAAAAACCTAACCTATAAAATCACTCAAGCGATCCACCCCTAGATCTTTTCTTTTGTTTAAGAGTATAAGTACAAGTGATGGTGGAGCAATGATACTGCCAAAGGTGATTTTGATTTGGGGGAGAGGGGTTGATATTGATACGCACAAGAGATGGATGGAAAAAAAAATCTTTTTAATTGATTGGGAAGGAGGGGGGGGGGGGTTGGTCTTTTAAGTTTGTGCTACTTAAGCAATGCATGTGCAAGTTATGTGTTATATAAAAATATATTTTTAGAAACTTTTTTATGTGAAAAAAAGTAATAGTTTTTTTTAGATAATTGTTTTTTGAGAAAACTTTTGAGATAATTTATAATAAAATAATGCTAAAGATACAATTATATACTGTTAACTCCGCATTTACGATAAAGATCTTTCTGAAGAATATCTAATAAATAAAATATCAAATTTTCTTAAAGTAATCTATTAAAAAATATCCTAAGAACATCCATTACTCGTATTCAAAAAAGTTAACCAAATATACATTAGTTATTATGACGATTAATGGATTATAACAAACAACAATAAAATGATATATTTAAGAGAATATTGCGAGTTTAACTGGTAATGATGAAGACCTTTCTATTGTTAACCTCAAAACATTTTTATTTTTTAAATTGATAATTCAACTTGGTTCAGGCATGTAGTACAATGTCTGTACTTCAATCCATGTACTACAAAAAAAATTGGAACGCTATAAATGAAACTCAAGGAAGCTCGCTTCAATTATCAGTCTTCTTCAATTATCGAAATTAAGTTTCTGCAGATCTTCCTGATATTGTTGCAGTAGAACATTCAGAAAGCTTTTTCGTTTCTTTTTTGGTGGATACAATGCAATACCCACAGATTTTAGACTCCTAGAAAGCCCGTGACTTAAGCAAAGATTATGTTTCTGGTGGGAAGTTTAGGTCAAAATTTATCAGAAGGCGAAATTGAATTGCGAAGGAATCAAGGTTCATTTCATTGGTAAGGTTCTTCCTTCCAACACTAAATTTTGAAAATGAAATTTATAGTCAAAACTCCACTAAGGAGGATACTATTTTCTTGAGTTTGACTCATGCGAATGATATTTATTGTGCCAAATGCAAAGCATCAATTCTCATTTTTTTTTTTTTTTTGGTCCTTTCTCATTTTGATGTTAAAATTGTTTTTTATTTATTTATTTATTTTTTACAATATATATGACTTTATTTGGTACTAATTCATAAAAATAAAAAAAATTGTTAGATTCGCCTGTCATTTCAGCATTAGAATTGTTTTCTTAATTTGATTTGATTTTTTTAACCTTGTTTTTGGTTTTTGGCCGAAACCAGTAATGATGGAAGAACCAGGAATCTTCAAAGGCATTGGTTGAATGGCATTCATCTTTGGCACTAAAAAAGTTATTTTCCTTGGAGGCTTAGAAATTACTAGAATTCGACTTGCAAAGGTAGATGCTATTCTTTAGTTAGGCCATAATTGCAAGGAAATGTTTGTATGTATCTGTTTCTTGCAAAATGATAGAAAATGACACAACATTTCTTTGTGGATAGGCATAGCAGGTCGGCTAGCTCTAGCTGGCTACAAAGCTTATTCTAATCCGTTGATGTAAGTGTAACAATTAAAAACCATAGTGCTGTAATCAACAAAATATCAACACGTTTTTACAAAACTTTCTTTTAATCCAAACACATTTATACTCGAATCTTGAATATTAATAAACCTGTAGGCTGTACGTCATGCATTGTATTATGATATGGTAATGAATCATAAACCTAGAAGGATCTTGACCATATGGGGCCAGTCTCTCTCGTCCCGTTCTGGAGTGATGAGCTGGAGGGCAATAGTCATCTTTTGTTTTATTTTTTGGTATATATTTTGAATTATTTAAGAAATTATGGTATTAAATTTATAGGATAATAAAAAAAATGATATTAGAAATATTACAAATTTTATTATATAAAATTTACAAACTAATCTCTTTTTTCTTTTTTTTTTGAGAAAAAATTTAAAAACTAATCTAGTAATGAATATGAGTAGTGCAGCAATATCAACACATTTTTACAAAACTTTCTACTAATCCAAACATGTTATGTTCGAATCTTGCATAGTATTTTGATATGATATTGAATCGTAAACCTAGAACGATCTTAATCATATGGGCCACTCTTGTTAGTTCTAGAGTGAGCTGGGGTACAACCATCATCTTTTATTTAATTTATTTAAGAAATGATTAGACTTAAATTTATGAGTTCTATTTAATGATAATGAAAAGAGTGAGGTTAGTTATGTTACAAATTTTAGTATATAGAATTTACAAATTAATGTGGTAATGAATATGACTTGTGCCACTCCAACAAAATTAATAAATAAGTGTTTGAATTACTTACTCATTGGTAATTCATCAGTTTGTAAAATTTGTACATTATTCCCATCACCACTCTAATGATGTTTGTTTTTATTTTTATTTTATTAGATCAAAATACAAATTGGTATTGATGAAGGTGGAATTTGGAACCAAATCTCTTATTCGACAAATAATTTTATTACTAGTCGAGCTAATTGAAGTTCACTGTTAAGTAATTTTATTTTATTAACTGAAATAGCTAAATAAGCTATGGCTTCTATGGACATCCATGTTCAGTGCTCACACAAGAAAAGGATTTGTCTTTTAGTTTTTGAGATGGCACTTGGATGCCATGTAATAATCTTGCCTTTTTATTATGGAACATTGACATATTATTAAATTTGAATTTGATTGTATGGGGGTTGAAACCTTTTGGACTAGTAATTTTAATTTGAAGGAATTAGAGAATTATTTGCTATTGTTATTATTTGAATTTTTATTACTTGATTTATGGTTGAATTATAAATTTAGATACATGGGAGTTGATAGCAGGTTATTCGGGTTAAGTTTAATTAAACAGGGTGTTTGGGTCATAATCAAACAGGTTATTAACAGATTATTTGTGTCGATCTTAACTTGACCTACTAATTAAACGGGTTAAACGTGTCGTGTCAGGTTACCCGTTTAATAAACAGGTCATGTTAGGGTTGAGGAGTCTTGACCTGTTTACTAAACAGGTCGTGTTCGGGTTGACCCATATAACATAATCCTCACATCCCAACCCAACACAACCCAACACAAGAACACGAATTGCCACCCCTAGTTGAATGGCATTCATCTTTGGCACTAAAAAAGTTATTTTCCTTGGAGGCTTAGAAATTACTAGAATTCGACTTGCAAAGATAGACGCTATTCTTTAGTTAGGCCATAATTGCAAGGAAATGATTGTATATATCTGTTTCTTGCAAAATGATAAAAAATGACACAACATTTCTTTGTGGATAGGCACAGCAGGCCGGCTAGCTCTAGCTGGCTACAAAGCTTATGCTAATCCATTGATGTAAGTGTAACAATTAAAAAAAAACCAAAGTGCTGTTCAACACGTTTTTACAAAACTTTCTTTTAATCCAAACACGTTTATACTCGAATCTTGAATATTAATAAACTTGTAGGCTGCACGTCATGCATTGTATTATGATATGGTAATGAATCAGAAACCCAGAATGATCTTGACCATATGGGACCAGTCTCTCTCGTCCCGTTCTGGAGTGAGCTGGAGGGCAATCATCATCTTTTGTTTTATTTTTTGGCATATATTTTGAATTATTTAAGAAATTATGGTTTTAAATTTATGGAATAATAATAATAATAATGAAAAGAATGATATTAGAAATATTACAAATTTTACTATATAAAATTTACATACTAATCTTCTTCTTTTTTTTGAGAAAAAATTTAAAAACTAATCTAATAATGAATATGAGTAGTGCAGCAGTATCAATGCATTGTTACAAAACTTTCTACTAATCCAAACAATTTATGTTCGAATCTTGCATAGCATTTTGATATGATATTGAATCGTAAACCTAGAACGATCTTGATCATATGGGCCACTCTCGTCCATTCCAGAGTGAGCTAGGTACAATCATCATCTTTTATTTAATTTATTTAAGAAATTATTAGACTTACATTTATGAGTTCTATTTAATGATAGTGAAAAGAGTGAGGTTATTTATGTTACAAATTTTAGTATATAGAATTTACAAATTAATGTGGTAATGAATATGACTTGTGTCACTCCAAAAAAATTAATAAATAAGTGTTTGAATTACTTGTTCATTGGTAATTCATTAATTTGTAAGACATATGTTATAAAATTTGTACATTATTCCTATCACCACTCTAATAATATTTGTTTTTATTTTTATTTCATTAGATCAAAATACAAATTGGTATTGATGAAGGTGGAATTTGGAACCAAATCTCTTATTCGACAAATAATTTTATTACTAATCGAGCTAATTGAAATTCACTGTTAAGTAATTTTATTTTATTAACTGAAATAGCTAAATAAGCTATGGCTTCTATGGACATCCATGTTCAATGCTCACACAAGGAAAGGATTTGGTCCAAAATTCCAATCAATCAAAGGAGATAAGCATAAGACATCCCCAAATATATTTAATAGCTATAGCTATAAGGTATCTTATCTTCATGTTGAAATTTTAGTCTAATACAGATGATCAAATGTTTACCGTTGCAAGTTGTAATATTTTACCCCAAAAAATACTTCAGACATGTCATTCTTGAAACAAAAGTGAACGAGGAAAAAGCCATTTGGCAGGTAAATTTACAGTCATACTTTCACTTATAAAAATGCAGGAGAAAGAAAAATACAAGTTATAGTGTCACCGGCTCACCGCTCGCCACCGTCATCACTCTCTTTCTAGAAGTTGAATAACGAACATGAAAGGATCCATTCCAGAAGATCCAAATGGAATGCATATATATATTAACGATCCTTCTCTACACAGGAATATCCCAACGAAACACTTATCTTAAGAAAAAGAAGAAGAAAGAAGATAAGCAAACTTAACATTACATGTCAACCGTTTCAATTTAATAATTCTAATTAGTAAGTTGATTGAACAAGCTAAAGATGGAAGTTTACTCTTCAAATTCTGAATGACAAGTTGTTAGTTGTTATTAGTGACTAAAAAAAAATATCCATGATAAGCTTAAATAAGAACTAATAACAATTTATCCTCTAAAATATTTTGTGAAAATATTTTGAAAAGGACCAGATTGATTCTTTAAAGCCACAATAGCATTACTCTTCTTTTCTTTAACGCCACAACAATAGAATTTTACTCTCCTTTTCTTTAAAGCCACAACGATAGCATTAGAGGATAATACTTCTTTAAATTATGGTGTTTTCATTGCGCGCTGGATGTTCACACATCGCATGGTTGAATTTGAATATAGAGTTAATTGACCCGTTTTTTATGCCGTAACTTCCGCGATACAGCAGCACCGAAACGCGGGATCGATCTTTTATATTCCATTTTCCTTCACTTGTAAATTACCACAATGTTTTTTCTTGTTAAGAATAGAAATTTTAAAAACTTAAGCGATAACGAAATTAGCATATTTAAACATGAATTCCCATCACCAAGAATCAAGACACGTGGTTCTAGCTTAGTACCATAATAAATTACAGAGTGACCTCAGAAACTGAACCTATATGTTTAATTAGTAAATTTAAACAATGTTTTTAACCTTTCTTGTTGTTGAAGACAGTCAAAATGTATTGTATATTTGCAAAGATAGCTTCAACACGGAATTATTCTTATCATTTTTCCCTTAATTATTAGCTTGTGCCGGTGGGAACTAATAATAAAGATAAAATCAGTAGCTAGACATGTCCCACGTCCACAGACCTTTATTTTTCTACATTATATTGACTTAAAAAAAAATAAAAACAGATGCGGCAGCTTAATTTAGGGTAACGTGCAAGTTGTGATTAGAAACAGACTGAAATCGATTGTGTAGTTCACCTTACCTTCCAAAAAAGTAATTATAAAAATAAATAAAAAAAAGGATTATTTACTTGTTTTAACCTTTACGATCCAACTAAGAGCAAATCAGCTCAATAGTCAAAACCATGCGATTTTTCTACAAAAACAAAAGCTTCATGCGAAAGTAACACTGGAAACTCATTTTCTAACGCGCAATCTGAATCACTTAAAAAAATTGATTTCTTTTTTAAATGGGGGCCATGGGTGTTTGAAAATTTTATATAATTGTGTTAATGGTGTTGCTGAGAAGATGCATTTGTACACGCTACTTACACTATAAATACTTCAAGAAGATCACAACATAAAGGCACATTTCTCTCATTGTTCTCTAGTGAGTTGAGTTTAAAGATGGGATTAGAAAAAATGAGTTCTGCCTTATGGTTTTCGGGACTTATATTTCTTAACAGTCTGCTTCTTTGCATGGCTGCAGGACAAGTCCATTACTATGACTTTGTTGTAAGTTCATTTTGTCCATTATTTATATTTCAGTTAACTTGAAATACGGGTTGATGTATTTATGCTTTTCATTTGGAACACATATGAGAATGGATCTCATGCTCAAAAGTCAAAAATCATCATGTGACACTTTTTAAAGTGCTTCAAATAGAGTTAAATGCTTGACATATATCGATAATTGTACGTCTCTCATAAACTTTTATTTTGTTTTTCTTCTTGGGGTTTGTGATGGCATACGCAGCTGAAGGAAACAATTTTCACTAAGCTGTGCAGCACGAAGAGCATTTTAACTGTAAATGGAAGTTTCCCTGGGCCAACCATTCGGGTTCACAAAGGCGATACTGTCTTTGTTAACGTACATAATCAAGGGAAATATGGAGTCACTATTCACTGGTAATTTCACTCTCCCTTTTCTCATGTGTTCAAGAAAAACTCAGTTCAGACAAAAATCTACTTGTAAGTAATGATTGATGAGTTGTGCTATGGAGAAAACAATTATTACAATAAAACCTAACCACGTGGCATTTTCATTTAAGTCAACCACTACCATAACTATTTTACAAATCATTAATAGCTTCCTATCTAAGTTTTACTTTAAAATTGCTGTAAAAATATTGTGTTTCATTTCTTACTTAAAGGAGTTGTATTAATGACAGTTTAATATGAGTTTTTTATTTTTTATTTTATTTTTTTTGAGAAAGGTCTAATGTGAGCTAAGAAAGGTCTAATATGAGTTTTTTTTTTTGATTTATTTATTTATTTTTTATCTTTTAAGTTATGTTACATGCATAAAAAATTAAATAACAATTGAGTTAAGTAATTTTATATTTTATTTGGATCTGACATTATTTATTTATTTTGCCAATGATTAGTAATTTGCTACATATCAATCTTGTCAAATTTTTGGTTAGCATAGAATTTATCTGTATCTTTCTGTTGAAACATGGAACATAGAGCGTATAGCCGCCCGACACAACAACCAAAAGCAGGAATTTCCACTTTTCCCATGGTAGTGAGTGGGACACGTTAGGGCCTGTTTGACATGTGAGTTTTAATATAATAACTCACATTTTAAATAACATTACATACATTTTCACACACATTTTCACTTTTATATATATATATATATATATATATATCAAAAACACTCAAACAACATCATACAAACTACCTACCAAAAACCTCATTAGTAGTTGGAACATAAAACTAATCTGTCCATTTGGCACAGTTATTGACCAATGAATGACAATACTTATTTACAACCTTTGTCCCTAACTATAGTCTCCTTTGACAAAGTACTCATCCTTTTCCCACATGTTACGACCATGCTATTAGTCTATTACTTGCTTTTAACTTGTTGCACTCGATAATCAGATCGAATAGAATAGGTTTCACCTAAAATGTTAGACTTTGTTTACTTAGTGGGTCGATGCCTAGAAAAAGTAATTCGACCGTGTTGAACTTTAATATGATTTTTATTTTTCTTATCTTTGAATTATCGAAAAAAAGAAGAAGTTATTTTTTCTTTTCTAAACTTTAATAATGGATAGTTCGATTTACTTCTTATCCTTTTTGTTTATTTATTTCGGTATCTTTGTAACTTTGTTCAAATTCGACTTTCCATTTTTTTGTGAATAATATTGGAAAATGACAGTAAAAATTTAAATTCTGACCTTTGGTCATAGAGACTATAATTATGGGGTAAAAAAAATGAAACGAGAAGTGAAAATGTAAGACAATACATGCATGAATAAAACTAGATAAACCTTTGGTTCTCCAATGAAGTTAAACTATATATGCGACTGCATTGGCTAATATATCACATAATTAATTCTTTTAATTTTATTTTTGCTAACGTGGGTGCAGAACTCTTTAAGCTCCTAATTATTCATTGTATGTGTGTACAGGGTTCTAGTTCTTACATCTTATACATACTATGTAATTACATGGAGAAATCAGTTGGAGACAATAATACAATTTTTGTCATATTGATGATGCAATTACATCATTAAATTTAATCCAAAAGTCCAAGATTTTAAGTAATAGCACATAAATTTTTTCCTAGTGACAGATTTTATGCATGCATCACAATATAAATAACCCTATAATGTATTTATTGCCACATTGTATGACTATGAGATCATAAATTGATTGGAGCTTTATATGAAATAAACTTCTTTGGTAATTACACAGGCATGGTGTTAGACAACCGAGAAATCCATGGTCAGATGGTCCAGAAAACATTACACAATGCCCCATTGCTCCTAACACAAGCTTCACCCAGGAGGTAATATTTTCTACAGAAGAGGGAACTCTTTGGTGGCATGCTCACAGTGATTGGACCCGTGCTACAGTGCATGGTGCCATTATTATTTTACCTAAACCTGGAACCACTTATCCATTTCCTAAGCCTTATGCAGAAGAGACACTTATTCTTGGTATGCATTTTTAAATTTTAGATACTCTTATTGTGATTATTATTACTTTTTGGGGGTGGTATTCAGTGATTACTTATTTCTCTATTGGTTCTTAGTGTAACAATAAGAAACTCCCAAAATGACACTAACACCAAGTATTGATTTTTTTTTTAAGTACGGATTAAGAGTCTTAATAATTGTGTTTAAACGTACTCGCAGGAGAATGGTATAAGGGAGATGTGATGGCAATAATTACTGAAGCTCTTGCAACTGGTGGCGATCCAAACATCTCAGATGCTTTCACTATTAATGGCCAACCAGGAGACCTCTATAATTGTTCTAATGGTATATGAAGGACCAAATTAGTAATTTAATCTAAATTCAATCATAGCACTTTAGGAGCTAGAACTATACATTAGCCAATAAGCTAATAAACCACAAGATTTTGTGGAATTGGCCAGATAAACCGCATAATTAAATTTCATTGAAAAATCTAAGATACACATAAGTTTTTCTATTCTATTTTTTTTTTCTTTCCATGTTTATCAAATCAATTTGACTAATGATGGTCATCATTACTTTATCTTGCAGGAACTACATACCGTCTACCAGTTTACTCTGGCAAGACCTATCTTTTGCGCATAATCAATTCCATAATGAATGAAGAACAATTTTTTGGAATTGCAAAGCACAACCTCACAGTTGTTGGGAGTGATGGTGCATACCTCAAACCTATAAACACCAATTATATCATGATAACACCAGGACAAACAATGGACGTTTTGGTCACAGCAAATCAGTCTCCTAGTCTATATTACATTGCATCAACACCATTTGCAGACACCACTGCTCCTTTCGACAACACCACCACTACAGCAATTCTGCAATATAAAGGCAATTATACTGTTCCATCAACTATTCCCTTCCCAACACTTCCTGCTTACAACGACAAGGACGCTGCTGGAAACTATACAATACGCTTAAGGAGCTTAGCAAGCAAACAACATCCTGTCAATGTGCCAAAAAAGATCACTAAAAGTATCTTTATGACAGTTTCTGTGAATCAGATATATTGCCCAAATGCATCATGTGCAGGTCCGAGTGGTAATAGGTTATCAGCAAGCTTGACTAATATAAGCTTTGTGACACCCAATATTGATATACTCCAAGCATATTACAGGTATTGCTTTAATTTCTTCCAACTTCTATTCAATAGTACATGTAATTTTTTTTAGGTAAATAGTGGGGGAAAGAGATGTGGTGTTTGAATCATAAACATAGGACACCATAAAGGATTGTATTACCATTGAGTTATCACTTAAACCTCTTAATAGCGTATGTTTAAATTAAAGGAATTTGACATATTTTAGGATTAAGTTTGGTGGGGAATAAAAAAATCTACTTCACTTACTGCCAACAAAATTTGATATATGAAGGGGGTAATTATATATATCATAAAAATATAGCTACTGTTTTTTAAAAGTAAATAATCATATAAATTTTAGGTTAAATTACTAATTTGATACTCCAACTATTAAATAAAGTTTACTTTGGTATCTTGATTATTAATTGTATTATGTTTGTGCGTCAATTATTAATTGTGTTAATTTAGTTCCTAATCTTTTAAAATTGAGTCAATTTTATTCTTGAAATACCTATCTATTTAAATTAAATTAAATTAATTGACATGAAAATGTGACATATTTTAAAAGGTTATTATGAAAAAAAAATCGAAATTAATAGTTCAAAATCATGTCAATTTGAACTATTAATTTTGTAAAAATTTAAATGGATAGGATACCCAATAATAAAATTCATTTGATTTTAAAAAGTTGAGATATGAAATTGACATAATTAATAGTTATGAGACAAAATTAGACTTTAATTGATAGTTAGAGGACAAAATTAGTAATCTAACTTAATTTTAAGTGAAAATTATGACAAAAAATTTAGTCTTATTATAGCCAAGTTCTTGCCATTGAATAGAAAGCTTAAAACAGGATAATTTATGCTTCCTCTTTTCACAGGAAACTGCCCAGAGTATTTGCAAGCAATTTCCCCTATCAGCCTCTTTATTATTTCAACTTCACTGGAGATGTGGGGAACAATACATTGTACCCAGCTCTAGCGACAAAAGCCTTGACAGTAAATTACAATGATGCAGTTGAGATAGTACTTCAAGGAACTAATGTTGGGGCTGCAGAGAATCATCCTATGCATCTTCACGGTTTTAGCTTCTACGTGGTTGGAATGGGTTCTGGAAATTTCAACAATAAGACTGACCCTAAGTCTTATAATTTGATTGATCCACCAGAAGTCAACACTGTTGGAGTTCCTAAAAATGGATGGGTTACAATTAGATTCATTGCTGATAATCCTGGTATGTTTTCGAATAATTATTTATTTTTAAATAAAATATTTTGATTTTTTCTATGCCGTCATACTTACCCTAATTCGAGTTATGTAAAAAATAGTAGTAATTAAAGTCACAATTTTAGTTAATTTTTAGGGTGTGTGTAAAACTGTGTAACACAGTTTGTGTAAAACAAGTTTAACCCTACTGAAAATTACTTGTGATTTTGATTATCACAAAAAAAAAAAAAAAAAAAAGACAATCATGATGGCTAACTTGAATGATGGTTTTAATTTCAGGGGTATGGTTCATGCACTGTCATTTGGAAAGGCACGCTAGCTGGGGCATGGACACTGTGCTTATGTGAAGAATGGGGAACCAGAGCAGAGCACGCATCCTCTAAATATCGCCCTCCTCCTAAATATGTTCCAAGTCATAGTTCTAAGAAAGTTTACTTAAATTGTCATACATCAAAAATAATAATTCTAAATAAGTATTTTTGTTTTTAATTTAGACAATAATGCGTAAGTTAATGGCCTAAATTTTTATGCTTATATCCTATATTTGACGATGGACTAATGGGCTAAGTCCAATCTGCTAATGGTGTTAGATTGGGCTACCTTTAGCCCTTGCGTAACATTTATTGAAATTTCTTCCCATATGAGAAATCTTCTGATTAAATTTATAAAGATTGAGATTGAAGTCATACTTCTTTGAGAATTAATCAAGTACTAAATTTATAATTAAAGAATGTGATTTGAACCGTTAATGTCTTCATGGAAACACCAAAAGGTGTCAATTGAGTTATAAAGTTATTGCTGATAATTAATTGATTTAATCATTTTAACTTCGTTTAAAACACATCTACCTTTTGTATACTCTTTTTTGTTTTATTTTTATTTTTAGAAGAATTGAAGAAGTTTAAATTGCCCTTTATTGATGAATAATTTTTTTTTTTTTTTTTGAAATATAGTATCTAAATCATTTGGTAGTTCTTATACCCATACATCCAAATTTGCAATAAAACTGCTTGTTTAGCAATTGAATGAACAAGCTGATTGTCCTCCCTTTTCACATGATTAAAACTACAACTATGTAACGTTGACAAAAAAACGTTGAATCTCCTCAATAACACAGGCGCCATACATGGTTCTTGCAAGACCCTAGTTGTTAATAGCCGATATTACCAAGTTCGCAATTGCCCTCCACTTCAACTTGAAAAAATACAAAGCTCCTTGACAAAAGACGGTGCTCTACTAGTTGCCAAAGCTTCTGGTAGATGCACCGAATGAGGCAGGGGCACTTTTCGGCTAAGAGTAGCAATGATAAGCCCAGCAGACTCTCGGATTACGACCCCTAAACCTTCCGAAAAAATTGCAGCATCAAAGTTCACTTTATATATAAGCCCAACTAATTAGTTAAGTAATTAAGACTAAAATTCCATAGGTAAACACAATCAGAATAAAAATCTAATACTAGAATGAGTCCACTTAATTAATGAGTGTCTTTTAAGTATTTGTTAATGAACAATTTTAAAAAATTTAATACCACTTATATGGGAAATATAAGAAGTTGTGAAAAAAGTTAATTACTTTTTTATTCTCATAAAAAATTTCTAATAATATTTCATAAACCAATGCCTCAAGAGTCAAGGGTTATGACATTCGTTAACTTTTCCCTACTAGAATATATAGTTCCATTTACAGATATAATCTAAATAAATGTTTATTAATAACTAACATAACGATCAAATTCATATTTAGACATATATATATATGTGTGTGTGTGTGTGTGTGTGTGTGTGTGGTGTGTGTGAAACTTTCTGATGTATTGCATGGATTACCTTCTAGTCTATAATTTATATAAAGCCGAAAATGTTTGACTTTTGCTTAACATTACAATGTCACATAAAATTTTGAGAGCTCACAATTTTATACATCATTAATATTATATATATTTATATTTTAATTGAATTTAAATTCCATTTTATATTTAAAATATTCATTAAAATCTTGAAATATCATATTTTATCTTAAATGTGTAGAATATATAAACAATCATGATAAATGCCTAATAATAGAAAATTTAGCTATTTATACAAGCATAATCATAATAAGTGAGTATTAATAAACACACCATAGTATTTAAAACCTATGAGATTTGCTTTATAATAATTATTTTTTATCATTATGCCAAAATACTAATTAACTTTTGGTGTAAGTGGGTATTAAACCCATCACTTTTTAATACTCTTAGCTCCCTAGCTATGACAATTTTAATCCAGAGAGAGAGAGAGAGAGAGAGAGAGAGAGAGAGCGGAGAGAGAGAGAGAGAGGAGAGAGAGAGAGGAGAAGAGGAGGAGAGAGAGCTTGAGAGAAGAAAGAGAGAGGGGGAGAGAGAGAGAGAGAGATTTTTTCTTTTTGCTTATGCACTAAGATATATTCTCCCTTGAATTTGGTCTGATAATTGGTATGATGGTATCACATCTAATGCCTGAAAAAATTACAAGGCCCAAATGGACAAATACCATTTTTGGTGGAAATATTTGGCGATCTACCACTGTTTACGAAATAGTTAGGAATCTACTACTTTTTTGAAAATCGAGTTTGTCGTGTAACTCGAATTTCAGGAACTCGAGTTTTATGAAAAATAGGCACCAATTTTTCATGTAATTTGAGTTTCATAAAAAATAGCACAACAAAGTTGAAGACTATTTTTTCAAAGAATTTGAGTTTATAGAGCTTGAGTTACATAGCAAACTCGAGTTTCAAAAGAGTGGTACATTCATATATATATATATATATCCAAAACAGTGGTAGATCACCAAATATTTTGGACAATAGTGGTATTTGACCATTTTGATCCATGCTACAAACTAGAAACTTGCCAAGCTTCTTGTGGTGGTCCCGTTACAATGAAATTATTCTAATTTATAGTCAACTTTGTTAATGGCCTGAAAAAATTTATGGTTCAAACTTCAAACTTACCAAATTGCGGTGGTTCCATTACATTGAAATTCTTCTTTATAGTCAACTTTGTTAATGGTCAATTGCGTGTGTTGGTGCCCAAGAATTTAAAAATGAGAAGGAAGGATGTTAATTTATAGTAGAATTGGACATAATAATTTGACAGATCAAGTTTCAAATGAATGTTATTGGTTTATTACGTTTTAAAAATAATTTATATTAATCCATTTGTTAATTTTTGTTTGCTTTCTTACTTACACATCTAAAAGAACAATGATATGACATTTTTTTTAAATTATATATAAATATATTTTGCTGGTGATATTTGACTAGATTGTAAGAGTCATGATTGCATGCTAGATGCTAATATCATGTTTCTTTGATTAAGAGGAGAAAAAAAAAAGTTTGTAAGCCTAGGTAAATGATGTTAGCCTTTTATTTTTTCAAAAAGCAAAAGAGATTGCAGAAGATTCAAAGATAGTTGGGTGATTATTCGTTTGTTACCATTTGAATAGGATAACATTGAAATCATATACAATTTCCTTCGTCCTCCTTATATGATAATGAATAACCATGCGTGGGAAAGTCATAATTGTATGCTAGTTGCTAATAACATGTTCCTTTGATTAAAAGAAAGAAGAAAAAAAAAAAAAGATTGTAAGCTAGCTAAATGATGTTAACCTTTTATTTTTCATAAAGCAAAAGAGATTGCAGAAGTGAATGATAGTTGGATGATTATTAGTTTGTTACCATTTGAATATAGGATAACATTGAAATTAATCAACATCATAAACATGGGGAAGGCAGATTCAATAATCAATGAAGTAACAAATGAGATGAGAATCATTAGATAATATGTGTTTTTCCTTTTTGAAAAGTATATGTTAATCTTGGTGCTCAATTGTCACACATAATTTTAAACCTTTACTTTAGTTTGGGAAGAGCATATATGTGGAGTGCATTAGGATGAGTCTTGTTGAAGTGCTTATATGATTAAAGTACCATTAAAACAAGAAGGAATTTTTTAAAATTTTGTTTTTAATTGTAAGTGTGTAACTAATTGGTCAAAATAAATTTAAAAAGTAAAAAGAAATTTTTTTTAATTATTTTATTTATCAAATGCATTAACACAGCGGATGTGTGTAAGTGCCCACATACATGTACTGTATTAAGGTTGTAGCCTAATTAAAGTGATTAGGGTCAGGGAATAAAGTCAATAAAGTTTGGGTATTCTCTATTCAAACCCAAAAAAAAAAATGAATCAATGTATATAAACAAATTTCTGAAGCCTTCATCATAAAAAAAAAAAAGAAAAAGAAAAAGAAAAAGAAAGAAAAGAATCAATGTATATGATTTTAATTGGACCTTAACAACATTAGGAAAATTCAATTAAAATCTTAATTGTTATGGATTAAAATCTTAGTCAGGCTAAATCCTATGATCAGGAGAGTGACACTGGAGTTTGGAAGGTTTAACTTTAAGAAGGAGATTGCAACAAAATATTTGACTTTGACTAATTGACTTGAGAAACTTAGTTAATTAGCCTTTAGCTAGAAGAATAATGGACATATAACAAGATAATAAGCGTTGTATGGCTAGCTTATTTTTTGTCAACTTATTTTACTATTCAACTTATTTTTGTTATTATTCATAGGTCTCACTGTATTTTTTAGTATTATTCATAGGTCCCACTATACTAGCTATTTAGCTAACTTTTACCTTTATCTACAGTACTTTCAACAAAAAATTTTCAGTTCAGCAAAATAAGTGGATTTCAAACAAACCCTAAATATGATTTTTATTTGATTTGTAACTGATGGGAGAATCAGCTAAAGTATTTGTCTTTTGAAACTACGAATATTGTCAAGACTAGGCTTCACAATAAAATGTAAGATGATTTTTTAACAAGCTCTTTGTTTTTGTAAATTTCACAAGACCTATGGCTATGGGATAGTAGGTCTTCATTATCTATCTTATACTTGACCAAAGATGACATCACTAAGTTAACCTAGTGTATTTCAAAAAGCTTCGTTTTCTTTAAGCATAATATCACTAACTTGACTTGAGAAACCTAACCCAAGTTAGCCTCGGAGTTCACAATCTACATACCACAAAATGAAATTACAAAAAATTCGAAAGAATCAGCTTTTTGTGTGACTCTGTCCACGTTAAACTTGAAAAGTCCATGAAATGTAATTAATGACTAACAAAGGAACTATTCTTTAGCTATATAAGCTTGGAGTTTCCAACTCATTTCATTTACTTAAATTCTTAAATGTCAAAATGATAACACTTTGAAGCTAATTTTGTATTGCACTACAACCTAAGTTGCCTTTCTCATAGGAAATTCAACGAGAAGCACATACAAATTTATCAGCTAACCCCTTGAGTTGATAAACCAACCAAGCTAGACTAATAAAATTTGACTTAGCTCCACTGCACAATAGCAACACAAAGCTTATAAGGTGAGAAAAAAGAAAAGAAAAAAAAAAATCAGTTTGCATACATGCATAAATAACTTGTTGCACTATATAATGATACAATGTGTTTGAACATTACGTATTATATACTATAGACTAAAGAGGTTTAATATCTATGCTGTGTATTCAAAAGTTAGGCTCTTTTGAATATACACTATTGTAAGTTTCTTTAAGACCTTCTCTTCTCTTCCTGTGTGTGTGTTAAAAATACTTAATATTCTAAAAAAAGAAAAATATATAACTGAAATTTTAGAAACATTAAGAGAATTAGATGAAGATCTAGAAGAATCACAAAATGGCTGTAAGAAAATTGAATTTTTACCTCTAGTTTTCTATTGCAAAAGGACTTAGTTTGGGCCTTAAGGCTAGCAATTAAACTAATTTAATTACTGTTACAAATGATCAATCGTAATATGCATGATTACGTCATCTTGACATTTTATTGGAAGGCTGAAATGGGCAAGAGAACATCAATTAGTGATTAACAGGAAGATTTTTTTAAAAATATAATAGGAAAATTGATGTAATATGTGTTGTGTAACTGTAACATATTCCTTTATTTATAAATTTTTAAGGAAATTTTTTGAGCAAATTATGTCAATCTAGCATTTTATAGAAACTAATTCAAATGACAGCAATATTTTCCATTTGAGTGAAAGTATAATATTGGATTTGACTTCACCAATAATGAATAACTCTAGTAATAATACTTTCCATATATATAATGAAAATTAAATTCATGTTATAATAAGAAACCAAATATTTATATAATCATCATGTTCTTATTAGGTCAAGTCGCCATACAAGTTTTTCAATGTTTATTGGCTTTCACACATCTTGAATGGCCCAGCTGCAGGGAAGATGTAGTTTGATTTTTGCCACAGTTCTAATTGGGTTTGTTCTTTCACTGTGAGAACGTTTGGGCAACGGATTATCCTCTTGGAGGTAATATAAATGGTTGGACCTTTAACATGGAAGATTGGCTCACTGGACGAAACTTCACAGCTGATGACACACTCGGTAAGTATGAACCATCATT
The DNA here is from genome assembly GCA_014183005.1 of Castanea mollissima. Classification (NCBI taxonomy): domain Eukaryota; kingdom Viridiplantae; phylum Streptophyta; class Magnoliopsida; order Fagales; family Fagaceae; genus Castanea; species Castanea mollissima. Next base: position 3,239,182 of record JACAVU010000004.1, read on the forward strand.
TTTTTTTTTAGTTGCTAATACCTGACATAATTGCATAGTTGTATTAATCATACTTTAGATTAGATAATAAGAATTATGTCCTACACATTCTGGTTGAACTAAATGACTTGGTGTAACCCTTACTTATATTGTATTTGCTTTCACATAATTATTAGTGAATAGACTCAATACTGATTATTGTTAACACTCTATTACAAAGTTTTTAAGAAATTTAAAATATTATTTCAATTAAAATTTCTATTGCCAAAAATGTCAAGAAATTTAACCGTAAAATTAATCATTTACCATTAGTTTTGGTTTTAATAAAAACATGGAATTCTGTGATATTATTATTTACTTTTATCGTCAATTTTGATATTATTACTAAAATAGTTTGGGTTGATGCTATTCATTTTTAACTTATTATGACATCCCAATCTAGTAACATATAAGATTAGATTAGTCCTATAATTTTTGTTCAAGTTGATTTTGTCTCTAATAATACACTATTAAAGCAATTTGAAGATTCTCCAATCTATGTTGTGAAAAAGTATATATAGAAGAATGTCAAACAACTTTAATGCACCTTGAAAACCCAGTCATGGCTAATAAGCACAACAAAACCCAAGAGAAATGAGCACTAAACTAATCTTGTGTGTTCTTAATTGAGACTTGCTACTGAGAAACTCATGACCTAGCAAAAGCCTAGTAGGCCATTGACTTTTGGCTCACTAGATTACCAATATTGCTCAAAGAAACCTGTAACCTATACATAATAGAACCATATTCTGAGATGAAAATTTACAAGCACTTTACAATCAAAACAAGAATAAAAGAAAATTGTCATCAAGAAAGACTCATAAACTTGGGCACACGAATACGGTTTTAAAAACCGGTTCGGTCAAAAATTTGGTTTGTGCCTCAGTTTCAATTCAACCTGGTTTTTGACCAATTGTGAGGTTCCCGATTGAACAGCAGGTCAGATTTGATTTTTAAAAATTATATAACTTTTTTTAAGTAAATAAATTTATTAATTAAAAAACGATCCAAATCATGTAAAAAAAAGAAATTATATAACAAGTTTCAGCAAATATACATGCTCCTTACAGATTGACTTCCAAGAAGTTAAATTATGAAAGTTGTTTTTGATGTTGGAAAACCAAAACCCCATACCATATATACAAGTTATTGAAGTAATTCTTGATGTGCTTTGTCTCTTTTTCCATGTTTTGAACTGTCTATATTATTATTACTACAACTAAGCAAGACTAGGAAAGTCATATTATTGCTAAAAGTTAAAGTTTGGTGTATCCTTTTCATGTCATGGTCTTTGTTTGTGTCTTTGCATATTATATTTTTGAAGGCTGTTGATGGAAAAATTAAGACCTAGTTGTACAATATGTGTGTACAGATGGTTTTAGTTCAAAGAGTGTGTATATATATATAACTTTTGGAAGTTTTGCTTTATTAATTTAAGAATTGTGAATTAATTACTTTGTAGGTTTCAGTAACTACGCATTTGCAGTGAGTTGTTGACAACATAAGCACCTATGTCTAGTATTAATAGTTTATAAAAATCTCTCTCCTAGCAACCTAATAACATTCTATGTTAGATAGCATGCACTTCTAAACCATGGAAAAATACAGAAGTTAAATATTACTTTCTATTTTATTTATAATATATAATCTCATTGTTTTTTAAATGCTATTCTATAAAATGTCTATAAAATGCTTATTATTAACCCAATTCCTATTTCTAAATTTCATTAAAGGAATTGGCTTATTATTTATTTTATGTGTGAAATGTTAATTAATTAATTGTTAAGATTGACAAAAGTATATTTATATTAATAAAAGGGAGAGATTTAAAAACCTCATAGTCAATTAAATTAAAAAACTAAATAAGAAAATTAATCTAAATTTACCATAAAATAAAAACCAAGATTTATTTTACTAAATTTTGGGATTGTTTCATTTTGATTATTTATGTTTAAAATTTGCATTTTGGTCTTTTTTTTTTTATATTGTTTTAAAATTTGCACTTTGGTGACATTCAACGTTATATATATATTATATATATATATTTTGTTGAGAAGGCACTTCACGTTATATGAGTGATGTATTTTAATGGTTATTTCATATTTAGCACTTTGGTTGGTAAGGTTGAAAATATATTAATATATAGGCTCATGTAAATGTTAGTGATATAGTCCTAACCTAAACGCCTAATTATCTTTTCAAGGTTTCTTAAGCTGCATCGGATTGGTGTGTTCCCACACCTAGTATTTGCGATGATCGATGTATCAATATGTGGTATTTGTGACTTGCTTGGTGCACGTATGAGATGTCATGATAGGTATTTTTGAGATGAAAAAGTGTTTTTCTGTGTGTTTCATTAGACAGCTATAATCTGGCAATAAGGCTTGCCATGGTCAAGCAGCTAATGCTTACTGCGTACGTGGCAGCCATGGACGGCCTGGTTATCATGTTCTTCCTACACTTACACGCGAGTGGACAGTCAGTCACTGTACAGAGAAATAAAGGGTTGTTATTGCAAGAGCATGCAATAATTTTCCACAAATAACATTAACATATACTGTAGTAAAGAGACCACACACACACACACACATATATATATATATATATATAGGTTTATGTTATAGGTTTTAAATCAAAAGCATTGGGCAGAGTTAGAGAAACTGCATTACAACAAGATGTTTTATGCCCCAACTGGACTACACATCTCATGAAAGTCATGATCAGGGGTAGTGGCCCCTTCGATCATCGGTGGTGGGGTTAGGGGCAGAGGGTGAGATCGGACCTCTAGTGAGTGGAACATCTTCACCATGAATCCTTCAACCATCAGCAAATTAAAATCAATATTAGTATAAAGCAAATGCAAAACTATTCAGGTTATTTTGTGCACATCTTCATTTGAAAAAAATATGAAGAGGAATACATACTTATAATGGCCCCTTTGATCATCAGTGGTGGGGTTAGGAGCAGAGGGTGAGACCGGACCTCTAGCCAGTGGAACAACATCTTCACCATGAACCCTTCGATAATTAGCAAATTAAAATCAATATTAGTATAAAGTAAATGCAAAACTATTCAGGTTATTCTATACACATCTTCATTTGAACAAAATATGAAAAGGAATACATACTTATAGTGGCCCCTTTGATCATCGATGGTGGGGTTAGGGGCAGAGGGTGAGACCGGACCTCTAGCCAGTGGAACAACATCTTCACCATGAACCCTTCGATAATCAGCAAATTAAAATCAATATTAGTATAAAGCAAATGCAAAACTATTCAGGTTATTCTGTGCATATCTTCATTTGAACAAAATATGAAGAGGAATACATACTTATAGTGGCCCCTTCGATCATCGGTGGTGGGGTTATCAGTAGAGGGTGAGATCGGACCTCTAGAAATCAATATTAGTATAAAGCAAATGCAAAACTATTCAAGTTATTCTGTGCACATCTTCATTTGAAAAAAATATAAAAATGAATACATACTTATTGTGGCCCCTTCGATCATCGGTGGTGGGGTTAGGGGTAGAGGGTGAGACCGGACCTCTAGTGAGTGGAACAACATCTTCACCAGGAACCCTTCGATCATCAGCAAATTAAAATCAATATTAGTATAAAGCAAATGTAAAACTATTCAAGTTATTTTGTGCACATCTTCATTTGAAAAAAATATAAAATTGAATACATACATATTGTGGCCCCTTCGATCATCGGTGGTGGGGTTAGGGGCAGAGGGTGAGACCGGACCTCTAGTGAGTGGAACAACATCTTCACCTTGAACCCTTCGATCATCAGCAAATTAAAATCAATATTAGTATAAAGCAAATGCAAAACTATTTAGGTTATTCTATGCACATCTTCATTTGAACAAAATATGAAAAGGAATACATACTTATAGTGGCCCCTTTGATCATCGGTGGTGGGGTTAGGGGCAGAGGGTGAGACCGGACCTCTAGTGAGTGGAACAACATCTTCACCATGAACCCTTCGATCATCAGCAAATTAAAATCAATATTAGTAAAAGTAAATGCAAAACTATTCAGGTTATTATGTGCACATCTTCATTTGAACAAAATATGAAAAGAATACATACTTATAGTGGCCCCTTGATCATCGATGGTGGGGTTAGGGGCAGAGGGTGAGACGGACCTCTAGCCAGTGGAACAAAATCTTCACCATGAACCCTTCGATAATCAGCAAATTAAAATCAATATTAGTAAAAGCAAATGCAAAACTATTCAGGTTATTCTATGCACATCTTCATTTGAACAAAATATGAAGTGGAATACATACTTTATAGTGGCCCCTTCGATCATCGGTGGTGGGGTTATCAGCAGAGGGTGAGATCAGACCTCTAGAAATCAATATTAGTATAAAGCAAATGTAAAACTATTCAAGTTATTCTGTGCACATCTTCATTTGAAAAAAATATAAAAATGAATACATACTTATTGTGGCCCCTTCGATCATCGGTGGTGGGGTTAGGGGTAGAGGGTGAGACCGGACCTCTAGTGAGTGGAACAACATCTTCACCATGAACCCTTCGATCATCAGCAAATTAAAATCAATATTAGTATAAAGCAAATGCAAAACTATTCAAGTTATTTTGTGCACATCTTCATTTGAAAAAAATATAAAATTGAATACATACTTATTGTGGCCCCTTCGATCATTGGTGGTGGGGTTAGGGGCAGAGGGTGAGACCGGACCTCTAGTGAGTGGAACAACATCTTCACCTTGAACCCTTCGATCATCAGCAAATTAAAATCAATATTAGTATAAAGCAAATGCAAAACTATTTAGGTTATTCTATGCACATCTTCATTTGAACAAAATATGAAAAGTAATACATACTTATAGTGGCCCCTTTGATCATCGGTGGTGGGGTTAGGGGCAGAGGGTGAGACCGGACCTCTAGTGAGTGGAACAACATCTTCACCATGAACCCTTCGATCATCAGCAAATTAAAATCAATATTAGTATAAAGTAAATGCAAAACTATTCAGGTTATTCTGTGCACATCTTCATTTGAACAAAATATGAAAAGGAATACATACTTATAGTGGCCCCTTTGATCATTGGTGGTGGGGTTAGGGGCAGAGGGTGAGACCGGACCTCTAGTGAGTGGAACAAATCTTCACCATGAACCTTCGATCATCAGCAAATTAAAATCAATATTAGTATAAAGTAAATGCAAAACTATTCAGGTTATTCTGTGCACATCTTCATTTGAACAAAATATGAAAAGGAATACATACTTATAGTGGCCCCTTTGATCATCGATGGTGGGGTTAAGGGCAGAGGGTGAGACCGGACCTCTAGCCAGTGGAACAACATCTTCACCATGAACCCTTCGATAATCAGCAAATTAAAATCAATATTAGTATAAAGTAAATGCAAAACTATTCAGGTTATTCTGTGCACATCTTCATTTGAACAAAATATGAAGAGGAATACATACTTATAGTGGCCCGTTCGATCATCGGTGGTGGGATTATCGGCAGAGGGTGAGATCGGACCTCTAGAAATCAATATTAGTATAAAGCAAATGCAAAACTATTCAAGTTATTCTGTGCATATCTTCATTTGAAAAAAATATAAAAATGAATACATACTTATTGTGGCCCCTTCGATCATCGGTGGTGGGGTTAGGGGCAGAGGGTGAGACCGGACCTCTAGTGAGTGGAACAACATCTTCACCATGAACCCTTCGATCATCAGCAAATTAAAATCAATATTAGTATAAAGTAAATGCAAAACTATTCAGGTTATTATGTGCACATCTTCATTTGAACAAAATATGAAAAGAAATACATACTTATAGTGGCCCCTTTGATCATCGATGGTGGGGTTAGGGGCAGAGGGTGAGACCGGACCTCTAGCCAGTGGAACAACATCTTCACCATGAACCCTTCGATAATCAGCAAATTAAAATCAATATTAGTATAAAGCAAATGCAAAACTATTCAGGTTATTCTATGCACATCTTCATTTGAACAAAATATGAAGTGGAATACATACTTTATAGTGGCCCCTTCGATCATCGGTGGTGGGGTTATCAGCAGAGGGTGAGATCAGACCTCTAGAAATCAATATTAGTATAAAGCAAATGTAAAACTATTCAAGTTATTCTGTGCACATCTTCATTTGAAAAAAATATAAAAATGAATACATACTTATTGTGGCCCCTTCGATCATCGGTGGTGGGGTTAGGGGTAGAGGGTGAGACCGGACCTCTAGTGAGTGGAACAACATCTTCACCATGAACCCTTCGATCATCAGCAAATTAAAATCAATATTAGTATAAAGCAAATGCAAAACTATTCAAGTTATTTTGTGCACATCTTCATTTGAAAAAAATATAAAAATGAATACATACTTATTGTGGCCCCTTCGATCATTGGTGGTGGGGTTAGGGGCAGAGGGTGAGACCGGACCTCTAGTGAGTGGAACAACATCTTCACCTGAACCCTTCGATCATCAGCAAATTAAAATCATATTAGTATAAAGCAAATGCAAAACTATTTAGGTTATTCTATGCACATCTTCATTTGAACAAAATATGAAAAGGAATACATACTTATAGTGGCCCCTTTGATCATCGGTGGTGGGGTTAGGGGCAGAGGGTGAGACCGGACCTCTAGTGAGTGGAACAACATCTTCACCATGAACCCTTCGATCATCAGCAAATTAAAATCAATATTAGTATAAAGTAAATGCAAAACTATTCAGGTTATTCTGTGCACATCTTCATTTGAACAAAATATGAAAAGGAATACATACTTATAGTGGCCCCTTTGATCATTGGTGGTGGGGTTAGGGGCAGAGGGTGAGACCGGACCTCTAGTGAGTGGAACAACATCTTCACCATGAACCCTTCGATCATCAGCAAATTAAAATCAATATTAGTATAAAGTAAATGCAAAACTATTCAGGTTATTCTGTGCACATCTTCATTTGAACAAAATATGAAAAGGAATACATACTTATAGTGGCCCCTTTGATCATCGATGGTGGGGTTAGGGGCAGAGGGTGAGATCGGACCTCTAGCCAGTGGAACAACATCTTCACCGTGAACCCTTCGATAATCAGCAAATTAAAATCAATATTAGTATAAAGCAAATGCAAAACTATTCAGGTTATTCTGTGCACATCTTCATTTGAACAAAATATGAAGAGGAATACATACTTATAGTGGCCCGTTCGATCATCGGTGGTGGGATTATCGGCAGAGGGTGAGATCGGACCTCTAGAAATCAATATTAGTATAAAGCAAATGCAAAACTATTCAAGTTATTCTGTGCATATCTTCATTTGAAAAAAATATAAAAATGAATACATACTTATTGTGGCCCCTTCGATCATCGGTGGTGGGGTTAGGGGCAGAGGGTGAGACCGGACCTCTAGTGAGTGGAACAACATCTTCACCATGAACCCTTCGATCATCAGTAAATTAAAATCAATATTAGTATAAAGCAATTGCAAAACTATTTAGGTTATTCTATGCACATCTTCATTTGAACAAAATATGAAAAGGAATACATACTTATAGTGGCCCCTTTGATCATCGGTGGTGGGGTTAGGGGCAGAGAGTGAGACCGAACCTCTAGTGAGTGGAACATCATCTTCACCATGAACCCTTCAATCACCAGCAAATTAAAATCAATATTAGTATAAAGCAAATGCAAAACTACTCAGGTTATTCTATTCACATCTTCATTTGAACAAAATATGAAGAGGAACACATACTTATAGGCATACAACCCCAGCCATACAATCTTTAACAACCATGAAGTTTATTCTTCTACCTTTTACAACTTCCCAAATGAGCCTACCGAACAACTTTAAAGTCATCTTCTCTTTGATTAGGCACCCATAAGCTCCCACGGATTTGACATTTTCTTAGTCTACATATGCCTTCTTGCAATGTAATGCTACCAATGAATCATTTATAAATAAAAATTGGATGACACCAAATTGTATTATGCGAAAAGGATGAACCTAAAATGATAAAAATCTTTTTTCTTTCCTCAGTTTAGGGTTTTTTGGTTTTTGCACCATGAATTATAACTAAAACATCAGTTTTCCAAACTAATCACCGCATAGCTAATAAGAGTTATTAGAATCCTTTGGATAAATAGAATTGTACCCAAAATCCAAAGATTACCTCTTTTTTTAATCCCAAAATTTTGATTCCTAGAGTTATCCAAAAAAAAAGAAAAAGAAAAACCTAGTGAAACCCAACAAATCAATTGCAATTAAACCCAGTGAAACAATCAAATTGAAACCAAGTATTGCTACCAATGAATTATTTATAAATAAAAATTGGATGACAGCAAATTGTATTATGCGAAAAGGATGAACCTAAAATTATAAACATCTTTTTTCTTTTCTCAGTTTAGGGTTTTTTGGTTTTTGCACCATGAATTATAACTAAAACATCAGTATTCCAATCACCACATAACTAATAAGAGTTATCAGAATCCTTTGGATAAATAGAATTGTACCCAAAATCCAAGATTACCCCTTTTTTTTAATCTCAAAATTTTGATTCCTAGAGTTATCCAAAAAAATAAGAGAAACCCAGTGAAACCCAACAAATCAATTGCAATCAAACCCAGTGAAACAATCAAATTGAAACCAAGTATTGAAAAAGAAAAACTCGATCACATGTCATTGCTAGTGTCAAAAGTTTTGGGAACCTACTTTTTAACAGACGGTAAACACTTCAATTTTCATTTTCGAAAACGAAGTAAGGGGAAAAAAAATATCTGTAACCAAAAAAGTATTGTTAGCAATATTCATTTAAATGCTACTCACTTTGATTTGGTTTGCAATATTCTTTAATGGAATAGAATATCCAGAGTTTGCAACAAGCCATACAACATGAAAAGTGAAGAAAAAAGAAAACATTTCTAGGCAACAAGCTAAGACCATATATTGCCTTAAAGAGAATTTGAGGAAACAGCCAAACAGGATTAGTAACAAAGCAAAGGACTGCGCTAATATTTGTGTTAGAGCATATATTTTGATATAGGAAAAGAAAATAGGAAAGGGTATTGAAAGACTTACTGTTTAAACTCTATATTGGTGTAGGAAGAACAGTTGATGAATTTACAATGGTCCCAAAAGCTGTGTTGGACAAAACCATGGTGGCCTTATAAGTTGAGTGGGCAAAAGCTGCTCGACCAATATAACCAACAATCTTAATCTGAATTGTCTGGTTTTGATTACAAGCATATGGTGTTGAAGTACTAGTGATGCACCTAACCAAATACAGCCTCCCACAAGCTGCACCATTGTTCCATATTCCATCACCAGCTGCCGCGAACAAGTTGCTGGATGGGAACTGAGATGCATCGCTTCCATAACAGGCTGTGGGTGAATATGGTGGAGAATACAGGGCTGCAGTGCCAACATCACTATAAGAGGTATGGAAATGGAAGAACAGTGAAACCGAGAACATGAGAAATAACCATTGACGTTGTGGCTGTGACCTATTCATTTTTATCTCAGCTTGTGAGTAGTGACTAAGCTAGGAGTACTCGTTGGAAATTAAGAAATGGCTTCTTTTCCTTGGCTATCTGGTATTTTATCAATAATGTTTTTCCTTTTCTAGAAATGAATGAGAGTTTGAGAGAAGAAGATAGTAGAAGAAATGATTTATAATAGAGAAGGAAAGGGAGGTGCCGTGACAAAGGGCGACTTTATGAACCCATATCCCAATGATGGTATTCTGAGGAAAAAGAGTTATGTCTGCTTTGTAGTAGTTGAGCTTGACCCAAACCTCTCCTCAACTACTAAAATGTACACTAAAATGCTATTTTAAAATATACATTAAAATGCTATTTTAAAATATACATTAAAAGACCAGCTCAAAAATTCCAAATTTGGAAACCATTAATCCAAATTCTTTTAAATTTGGCACATCCCAATAGAAGTATAGAAGTGTACGAGCCAAAGCACCCAATCAAATTGATTTCGACTGGTTTGGATAGTTCTTTATTCAAGCCATAAAAATATTCAATGTATATTAAAAAATTACTAACTTTTAGCTTTCTTTTTCCTCCCCACTGTATGCTTTGGACTTTGGCTTTTGAGGAACAAATAAATTATTGAGATGGGGGCTCATTTCTTAATTAAAATACTCAGAAAACAATGAGTTCATCAATCAACCATTACTTTATTATGTCAAATTGTATTAATGGGAAGAACCTATATTTTGTCGATCCCCATATGTTCTCCAAATATAACATGCACATGATCCTAGCTAGACTTTTATTTTGCTGTTTTATAGAGTTGAAGAAATTAGCGTTAAGAATCTTAAGATGATGCCAATTAATTCCCATGGGGTCAGTGGAGTGTAGGCCAAATATGGGATAAGGATGGCCAAACCCACAGGAGATGGTCGGCAATGGGGCAGGCTTGTAGGGTTTAGTGTCCTCCATGTCAGCGGAGCCAGCCCAGGGAAGAAGACTAGAGCCAATTTTTGAGGTGCTAGCTAGTTCATACAAATTTTCATGAGTTACTCAAGTGGTAAGTCATGGTTGTTGATAGATGAAAACATGGAAAAGCTAAAGATAATTACGGGTTTATATTCCTTTGCCATCATAGCTTATCCTTTCAGCTAATTGTAAAAGGGGTCATGTTATGATTCACTGTATTTGTCTACCTGTCAATGTTAAGTTTGAGTTCTAAAATTATTGACATTAATGGAAGAGAAAAAGATCTGATATGTCAATCATAAACAATTTCCTTCGTCCTTTTTATATGATAATGAATAACCATGCGTGGATTTTTCTTTTTCTAGAGATCTCTAATTGATGTGGTATTATAAAATAAATAAAAAACAAAGGAAAGTTTATATATAAATATATTTTGCTGATGATATTTGACTAGATTGTAAGAGTCATGATGCTGTTCTAGATGCTAATATCATGTTCCTTTGAAGAAGAAGAAGAAGAAGGAGGAGAAGAAGATTGTAAGCTAGCTAAATGATGTTAACCGTTTATTTTTCAAAAAGCAAAGGAGATTGCATAGGTGACTCTTGGAAAAAGGGGTACGAAGCTTTTTCAATCTTCTTTGATTTCACAAACAGGCCATTCGACAGGGAAATTCTGAAATTGCGGGAAGTCAGTGATAGTTGGATGATTATTAGTTTGTTACCATTTGAATAGGATAACATTAAAATTTATCAACATCATAAACATGGGGAAGGCAGATTCAATAATCAATGAAGTCAACAAATTAGATGAGAAATTGAGAATCATTAGATAATATTGTATGTTTTTCCTTTTTCAAAAGTATATGTTAATCTTGGTATTGCTAGCTCAATTATCTCTCACATATATCTTAAACCTTTAGTGTAATTTGGGAAGAGCATATATATATACACGTGGAGTGCATTAGGATGAGTCTTGTTGAAGTGCTTATTTGCTTAAAGTACTATTAAAACAAAAAGGGATTTTTTAAAAATTTTTATTTTTAGTCGTAAGTGTGTAACTAATTGGTCAAAATAAATTTAAAAAGTAAAATGAAAAATGTTTTTTTTTTTTTAATTATCAAACGCATAAATACAACGAATGTGTGAAAGCCCCCACATACATGGACTGTATTAAGGTTGTAACCTAATTAAAGCGATTAGGATCAGGGAATAAAGTCAACAAAGTTTGAATATTCTCTATTCAAACCAAAAAAATGAATCAATCTATGTAAAGTATAAACAAATATCTGAAGACTTCATCATAAAAAGGAAAAAAAAAATCAATGGATATGATTTTAATTGAACCTTAACAACATTAGGAAAATTTAATTAAAATCTTAATTGTTATGGATTAAAATCTTAGTCAGGCTAAATCCTATGATCAGTAGAGTGACACTGGAGTTTGGAATGTTTAATTTTAAGAGGAAGATTGCAACAAAATATTTGACTTTAACTAATTTACTTGAGAAACTTAGTTAATTAGTCTTTAGCTAGGAGAATAATGGACGTATAACAAGATAATAAATATGATTTTTATTTGATTTGTAAATGATAGGAGAATCAGCTAAAATATTTGACTTTTGCAACTAGGAATATTGTCAAGACTAGGCTTCACAATAAGATGTAAGATGATTTTTTAACAAGCTCTTTTGTATATTTCTCAAGACCTATGGGCTATGGCTATGGGATGGTAGGTCTTCATTATCTATCTTATACTTGACCAAAGATGACATCACTAAGCATAATATCACTAACTTGACCTAGGAAACCTAACCCAAGTTAGCCTAGGAATTCACAATCTTTTCTTTAGCTATATAATGGTGGAGTTTCCAACTTATTTCATTTACTTAAATTCTTAAATGTCAAAATTAATGAATAACAAATGAACTATAGTTTTTGATTTTCAAGATATATAATCGAAGTTTTAGAAACATTGTTTCTCAAAAAAAAAAAATAGAAACATTAAGGCTCTGTTTGGGAGTTCATAAAGGAATGGAGTGGAATGGAATAGAATGATCATAAAGGAATGGAATAAAATAGAATGTATTTAAGTATGGGAAATGAATGGAAATGAATGAAATGGAATGGAATTAAGTAACCTTGATTGGATGTTCTAAAATAAATGAATGGAAAAGAATGAAAATGAATGGAATGTAAATAATTTTGTTTGGAAGTAATATGGAGAGAATGGAATGGAATTATTTAATGACAATATTACTATTAGACCTGTAAGTGCACAATTATACCCGGACCCAAAAACGAATGTTGGGCTCAGGCCTAATGAGCCTTATGCAATAAAATTTGTAAAGTGTGGATTTGAAATCTAGGTTCGGGATGTAGGAAGTTTGATTAGCAGGCTAAAGTGCCATAATCCGTTCAAATGATAACCAAATATAAAAAAAAGACCTCCTCGGACGTAAGCCGAGAACGATTTGTATAAATATCCTCTTTCTTTGCCCAAGTTTACAGTTCTTAGTTCTCTTTTAGCTAAGAACTCGATCCCCTTCTCTTTCCTCTCTCGTCTTCTTATATACTTCTTCCTCTTCACTAGTTCATCCATGTATCAAACAAATCTTTTCCTTAGATACTTGTCTCATCCACCACCTTCTTGAAGTCTTTAAATAATAGTAGGAAGGTTGAATTCTACTGTTCAAAGGTCATTTCTCCATTAATGCGGCCAAGGAGGGAGATGCAGGGTCTTTAATGTGGAGGTAGCAGCATTTTCCTTAGATATTTCTCTCACATCCTTGTGTCTAGAGGGCGCTTGGATCGCCCTCTTACCCATCAGTTTTTTTCCAGAATTCTGCCTTTAACCTGTTTAGCAAGCCCTAGGGTGCCCAGTAGAAGCCGTAGGCGGCGCTAAAAAAACAGGAGAAGTCATCCTTCCCATGATCGCCTTCATAGAAGGTGGAATGACTCTCCCTATGAGAAATGTGACTAGAGAATACCTTCGCAACCATAGGTTATGCCCAGACCAGTGCGTACCAAACGTGTTTAGGGTCTTAGGTAGTGTCGACGCTCTAAACGAGCAAATGGGCCTAAACCTCACATGACACGACGTTACCTTCATGTATGAGTGCCGTAAACTAAAAAATGTAGGGTATTACATTAAGTCGCAGTCTAGCGTAGTTAGGCTGATTTCCTGTTTGCCTAAATCCAATAAAGGCATGAAGGACGACTACCTCATCGCCTCAGGAAACTGGTACGACGGTCCTCACTGCCCAGTCGAATATGGAGAACCAAGTGTGACTCCTTAGGAATTAGATTTACTAACCCATAATTCAATCCTACTACCTTTACCAATTTTCAATTTTTATTGCACATTGTTCCTTTTTGTCTTGATTTTATCACCAGTCTGACCATGTTCTTCTTCTCGAATGTTTTTCCACACAGATAAACAACACATACGCCCCCGTCTCAGCTTCTGTAACGTTGCCGACCTGAACCGTGTCCTCCGCTCTAAAGTCTTCGTGAGTGAAGATTTACAAGTGAGAGCTGCACACTTGATATTAGGATACGACCCTATATCATATGACTTCCAAGAGATTGAAAATGCAATCATCGCGGGAGAAAAGCGACGTAGAAGGATAGACGTGGCCAGACCAGGCTTCCTTTCCACCTGTGATCTTCCCGACGATCCCACCACCATCATGTACACACGCCCTTATTGCAACAATCCCTCTTTCGGCGCACTCCCAGACGACCACTGTCCAAGAAGAGGAAGAGCAAGCGTCCTCGCCGCACTCGTTGGACGAGGAGATAGACTAGTTTCAACTCAAGGACGTCGAAAGGCCTCAAGGAAACCTGTTTTTCATTCTCTCAGATAAGGAGCACGAGCCCGCCGAGACTTCGGGGATACAAGGTTTGGTAGTTACCCGCCCTGACTCTAGCTCCGAAGAAGAAAAGATAGACGCTCTGAAGGAACTGATGCATAAGAGGGGCATGAGAGTCTCTAAAAAGGGAGCAGGTGGGTCACAGGTCCCTCCTTCCTTGCCCCCACCCCCTCCTCCCTCCGATCCTAAGCCTCCCGTTGCGGAGCCTAAGAAGAAAAGGAAGGGTGAAGCCGATGAGGCAGATGGGGAGAGGCAGAAGAAGCAGAAACAACAACAACAACAACAACAAAAACATGACAAGGGCAAGGGACGTGCCTCCTCAGTGGAAAGCGAGGAGAACAGGGACCTTGCCGAGGGGCACCATGCACAGGCTAACTGGTCTCCTGAGCTTAAGCTAGACGGGGCACCAATCTCTTGCCAGTCCAACATTAGAGCGTTCCAACAAGGTCATACCCTCCACTTGGCCGATGCCTTGGAACGTCCCTTTCTTCTGCCCAAGGACATGGAAGCCCTGGACAAGATGAGCTAGCCCCACCTGTTCCTTTCGCTAAAAAGGGACTTGGCCCTAGTAAGTATTTGAGTCTTATTTTTCATTACCCCTCATTGTAAGAAATATTCTTATGTAATGGAGACTTGCATTACTGATAGTGCATTCGTTTTAATATTTCACCATAGGCTATCCAGGAAGTCTTCGTCGCAGAGAAATGGGTGGAGGATTCTTGGAAGAAGGCTGGACTTGAACTGGAGCTTAGGCAAGAGACCGAGAAGTCCCTAGGCCAGGCTCTTGTGCAAAACGAGAAGCTAATCACACAGTTGGCGGAGCTGAAAAGGGAAAGGGTTGGTGCCGAGGCCAGCTTGAAGACGATGAGGACCCAGGTGGAAGGGCAAGGCAAGCTTCTTCATCAGAAGGATGAAGAGTTATCCAAAACTTAGTAGGAACACTCTGACTTGAAGAATGATCTTGCCAAGATGAAGGACGAGGCTCGTACCTTCAAGGACTTTCTAAAGGCGGCGAAGAAGGCTGCGTACAAGGAAGGGGTAGTGGCAACAGAGAACCAGCTAACAGAGGAGTTCGCCGCGCTGTGCTGAAAATATTGCCAGCATGTTTGGGAGGAAGCCTTAAATGTAGCAGGTATTTCCTCAACTTCTGAGCTGAGGAAGCCCGAGAACATTTGGCTTCCCCTAGACATCTAGGATATAGAAGAACTTCCTCCTATCGCCCCTGCCCCTGAGACAGCACCTTCCATGCCCCCTCCTGTGATCCCAGAACCCATTCTTGTTCCTACAGAACCTACGAGTTCCAATAAAGAGAAGGAACAGGGTGAAGGTGCCGAGAAGGCTACAAGCCAAAGCGCTGAGCCTAATGTCCCCCCTACCTGTGATACTAGACAAGGGAAAACAAGCACAGTCCTTATTTAAAGTGGAGCTGAAACGCACAAAGGCCACCAGCACTTCGGAACAGAATCCTCCTTCAAAAGCTTAGGGCCGAGCCTAGGACTTCTCATTTTTCTTGTTATGTAACAAAAATTTTCTTCTTCTTTTTTTTTTTTTTTTTTTGCTTGGAATGTTCATTGAAAGTAATTAATGAAAAATTGTCCGGTTTATTCTCATTTGACTTGCACTTTTTAGTATAAGAGTACCCATCAACACAAAAATGAATGAGTGGAATAGCTAACTCCACTTTCAATATTTGAGCTATCATAACTTTAAATAACAATACATATGCTTGGCTTATACTTTACAAATTATACCTGAAGAGTATAACATACGTGTCTCAATGATGCACAATCAACAACCTAACTTAGAATTCAATTTGGGGCATAAAGTGACCAAGATGTTTCATCAACATCTCAACATTAATATGACATGGATTCTTGCTAATGTTTCTAAAGTAAAGGACTCAAGGACCTAACACAAACACACTTCCTCTTAATGATAAGTACGATATCAATTTGTACATGGTATATGGGCCGAGAACCATACATATCAATTCGTAACTTAAAAATGTTAATTTCATCAAAGTAGAAAGTCTGTGGACCCGACATAACTAAGGTTTTGTTTAACAAATGATAGGACATCAATTTCCACAAGGCATGTGGTCCGAGAACCATGCATGTCCAAGTTTCTGTTTGATACTTAGAAATTGTAACTTGAAATGTTAATTTTACCAAAGTAGAAGGTCTGTGGACCCGACATAACTAAGGTTTTGTTTAACAAATGATAAGACATCAATTTCCACAAGGCATGTGGTCCGAGGACCACGCATGTCCAAGTTTCTGTTTGATACATAGAAATTGTAACTTGAAATTTTAATTTCACCAAAGTAGAAGGTCTGTGGACCCGACATAACTAAGGTTCTGTTTATACATGATAAGACATCAATTTTCATAAGGCATGTGGTCCGAGGACCATGCATGTCCAAGTTTCTGTTTAATACTTAGAAATTGTAGGAGATAAACTCAAATACATATTGATAATTCGAACAACGAACAATAAAAGTGCTTTTTATTAATAATAATACCTTTGTAGGTTGTTTACATTCTAGGGGCGCTGTACAATTTTTTCATCTAGATCAGCTAATCAGTATGATCCTATGCCTGCTATAGAGACGATCCGATAAGGTCCTTCCCAATTTGGTCCTAGCTTTCCCCATGCTGGGTTTTTTAGAGTACCCACAACTCTTTTCAACACCAGATCCCCAAGCGCGAGTGGTCTCAGCTTCACATGGGCATCATACCCTCGTTTAAGCTTCTACTGATAATAAGCTATTTGGACCATAGCGGTCTTTCGCCGTTTTTCAACCAAATCCAAGCTTTTCTACAAAAGACCATCGTTATTTTCTGGACTAAAAGAACTCTTCCTTAGCATGGGGAAACCAGATTTTAAAGGTATCACCGTCTCGTCCTCATAAGTCATAGAGAATGGTGTTTCTCCAGTGGATCTACGCGGCGTAGTCTGATACATCCATAAAACATATGGTAGCTCCTCTACCCATCTACCCTTCGCGTCATCCAGCCTCTTTTTGATTCCACTGATTATGACTTTGTTAACGGCCTCGGCTTGCCCATTTCCTTAAGGATAAGCTGGGGTGGAGTATCTGTTTGTGATGCCAATGTTACTACAATACTTTCTAAAAGCTCTACTATCAAACCGAACGACATTATCTGAAACAAGTGTGTGGGGTATCCCAAATCTAGTGATGATATTCTTCCAAATAAACTTCTTGGAGTCGATATCCCTAATATTTGCTAAAGGCTCGGCTTCGACCCACTTGGTCAAGTAGTCGGTTCCCACGAGTAGCCACCTTTTGTTTCTCACAACCCTCGAAAAAGGCCCTACTATATCCAATCCCCATTGAGCGAAAGGCCAAGGACTAGACAAAGGATTAAGGACTCCCCTAGGCTGATGAATGTTAGGAGCGAATTTTTGGCATTGGTCACACTTTCGCACGTAATCTTGAGCTTCCCTCTACAGATTGGGCCAGCAATATCCTTGAGTTAGAGCCCTATGGGCTAAGGACCTTCCCCTAGTATGGCTACCACAAATTCCCTTATGTAATTCCTCCAAAAGTGTCTCTGTTGCCTCAGGATGTACACACAGCAAGTATGGCCCAAAGAAGGAGCGTTTATACAATTTCTAATCCTTGGACAGCCAGAAACGAGGCGTCTTTCGACGAATCTTATCTACCTCAAACTTGTCTTCGAGAAGAATATTGATTTTTAGAAAAGACACCACAGGGTCGATCCAACTAGGTCCAGGCCTTATAAGATAGATACGGACGGCATTTGCAGTGGTCAAAGTTGGTTTCAGCAAGTCTTCGACGAGAATAATCCTAGGCAAAAACTGAGCCGAGGATGTCGCCAAAGTGGCCAAGGAGTCCGCATGTATATTTCCACTTCTAGCAACATGAGAAAGGATAAAGGAATCAAATTCGAATTGTAAACATTTAACCTGGGTCAGGTAATCTTGCATTCTTGGATCCCTAGGTTCCATGGTCCCCGTCACTTGGCCAACCACTGATTGAGAATCCGAAAACATATGGACTTCCTTTCCCCTCATACTACATACCATGTTCATACCGACCAAGACCGCTTCGTACTCGGCTTCATTATTGGTTGCCGAGAACGCCAATCTTAATGATTTTTCGAAGACAATTCCTTTAGGGGATACCAAAAAAAGTCCGACACTTGACCCCCTCTGGTTGGCTGCCCCATCAACGGACACTTTCCAAATCGGAGGTCCTTTGTCCATGATCATACCAATTGATTTTTCATCCATGTGTGATTTTTTTGCAGTTTCTTCCAATAATGGTTCGGCGAACTCTGCCACCAAATCCACGAGAACCTGGCCTTTCATCGAGGTACGGGGCATATATTTGACATCAAAAGCTTCCAAAATAGTTTCCCACTTAGCCACCCTTCTCGAGTAGTCAGCATTGTGTTACACTGACTTGAGAGGCAGTTGGGTCAAAACCACAACGGTGTAGGACTGAAAATAGTAAGGAAGCTTCTGCGTGGCATGAACTATGGCCAGAAATGCCTTCTCTAAGGGCAAGTAATGCACCTCAGCTTCATTCAAGGATTTGCTGACATAATAGACCGGTCTTTGCACCCCTCCGTCGTCCCTTATAAGAACCAGGCTGACTGCATGGACGACCACAGCTAGGTACGTAAATAGGATTTCATCAACCTCCGGCCGAGACATAATAGGTGGCCAGGAAAGATATTCCTTAAGTCGCTGAAAAGCTAAAGCACATTCATCAGGCCATTAGAATCCTTTCCATTTATTTAACAGTTGGAAAAAAGGCCTGCACTTGTCAACTGACCGAGAGATAAATTTGCTGAGAGCAGCAATCATATCAGTCAACTTCTGAACTTCCTTTGGATTTCGAGGTGGTTGCAAGCTCTGAATGGCTTTGACCTGTGCCGGATTCACCTCTATTCCGCTATGAGTCACCATGTAACCTAGGAATTTTTCAGAGCCCACCCTAAAAGAACACTTTGAGGCGTTAAGGCACAACTTGTATTTTCTAAGTATTTAAAAGGTGTCATCCAGATCTTTCACGTGGGTAGGTATTGCCTTACTCTTCACTACCATATCATCCACATATACCTCAATGGTCTTTCTAAGTTGCGACTCAAACATTCTGGTCATCATCCTTTGGTAAGTAGCCCTGGCATTCTTCAATCCGAACGGCATCACTTTATAATGATAGTTCCCTGTCAGAGTAATGAAAGCAGTCTTCTCCTGATCATCCGCTGCCAATGGAATTTGGTGATAACCCTAGAAGGTATCTAAAAAGCTCATCCGAAGATGCCCGACCGTAGCATCCATAAGCTGATCGATGCGTGGTATCGGGAACGAGTCCTTAGGGCAGGCCTTGTTTAGGTCGGTAAAGTCCACACATACTCTCCACTTTCTGTTCTTCTTTTCACCACAACTGTATGCGCCAACCACTCCGAGTAGAAAACTTCTTTAATAGCCCCAGCCCTTTTAAGCTTGAGCACTTCTTCTTTAACAGCCTCAGAATGCTCTTTGGAGGAACGTCAAGGTGGCTGCCTTCTAGGAATAACGGCAGGATTGACATTCAAATGATGGCAAATGAAACTGGGGTCAACCCCTAGGGCCTCATAAGGATCCCAAGCAAAGATATCGATATTGTCCTTCAAAAGGTCCACCAATTTCATCTTCTCTTGGTGTGGTAACTATATTCCCACCTGAAAGAACCTCTTGGGATCATCGGCTATTAGAAACCTCTCCAGATCTTCACACATGGCCTCTTCTGCTATCACCGCACCCGGCACCTCCAGAGTTGTTAATTGCTATAAATCCTTCCCAGCCAAGGGCAAGGACTCTGATTTGGCTTGATGCAGTACAGCAGCCGATATGCATTGCTTGGCCACTGATTGGCTGCTAAGAATTTCTTCGATGAATTCCCCCGAAGGGAACTTTACCTTAACATGCAAGGTGGAGGAAACAACATCCAAAGCATGCAGCCAGGGCCTGGCAAGGATGGCCGTGTATGGGGAATATGCGTCAATCACAATAAAATCCACTTCAACCATTTTCGAGCCAGATTGTACTGGCAACAGAATCTGTCCCCTTGGTATAACGGTCTTCCCTTCAAAACTTATTAACGGCGAGTCATAAGGAGTGAGATCCTCTAATTTTAACCTTAGCCCCTTGAATAAGTCGGGATATATAATATTCGCACTGCTGCCTTGATCGATCATCACCCTTTTGACGTCGTAATTCCCTATCCTCAACATGACCACCAGGGCGTCATCATGGGGTTGGATAGTCCCAGCCTTATCCTCCTCCAAGAAGCCTAAGACAAGTGCATTCCCTTTAATCCTCTTCGGCTCTGAGCTTGACTCCTCGACCTGGGAGTGTGAAACTGCCATCACCTTGGTAGGACAGGAACTGGTCCTGCTAGGTGCAGCGAAGATAACATTAATCGTTCCCAAGGGCGGCCGAGATGAGTTGTTCTTTTGATTATTTGAGTCAGACTGGCTGCCTTGCCCATTAGGTTGGTACAGGTGCTGCTTCAATTTCCCCTCACTAACAAGCTATTCCAGATGGTTCTAGAGGGTCTGACAATTCTCGGTAGTATGACCCACATCCTGATGGTATTGGCAAAAAAGATTTTGATTCCGCTTCATAGGGTCCCCGCCATCTTACTGGGCCATCTAAAGTAGGGTTCCTTACGGACTTTCTCCAGCAGTTGGTACACTAGTTCTCGAAATACAGTATTAACTGCCTGAGTAGTGGCTGAGCCAAACTGCCCAAAGTAATCTCTCTTCGGCTTATTGTTATGATACCTGTCCGACCTGAAATCTCTTCTCTCTTGCAAGATAACCTTTTGTACTTGTCAATACGGTCCATGAGACGACGTACACTCCGTATGGGCTTTTTGGTCAAGGATTTCCTCAAGTCACGACCAGTGGGGAGGCCCACTTTAAAAGTATTAATCGCCACGTCATCAAAATCTCTATCTATCTCGTTGAACATCTCCCAATACCTATCGGAGTATGCTTTCAACGTCTCACCCTCCCTCATGGCCATAGATAATAGTGAGTCCAATGGTCGAGGAGCTTTGCTGCATGTAATGAATCGAGACGCGAATGCCCTAGTAAGTTCCTCGAATGAACCGACAGACCCGGACTTTAGTCCATTGAACCATCTCATAGCAACAGGCCCCAAGCTAGAAGGAAAGACTTTGCACATCAGGGTTTTATTGTGAGAATGCACCGCCATCCTCTGATTAAAGTGGCTCACATGTTCCACCGGGTCTATCCGACCGTTGTAAATGGTGAAGGTGGGCTGGGTAAACCACCTGGGGAGCCTTTCATTCTCAATCCTGCGTGAGAATGACGATTTAGAGAGTTGGTGTAACGCTCTGCTCATAGCGTCGTTCCTCAAGCCCCTGGAGGGAAGCTTCCTATGCCTGCAACCCGATAGGTCATCCTCTTCGCAAGAAGAGGTTTTGCTGGAGGGCGTCTAGGACCTTGGACTGTAACTACTTCCCCAGAATTCCCTCGAAGAAGGATTGGATGGGGGTGAAGCACACCTCCGTCTGACACAGCACAGCTTCTTCTTGAGGTGGTTGATCTCCCTCTGCATGGCCTTGACATCATCCTCATGGGTGGCACTGCCTTCATTGCGTGTATGACTCGAGCCAGGATACACAGTATGAATACTTCCCTCTCGATCCCTCCGGCGCTCGAGACGCTCAAAAAGATCTTCGGGCTACGAACCTTAAGACTCTGCATGATGCGAACCCAAGCCTGCCATGATGTTCCAATTCCTTCACACCAGACTTCCCACAGACGGCGCCAATTGTAAGTGTACAATTGTACTCAGACCCAAAAACGAATGTTGGGCTCAGACCCAATGAGCCTTATACAATAAGATTTGTAGAGTGCGGATTTGAAATCTAGGTTCGGGATGTAGGAAGTTTGATTAGCAGGCTAAAGTGCCATAATCTGTTCAAATGATAAACAAATATGACAAAAAGACCTCCTCAGACGTAAGCCGAGAACGATTTGTATAAATATCCTCTTTTTATACCCAAGTTTACAATTCTTAGTTCTTTTTAGTTAAGGACTCGATCTCCTTCTCTTTCCTCTCTCGTCTTCTTATATACTTCTTCATCTTCACTGGTTCATCTACGTGTCATACAAATCTTTCTCTTAGTTACTTGTCCCATCCACCACCTTCTTGAGGTCTTTAAAATAATAGCAGGAATGTTGAATTCTATTATTCAGAGGTCATTTCCCCATTCATGCGACCAGGGAGGTAGATGCAGGGTCTTTAATGTGGAGCTAGCAGTCTTTTCCTTAGATATTTTTCTCACATCCTTGTGTTTAGAGGGTGCTTGGATTGCCCTTTTACCCATCAGTTTTTTTTCTAGAATTCTGCCTTTAACCCGTTTAGCAAGCCCCAAGGTTATCGCCGGGCATGTCCGAGGATGCACTCCTCTTTGAACAACTCCTCGAACCTTTACAGTGCAGACAGACTTGTGGGCCTGGAGGCCATGATAAAAAACAAACTGGTACCAACCAATCAGGCCCAAAGCCTAAATGTTTATTCAGGAGCTTTCACCCCCCATAAGACCCCTATTTTAAAATAAATGATTGAATAAATAGAGGTATTTTGAGATTTTTAGTAAAAAATTCATTAAATCTAATTTCATTCCCTCCTATTTCTCCCCATTTTGGGGAGAATGAAAATTTGAAATTTTAAGAGAATAGAGAGGAATGAGTGTTCCCTTCTACACATTTCATTCCCTCCTACTTAAACTCCTAAACAAGGGAATGGACTTTCCATTCCCTCCATTAAAAATTCCAAATAAGGGAAGGGAAGAATATTCTAAAATTATTCTTTTCATTCATTTTCATTCCATTTCATTCAATTCCCTTCTCCCAAACGAGGCC
The DNA here is from genome assembly GCA_014183005.1 of Castanea mollissima. NCBI lineage: Eukaryota > Viridiplantae > Streptophyta > Magnoliopsida > Fagales > Fagaceae > Castanea > Castanea mollissima. The sequence continues at coordinate 3,262,450 of JACAVU010000004.1, forward strand.
TAAGAGAATTAGATGAAGATCTAGAAGAATCTCAAAATGGCTATAATAAAATTGAATTTTTACCTCTAGTTTTCTATTGCAAAAGGACTTACTTTGGGCCTTAAGGCTGGCAATCAAACTAATTTCATGTTACAAATTAATGATCAATCGTAATATGCATGATTACGTCATCTTGACATTTTATTGGAAGGCTGAAATGGGCAAGAGAACATCAATTGGTGATTAATAGGAAGATTTTTTTAAAAAATATAATAGGAAAACTGATGTAATATGTGTTGTGTAACTGTAACATATTCCTTTATTTATAAATTTTTAAGGAAATTTTGTGAGCAAATTATGTCAATCTAGCATTTTATAGAAACTAATTCAAATGACAGCAATATTTTCCATTTGAGTGAAAGTATAATGAATTTCACTTCACAAATAATGAATAACTCTAGTAATAATACTTTCCATATATATAATGAAAATTAAATTCATGTTATAATAAGAAACCAAATATTTATATAATCTTCATGTTCTTATTAGGCCAAGTCGCCACACAAGTTTTTCAACGTTTATTGGCTTTCACACATCTTCGAATGGCCCAGGGAAGATGTAGTTTGATTTTTGCCACAGTTCTAATTGGGTTTGTTCTTTCACTGTGAGAACGTTTGGGCAACCGATTATCTTGTTGGAGGTAATATAAATGGTTGGACCTTTAACATGGAAGATTGGCTCACTGGACGAAACTTCACAGCTGATGACACACTCGGTAAGTATGAATTAAACCATCATTTTTTTTTTAGTTGGTAATACCTGAAATAATTGCATAGTTGTATTAATCATATTTTAGATTAGATAATAAGAATTATGTCCTACACATTCTGGTTGAACTAAATGACTTGGTGTAACCCTTATATTGTATTTGCTTTCACATAATTATTAGTGAATAGACTCAATACTGATTATTGTTAACACTCTATTACTAAGTTTTTAAGAAATTTAAAATATTATTTCAATTAAAATTTCTATTGCCAAAAATGTCAAGAAATTTAACCCTAAAAATTAATCATTTACCATTACTTTTGGTTTAATTTTAATAAAAACATGGAATTCTGTGATATTATTATTTATTTTTATTATTTACTTTTATCGTCAATTTTGATATTATTACTAAAATAGTTTGGGTTGATGCTATTCATTTTAAACTTGTTATGACATCCCAATCTAGTAACATATAAGATTAGATTAGTCCTATAATTTTTGTTCAAGTTGATTTTGTCTCTAATACACTATTAAAGCAATTTGAAGACTCTCCAATCTATGTTGTGAAAAATTATATATAGAAGAATGTCAAACAACTTTAATGCACCTTGAAAACCCAGTCATGGCTAATAAGCACAACAAAACCCAAGAGAAATGAGCACTTAATTAATCCTGTGTGTTCTTAATTGAGACTTGCTACTCAGAAGCTCATGACCTTGCAAAAGCCTAGTAGGCCATTGACTTTTGGCTCACTAGATTGCCAATATTGCTCAAAGAAACCTGGAACCTATACATAATAGAACCATATTCTGAGATGAAAATTTACAAGCACTTTACAATCAAAACAAGAATAAAAGAAAATTGTCATCAAGAAAGACTCATAAACTTGGGCACACGAATACGGTTTTAAAAACCGGTTCGGTCAAAAATTTGGTTTGTGCCTCAGTTTCAATTCAACCTGGTTTTTGACCAATTGTGAGGTTCCCGATTGAACAGCCGGTCAGATTTGATTTTTAAAAATTATATAACTTTTTTTAAGTAAATAACTTTATTAATTAAAAAACGATCCAAATCATGTAAAAAAAAGAAATTATATAACAAGTTTCAGCAAATATACATACTCCTTACAGATTGCCTACCAAGAAGTTAAATTATGAAAGTTGTTTTTGATGTTGGAAAACCAAAACCCTTCATATATACAAGTTATTGAAGTAATTCTTGATGTGCTTTGTCTTTTTTTTCCAATTTTTGGAACTGTCTATATTATTATTACTACAACTAAGCAAGACTAGGAAAGTCATATTATTGCTAAAAGTTAAAGTTTGGTGTATCCTTTTCATGTCATGGTCGTTGTTTATGTCTTTGCATATTATATTTTTGAAGGCTGTTGATGGAAAACATAAGACTTGGTTGTACAATATGTGTGTTCAGATGGTTTTAGTTCAGAGAGTGTGTGTATATATATAACTTTTGAAAGTTTTGCTTTATTAATTTAAGAATTGTGAATTAATTACTTTGTAGGTTTCAGTAACTACACATTTGCAGTCAGTTTTTGACAAAATAAGCACCTATGTCTAGTATGAATAGTTTATAAAAATCTCTCCTAGCACCCTAATAACATTCTATGTTAGATAGCATGCACTTCTAAACCATGGAAAAATACAGAAGTTAAATATTTCTTTCTATTTTATTTTATATTATTATAATCATTCATTGTTTTTTAAATGCTATTCTATAAAATGTCTATAAAATGCTTATTATTAACCCAATTTCCTATTTCTAAATTTCATTAAAGCAATTGGCTTATTATTTATTTTATGTGTGAAACGTTAATTAATTAATTGTTAAGATTGACAAAAGTATATTTATATTAATAAAAGGGGAGATTTTAAAAACCTCATAGACAATTAAATTAAAAAACTAAATAAGAAAATTAATCTAAATTTACCATAAAATAAAAACCAAGATTTTTTTCACTTAAATTTTGGGATTGTTTCATTTTGACTATTTAAGTTTTAAAATTTACATTTTGGTCATTTTTTTTTATATTGTTTTAAAATTTGCACTTTGGTGACATTCAACGTTATATATATATATATATATATTATATATATATATATATATATATATTTTGTTGAGAAGGCACTTGACATTATATGAGTGATGTATTTTAATGGTTATTTCATATTTAGCACTTTGGTTGGTAAGGTTGATAATATATTAATATATAGGCTCATGTAAATGTTAGTGATATAGTCCTAACCTAAACGCCTAATTATCTTTTCAAGGTTTCTTAAGCTGCATCGGATTGGTGTGTTCCCACACCTAGTATTTGCGATGATCGATGTATCAATATGTGGTATTTGTGACTTGCTTGGTGCACGTATGAGATGTCATGATAGGTATTTTGTGAGATGAAAAAGTGTTTTTCTGTGTGTTTCATTAGACAGCTATAATCTGGCAATAAGGCTTGCCATGGTCAAGCAGCTAATGCTTACTGCGTACGTGGCAGCCATGGACGGCCTGGTTAATCATGTTCTTCCTACACTTACACGCGAGTGGACAGTCAGTCACTGTACCAGAGAAATAAAGGGTTGTTATTGCAAGAGCATGCAATAATTTTCCACAAATAACATTAACATATACTGTAGTAAAGAGACCAGAGAAATAACACACACATATATACATATATTACTGTAACAATTTTCCCCCCTAGAACATAATACTAAATGTTCTCTTTTTATAAGTACAAATTTCATCAAGCACAAACAAAGACTAGAATATATATATATATATATATATATATATATATATATATATGTTTATAGGTTTTAAATCAAAAGCATTGGGCATAGTTAGAGAAACTACATTACAACAAGATGTTTTATGCCCCAACTAGACTACACATCTCATGAAAGTCATGATCAGGGGTAGTGGCCGCTTCGATCATCGGTGATGGGGTTAGGGGTTGAGGGTGAGACTGGACCTCTAGCGAGTGGAACAACATCTTCATCATGAATCCTTTAATTATCAGCAAATTAAAATCAATATTAGTATAAAGCAAATGCAAAACTATTCAAGTTATTTTGTGCACATCTTCATTTGAACAAAATATGAAAAGAAATACATACTTATTGTGGCCCTTTCGATCATCGGTAGTGGGGTTAGGGGCAGAGGGTAAGACCGGACCTCTAGCCAATGGAACAACATCTTCACCATGAACCCTTCGATTATCAGCAAATTAAAATCAATATTAGTATAAAGCAAATGCAAAACTATTCAGGTTATTTTGTGCACATCTTCATTTGAACAAAATATGAAAAGAAATACATACTTATTGTGGCCCCTTCGATCATCGGTAGTGGGATTAGGGGCAGAGGGTAAGACCGGACCTCTAGCCAGTGGAACAACATCTTCACCATGAACCCTTCGATCATCAGCAAATTAAAATCAATATTAGTATAAAGTAGATACAAAACTATTCAAGTTATTCTTTGCACATCTTCATTTGAACAAAATATGAAAAGGAATATATACTTATAGGCATACAACCCCAGCCATACAATCTTTAACAACCATGAAGTTTATTCTTCTACCTTTACAACTTCCCAAATGAGCCTACCGAACAACCTTAATGTCATCTTCTCTTTGATTGGGCACCGATTAGCTCCCACAGATTTGACATTTTCTTAGTCTATAGGTTCATTGATATGGGTAGTAGTATATTTAGAATAATCAAAGGATCATCATAGTTATTCTTCCCCATTCACCTCGTTTCTGATGAAACCCCCCCTCTATGCTACATGTATATGCCTCCACTCCTTCCATCAGTCTTTTCTTTTCTTGCCCTTTTCTCTTCTCCACATCTCTCTAATAAGTCCTAATCCCTTCTCATCCCTCGTTTCTGATGCCGAAAGGCACACCCGATTCTCTTTCTCTCTCTCTGGAAGCGAAGAAAAGGGGTTGGCCAACTAAGGGAACTGATGAGTCTTCGCTAACTGACCAAAAAATGACAAGGCTTAAGATAAAATTGGTTTCAGATTAAGGGCAATCTTTTTTTCTTTTCTAAGAAGATTAAAGAGAATCTGAGTTACTCTTATTATGTACCATATATTGCCTTAAAGAGAATTTGAGGAAAACAGCCAAACAGGATTAGTAACAAAGCAAAGGACTGTGCTAATATTTGTGTTAGAGCATATAAATTGATATAGGAAAGGGTATTGAAAGACTTACTGTTCAAACTCTATATTGATGTAGGAAGAAACAGTTGATGAATTTGCAATGGTCCCAACAGCTGTGTTGGACAAAACCATGGTGGCCTTATAAGTTGAGTGGGCAAAAGGTGCTCGACCAATATAACCAACAATCTTGATCTGAATTGTCTGGTTTTGATTACAAGCATATGGTGTTGAAGTACTAGTGATGCACCTAACCAAATACAGCCTCCCACAAGCTGCACCATTGTTCCATATTCCATCACCAGCTGCCGCGAACAAGTTGCTGGATGGGAACTGAGATGCATCGCTTCCATAACACGCTGTGGGTGAATATGGTGGAGAATACAGGGCTGCAGTGCCAACATCACTATAAGAAGTATGGAAATGGAAGAACAGTGAAACCGAGAACATGAGAAATAACCATTGAAGTTGTGGCTGTGACCTATTCATTTTTATCTCAGCTTGTGAGTAGTGACTAAGCTAGGAGTACTCGTTGGAAATTAAGAGATGGCTTCTTTTCCTTGGCTATCTGGTATTTGATCAATAATGTTTTTCCTTTTCTAGAAATGAATGAGAGTTGAGAGAAGAAGATAGTAGAAGAAATGATTTATAATAGAGAAGGAAAGGGAGGTGCCGTGACAAAGGGCGAATTTATGAACCCTTATCCCAATAATGGTATTCGCAGGAAAAAGAGTTATGTCGGCTTTTTCTTGTAGTTGAGCTTGACCCAAATCCCAGCGCCGCTTTCTTTTGAATATTACATCCGAGTGTCTAGAGCCAGTACTAGCTAGCTGGGTATAAAGGGAATTAAAGGGAGTGGCGTTTCCTATCATAAGAGCTGTATCACATTATGTGATACAATTGGTTAAAATACATTCACCTTATGAGTTGTTAATGGTAAAAAAGTAATAGTAAAAATATTTCTCTACGAGAGCATTATGTCTGTGGCACTAGCGTAGCTCTTATAATAGCATCTCTAATGGAATAGTTAAAGTCCAAATATTCTCTATAATAAAGAATGAGAGCAAAAAAAAGGTTTTCAATAGATTCTCTAAACACTAAATTTTTTTTGGCTCATGAATAGTAACTCATCAAATCTGATGGATTACTGTTCATTCTTCAAATTTCTTTTATTATTATAATAATCAAGTATTGATTAAAAAAATATTGGAAGATGTGTAGTTGTTAAAAAAATAATAATAAAGGAAGAAATAATATTTAAATGAGATAGAAAATGGGATAGAAAATCTATTGAAAAGTGTATTTAAAAAAGTGGGTAGTTAAAAGGTAAAAATCACTATTTATTTTCTAAACAGTAAAAAAATTTAAAAAATCTACTAAAAATGCTCTAATAGCAAACCCTACTCTTTTTAATTTCCTTTATACCCAGCTAGCTAGTACTACTAGCTCTAGACACTAGTTGTAATATTCAAAAGAAAGCCGCGCTGGGATTTGAGTCAAGCTCAACTACTACAAAGCCGACATAACTCTTTGTCCTGAGAATACCATGATTGGGATATGGGTTCAAAAATTCGCCCTCTGTCACGGCACCTCCCTTGATTTTAGGATTTTTAAAAAAAATGAATATCAGGTATTCATTGAGAAATGTCACCCTCTGTACCTTATTATGGTTTATTTCTTTTTTATTAATTTATTTATTTAATAATGAATTTCAGGTATGTTAATTTGATTGCTTTTAAAGAAGGAATTCCAAGCCTGTTGAATGAAAGTAAAAGACTAATATTACGTGGATTATATCATTTGTGGTGTTTTCCAATTGTGTTGAACTTGTAGCTGTTGTTGATATGTTCTGCCTCAATTCTTATATGAAATAAACTAGACAGTTTTTTTATATAATTTTATAGGAAAAAAAAAGAGTATCTTTTTTAGAAACATTAATTGGCTTTTAAGTTGATAATTAGGCGCAAACCAATACAATACATGATGAAGCTACTAAATATAATGAGCAGAGATAGGTTTGTGATACTAACTAAGACCCATTCCGTGCTCTTTGGGTTGAAGTTTGATAAATCATGGGTCATGGGTGATTTTTATAGGCTTGACAATTTTATGACTTTATAGAAGGCTAAGAACATCATATTTGGTTCCAAAAGTAACACAAAAACATCATATTTAATAGGTATACATAAGTGTTGATTATGATGAAGATTATAGACACATATCTTGAAGCAAACCCATTAAGAAATATAATGTTGATTACCACCGAGTTTGTCAGGTAAAAAGAAAAAGAAACAGAAATTGATGTTGATGTTTCCCAGTAACATGAATGATTCCAAAATAGAAAGTCAAAAACTTGGAGTCATTTACGTTGCCATGGAAGAAAACGCATCATAATCATATCATTCCCAGTTGCACCACATGCACCAATTTTATCATTAGCATACGCTGAAGATCTTGTGATCGGTCCATTGATTTCTTAGAAAGGCCTTTACAGCACATACTCACTAATTGGCGTTGATATTGACAGGACAGAAGATCTTGACCAATATGATCAACAATCGTGATCTGATTTTGGTTACAAGCATATGGTGTTGAAGTAGTAGTGATGCACTTAACCAAATACAGCTTCCCACATGCTACCATTGGCCCAAATTTCATCACTGGTTGCTGCGAAAAAGTTGCTTGATGGGAACTGAGATTCATCACTTCCAAAAGAAAAAAAGAAAAAAAAAAAAAAAGAAAAGAAAAGAAGCTCCTAGTCCTAGATATCAATTAGCCACTAGTTGATTTTGGATTAAGAGGCCAAGCCTCTGAACTAAAACACAAAAGGAATATGATCAGCATAAGCCACAGGCAAACGCAATATCTTAACCTATTATTACTATTATTATTTCAATTCTCTGGCTTTAATTCAAAAGCAAGTAGTAATGTGATTAAGGTGTTAGTGGGATGAATGAATTATGAAGCGTACGGTTTGTTGGGCTAATGGATCAATTCTTCTACGCCCTCAAACTCTTGTACATGATCCTAGATTTTTATTTTGGTGTTTTATAGAAACTAGCTTTTAAGATGATGCCAATTCCCATGGGAACCAATTAATTTGTCTCTCGGTGGAGTAGTGTAGGCCAAATATGAGATAAGGATGGAAAGCTCGCGGAGCCAGCCCAGGAAAGAAGAATGGAACCAATTAATTTTGAGGTGCTATCTAGTTCATACAAATTTTTATTAGTTACGTAAGTGGTAAGGCATGGTTGTTGATAGAATGATAGATGAAAACATTGAAAACTAAACTGATGAGTTAGCTGCACATCCTAAAAGGAATCATCTAAAAAAGCAACTATTTTCACTTTTTTTTGTTCTTTCCTTTTTGTCTTGAAGTAATTATTCAAAGAACCAGACAAGCAGTTCCAAGCACCCACCACCTTTTACGCTGTCTCAGTGTCTCTTGCAAGATTGCTCAGTGTCTCAGTTTCACACATGTAGACGCTCTCAACTCATGCAAGATTGCTCAGTCGTGCTCCATGACGTAAAACAATTTCAGGTCCACGGTCTTCACATCGTTGTCATTACGAAATCACCTTGCAAGTTCAGTTGAAAATTCCCGGTCCTACAAGTTAGTTGGTCAACCACGACAAGCGGCATCATAGCATCTATTTAAACCACGCATTCCGTACGAGAAAACAGTTCACTTTTCTACTTTCAAAGAAGCTCACTTTCCGAATATTTCTTTGTAAGTTGTAAGCAATACCAAGTTCTTAGTTCTTACCCTTGCTAAGGGCATATATAAGTGTCACCCTTGTCTATTTTCTTATAGCGTTTTTGGGTTAGTTTTTTAGTTCGTTTACGGTAAATATAAGGGCTAGCCAAACCCTTGTACATATGCACCAAAAGTTCGATAAAAATAAAAATGAAAGGGTCTATTTAGGATCTGCTTATTTTGTTGAAATTGAAAACTTTTTGTTGAAAGTACTTTAGATAAGTATAAAAGTTAGCTAAAATAGTACAGGGAGACTCATGAATAGTACTAAAAAACATAGTGAGACTTATAAATAGTAACAAAAATTTAAATAAATTGAATAGTAAAATAAATTGGCAAAAATAATCTTTGTCAAACGGACACAAAACATGTGTTTGAAAAGCAATGAAAAATTAAAATTATTTCACTATTCAGCTTATTTTTACTATTATTCATGGGCACACTGCACTTTTTTGTACTATTTATAGGCTCCACTGTACTATTTCAACTAACTTTTATCTTATCTACAGTATTTTCAGCAGTTAGTTTTTAATTTTAACAAAATAAGCGGTATCCAAACAAACCCTAAATATCTTAAATATATGCTTTTTTGTAGTTAATCAACCTAATTTACCCATTTTGATGAAAATTTCTCGGTGTGAAGAGCAAAAGAAACATCAAGTCAGCACAACTAACATAGTCGTACCCACTACCCAATTAAAAAAAAATAAATAATAAATAAAATAAAAATATATATATATATATACACACACAGTCACACAAGCAACATACACTCACTCAAAAAAAAATAAGGAAAAACATGAATTAATGTTGCTATTCCAAACTTCGAATAACAAAATGCTCAAAAAATTTCAGTAAAAAAAACTAAAATGCTGAATATTTTAAAATCAAGTTTATTTAATCCGTAAATATTTTTGTTATTAAAATTTTTAAAAAATTAATGATACACGTTTTAAAATAGCATTTTAATATATATTATATTTGTCATATCAATTAAGAAATTACATCCAATAATAAAATTGACTATATTTCATTGACTATTAAATACTATAATGCTGAATTATATTCCTTCCTACTATGACTTCCTAGTTCCTACTATTGTAAAAAGATGTTTGTGTCTATATATATATATATATATATATATATATATATAGAGAGAGAGAGAGAGAGAGAGAGAGGAGAGAGAGAGAAGAGAGAGAGAGAGAGAGAGAGAGAGAGAGAGGAGCAGTAGTAACGGTGAAATGACGTAATGGAAGGAAGATATATTCGTCAATCGGGTTCAGTACGTAGCTTCGTTGCTATTTCGTTTCGCTACAGCGATTTCAAAAACTTTTTTTTTTTTGGCTTAAGTCTATAAATATGTAATATCGTCTTCACTATAAACATAAATTCTAATGTATTTATTTTTATATTCTCAATAAAAAATGACAAAATTATCTACAAAATTGATTGTAGTTTAAGACTACAACCTTATTCAATATCTTTTTATTGAAAGTAAATTTTGATAAATTCACCATTGGATTACATCTTCTTATTATATTTTTCATGTTTGCAAAATTTCTTGAAAATTAAAGATTAACAGTTATGTCATCAATAAATTATTTAAAATGCAGGTTTTTATAGTTTAAAATTATGCATAACATATGAGCTTATAGATTATATAGTAAATAATATCTAACTAATACAAAATTTGACATGTGTATTAAGAGCATAAAGAACATGCAATTCAATGGTTAGATTTTCAAAATATATAGTAATATTTATTTTATTGAGTAAGGTTATAGACTTAGGCTACAATTAATTTTGTAACTAAATTTTGTCCTTAAAAAAATATATATACTTTTGTAGACTAAATAAATACTCCGTTTATAGATTCGATGACTTTGATAGTACACCAAAGGACTACCAAAAAATATCAAAAGGCCAATACATAATGACATATGTCACATACAACATATGACATATGGTTCTCTAATCCAAAATAGAAGTGAATGTACGCCAAAGCACCATTGGTTTATTATGTCAAAGTTAACCATTATTAAGCATCTGCACTACGATAGCAACCGCTTACTTATATACAATGTACAAATACAATCTAGAAACAATAATTAAGCCCGCAAGTAAATAAGTATATCTATATATATTATCATCAGGGACGAACCAGAACTTAGAGTTAGAGGGGGCGACTTTGCTGTTGGTTGTGTGCAATGACTTTGGCCTTTGACTTTGGCCTTTGACTTTATTGCTACTTAGTCACTTAACTGCTAGTTGTTTAAAAATTTTTAAAGGGTCAGATTTATTGTTTTAAGTAAAATTGGTTGACCAGACTTAATTTTTTTATTTTTTTTAGTTTTACTATTGATAATTTTTGTTGTTGTACTAATTTTTTTTGGGCTTGTTTATTTCTTTTTTAGATTTTAGACATATAAATATTTTTTAAATGGTCTTTAAAATGTGAAAAATGTTTAAACTATAAACCTTTTTACAAATTGCTAATAATGTAAGTGGTGAGTCCAAATGCGAATCAATAAGAATTTATTATCTTAACCGTCCGTAAAAATGTTATAGAAAAATTTGTGACTATAACAATACTCTTAAAAGAATCAATGATATTTTTAAGAGAGCAAAAATGTAATTTTTTAAAACAAAATTATTAAAATTAGTACCTAATATATATAATAATAATTTTTTTTAAGTGGGGCCATTGCCCCAAGTCCAAACATGGCTCCGTCCACGATTATCATAAACTGTAGAGTTTAACGTTTGGCCAATAGGACATGCAATGGAAGGCCATAAATGCATGCAACGTAGTGGTGCAAAATATCCATTTTCTAGTTGTGCGCACAACTAGAAAATGGTTATTTTGCACCAATACTCATCTGATCAGGGATTGCCAATGGAATCATGTGTGGCTGGATTAGGAGCTGAAGGTGGGACTGGGCCTTTATTTAGTGGAACATATTGATCATCACCATGAACCCTCGGAGAAGAACTCATATCATGATTTCCGAAGTGAGAAGGTGGGGAATACAGAACTGGTGGACCTCTTGAATTCTCTCCTTTATTGGGTACATATTGCTCTTTGACCAATGCTGGAAATGTTGAGTTGGATGAGGATTGGTTCTTTCTCCCCTCCCTGTTTGGATTAATAGGCTGAACTTCATATCTATAACACAAAAGCAATATCAGCATATATAAAGTATACCCAATCAATTAAATAGACAGTTTTTTGGATATGGTCTATTCAAAAAGATAGTTTATTTGTTAAAAAAAAATAATAATAAAATAAAAAAAAGACTACTTTCAAGTATTATTGTCACTAAATCTTTGATAAGTTCAATGCTTTGACCTGATGTGGATGCATTGGGTTAAGGGGCAAGATATCATACAAAATTTGAATAACTCAATTTTTTAAGGCATACCATATTGTAAAAATATTAAAAAATATAGGTTAAATATTGAGAAAATTTCAATTTAGTCTCACGTCAATCTAGTCACTCAATATATATCTAAATCATGCCAATTTCATCTTTAAGTTTCTCAATTTCATCTTTAATTAAATCGATCTTCTCTATTTGTAAAATTTTAACAGAATTAATACTGATCCACTCAGCTGTGAACGCACTAGCTGAGAGAGAGAACACATGTTGAATTGATGATATAATTTTTGAACAAGAAGAAGTAGAAATAATTGAAATACAAATAAACCTAAGAACAAGATTCTGATTAAAAACTCCATTAGAGCAATTAAAACTTTATTCATATCTCACAAGAAAAAATAAAAAAATAAAAAAAAACCAAAGGAATCATTCAGATGACTTTCTGGGTGAGACATATCTATATATAATCTATCTTGATATTGGGAGTAGATGAATTTGCAATTAACCAAACACAGCCTCCCACATGCTGTACCATTGGCCCATATTGCATCACTGGCCGCTGCGAACAAGTTGCTTGATGGGAACTGAGATTCATCGCTTCCATAACATGCTGTTGGTATATATGGTGGAGAATATAGGGCTGCAGTGCCAACATCACCATATGAGGTATGGATATTGAAAAACAGTGAAACCAAGAAGATCATGAGGGTTAACCATTGAAGGCGTTGCTGAGATGTATACATTTTTTTCTGAAAGAAAGGCTTCAGAGAGTTAGTTTCCATTTTACATGCCCATGCCCATGCCCTAAACTTTGTAGTCGTAGATTCACACACGTTAGCTTTTCGCCCTCGCCAATAGTGGATTAATTATTCATTTAACGTTGAAAAATTCTTAGTTCACCTACCCATGGGCTATGACATGTACTTCTATAAAAAACAGAAAAACCCATGGCATCTAATAAAATGCTAAGGACGGCTTGATACATGGTCTGACACGCCTCATATTTCTCCCATTTATCAAATTATGAATGTGGTACAAAGTTGTATCCGTATGTCCTTATCATTACTCCATGCCATTGACTTATGCAAGAGCAAATCTCCACTTACGTGTAAATATTAAGAGAGTGTTTGGTAGAGTATTTTGAGATGAATTTTTTGTAATTTTTTGAAATACATGTGAGTGAAAAAGTGTATAAAAAAGTGTGTAATGTTGTTTAAAATATAAGTTTGGAATTACTCACCAAACAGGCCGTAAACAATCTCACATGTATTCAACCTTCCCTACTTAACTTTTACTTTTTATTTATTTATTTATTTTTAGACAAACTTTTAGTTAATTCTTATTTATTCGCAACAGGAAGAAAAAAAGGGTAGTAGTTTCCAGTTTTCACACTACTCTCTTGACTTCGATTCAACAGGAACAATGCTAGTATGGAATTGTGTCATAGCTACATTATTCCTTATGCATTTTGGTAATGCCTCTTAATTCATCCACCTAGCTGATATATATTAGTGGTAATTAATTAATCAATTTAATCAATATGTTGATCTTTAAATTCCTAATTTACTCAATATGTTGATCTGTTAAGCTGAATCAGACTGTTTAATTAAATTAAGAAATGGCTTCTTTTCCTTGGTCTGGTATTTGATCAATGAGAGTTGAGAGAAGAGAGTAGAAGAAATGATTTTCATAATAGGGAAGGGAACGCCTCACCTTTTAATTTGCTTTCCCCAGCTCTAGACACTGTCACTTGGCCCCATATGGAAAATTATGAAAAAATTAATCACCTTTTAACAATGACAAAATTATGAAAAAATTTGTTACATTTGAATTACTCATATGGGCCGGTTGTGAGGTGAAAAAAAAAGCCAGAGAAGTTGGTGAATTTGTATTGGGGGTCAAAGCAGAGGACCTTATTTTGGTCCCCATATGCTTGATGGCTCTGCCAGCTAGCCACTACAGATTTTTCCAATTTGCTAGATATATATCGCGGCAACCACAACGCAGGAATATAAAAGCCACTATCACGTTTATCAAAAAAAATAAAAGCCACTATCACTTGGCCCCGCCAAACTTCAAAGGAAAGATTTGCCTTTTCTCCCAAGTCTTATTGTCTTAGCAATAAGGTGGACTGATATTATAATTAATCCTCCATAAACAAGAACTGAAAATGTTACAATGAGCTTGTCTTAGTATAAGCTTGTGAGCTTTCCTATATCTTGTGTTAAATCTTGTATGCATTTATTTACAGGATTAAATCAATAAATTGAGATTTGTCTTGTAGTTTCACACTATAATAATAATTTCAAGTAAAAATCTTGATTGAGTGATAAAAAATGGGTCTGATTAGCAAATGTCTTCAAAATATTTATTAATAAATTATTTTAATTGGATAACCTAAAATACATCCAACAAATTGTACATAGATTTTCTCCATGTTTCAAAATGGCATAAAGGTCCAATTGGCTTAGTCTATCAAGGCTAGCAAACCAAAATCTTGATGAGTTTTAATTAAAGCGCAAGCATGATGTCAATACAAATGTACCATTTACGAGTGGTTATCTGGTTACCATGGTTTGAGTGGTCAAATTCAATTTGACTAGCTCAAAATCTCCTTTAAAGCTTCCTTAATTCCTGTGAGTGCGAACACGAAGCTTCATATTTAAAGCTTCAACAGTGATTTTCATTGTCTTTATTATTACTTTGGCTTTTCCTAAAAAGTCCTCTTTCTTGCATCTTTCATTTGAAACTTTAATGCATTCAAGATTGGAATATTTGTTTAATGATGAGTCATGCAGCTTGTAGTTCTAACCTTCCTTAAAGCTTCCTTAATTCCTGTGAAGTGTGAACACGGAGCTTCATCTTTAAAGCTTCAACAGTGATTTTCATTGTCTTTTCCTCTGTTGCTGAATTGGTCTAAAGTTTGTTGAAAGTGGTAGAGGGTGCTTGTTTTGTTCCGGTTTCAATCTCAATTTATTTGGTTTTTACGGATAGCTCCTTTTGTTATCTTGTTTACCGTTTTTACTTTTTACCCTGTTATTGTATTACTTGTGTCTAAATAATAATTTTCAGTTTTTTTAAAAAATACGTGTGGGTAAAAAAATATATAAAAATACGTGTAATATTGTTTAAAAACTGAAAACATTTGTTTAAACTTGTGTACCAAACAAACTCTTGGTGTTTTGGCTTCTCTACACATTTTATCACTACAATCTTTGTTGCAGATTATGTTTCGTCAAATAATATGGGGAACTTACTCACGAATCATTTCATGATTCTCAATTATACAATTCAAATGATGCGGTATTTAGATTGGTCCTCTTGAATATTGCTTGTCACCTGCTTTGATTTAATATCTTGTAGTGTCAGTGTGACAGTGTGGCTATGTGCATATGTAATTAGGTTCGTGCTTATATAATTCATTTTTTGTCTTAGCCATGTTGGAGTGTATCTCTATGCTACAGAGGCAAAATGCTTGAAATATTAATTTGCTTTTTTTTTTTTTTTTTTAATCTTCAATTATGCTAGTTTATAGTAAGCATGCTTTCAATTTGGGACTTTTCCCCCTTGATATGGCATATACTTGCTGATCTCTTGCTCTTCATGAGCTTCTTCTTTAAAATGCAAAAGTAGAAAAATGCAAAGGTGCCCTTGTATACAGGCAGTACACTAGGCAGTTTAAGAAAATAAAAAGTAAAAATAGAAATACTAAGAAGGAAAGGACAAAAAAAAAAAAAAAAATCAGCAAACTAATGAGAAGGCTTTGGCATAACAGTGTTTATTTTTGGTAATGGAGGAAAATAATGAATAAAAAATATGGAAGTGAGTGGAGTGGATGCTGTTGGGGGGCCTTTCAAAGCATATTAGAGCATGATGTTAATAACTTAAATATGTTGGAAATACAGCAATGAATAATTACAAGTTTTGATTCAAGAGACAAAAACCCAAGTAATTAGCAAGAACAAAAAATAAAAAGGAGTTTACAACAATCTCATAGCAAAACTCAATGTGATTGGTTCTCTAATCGAGAGGACATGGAGCCGTGTGCACATGTGATATGGTTAAAGACTAAGTCCACACTAAGCTCACTATCTTAAGATGTCTTTGAAGGTGACCAATGTCTCATAAACACAATAAGAAGCTCACTCCAAACCAATGTGGGACTCACAACAATAGACAAAGTGTTTAAAAAACATACCCACACCAACAAAATAAGCTCATTCCTTCTTACTAGTGCATTAGTCTCTCTCCTCTAACATGGTTGAACCATCTTAAACAACACTGCCTCATCCTTTCATCAATAGGGGCAGCCTCTATCTTTAGGAAAATTTCCTTATTTTGAATCCGTATCTTTCAGTGCATTTCCACTTATTCATCTTAATATTCTCATTTAAGTTACACTCTTTTTTATGGATATGCTACTTCTTAACAGCTCAACATTTAATGCCATAAAGCATAGCTCATATACCACTATTACACAATTTTTCCTTTAACTTAATAGGTACTTTACAATCATACACTCCTAATGTGTTTCTCCTCTTCATCCATCCTACTCTTATCCAATGATTCATAAATAAAATAGCAATTTTTATAATTATAACACTACGTGGGTTTAGGGTTAAGGTGACTCGTGACTACTGTTTTTTATACTTAAAATATAAGTATAATATAAAACTTAAGAAAAATGATTCATTTGAACAAAACCTGAGTCATTTATTAGTTCTTATCAATGGTTGAAGAAATGAAAAGGGATTCAAATCTCAAGTCTTAAATGAATCTGGATGGAATCAGCGTTAAATAGATAATACAATAGATATTAAGATTTAAGAAGAACTAGATGCACTTTTCTACTGCTGTGAATCCCTTTTCATTTGAGGAGGATCTAACGGAACTGTTCTTAAAAAAAAAAAAAATAAAAGGTAAAGGCTAATAGAAGAATGTCTTATTGCATGCTTTGGAGTTTGGACTTTTCTTACCGCTTGGTTCGAACTTTTCTTATTGCCGAGCTGTCATTTTCTTTTTCCGTAGGGATCTTGTCGTAGGGATGAAAACTTGAGATAGGGTTTGGTAAAAGAGATTGCAAGTTGACAAATACAACTTTTAATCTCAACCATTAATTAAAAATAATAAGAAAAAGTTAAAGTTAAAAAGTAAGTATAAGTGTAATAAAAAAAAATTAGTGAGAGAAAAAAAGGTTAATTGCACCCAGTATAATACCTATTATCATATTCATTCTATCACAACTAGCCCTATTATTAAAACATTGTAACATATAGGTTAAAGTACTAATTTGCTCCTCAAATTTTTTTGTAAGATCCAATTTAGTACCCTAACTACTAATTATGTCAATTTAGTCACCCAAATTTTAAAATCAAGTCTATTTAATCCTTAAATATTTTTGTTATTAAAACTCTAACAAAATTAGTAATACACTTTTTAAAATAGCCTTTCAATGTATATTTTATTTGTCACATCAATGAAGAAATTACATCCAATGATAACATTGACTATTTTTTATTATAGACTGTTGAATACTCCGGAGATAGATTCGATGCCTTTGATGGTCCACCAAAGGGCAATATCAGAGGCAATACGTAATGACATATGGTCCTCTAAAATTGTTCAAAGACAAAAGTCCATATGCCTAGCTCTGAAATTGTACCTAAGCAAGTGACAACATTATATCTCGGTTCTAGAAATAATTAACCCCTTCCATGACTACTTTGAAAAGTAAACTTTGCATCATAGCAATCAAAATCGACCATAAATATATTTATGATAAACTCGAATGGAATGGAGTTTCATGATTCATCAGACACATTGTATCTATGATAAGCTCGAATGGAGTTTGATTAGACAAACATTGTTGAAAATATATGTTTAACCTTGACATTGCTCTATTGTCACGTATCTGTTTAACATTGATAATCATTTGGAAAGAGCATATATTTAGAATGCATTTGGATGAGCCTTCATCTATATTATTTATTTTTTAAATTTGGAAACTATTAAGACCAGCTCAAAAATTCCAAATTTGAAAACCATTAATCCAAATTCTTTTAAATTTGGCACATCCCAATAGAAGTATAGAAGGGTACGAGCCAAAGCACCCAATCAAATTGATTTCGACCGGTTTGGATAGTTCTTTATTCAAACCATAAAAATATTCAATGTATATTAAAAAATTACTAACCTTTTGCTTTCTTTTTCCTCCCCACTGTATGCTTTGGACTTTGACTTTTGAGGAACAAATTAATTATTGAGATGGGGGCTCATTTCTTAATTAAAATACTCAGAAAACAATGAGTTCATCAATCAACCATTACTTTATTATGTCAAATTGTATTAATGGGAAGAACCTATATTTTGTCCCCATATGTTCTCCAAATATAACATGCACATGATCCTAGCTAGACTTTTATTTTGCTGTTTTATAGCGTTGAAGAAATTAGCGTTAAGAATCTTTAGATGATGCCAATTAATTCCCATGGGGCCCAATTGATTTGTGTCGGTGGAGTGTAGGCCAAATATGGGATAAGGATGGCCAAACCCACAGGAGGTGGTCGGCAATGGGGCAGGCTTGTAGGGTTAAGTGTCCTCCATGTCAGCGAAGCCAGCCCAGGAAAGAAGACTAGAGCCAATTTTTGAGGTGCGAGCTAGTTCATTCAAATTTTCATGAGTTACTCAAGTGGTAAGTCATGGTTGTTGATAGATGAAAACATGGAAAAGCTAAAGATAATTACGGGTTTATATTCCTTTACCATCATAGCTTATCCTTTCAGCTAATTGTAAAAAGGGTCATGTTATGATTCACTGTATTTGTCTACCTGTCAATGTTAAGTTTGAGTTCTGAATTATTGATATTAATGGAAGAGAAAAAGATCTGATATGTCAATCATAAACAATTTCCTTCGTCCTTTTTATATGATAATGAATAACCATGCCTGGATTTTTCTTTTTCTCTAATTGATGTGGAATTATAAAAAAAGAGGAAAGTTTATATATAAATATATTTTGCTGATGATATTTGACTAGATTGTAATAGTCATGATTCTATACTAGATGCTACTATCATGTTCCTTTGAAGAAGAAGAAGAAGAAGAAGAAGGAGAAGAAGATTGTAAGCTAGCTAAATGATGTTAACCGTTTATTTTTCAAAAAGCAAAAGAGATTGCATAGGTGACTCTTGGAAAAAGGGGTACGAAGCTTTTTCAATCTTCTTTGATTTCACAAACAGGCCATTCGACAGGGAAATTCTGAAATTGCGGGAAGTCAGTGATAGTTGGATGATTATTAGTTTGTTACCATTTGAATAGGATAACATTAAAATTTATCAACATCATAAACATGGGGAAGGCAGATTCAATAATCAATGAAGTCAACAAATTAGATGAGAAATTGAGAATCATTAGATAATATTATATGTTTTTCCTTTTTCAAAAGTATATGTTAATCTTGGTATTGCTAGCTCAATTGTCACTCACATATATCTTAAACCTTTACTGTAATTTGGGAAGAGCATATATATATATACACGTGGAGTGCATTAGGATGAGTCTTGTTGAAGTGCTTATTTGCTTAAAGTACTATTAAAACAAAAAGGGATTTTAAAAAAAAAATTATTTTTAGTCGTAAGTGTGTAACTAATTGGTCAAAATAAATTTAAAAAGTAAAAAGAAAAATGTTTTTTTTTTTAATTATCAAACGCATAAATACAACGAATGTGTGAAAGCCCCCACATACATGGACTGTATTAAGGTTGTAACCTAATTAAAGCGATTAGGATCAGGGAATAAAGTCAACAAAGTTTGAATATTCTCTATTCAAACCAAAAAAATGAATCAATCTATGTAAAGTATAAACAAATTTCTGAAGACTTCATCATAAAAAAGAAAAAAAAAATCAATGTATATGATTTTAATTGAACCTTAACAACATTAGGAAAATTTAATTAAAATCTTAATTGTTATGGATTAAAATCTTAGTCAGGCTAAATCCTATGATCAGTAGAGTGACACTGGAGTTTGGAATGTTTAATTTTAAGAGGAAGATTGCAACAAAATATTTGACTTTAAGTAATTTACTTGAGAAACTTAGTTAATTAGTCTTAAGCTAGGAGAATAATGGACGTATAACAAGATAATAAGTATGATTTTTATTTGATTTGTAAATGATAGGAGAATCAGCTAAAATATTTGACTTTTGCAATTAGGAATATTGTCAAGACTAGGCTTCACAATAAAATGTAAGATGATTTTTTAACAAGCTCTTTTGTATATTTCTCAAGACCTATGGGCTATGGCTATGGGATGGTAGGTCTTCATTATCTATCTTATACTTGACCAAAGATGACGTCACTAAGCATAATATCACTAACTTGACCTAAGAAACCTAACCTAAGTTAGCCTAGGAATTCACAATCTATGTACCGCAAAATGAAATTACAAAAAATTCAAAGGATCAGCTCTATGCGTCCATGTTAGACTTGAAAAGTCCATGAAATGTAATTAATGACTAACAAACGAACTATTCTTTAGCTATATAATGGCGGAGTTTCCAACTTATTTCATTTACTTAAATTCTTAAATGTCAAAATTAATGAATAACGAATGAACTATTGTTTTTGATTTTCAAGATATATAACCCAAATTTTAGAAACATTGTTTCTCAAAAAAAAAAAAAAAATTAGAAACATTAAGGCTCTGTTTGAGAGTTCATAAGGGAATGGAGTGGAATGGAATAAAATGATCATAGGGAAATGGAATGGAATAGAATGTATTTAAGTATGAGAAAGAAATAGAAATGAATGAAATGGAATGGAATTAAGTAACCTTGATTGGATGTTCTAAAATAAAGGAATGGAAAAGAATGAAAATGAATGGAATGTAAATAATTTTATTTGGAAGTAATATGGAGGGAATGGAATGGAATGGAATTATTTAATGACAATATTACTATTAGACCTGTAAGTGCACAATTGTACCGGACCCAAAAACGAATGTTGGGCTCAAGCCCAATGAGCCTTATGCAATAAGATTTGTAAAGTGTGGATTTGAAATCTAGGTTCGGGATGTAGGAAGTTTGATTAGTAGGCTAAAGTGCCATAATCCGTTCAAATGATAAACAAATATGACAAAAAGACCTCCTCGAACATAAGCCGAGAACGATTTGTATAAATATTCTCTTTCTATGCCCAAGTTTACAATTCTTAGTTCTCTTTTAGTTAAGGACTCGATCCCCTTCTCTTTCCTCTCTCATCTTCTTATATACTTCTTCGTCTTCACTGGTTCATCCACGTGTTATACAAATTTTTCCCTTAGATACTTATCCTATCCACCATCTTCTTGAAGTCTTTAAATAATAGCAGGAAGGTTGAATTCTACTGTTCAAAGGTCATTTCCCCATTAATGCGGCCAGGGAGGTAGATGCAGGGTCTTTAATGTAGAGGTAGCAGCCTTTTCCTTAGATATTTCTCTCACATCCTTGCGTCTAGAGGGTGCTTGGATCGCCCTCTTACCCATTAGTTTTTTTCCAAAATTCTGCCTTTAACCCATTTAGCAAGCCCCAAGGTTATCGCCGGGCATGTCCGAGGATGCACTCCTCCTCGGACAGCTCCTCGGACCTTTACAGTACAGACAGACTTGTAGGCTTGGAGACCATGATCAAAAACAAACTAGTACCACCTAATCAGGCCCAAAACCCAAATGTTTATTCAGGAGCTTTCACCCCCCACAATAGCCCCTCAAAACTTTATTTTTCCCACCCATCCGAGGAGAGAAATAAAGTTTTGGTCCGACAAGATTACCTCCCACATGCTTTGTAAACCACTGCGCGTGTATGGGTCTTTTCGTTCCCTGAAAATGCCTTCTGACGCTTCAAAACTCGGAACACGCGCATTTATGACAGCAAGTTACATCATGTTCCCCACGTTCGACGATAAGATGAACATCCAACGGTCCAGGTTGGCCCTGAAAATTTGAGCAGGACAAATTCAATTTTAAGGCTGCCTCCCGCACGTCAAAACACCTAGAAACCTGCGCCTTCATTCATTTCTCTAGCAATCCATCATATCTAAACGTCAATCATCACCCTTTCTCTCCAGAAGCTCGTGGAGACTTACATAACCAAATCTCGTAAGTTCTTACTTTCTTTACTCCTTCCTTCTCGGATTATATCCTCGACTCCCCTTTAAACCTTTTTTCTTCTTTAAAATCGCATTTTCTCTTTCCCTAGATAGGTAGATTTAAGTGCCTGGTTGATACCAACACTGGCATGGAAGGTTTTAGGGCCAAATACCAGATGCCCGATGACATAGGTCTAAGGTATTGCCCAGTAGAAGCCGTAGGCGGCGCTAGAAAAATTGGAGAAGTCATCCTTCCCATGATCGCCTTCATAGAAGGTGGAATGACTCTCCCTATGAGAAATGTGACTAGAGAATACCTTCGCAACCATAGGTTATGCCCAGACCAGTGCGCACTAAACGTGTTTAGGGTCTTAGGTAGCGTCGACGCTCTGAATGAGCAAATGGGCCTAAACCTCACATGGCACGATGTTGCCTTCATGTACGAGTGCCACAAACTCAAAAATGTAGGGTATTACATTAAGTCGCGATCTAGCGTAGTTAGGCTGATTTCCTGTCTACCTAAATCTAACAAAGGCATGAAGGACGACTACCTCATCGCCTCAGGAAACTGGTATGACGGTCCTCACTGCCCAGTCGAATGGGGAGAACCAGGTGTGACTCCTTAGGAATTACATTTACTAACCCATAATTCAATCCTACTGCCTTTACCAATTTTTAATTTTTATTGCACGTTGTTCCTTTTTGTCTTAATGTTTATCACCAGTTTGACCATGTTCTTCTTCTCGGATGTTTTTCCTCACAGATAAACAACACGTACACCCCCGTCTCAGCTTCTGTAACGTTATCGACCTGAACCGTGTCCTCCGCTTTGAAGTCTTTGTGAGTGAAGATTTACAAGTGAGAGTTGTACACTTGATATTAGGATATGACCCTATATCATCGGACTTCCAAGAGATTGAAACGCAATCATCGCGGGAGACAAGCGACGTAGAAGGATAGACATGGCAAGACCAAGCTTCCTTTCCACCTGTGATCTTTCTGACGATCCCACCACCATCCTGTACACACGCCCTATTGCAGCAATCCCTCTTTTGGCGCACTCCTAAACGACCGCCGTCCAAGAAGAGCAAGCATCCTCGCCGCACTTGTTGGACGAGGAGATAGACCAGTTTCAACTCGAGGACGTCGAAAGGCCTCAAGGAAACCCGTTTGTCATTCTCTCAGACCAGGAGCACGAGCCCACTGAGACTTCGGGGATAGAAGGTTTGGTAGTTACCCGCCCTGACTCCAGCTCTGAAGAAGAAGAGATGGACGCTTTGAAGGAACTGATGCACAAGAGGGGCACAAGAGTCTCTAAAAAGAGAGCAGGTGGGTCACAGGTCCCTCCTTCCTTGCCCCCACCCCCTCCTCCCTCCAATCCTAAGCCTCCCGTTGTGGAGCCTAAGAAGAAAAGGAAGGGTGAAGCCAAGGAGGCAGATGGGGAGAGGCAGAAGAAGCAGAAACAATAACAACAACAACAACAAAAACATGACAAGGGCAAGGGACGTGCCTCCTCAGTGGAAAGCGGGGAGAACAGGGACCTTGCCGAGGGGCACCATGCACAGGCTAACTGGTCTCCCGAGCTTAAGCTAGACGGGGCACCAATCTCTTGCCAGTCCAACATTAGAGCGTTCCAACAAGGCCATACCCTCCACTTGGCCGATGCCTTGGAACGTCCCCTTCTTCTGCCCAAGGACATGGAAGCCCTGGACAAGATGAGCTAGCCCCACCTGTTCCTTTCGCTAAAAAGGGACTTAGCCCTAGTAAGTATTTGAGTCTTATTTTTCATTACCCCTCATTGTAAGAAATATTCTTATGTAATGGAGACTTGCATTACTGATAGTGCGTTCGTTTTAATATTTCACCATAGGCTATCCAGGAAGTCTTCGTCGCCGAGAAGTGGGTGGAGGATTCTTGGAAGAAGGCTGGACTTGAACTGGAGCTTAGGCAAGAGACCGAGAAGTCCCTAGGCCAGGCTCTTGCGCAAAACGAGAAGCTAACCACACAGCTGGCGGAGCTGAAAAGGGAAAGGGATGGTGCCGAGGCCAGCTTGAAGACGATGAGGACCCAGGTGGAGGGGCAAGGCAAGCTTCTTCGTTAGAAGGATGAAGAGTTATCCAAAACTTAGTAGGAACACTCTGACTTGAAGAATGATCTTGCCAAGATGAAGGACGAGGCTCGTACCTTTAAGGACTAGCTAGAGGCCGCGAAGAAGGCTGTGTACAAGGAAGGGGTAGTGGCAACAGAGAACCAACTAACAGAGGAGTTCGCCACGCTGTGCTGAAAATACTGCCAGCAGGTTTGGGAGGAAGCCTTAAATGTAGCTGGAATTCCCTCAACTTCCGAGCTGAGGAAGCCCGAGAACATTTGGCTTCCCCTAGACATCTAGGATATAGAAGAACTTCCTCCTGTCACCCCTGCCCCTGAGACAGCACCTTCCATGCCCCCTCCTGTGATCCCAAAACCCATTCTTGCTCCTACAGAACCTACGAGTTCCAATAAAGAGAAGGAACAGGGTGAAGGTGCCGAGAAGGCTACAAGCCAAAGCGCTGAGCCTAATGTCCCCCCTACCTGTGATACTAGACAAGGGAAAACAAGCACAGTCCTCATTTAAAGTGGAGCTGAAACGCACAAAGGCCACCAGCACTTCGGAACAGAATCCTCCTTCAAAAGCTTAGGGCCGAGCCTAGGACTTCTCCTTTTTCTTGTTATGTAACAAAAATTTTCTTCTTCTTTTTTTTTTTTTTTTTTTGCTTGTAATGTTCATTGAAAGTAATTAATGAAAAACTGTTCGGTTTATTCTCATTTGACTTACTCTTTTTAGTATAAGAGTACCCATCAACACAAAAATGAATGAGTGGAACAGCTAACTCCACTTTCAATATTTGAGCTATCATAACTTTAAATAACAATACATATGCTTGGCTTATACTTTACAAATTATGCCTTAAGAGTATAACATACGTGTCTCAATGATGCACAATCAACAACCTAACTTAGAATTCAATTTGGGGCATAAGGTGATCAAGATGACATGGATTCTTGCTAATGTTTCTAAAGTAAAGGACTCAAGGACCTAACACAAACACACTTCCTCTTAATGATAAGTACGATATCAATTTGTACATGGTATATGGGCCGAGAACCATACATATCAATTCGTAACTTAAAAATGTTAATTTCATCAAAGTAGAAAGTCTGTGGACCTGACATAACTAAGGTATTGTTTAACAAATGATAGGACATCAATTTCCACAGGGCATGTGGTCCGAGAACCATGCATGTCCAAGTTTCTGTTTGATACTTAGAAATTGTAACTTGAAATATTAATTTTACCAAAGTAGAAGGTCTGTGGACCCGACATAACTAAGGTTCTGTTTAACAAATGATAAGACATCAATTTCCACAAGGCATGTGGTTCGAGGACCATGCATGTCCAAGTTTCTGTTTGATACTTAGAAATTGTAACTTGAAATTTTAATTTCACCAAAGTAGAAGGTCTGTGGACCCGACATAACTAAGGTTCTGTTTACAAATGATAAGACATCAATTTTCACAAGGCATGTGGTCCGAGGACCATGCATGTCCAAGTTTTTGTTGGATACTTAGAAATTGTAGGAGATAAACTCAAATACATATTGATAATTCGAACAACGAACAATAAAAGTGCTTTTTATTAATAATAATACCTTCGTAGGTTGTTTACATTCTAGGGGCGCTGTACAATTTTTTCATCTAAATCAGCTAATCGGTATGATCCTATGCCTGCTATAGAGACGATCTGATAAGGTCTTTCCCAATTTGGTCCTAGGTTTCCCCATGCTGGGTTTTTAAGAGTACCCACAACTCTTTTCAACACCAGATCCCTAAGCGCGAGTGGCCTCAGCTTCACATGGGCATCATACCCTTGTTTAAGCTTCTGCTGATAATAAGTTATTTGGACCATAGCGGCCTTTCGCCGTTTTTCAACCAAATCCGAGCTTTTCTACAAAATACCATCGTTATTTTCTGGACTAAAAGAACTCTTCCTTAGCATGGGGAAACCAGATTTTAAAGGTATCACTGCCTTGTCCCCATAAGTCATAAAGAATGGTGTTTCTCCAGTGGATCTGCGCGGCGTAGTCTGATGCATCAATAAAACATATGGTAGCTCCTCTACCCATCTACCCTTCGCGTCATCCAGCCTCTTTTTGAGTCCACTAACTATGACTTTGTTAACGGCCTCGGCCTGCCCATTTCCTTAAGGATAAGCTGGGGTGGAGAACCTATTTGTGATGCCAATGTTACTACAATACTTCTTAAAAGCTCTACTATCAAACTGAACGACATTATCTGAAACAAGTGTGTGGGGTATCCCAAATCTAGTGATGATATTCTTCCAAATAAACTTTTTGGAGTCGATATCCCTAATATTTGCTAAAGGCTCGGCTTCAACCCACTTGGTAAAGTAGTCGGTTCCCACGAGTAGCCACCTTTTGTTTCCCACAACCCTCGGAAAAGGCCCTACTATATCCAATCCCCATTAAGCGAAAGGCCAAGGACTGGACAAAGGATTAAGGACTCCCCTAGGCTGATGAATGTTAGGAGCGAATCTTTGGCATTGGTCACACTTTCGCACATAATCTTGAGCTTCCCTCTGCAGATTGGGCCACCAATATCCCTAGGTTAGAGCCCTATGGGCTAAGGACCTTCCCCTAATATGGCTACCATAAATTCCCTCATGTAATTCCTCCAAAAGTGTCTATGTTGCCTCAGGATGTACACACAGCAAGTATGGCCCAAGGAAGGAGCGTTTATACAATTTCTGATCCTTGGACAGCCAGAAACGAGGCGTCTTTCGACGGATCTTATCTGCCTCAAACTTGTCTTCGGGAAGAATATTGCTTTTTAGAAAAGACACCACAGGGTCAATCCAACTAGGTCCAGGCCTTATAAGATGGATACGGACGGCATTTGCAGTGGTCAAAGTTGGTTTCAGCAAGTCTTCGACGAGAATAATCCTAGGCAAAAATTGAGCCGAGGATGTCGCCAAAGTGGCCAAGGAGTCCGCATGTGTATTTCCACTTCTAGCAACATGAGAAAGGATAAAGGAATCAAATTCGGATTGTAAACATTTAACCTGGGTCAGGTAATCTTGCATTCTTGGATTCCTAGCTTCCAAGGTCCCCGTCACTTGGCCAACCACTGATTGAGAATCCAAGAACATATGGACTTCCTTTCCCCCCATACTACATACCATGTTCATACCGACCAAGACCGCTTCGTACTCGGCCTCATTATTGGTTGCCGAGAACGCCAATCTCAATGATTTTTCGAAGACAATTCCTTTAGGGGATACCAAAACAAGTCTGACACCTAACCCCCTCTGGTTGGCTGCCCCATCAACGGACACTTTCCAAATCGGAGGTCCTTTGCCCATGATCATACCAACTGATTTTTCATCCATGTGTGATTTTTTTGCAGTTTCTTCCAACAATGGTTCGGCGAACTCTGCCACTAAATCCGCGAGAACCTGGCCTTTCATCGAGGTACGTGGCATATATTTGACATCAAAAGCTTCCAAAATAGTTTCCCACTTAGCCACCCTTCCCGAGTAGTCAGCATTGTGTAACACTGACTTGAGAGGCAGTTGGGTCAAAACCACAACGGTGTGGGACTGAAAATAGTGAGGAAGCTTCTGCGTGGCATGAACTATGGCCAGAAATGCCTTCTCTAAGGGCAAGTAATGCACCTCAGCTTCATTCAAGGTTTTGCTGACATAATAGACCGGTCTTTGCATCCCACCGTCGTCCCTTATAAGAACCAGGCTGACTGCATGGACGACCACAGCCAGGTACGCAAATATGATTTCATCAACCTCCGGCCAAGACATAATAGGTGGTTAGGAAAGATATTCCTTAAGTCGCTGAAAAGCTAAAGCACATTCCTCAGGCCATTAGAATCCTTTCCATTTATTTAACAGTTGGAAAAAAGGCCTGCACTTGTCAACTGACCGAGAGATAAATCCGCTGAGAGCAGCAATCATATTGGTCAACTTTTGAACTTCCTTTAGATTTCGAGGTGGTTGCAAGCTTTGAATGGCTCTGACCTGTGCCGAATTCACCCCTATTCCGCTATGAGTCACCATGTAACCTAGGAATTTTTCAGAGCCCACCTTAAAAGAACACTTTGAGGCGTTAAGGCGCAACTTGTATTTTCTAAGTATTTAAAAGGTGTCATCCAGATTTTTCACGTGGGTAGGTATTGCCTTACTCTTCACTACCATATCATCCACATATACCCCAATGGTCTTTCTAAGTTGCGACTCAAACATTCTGGTCATCATCCTTTGGTAAGTAGCCCTGGCATTCTTCAATTTGAACGGCATCACTTTATAATGATAGTTCCCTGTCAGAGTAATGAAAGTAGTCTTCTCCTGATCATCCGCCGCCAATGGAATTTGGTGATAACCCTAGAAGGCATCTAAAAAGCTCATCCGAAGATGCCTGACCGTGGCATCCACAAGCTAATCGATGTGTGGCACCGGGAACGAGTCCTTAGGGCAGGCCTTGTTTAGGTCGGTAAAGTCCACACATACTCTCCACTTTCTGTTCTTCTTTTTCACCACAACTGTATGCGCCAACCACTCCGGGTAGAAAACTTCTTTAATAGCCCCAGCCCTTTTAAGCTTGAGCACTTCTTCTTTAATAGCCTCAGAATGCTCTTTGGAGGAATGTCGAGGTGGCTGCTTTCTAGGAATAACGGCAGGATTGACATTCAAATGATGGCAAATGAAACTAGGGTCAACCCCTAGGGCCTCATAAGGATCCCAAGCAAAGATATCGATATTGTCCTTCAAAAGGTCCACCAATTTCATCTTCTCTTGGTGTGGTAACTATATTCCCACCTGAAAGAACCTCTCGGGATCATCGGCTATTAGAAACCTCTCCAGATCTTCACACATGGCCTCCTCTGCTGTCACCGCACCCGGCACCTCCAGAGTTGTTAATTGCTATAAATCCTTCCCAACCAAGGGCAAGGACTCTGATTTGGCTTGATGCAGTACAGCAGTCGATATGCATTGTCTGGCCACTGATTGGTTGCTAAGAATTTCTTCGATGAATTCCCCCGAAGGGAACTTTACCTTAACATGCAAGGTGGAGGAAACAACATCCAAAGCATGCAGCCAGGGCCTGGCAAGGATGGCCGTGTATGGGGAATATGCGTCGATCACAATAAAATCCACTTCAACCATTTCCGAGCCAGATTGTACTGGCAACAGAATTTGTCCCCTTGGTATAAGGGTCTTCCCTTCAAAACTTATTAACGACGAGTCATAAGAAGTGAGATCCTCTAATTTTAACCTTAGCCCCTTGAATAAGTCGGGATATATAATATTCGCGCCGCTACCTTGATTGATCATCACCCTTTTGACGTCATAATTCCCTATCCTCAACGTGACCACCAAGGCGTCATCATGGGGTTGGCTAGTCCCAGCCTTATCCTCCTCCGAGAAGCCTAAGATAGGTGCATTCCCCTTAATCCTCTTCGGCTCCGAGCTTGACTCCTCGGCCTGGGAGTGTGAAACTGCCATCACCTTGGTAGGACAGGAACTGGTCCTGCTAGGTGCAGCGAAGATAACATTAATCGTTCCCAAGGGCGGCGAGATGAGTTGTTCTTTTGATTATTTGAGTCAGACTGACTGCCTTGCCCATTAGGTTGGTACAGGTGCTGCTTCAATTTCCCCTCACTAACAAGCTGTTCCAGATGGTTTTAGAGGGTCCGACAATTCTCGGTAGTATGACCCACATCCTGATGGTATTGGCAAAAAAGATTCTGATTCCGCTTCATAGGGTCCCCGCCATCTTACTGGGCCATCTAAAGTAGGGTTCCTTACGGACTTTCTCCAGTAGTTGGTGCACTAGTTCTCGGAATACAGTATTAACTGCCTGAGTAGTGGCTGAGCCAAACTGCCCGAAGTAATCTCTCTTCGGCTTATTGTTATGATACCTGTCCGACCTGAAATCTCTTCTCTCCTGCAAGATAACCTTTTGTACTTGTCAATACGGTCCATGAGACGACGTACACTCCGTACGAGCTTTTTGGTCAAGGATTTCCTCAAGTCACGACCAGTGGGGAGGCCCACTTTAAAAGTATTAATCGCCACATCATCAAAATCTCTATCTATCTCGTTGAACATCTCCCAATACCTATCGGAGTATGCTTTCAACGTCTCACCCTCCCTCATGGCCATAGATAATAGTGAGTCCAACGGTCGAGGAACTCTGCTGCATGTAATGAATCGAGACGCGAATGCCCTAGTAAGTTCCCCGAATGAACCGACAGACCCGGACTTTAGTCCATTGAACCATCTCATAGCAACAGGCCCCAAGCTAGAAGGAAAGACTTTGCACATCAGGGTTTTATTGTGAGAATGCACTGCCATCCTCTGATTAAAGTGGCTCACATGTTCCACCGGGTCTATCCGGCCGTTGTAAATGGTGAAGGTGGGCTGGGTAAACCACCTGGGGAGCCTTTCATTCTCAATCCTGCGTGAGAATGGCGATTTAGAGAGTTGGTGTAACGCTCTGCTCATAGCGTCGTTCCCCAAGCCCCTGGAGGGAAGCTTCCTATGCCTGCGACTCGATAGGTCATCCTCTTCGCAAGAAGAGGTTTTGCTGGAGGGCGTCCAGGACCTTGGACTGTAACTGCTTCCCCAAAATTCCCTCGAAGAAGGATTGGATGGGGGTGAAGCACACCTCCGTCTGACACAGCACAACTTCTTCTTGAGGTAGTTGATCTCCCTCTGCATGGCATTGGCATCATCCTCATGGGTGGCACTGCCTCCGTTGCGTGTATGACTCAAGCCAGGATACACGGTATGAATACTTCCCTCTCGATCCCTCCGGCGCTCGAGACGCTCAAAAAGATCTTCGGGCTACGAACCTTAAGACTCTGCATGATGCGAACCCAAGCCTGCCATGATGTTCCAATTCCTTCACACCAGACTTCCCACAGACGGCGCCAATTGTAAGTGTACAATTGTACTCAGACCCAAAAACGAATGTTGGGCTCAGACCCAATGAGCCTTATACAATAAGATTTGTAGAGTGCGGATTTGAAATCTAGGTTCGGGATGTAGGAAGTTTGATTAGCAGGCTAAAGTGCCATAATCTGTTCAAATGATAAACAAATATGACAAAAAGACCTCCTCAGACGTAAGCCGAGAACGATTTGTATAAATATCCTCTTTTTATACCCAAGTTTACAATTCTTAGTTCTTTTTAGTTAAGGACTCGATCTCCTTCTCTTTCCTCTCTCGTCTTCTTATATACTTCTTCATCTTCACTGGTTCATCTACGTGTCATACAAATCTTTCTCTTAGTTACTTGTCCCATCCACCACCTTCTTGAGGTCTTTAAAATAATAGCAGGAATGTTGAATTCTATTATTCAGAGGTCATTTCCCCATTCATGCGACCAGGGAGGTAGATGCAGGGTCTTTAATGTGGAGCTAGCAGTCTTTTCCTTAGATATTTTTCTCACATCCTTGTGTTTAGAGGGTGCTTGGATTGCCCTTTTACCCATCAGTTTTTTTTCTAGAATTCTGCCTTTAACCCGTTTAGCAAGCCCCAAGGTTATCGCCGGGCATGTCCGAGGATGCACTCCTCTTTGAACAACTCCTCGAACCTTTACAGTGCAGACAGACTTGTGGGCCTGGAGGCCATGATAAAAAACAAACTGGTACCAACCAATCAGGCCCAAAGCCTAAATGTTTATTCAGGAGCTTTCACCCCCCATAAGACCCCTATTTTAAAATAAATGATTGAATAAATAGAGGTATTTTGAGATTTTTAGTAAAAAATTCATTAAATCTAATTTCATTCCCTCCTATTTCTCCCCATTTTGGGGAGAATGAAAATTTGAAATTTTAAGAGAATAGAGAGGAATGAGTGTTCCCTTCTACACATTTCATTCCCTCCTACTTAAACTCCTAAACAAGGGAATGGACTTTCCATTCCCTCCATTAAAAATTCCAAATAAGGGAAGGGAAGAATATTCTAAAATTATTCTTTTCATTCATTTTCATTCCATTTCATTCAATTCCCTTCTCCCAAACGAGGCCTAAGAGAATTAGATGAAGATCTAGAAGAATCTCAAAATGGCTATAATAAAATTGAATTTTTACCTCTAGTTTTCTATTGCAAAAGGACTTACTTTGGGCCTTAAGGCTGGCAATCAAACTAATTTCATGTTACAAATTAATGATCAATCGTAATATGCATGATTACGTCATCTTGACATTTTATTGGAAGGCTGAAATGGGCAAGAGAACATCAATTGGTGATTAATAGGAAGATTTTTTTAAAAAATATAATAGGAAAACTGATGTAATATGTGTTGTGTAACTGTAACATATTCCTTTATTTATAAATTTTTAAGGAAATTTTGTGAGCAAATTATGTCAATCTAGCATTTTATAGAAACTAATTCAAATGACAGCAATATTTTCCATTTGAGTGAAAGTATAATGAATTTCACTTCACAAATAATGAATAACTCTAGTAATAATACTTTCCATATATATAATGAAAATTAAATTCATGTTATAATAAGAAACCAAATATTTATATAATCTTCATGTTCTTATTAGGCCAAGTCGCCACACAAGTTTTTCAACGTTTATTGGCTTTCACACATCTTCGAATGGCCCAGGGAAGATGTAGTTTGATTTTTGCCACAGTTCTAATTGGGTTTGTTCTTTCACTGTGAGAACGTTTGGGCAACCGATTATCTTGTTGGAGGTAATATAAATGGTTGGACCTTTAACATGGAAGATTGGCTCACTGGACGAAACTTCACAGCTGATGACACACTCGGTAAGTATGAATTAAACCATCATTTTTTTTTTAGTTGGTAATACCTGAAATAATTGCATAGTTGTATTAATCATATTTTAGATTAGATAATAAGAATTATGTCCTACACATTCTGGTTGAACTAAATGACTTGGTGTAACCCTTATATTGTATTTGCTTTCACATAATTATTAGTGAATAGACTCAATACTGATTATTGTTAACACTCTATTACTAAGTTTTTAAGAAATTTAAAATATTATTTCAATTAAAATTTCTATTGCCAAAAATGTCAAGAAATTTAACCCTAAAAATTAATCATTTACCATTACTTTTGGTTTAATTTTAATAAAAACATGGAATTCTGTGATATTATTATTTATTTTTATTATTTACTTTTATCGTCAATTTTGATATTATTACTAAAATAGTTTGGGTTGATGCTATTCATTTTAAACTTGTTATGACATCCCAATCTAGTAACATATAAGATTAGATTAGTCCTATAATTTTTGTTCAAGTTGATTTTGTCTCTAATACACTATTAAAGCAATTTGAAGACTCTCCAATCTATGTTGTGAAAAATTATATATAGAAGAATGTCAAACAACTTTAATGCACCTTGAAAACCCAGTCATGGCTAATAAGCACAACAAAACCCAAGAGAAATGAGCACTTAATTAATCCTGTGTGTTCTTAATTGAGACTTGCTACTCAGAAGCTCATGACCTTGCAAAAGCCTAGTAGGCCATTGACTTTTGGCTCACTAGATTGCCAATATTGCTCAAAGAAACCTGGAACCTATACATAATAGAACCATATTCTGAGATGAAAATTTACAAGCACTTTACAATCAAAACAAGAATAAAAGAAAATTGTCATCAAGAAAGACTCATAAACTTGGGCACACGAATACGGTTTTAAAAACCGGTTCGGTCAAAAATTTGGTTTGTGCCTCAGTTTCAATTCAACCTGGTTTTTGACCAATTGTGAGGTTCCCGATTGAACAGCAGGTCAGATTTGATTTTTAAAAATTATATAACTTTTTTTAAGTAAATAAATTTATTAATTAAAAAACGATCCAAATCATGTAAAAAAAAGAAATTATATAACAAGTTTCAGCAAATATACATGCTCCTTACAGATTGACTTCCAAGAAGTTAAATTATGAAAGTTGTTTTTGATGTTGGAAAACCAAAACCCTTCATATATACAAGTTATTGAAGTAATTCTTGATGTGCTTTGTCTTTTTTTCCAATTTTTGGAACTGTCTATATTATTATTACTACAACTAAGCAAGACTAGGAAAGTCATATTATTGCTAAAAGTTAAAGTTTGGTGTATCCTTTTCATGTCATGGTCGTTGTTTATGTCTTTGCATATTATATTTTTGAAGGCTGTTGATGGAAAACATAAGACTTGGTTGTACAATATGTGTGTTCAGATGGTTTTAGTTCAGAGAGTGTGTGTATATATATAACTTTTGAAAGTTTTGCTTTATTAATTTAAGAATTGTGAATTAATTACTTTGTAGGTTTCAGTAACTACACATTTGCAGTGAGTTTTTGACAAAATAAGCACCTATGTCTAGTATGAATAGTTTATAAAAATCTCTCCTAGCACCCTAATAACATTCTATGTTAGATAGCATGCACTTCTAAACCATGGAAAAATACAGAAGTTAAATATTTATTTCTATTTTATTTTATAATATTATAATCATTCATTGTTTTTTAAATGCTATTCTATAAAATGTCTATAAAATGCTTATTATTAACCCAATTTCCTATTTCTAAATTTCATTAAAGGAATTGGCTTATTATTTATTTTATGTGTGAAATGTTAATTAATTAATTGTTAAGATTGACAAAAGTATATTTATATTAATAAAAGGGGAGATTTTAAAAACCTCATAGTCAATTAAATTAAAAAACTAAATAAGAAAATTAATCTAAATTTACCATAAAATAAAAACCAAGATTTATTTTACTTAAATTTTGGGATTGTTTCATTTTGATTATTTATGTTTTAAAATTTGCATTTTGGTCTTTTTTTTTTTATATTGTTTTAAAATTTGCACTTTGGTGACATTCAACGTTATATATATATATATATATATTATATATATATATATATATATATATTTTTTGAGAAGGCACTTGACATTATATGAGTGATGTATTTTAATGGTTATTTCATATTTAGCACTTTGGTTGGTAAGGTTGATAATATATTAATATATAGGCTCGTGTAAGTGTTAGTGATATAGTCCTAACCTAAACACCTAATTATCTTTGCAAGGTTTCTTAAGCTGCATCGGATTGGTGTGTTCCCACACCTAGTATTTGTGACTTGCTTGGTGCACGTATGAGATGTCATGATAGGTATTTTGTGAGATGAAAAAGTGTTTTTCTTTGTGTGTTTCATTAGACAGCTATAATCTGGCAATAAGGCTTGCCATGGTCAAGCAGCCAATGCTTACTGCGTACGTGGCAGCCATGGACGGCCTGGTTAATCATGTTCTTCCTACACTTACATGCGAGTGAACAATCAGCCACTGTACCAGAGAAATAAAGGGTTGTTATTGCAAGAGTATGCAATAATTTTCCACAAATAACATTAACATATACTGTAGATAAGAGACCAGAGAAATAACACACACATATATACATATATTACTGTAACAATTTTCCCCCCTAGAACATAATACTAAATGTTCTCTTTTTATAAGTACAAATTTCATCAAGCACAAACAAAGACTAGAATATATATATATATGTTTATAGGTTTTAAATCAAAAGCATTGGGCATAGTTAGAGAAACTACATTACAACAAGATGTTTTATGCCCCAACTAGACTACACATCTCATGAAAGTCATGATCAGGGGTAGTGGCCGCTTCGATCATCGGTGATGGGGTTAGGGGCTGAGGGTGAGACCGGACCTCTAGCGAGTGGAACAACATCTTCACCATGAACCCTTTAATCATCAGCAAATTAAAATCAATATTAGTATAAAGCAAATGCAAAACTATTCAGGTTATTTTGTGCACATCTTCATTTGAACAAAATATGAAAAGAAATACATACTTATTGTGGCCCCTTCGATCATCGGTAGTGGGATTAGGGGCAGAGGGTAAGACCGGACCTCTAGCCAATGGAACAACATCTTCACCATGAACCCTTCGATTATCAGCAAATTAAAATCAATATTAGTATAAAGCAAATGCAAAACTATTCAGGTTATTTTGTGCACATCTTCATTTGAACAAAATATGAAAAGAAATACATACTTATTGTGGCCCCTTCGATCATCGGTGGTGGGATTAGGGGCAGAGGGTAAGACCGGACCTCTAGCCAGTGGAACAACATCTTCACCATGAACCCTTCGATCATCAGCAAATTAAAATCAATATTAGTATAAAGTAGATACAAAACTATCCAGGTTATTCTTTGCACATCTTTATTTGAACAAAATATGAAAAGGAATATATACTTATAGGCATACAACCCCAGCCATACAATCTTTAACAACCATGAAGTTTATTCTTCTACCTTTACAACTTCCCAAATGAGCCTACCGAACAACCTTAATGTCATCTTCTCTTTGATTGGGCACCGATTAGCTCCACAGATTTGACATTTTCTTAGTCTATAGGTTCATTGATATGGGTAGTAGTATATTTAGAATAATCAAAGGATCATCATAGTTATTCTTCCCCATTCACCTCGTTTCTGATGAAACCCCCCCTCTATGCTACATGTATATGCCTCCACTCCTTCCATCAGTCTTTTCTTTTCTTGCCCTGTTCTCTTCTCCACATCTCTCTAATAAGTCCTACCTAATCCCTTCTCATCCCTCGTTTCTGATGCCGAAAGGCACACCCGATTCTCTTTCTCTCTCTCTGGAAGCGAAGAAAAGGGGTTGGCCAACTAAGGGAACTGATGAGTCTTCGCTAACTGACCAAAAAATGACAAGGCTTAAGATAAAATTGGTTTCAGATAAGGGCAATCTTTTTTCTTTTCTAAGAAGATTAAAGAGAATCTGAGTTACTCTTATTATGTACCATATATTGCCTTAAAGAGAATTTGAGGAAAACAGCCAAACAGGATTAGTAACAAAGCAAAGGACTGTGCTAATATTTGTGTTAGAGCATATAAATTGATATAGGAAAGGGTATTGAAAGACTTACTGTTCAAACTCTATATTGATGTAGGAAGAAACAGTTGATGAATTTGCAATGGTCCCAACAGCTGTGTTGGACAAAACCATGGTGGCCTTATAAGTTGAGTGGGCAAAAGGTGCTCGACCAATATAACCAACAATCTTGATCTGAATTGTCTGGTTTTGATTACAAGCATATGGTGTTGAAGTACTAGTGATGCACCTAACCAAATACAGCCTCCCACAAGCTGCACCATTGTTCCATATTCCATCACCAGCTGCCGCGAACAAGTTGCTGGATGGGAACTGAGATGCATCGCTTCCATAACACGCTGTGGGTGAATATGGTGGAGAATACAGGGCTGCAGTGCCAACATCACTATAAGAAGTATGGAAATGGAAGAACAGTGAAACCGAGAACATGAGAAATAACCATTGAAGTTGTGGCTGTGACCTATTCATTTTTATCTCAGCTTGTGAGTAGTGACTAAGCTAGGAGTACTCGTTGGAAATTAAGAGATGGCTTCTTTTCCTTGGCTATCTGGTATTTGATCAATAATGTTTTTCCTTTTCTAGAAATGAATGAGAGTTGAGAGAAGAAGATAGTAGAAGAAATGATTTATAATAGAGAAGGAAAGGGAGGTGCCGTGACAAAGGGCGAATTTATGAACCCTTATCCCAATAATGGTATTCGCAGGAAAAAGAGTTATGTCGGCTTTTTCTTGTAGTTGAGCTTGACCCAAATCCCAGCGCCGCTTTCTTTTGAATATTACATCCGAGTGTCTAGAGCCAGTACTAGCTAGCTGGGTATAAAGGGAATTAAAGGGAGTGGCGTTTCCTATCATAAGAGCTGTATCACATTATGTGATACAATTGGTTAAAATACATTCACCTTATGAGTTGTTAATGGTAAAAAAGTAATAGTAAAAATATTTCTCTACGAGAGCATTATGTCTGTGGCACTAGCGTAGCTCTTATAATAGCATCTCTAATGGAATAGTTAAAGTCCAAATATTCTCTATAATAAAGAATGAGAGCAAAAAAAAGGTTTTCAATAGATTCTCTAAACACTAAATTTTTTTTGGCTCATGAATAGTAACTCATCAAATCTGATGGATTACTGTTCATTCTTCAAATTTCTTTTATTATTATAATAATCAAGTATTGATTAAAAAAATATTGGAAGATGTGTAGTTGTTAAAAAAATAATAATATAGGAAGAAATAATATTTAAATGAGATAGAAAATGGGATAGAAAATCTATTGAAAAGTGTATTTAAAAAAGTGGATAGTTAAAAAGTAAAAGTCACTATTCATTTTTTAAACAGTAAAAAAATTTAAAAAATCTACTAAAAATGCTCTAATAGCAAACCCTACTCTTTTTAATTTCCTTTATACCCAGCTAGCTAGTACTACTAGCTCTAGACACTAGTTGTAATATTCAAAAGAAAGCCGCGCTGGGATTTGAGTCAAGCTCAACTACTACAAAGCCGACATAACTCTTTGTCCTGAGAATACCATGATTGGGATATGGGTTCAAAAATTCGCCCTCTGTCACGGCACCTCCCTTGATTTTAGGATTTAAAAAAAAAATGAATATCAGGTATTCATTGAGAAATGTCACCCTCTGTACCTTATTATGGTTTATTTCTTTTTTATTAATTTATTTATTTAATAATGAATTTCAGGTATGTTAATTTGATTGCTTTTAAAGAAGGAATTCCAAGCCTGTTGAATGAAAGTAAAAGACTAATATTACGTGGATTATATCATTTGTGGTGTTTTCCAATTGTGTTGAACTTGTAGCTGTTGTTGATATGTTCTGCCTCAATTCTTATATGAAATAAACTAGACAGTTTTTTTATATAATTTTATAGGAAAAAAAAAAGAGTATCTTTTTTAGAAACATTAATTGGCTTTTAAGTTGATAATTAGGCGCAAACCAATACAATACATGATGAAGCTACTAAATATAATGAGCATAGATAGGTTTGTGATACTAACTAAGACCCATTCCGTGCTCTTTGGGTTGAAGTTTGATAAATCATGGGTCATGGGTGATTTTTATAGGCTTGACAATTTTATGACTTTATAGAAGGCTAAGAACATCATATTTGGTTCCAAAAGTAACACAAAAACATCATAATTAATAGGTATACATAAGTGTTGATTAGGATGAAGATTATATACACATATCTTGAAGCAAACCCATTGAGAAATATAATATTGATTACCACCGAGTTTGTCAGGTAAACAAAAAAAGAAAACAGAGCTTGATGTTGATGTTGATGTTTCCCAGTAACATGAATGATTCCAAAATTGAAAGTTAAAAACTTGGAGTCATTTACGTTGCCATGGAAGAAAACGCATCATAATTATATCATTCCCAGTTGCACCACATGCACCAATTTTGTCATTAGCATACGCTGAAGATCTTGTGATCGGTCCATTGATTTCTTAGAAAGGCCTTTACAGCACATACTCACTAATTGGCGTTGATATTGACAGGACAGAAGATCTTGACCAATATGATCAACAATCGTGATCTGATTTTGGTTACAAGCATATGGTGTTGAAGTAGTAGTGATGCACTTAACCAAATACAGCTTCCCACATGCTACCATTGGCCCATATTGCATCACTGGTCGCTGCGAAAAAGTTGCTTGATGGGAACTGAGATTCATCACTTCCAAAAGAAAAAAAGAAAAAAAAAAAAAAAGAAAAGAAAAGAAGCTCCTAGTCCTAGATATCAATTAGCCACTAGTTGATTTTGGATTAAGAGGCCAAGCCTCTGAACTAAAACACAAAAGGAATATGATCAGCATAAGCCACAGGCAAACGCAATATCTTAACCTATTATTACTATTATTATTTCAATTCTCTGGCTTTAATTCAAAAGCAAGTAGTAATGTGATTAAGGTGTTAGTGGGATGAATGAATTATGAAGCGTACGGTTTGTTGGGCTAATGGATCAATTCTTCTACGCCCTCAAACTCTTGTACATGATCCTAGATTTTTATTTTGGTGTTTTATAGAAACTAGCTTTTAAGATGATGCCAATTCCCATGGGAACCAATTAATTTGTCTCTCGGTGGAGTAGTGTAGGCCAAATATGAGATAAGGATGGAAAGCTCGCGGAGCCAGCCCAGGAAAGAAGAATGGAACCAATTAATTTTGAGGTGCTATCTAGTTCATACAAATTTTTATTAGTTACGTAAGTGGTAAGGCATGGTTGTTGATAGAATGATAGATGAAAACATTGAAAACTAAACTGATGAGTTAGCTGCACATCCTAAAAGGAATCATCTAAAAAAGCAACTATTTTCACTTTTTTTTGTTCTTTCCTTTTTGTCTTGAAGTAATTATTCAAAGAACCAGACAAGCAGTTCCAAGCACCCACCACCTTTTACGCTGTCTCAGTGTCTCTTGCAAGATTGCTCAGTGTCTCAGTTTCACACATGTAGACGCTCTCAACTCATGCAAGATTGCTCAGTCGTGCTCCATGACGTAAAACAATTTCAGGTCCACGGTCTTCACATCGTTGTCATTACGAAATCACCTTGCAAGTTCAGTTGAAAATTCCCGGTCCTACAAGTTAGTTGGTCAACCACGACAAGCGGCATCATAGCATCTATTTAAACCACGCATTCCGTACGAGAAAACAGTTCACTTTTCTACTTTCAAAGAAGCTCACTTTCCGAATATTTCTTTGTAAGTTGTAAGCAATACCAAGTTCTTAGTTCTTACCCTTGCTAAGGGCATATATAAGTGTCACCCTTGTCTATTTTCTTATAGCGTTTTTGGGTTAGTTTTTTAGTTCGTTTACGGTAAATATAAGGGCTAGCCAAACCCTTGTACATATGCACCAAAAGTTCGATAAAAATAAAAATGAAAGGGTCTATTTAGGATCTGCTTATTTTGTTGAAATTGAAAACTTTTTGTTGAAAGTACTTTAGATAAGTATAAAAGTTAGCTAAAATAGTACAGGGAGACTCATGAATAGTACTAAAAAACATAGTGAGACTTATAAATAGTAACAAAAATTTAAATAAATTGAATAGTAAAATAAATTGGCAAAAATAATCTTTGTCAAACGGACACAAAACATGTGTTTGAAAAGCAATGAAAAATTAAAATTATTTCACTATTCAGCTTATTTTTACTATTATTCATGGGCACACTGCACTTTTTTGTACTATTTATAGGCTCCACTGTACTATTTCAACTAACTTTTATCTTTATCTACAGTATTTTCAGCAGTTAGTTTTTAATTTTAACAAAATAAGCGGTATCCAAACAAACCCTAAATATCTTAAATATATGCTTTTTTGTAGTTAATCAACCTAATTTACCCATTTTGATGAAAATTTCTCGGTGTGAAGAGCAAAAGAAACATCAAGTCAGCACAACTAACATAGTCGTACCCACTACCCAATTAAAAAAAAATAAATAATAAATAAAATAAAAATATATATATATATATACACACACAGTCACACAAGCAACATACACTCACTCAAAAAAAAATAAGGAAAAACATGAATTAATGTTGCTATTCCAAACTTCGAATAAACAAAATGCTCAAAAAATTTCAGTAAAAAAAACTAAAATGCTGAATATTTTAAAATCAAGTTTATTTAATCCGTAAATATTTTTGTTATTAAAATTTTTAAAAAATTAATGATACACGTTTTAAAATAGCATTTTAATATATATTATATTTGTCATATCAATTAAGAAATTACATCCAATAATAAAATTGACTATATTTCATTGACTATTAAATACTATAATGCTGAATTATATTCCTTCCTACTATGACTTCCTAGTTCCTACTATTGTAAAAAGATGTTTGTGTCTATATATATATATATATATATATATATATATATAGAGAGAGAGAGAGAGAGAGAGAGAGGAGAGAGAGAGAAGAGAGAGAGAGAGAGAGAGAGAGAGAGAGAGGAGCAGTAGTAACGGTGAAATGACGTAATGGAAGGAAGATATATTCGTCAATCGGGTTCAGTACGTAGCTTCGTTGCTATTTCGTTTCGCTACAGCGATTTCAAAAACTTTTTTTTTTTTGGCTTAAGTCTATAAATATGTAATATCGTCTTCACTATAAACATAAATTCTAATGTATTTATTTTTATATTCTCAATAAAAAAATGACAAAATTTATCTACAAAATTGATTGTAGTTTAAGACTACAACCTTATTCAATATCTTTTTATTGAAAGTAAATTTTGATAAATTCACCATTGGATTACATCTTCTTATTATATTTTTCATGTTTGCAAAATTTCTTGAAAATTAAAGATTAACAGTTATGTCATCAATAAATTATTTAAAATGCAGGTTTTTATAGTTTAAAATTATGCATAACATATGAGCTTATAGATTATATAGTAAATAATATCTAACTAATACAAAATTTGACATGTGTATTAAGAGCATAAAGAACATGCAATTCAATGGTTAGATTTTCAAAATATATAGTAATATTTATTTTATTGAGTAAGGTTATAGACTTAGGCTACAATTAATTTTGTAACTAAATTTTGTCCTTAAAAAAATATATATACTTTTGTAGACTAAATAAATACTCCGTTTATAGATTCGATGACTTTGATAGTACACCAAAGGACTACCAAAAAATATCAAAAGGCCAATACATAATGACATATGTCACATACAACATATGACATATGGTTCTCTAATCCAAAATAGAAGTGAATGTACGCCAAAGCACCATTGGTTTATTATGTCAAAGTTAACCATTATTAAGCATCTGCACTACGATAGCAACCGCTTACTTATATACAATGTACAAATACAATCTAGAAACAATAATTAAGCCCGCAAGTAAATAAGTATATCTATATATATTATCATCAGGGACGAACCAGAACTTAGAGTTAGAGGGGGCGACTTTGCTGTTGGTTGTGTGCAATGACTTTGGCCTTTGACTTTGGCCTTTGACTTTATTGCTACTTAGTCACTTAACTGCTAGTTGTTTAAAAATTTTTAAAGGGTCAGATTTATTGTTTTAAGTAAAATTGGTTGACCAGACTTAATTTTTTTATTTTTTTTAGTTTTACTATTGATAATTTTTGTTGTTGTACTAATTTTTTTTGGGCTTGTTTATTTCTTTTTTAGATTTTAGACATATAA
The DNA here is from genome assembly GCA_014183005.1 of Castanea mollissima. Classification (NCBI taxonomy): domain Eukaryota; kingdom Viridiplantae; phylum Streptophyta; class Magnoliopsida; order Fagales; family Fagaceae; genus Castanea; species Castanea mollissima. Next base: position 3,305,807 of record JACAVU010000004.1, read on the forward strand.
ATATTTTTTAAATGGTCTTTAAAATGTGAAAAATGTTTAAACTATAAACCTTTTTACAAATTGCTAATAATGTAAGTGGTGAGTCCAAATGCGAATCAATAAGAATTTATTATCTTAACCGTCCGTAAAAATGTTATAGAAAAATTTGTGACTATAACAATACTCTTAAAAGAATCAATGATATTTTTAAGAGAGCAAAAATGTAATTTTTTAAAACAAAATTATTAAAATTAGTACCTAATATATATAATAATAATTTTTTTTAAGTGGGGCCATTGCCCCAAGTCCAAACATGGCTCCGTCCACGATTATCATAAACTGTAGAGTTTAACGTTTGGCCAATAGGACATGCAATGGAAGGCCATAAATGCATGCAACGTAGTGGTGCAAAATATCCATTTTCTAGTTGTGCGCACAACTAGAAAATGGTTATTTTGCACCAATACTCATCTGATCAGGGATTGCCAATGGAATCATGTGTGGCTGGATTAGGAGCTGAAGGTGGGACTGGGCCTTTATTTAGTGGAACATATTGATCATCACCATGAACCCTCGGAGAAGAACTCATATCATGATTTCCGAAGTGAGAAGGTGGGGAATACAGAACTGGTGGACCTCTTGAATTCTCTCCTTTATTGGGTACATATTGCTCTTTGACCAATGCTGGAAATGTTGAGTTGGATGAGGATTGGTTCTTTCTCCCCTCCCTGTTTGGATTAATAGGCTGAACTTCATATCTATAACACAAAAGCAATATCAGCATATATAAAGTATACCCAATCAATTAAATAGACAGTTTTTTGGATATGGTCTATTCAAAAAGATAGTTTATTTGTTAAAAAAAAATAATAATAAAATAAAAAAAAGACTACTTTCAAGTATTATTGTCACTAAATCTTTGATAAGTTCAATGCTTTGACCTGATGTGGATGCATTGGGTTAAGGGGCAAGATATCATACAAAATTTGAATAACTCAATTTTTTAAGGCATACCATATTGTAAAAATATTAAAAAATATAGGTTAAATATTGAGAAAATTTCAATTTAGTCTCACGTCAATCTAGTCACTCAATATATATCTAAATCATGCCAATTTCATCTTTAAGTTTCTCAATTTCATCTTTAATTAAATCGATCTTCTCTATTTGTAAAATTTTAACAGAATTAATACTGATCCACTCAGCTGTGAACGCACTAGCTGAGAGAGAGAACACATGTTGAATTGATGATATAATTTTTGAACAAGAAGAAGTAGAAATAATTGAAATACAAATAAACCTAAGAACAAGATTCTGATTAAAAACTCCATTAGAGCAATTAAAACTTTATTCATATCTCACAAGAAAAAATAAAAAAATAAAAAAAAACCAAAGGAATCATTCAGATGACTTTCTGGGTGAGACATATCTATATATAATCTATCTTGATATTGGGAGTAGATGAATTTGCAATTAACCAAACACAGCCTCCCACATGCTGTACCATTGGCCCATATTGCATCACTGGCCGCTGCGAACAAGTTGCTTGATGGGAACTGAGATTCATCGCTTCCATAACATGCTGTTGGTATATATGGTGGAGAATATAGGGCTGCAGTGCCAACATCACCATATGAGGTATGGATATTGAAAAACAGTGAAACCAAGAAGATCATGAGGGTTAACCATTGAAGGCGTTGCTGAGATGTATACATTTTTTTCTGAAAGAAAGGCTTCAGAGAGTTAGTTTCCATTTTCACATGCCCATGCCCATGCCCTAAACTTTATAGTTGTAGATTCATACACGTTAGCTTTTCGCCCTCACCAATAGTGGATTAATTATTCATTTAACGTTGAAAAATTCTTAGTTCACCTACCCATGGGCTATGACATGTACTTCGATAAAAAAAACAGAAAAACCCATGGCATCTAATAAATGCTAAGGACGGCTTGATACATGGTCTGACACGCCTCACATTTCTACCATTCATCAAATTATGAATGTGGCACAAAGTTGTACCCATATGTCCATATCATTACTCCATGCCATTGACTTATGCAAGAGCAAATCTCCACTTACGTGTAAACATTGAGGGAATGTTTGGTAGAGTAGTTTGAAATGTGATTTTTATAATTTTTTGAAATACGTAAATTAAAAAATATGTAAAAAAATGTGCAATGTTATTTAAAATGTGAATTTGAAATTACTCACTAAACAAGCCCTAAACAATCTCACATGTATTCAACCTTCCCGCCTGCTTAACTTTTACTTTTTATTTATTTATTTATTTTTAGACAAACTTTTAGTTAATTTTTATTTATTCGCAACAGGAAGAAAAAAGGGTAGTAGTTTTCAGTTTTCACACTACTCTCTTGACTTCGATTCAACAGGAACAATGCTAGTATGGAATTGTGTCATAGCTACATTATTCCTTATGCATTTTGGTAATGCCTCGTAATTCATGCACCTGATATATATTAGTGGTAATTAATTAATCAATTTAATCAATATGTTGATCTTTAAATTCCTAATTTGCTCAATATGTTGATCTGTTAAGCTGAATCAGACTGTTTAATTAAATTAAGAAATGGCTTCTTTTCCTTGGTCTGGTATTTGATCAATGAGAGTTGAGAGAAGAGAGTAGAAGAAATGATTTTCATAATAGGGAAGGGAACGCCTCACCTTTTAATTTGCTTTCCCCAGCTCTAGACACTGTCACTTGGCCCCATATGGAAAATTATGAAAAAATTAATCACCTTTTAACAATGACAAAATTATGAAAAAATTTGTTACATTTGAATTACTCATATGGGCCGGTTGTGAGGTGAAAAAAAAAAAAGCCAGAGAAGTTGGTGAATTTGTATTGGGGGTCAAAGCAGAGGACCTTATTTTGGTCCCCATATGCTTGATGGCTCTGCCAGCTAGCCACTACAGATTTTTCCAATTTGCTAGGTATATATCGCGGCAACCACAACGCAGGAATATAAAAGCCACTATCACGTTTATCAAAAAAAATAAAAGCCACTATCACTTGGCCCCGCCAAACTTCAAAGGAAAGATTTGCCTTTTCTCCCAAGTCTTATTGTCTTAGCAATAAGGTGGACTGATATTATAATTAATCCTCCATAAACAAGAACTGAAAATGTTACAATGAGCTTGTCTTAGTATAAGCTTGTGAGCTTTCCTATATCTTGTGTTAAATCTTGTATGCATCATGATTTATTTACAGGATTAAATCAATAAATTGAGATTTGTCTTGTAGTTTCACACTATAATAATAATTTCAAGTAAAAATCTTGATTGAATGATAAAAAATGGGTCTGATTAGCAAATGTCTTAAAAATATTTATTAATAAATTATTTTAATTGGATAACCTAAAATACATCCAACGAATTGTACATAGATTTTCTCCATGTTTCAAAATGGCATAAAGATCCAATTGGCGTAGTCTATCAAGGCTAGCAAACCAAAATCTTGATGAGTTTTAAAGCGCAAGCATGATGTCAATACAAATGTACCATTTATGAGTGGTTATCTGGTTACCATGGTTTGAGTGGTCAAATTCAATTTGACTAGCTCAAAATCTCCTTTAAAGCTTCCTTAATTCCTGTGAGTGCGAACACGAAGCTTCATCTTTAAAGCTTCAACAGTGATTTTCATTGTCTTTATTATTACTTTGGCTTTTCCTAAAATGTCCTCTTTCTTGCATCTTTCATTTAAAACTTTAATGCAATCAAGATTAGAATATTTGTTTAATGATGAGTCATGCAGCTTGTAGTTCTAACCTTCCTTAAAGCTTCCTTAATTCCTGTGAAGTGTGAACACGGAGCTTCATCTTTAAAGCTTCAACAGTGATTTTCATTGTCTTTTCCTCTGTTGCTGAATTGGTCTAAAGTTTGTTGAAAGTGGTAGAGGGTGCTTGTTTTGTTCAGGTTTCAATCTCAATTTATTTAGTTTTTACGGATGGCTCCTTTTGTTATCTTGTTTACAGTTTTTACTTTTTACCCTATTATTGTATTACTTGTGTCTAAATAACAATTTTCAGTTTTTTTAAAAAATACGTGTGGGTAAAAAAATGTATAAAAATACGTGTAATGTTGTTTAAAAATTGAAAACATTTGTTTAAACTTATGTACCAAACAGACTCTTGGTGTTTTGGCTTCTCTTCACATTTTATCACTACAATCTTTGTTGCAGATTATGTTTTGTCAAATAATATGGGGAACTTACTCAAGAATCATTTCATGATTCTCAATTATACAATTCAAATGATGTGGTATTTAGTTTGTTCCTCTAGCTTGAATATTGCTTGTCACCTACTTTGATTTAATATCTTCTAGTGTCAGTGTGACAGTGTGGCTATATGCATATGTAATTAGGTTCATGCTTATGTAATTCATTTTTTGTCTTAGCCATGTTGGAGTGTATCTCTATGCTACAGAGGCAAAATGCTTGAAATATTAATTTGCTTTTTTTTTTTCTCCATATTCTTCAATTATGCTAGTTTATAGTAAGCATGCTTTCAATTTGGGACTTTGCCCCCCTTGATATGGCATATACTTGCTGATCTCTTGCTCTTCATGAGCTTCTTCTTTAAAATGCAAAAGGAGAAAAATACAAAGGTGCCCTCGTTTACAGGCAGTACACTAGGCAGTTTAAGAAAATAAAAAGTACAAATAGAAATACTAAGAAGGAAAGGACCAAAAAAAAAAAAAAATCAGCAAACTAATGAGAAGGCTTTGGCATAACAGGGTTTATTTTTGCTAATGGAGGAAAATAATGGATAAAATATATGGAAGTGAGTGGAGTGGATGCTGCTTGGGGGCCTTTCATAGCATATTAGAGCATGATGTCAATAACTTAAATATGTTGGAAATACAGCAATGAATAATTACAAGTTTTGATTCAAGAGACAAAAACCCAAGTAATTAGCAAGAACAAAAAATAAAAAGAAGTTTACAACAATCTCATAGCAAAACCCAATGCGACTAGTTCTCTAATCAAGAGGACATGGAGCCGTGTGCATGTGTATGATATGGTTAAAGACTAAGTCCACACTAAGCTCACTATCTTAAGATGTCTTTAAAGGTGACCAATGGCTCATAAACACAATAGGAATCTCACTCCAAACCAATGTGGGACTCACAACAATAGACAAAGTGTTTAAAACACATACCCACACCAACAAAATAAACTCATTTATTCTTACTAGTGCATTAGTCTCTCTCCTCTGAGCATGGTTGAACCATCTTAAACAACTCTCCCTCATCCTTTCATCAATAGGGGCAGCCTCTATCTTTAGGAAAATTTCCTTATTTTGAATCCGTATCTTTCAGTGTATTTCCATTTATCCATCTTAATATTCTCATTTAAGTTACTCTCTTTTTTATGAATATGCTACTTCTTAACAGCTCAACATTTAATGTCATAAAGCATAGCTCGTATACCACTATTATACAATGTTTCCTTTAACTTAATAGGTACTTTACAATCATTCACTCCTAATGTGTTTCTCCTCTTCATCCATCCTACTCTTATCCGATGATTCATAAATAAAATAGCTATTTTTATTATTATAACACTACGTGGGTTTAGGGTTAAGGTGACTTGTGACTACTTTTTTTTATACTAAAATATAAGTATAATATAAATCTTAAGAAAAATGATTCATTTGAACAAAACTTGAGTCATTTATTAGTTCTTATCAATGATTGAATAAATGAAAAGGGATTCAAATCTCAAGTCTTAAATGAATCTGGATGGAATCAACGTTAAATAGATAATACAATAGATATTAAGAAGAACTAGATGCACTTTTCTACCGCTGTGAATCCCTTTTCATTTAAGGAAGATCTAACGGAACTGTTCTTAAAAGAAAAAGAAAAAAAAAAGAAGAAAAAAGTAAAGGCTAACAGAAGAAGGTATAAGAGACAACCTAATGTCTTATTGCATGCTTTGGACTTTTCTTATTGCTTGCTTTGAACTTTTCTTATTGCCGAGCTGTCATTTTCTTTTTCCGTAGGGATCTTGTCGTAGCTAGGGATGAAAACTTAAGATAAGGTTTGGTAAAAGAGAGATTGCTAGTTGAAAATACAATTTTTAATCTCAATTATTGATTAAAAATAATAAGAAAAAGTTAAAGTTAAAAGCTGAGTATAAGTGTAGTAAAAGAAAAATAGTAAGAGAAAAAGAGGATAATTGCACCCAGTATAATACCTATTATCATATTAATTCTATCACAACTAGCCCTATTATTAAAACTGTTAAGGACATATTTTATATAGTTGACTAATCCTTTAACAAAACGCACTTTACTTATAATTGGGTTTTAGGATTTGTTTAATACTTTAAAGAACATGTTGTTCAAGCCTAATATTAAAACCATGAAGATTGGACCAAGAAACAAGTGAAGAAAATGTGTTTATTAAAGTTGGACACCTGCGGACAGCTGCTCGACAGATAGTTATCTATCGAGGTTTAATGAGGCTTGACACCTGCTATCTATCGAGGTATCTATCGAGATTATGGAAATCAGAATTTTCAGATCTGATTTTTAGGTCAGGCTTTTGTATTTGTGTAGGGTTTCTTTTCTTACAACCCTAGGCATATATAAGGCTTATTTTAGAGGCTGTCACATAAGAGAATACAAGGAGAACAATATGCAAAAGGTGACCGAAGCCTTATTCTCTCTAAAAAGAAGTTACTACGTCTTTACGCCTTGGGGTTTTGTAACCAAGTGCTTCTTGATCTTCATTGTTGATGAAGTGAAGAACTTTGCAGCCAACATTCTTCTTTCTCAAGTTGGTGAGTGAGTCACGAACTAGGATTCGTGCAAAGGAGTGAGTCACGTACTAGAATCCATGCATCAAAGAGTGGCATTCATATATTGAAGAGTTCAGAGATTCTGAAGCAGTAGAAGGTTTCTGATGTGAGTTCATCTACAGGAATTGGAGAGTCTAGGGACAAAATTTTTGTACTAGATCTGAAACTTCTCTTTACTATAGTGGATTGCTTTTCAGGAAGGTTTCCCCCTAGGTTTTTTACTGTGAAATTGGTTGGTTTCATTGGTTTTCCTGGGTCATCATATCTTGTCTTATTTATTCTTTCCGCTGCACTTAGTTTTGACATGATATTGATATTTGTTTGTTTTAACAAGTTTTATGAATAATAAATCTAATTAACAACTTGGATTTAAAACTTGTTAATTCTATCAACCGGGGTCTAAATTTTTCAACAAGTGGTATCAAAGCGGGTACACTCTGATTGGATTAATTTCCTAAGTGTGATCCTTGACTCTTGTTGTCATGGATCATGGACAATCTCTTTTGATTCCTCATTTATTTGATGGTACTAATTATGCATACTGAAAAGTTCGTATGAAAGTGTTTTTGCAGGCTCTAGGTGAACAGGTATGGCAAGCTGTTGAAGTTGGCTGGATTAAGCCAAAGAAAGCGCTAGTGGATTGGGATGATGCAACAATCACAACAACAAATTTCAACAGTAGGGGCTTAAATGTCTTGTTTTGTGGGGTGACCAATGAGGAATTCAAGAAGATATCATCCACGGAAGTTGCCAAGGAAGCATGGACCATTCTGGAGACCATCTATGAAGGTACCAAGACAGTAAAAACTATGAAGTTTCAAAGACTCACCAGTAGCTTTGAAGAAATAAGGATGGAAGAGGATGAGACCTTTGATGAGTTCTATACTAAACTCAAGGATATTGTAAATTCTGCCTTCAACCTTGGAGAGACTATGGCTGAATCCAAAATTGTTAGGAAAATCTTTAGGTCCTTACCTGAAAGATTCCACGCCAAGATCACTGCCATTAAAGAAGCAAAGGACATTTATCAAGTTCCTTTGACTGAGCTTGTAGGGAACCTCCAAACCTATGAGATGGGATTAGGCTCAATGGGAAGAGGTGGAAAGAGTAAAAATTTGGCTCTTAAGGGTAGAGAGGAAGAGATTGAGGACTCTGAAGATGAAGATGAAGATGAGGATGAGGATCTAACCTTCAAAACTGATGAGATTATCAAGCTTCTTCAGTTTAGGAAAAAGGATAAGAGTAAACCTCCTAGGAAATCTAAATCCTCTAGGAAGGGTAAGAATGAGAAGCCCCTCATCCAATACCATGAGTGCAAGGGTTTTGGTCATATGAGGATAGAGTGTCCAAACTACCTTATAAGAGAAAAGGCCAAGAAGTCAGAAGATAAAGGGTTGGTTGCTACTTGGAGTGACACTGAGGATGACTCTTCTGATGAGTATGTGGATGAATGCACTCACGCTATAGCCTTTGCTGCCTCAACCGATAAGGTGATTGTGGAGAGTGCTAATGACAATGATGATTCTTCTGATGATGAAGTATCCAAAAGTTGACCCTTCAGGAAACCTATGATAAGTTATGCACTGAATTTATAAAATCTGAAAAGACTTATCATTTTTGTAGAAAAGAGCTTAATGAGGTAAAAACTGAAAAAGCTGAATTGTTAGTCAAACTAGATGAGACTACAAGGTTAATGGAGACTCTCATTGTGGAGAACACTTCATTAGAAGAGAAGGTCAAGAATCTTGAGGTTAAGCTTAGTCAAGCTAGAACTCAAATAGAGAGAATGTCTAGTGCAAAGCTTGAAGAGGTCTTGAGTACTCAAAAGCCTAGTTCTGATAAGACTGGCTTAGGATATGCTGTCTCCTCCGACCCCTCCTCTTCCACGGCTTCTAGATCAAGGATTGTCATTGTGCCTTAATCCAAGAAAGGTAATAAAGATATGAAATCTAAAACTGTTTTGGCTAATTCTAAATCCTTTGTTAAACCTCATATTTGTCACCATTGTGGTATTTATAGACACATTCATTCAAATTGTTTTAAGTTGCATCCTCAAAAGTAAGTGTCTAAAAGGTCACAGATTTCCTCTCAAGAACCTACACCTTTGTTTGGAGAGTTATTAAGAGTCTTGAGCTTTTTAACTCAATTCCAGGAGAATCTTAATTCTTCTATGTTCTTTAGTAGACATACTAGGACACGTACCTTTTCATCTTCACGGCCGAAGACTTGTGTTGTGTGGGTGAGAAAGGAGCCTAAGACTTAATTGTCTTTTCTGTCTGAACTCTACTTTAATTCTTTCTATCTATAGTAGGACTCTCTTTACTTGATTTCTTAACTGCTTTTGAAATCATGCTTTCATGCATCTGCATTTTTCTATCATGCCTTCATGCATTTGCATCTTTCCTTTATACTTTCATGATTGTTTATCTATTTTTGTTTAGTTGTTTAGTTTTTATTTTGTTTTGTTTTCAAAATAAAAAGAAAAAAAACAGAAAAATACAAAAACAGTGTATGTTTGTGTACATTACTTCTTGTGAACCTTAAAATGGCTATTAAAACAAAATTTTCTAAACTTTGTATATCTTGTAGCTTAGATGAGCATCTCTATGCACAACTAAGCAAGTGAGTTTTGTGGCTCTTTGTTTGTGATGAGTAAGGTTAAGTGATCTTTTGTACTTAAGGTTAAGTGATCTTGGTGGTGGGGTTAGGGGCAGAGGGTGAGACCAGACCTCTAGCGAGTGAAACAACATCTTCACCATGAACCCTTCGATCATTAGCAAATTAAAATCAATATTAGTATAAAGCAAATGCAAAACTATTCAGGTTATTCTGTGCACATCTTCATTTGAACAAAATATGAAAAGGAATACATACTTATAGTGGCCCCTTTGATCATCGGTGGTCGGGTTAGGGGCAGAAGGTGAGACTGGACCTCTAGCCAGTGGAACATCTTCACCATAAACCCTTCGATCATCAACAAATTAAAATCAATATTAGTATAAAGCAAATACAAAACTATTCAGGTTATTCTGTGCACATCTTCATTTGAACAAAATATGAAAAGGAATACATACTTATAGTGACCCTTTCGATCATCGATGGTGGGGTTAGGGGGAAAGGGTGAGACCGAACCTCTAGCCAGTGGAACATCTTCACCATGAACCCTTCGATCATCAGCAAATTAAATTCAATTTTAGTATAAAGCAAATGCAAAACTATTCATGTTATTCTATGCACATCTTCATTTGAACAAAAAAATTTAAAGAAACACATACTTATAGGCATACAACCCCAGCCATACAATCTTTAACAACCATGAAGTTTATTCTTCTACCAATGAATCATTTATAAATAAAAATTGAATGACAGCAAATTGTATTATGCGAAAAGGATGAACCTAAAATGATAAACATCTTTTTTCTTTCCTCAATTTAGGGTTTTTTGGTTTTTGCACCATGAATTATAACTAAAACATCAGTATTCCAATCACCACATAAGTAATAAGAGCTATCGGAATCCTTTGGATAAATAGAATTGTACCCAAAATCCAAAGATTACCCCTTTTTTTAATCTTCAAATTTTGATTCCTAGAGTTATCCAAAAAAATAAGAGAAACCCAGTGAAACCCATCAAATCAATTGCAATCAAACCCAGTGAAACAATCAAATTGAAACCAAGTATTGAATAAGAAAAACTCGATCACATGTCATTGCTAGTGTCAAAATTTTTGGGAACCTACTTTTTAACAAACTGTGAACACTTCAATTTTCATTTTCGAAAACAAAGTAAGGAAAAAAAATTATCTGTAACCAAAAAAGTATTGTTAGCAATATTCATTTAAATGCTACTCACTTTGATTTGGTTAGCAATATTCTTTAATGGAATAGAATATCCAGAGTTTCAACAAGCTATACAACATGAAAAGTGAAGAAAAAAGAATACATTTCTAGGAAACAAGCTAAGACCATTTGCCTTAAAGAAATTTTGAGGAAACAGCCAAACAGGATTAGTAACAAAGCAAAGGACTGCACTAATATTTGTGTTAGAGCATATATTTTGATATGGGAAAAGAAAATAGGAAAGGGTATTGAAAGACTTACCGTTCAAACTCTATATTGATGTAGGAAGAACCAGTTGATGAATTTGCAATAGTCCCAAAAGCTGTGTTGGACAGAACCATGGTGGCCTTATAAGTTGAGTGGGCAAAAGGTGCTCCACCAATATAACCAATAATCTTGATCTGAATTGTCTGGTTTTGGTTACAAGTATATGGTGTTGAAGTACTAGTGATGCACCTAACCAAATACAGCCTCCCACAAGCTGCACCATCGTTCCATATTCCATCACCAGCTGCCGCGAACAAGTTGCAGGATGGGAACTGAGATGCATCGCTTCTATAACACGCTGTGGGTGAATATGGTGGGGAATACAGGGCTGCAGTGCCAACATCACTATAAGAGGTATGGAAATGGAAGAACAGTGAAACCAAGAACATGAGAAATAACCGTTGAAATTGTGGCTGTGACCTATTCATTTTTATCTCAGCTTGTGAGTAGGGACTTAGCTTGGAGTACTCGTTGGAAATTAAGAAATGGTTTCTTTTCCTTGGCAATCTGGTATTTGATCAATAATGTTTTTCCTTTTCTAGAAATTAATGAGAGTTGAGAGAAGAAGATTGTAGAAGAAATTATTTAAAATAGGAACTCCCACCCCATTAATTTGCTTTACCTAGCAAGCACCAACTCTAGACACTCGCACTAGTGGTAATATTCAAAAGAAAGCAACATTGGACTTAGCCGACATAACTTTTCTTCCACGAGAATACCATGCATTGGGATATGGGTTCATAAATTCCCTCTCCTTCTCAACTTTTGGACTTTTTAGTGGTTTTTCTTTTTCCACCGGAAAACAATATGTTGATGTTAATCTTGCATTCATAATCTTCACCACAACCCAATAATCTACCTTCCTCTTTTTTTATAATCAGGGATGAAGTGAAGACATGGGGTGATTATTTTAAAATTTCCTATAGATCAAGTTGATTTTAGGATTTTTTTTTTTTTTTTAAATGAATATCGGGTATTCATTGTGAAATGCCACCCTCTGTACCTTATTATGGTTTATTTCTTTTTTATCAATTTATTTATATAATAATGAATTTCAGGTATGTTAATTTAATTGCTTTTAAAGAAGAAATTCCAAGTCTGTTGAATGAAAGTAAACGACTAATACTACGTGGATTATATCATTTGTGGTGTTTTCTTGTAACTGTTGTTGATATGTTCTGCCTCAATTCTTATATGAAATAAAGTAGACAGTTTTTTTATATAATTTTAAAGAAAAAGGTATCTTTTTTAGAAATTAAGGTGTTGAGTGGGATGAATGAACTATGGAGCGTACGGTTTGTTGGGCTAATGGATCAATTTTTCCACGCCCTCAAACTCTTGCACATGATCCTAGATTTTTATTTTAGTGTTTTATAGAAACTAGCTTTTAAGATGATGCCAATTCCCATGGGAACCAATTAGATGGCGTTTGGATTCAGCTACTGCGTTTTCACGTTTCAGTTTTCACGTTTTGCTTTTTTTTTTTTTTTCCTGTTGCAGCTGCAGGGGACAAATGCGCAGTGTGCGCACTGTGCGCTACTGTGCGTGTACTATGCGCGTACTGTTCACGTACCTTTTTATCAATTTTTTATTAAAAATAGGTCCCACATAACTATTTATACATTTAAAAATTATTTTGCTACAGTGTTTTTAGTTTTCAGTAATAAGTTCTATCCAAATGGACTCTTAATTTGTGTCTCGGTGGAGTAGTGTAGGCCAAATATGAGATAAGGATGGAAAATTCGCGGAGCCAACCCAGGAAGAAGAATGGAACCAATTAATTTTGAGGTACTCTCTAGTTCATACAAATTTTCATGAGTTACGTAAGTGGTAAGGCATGGTTGTTGATAGAATGATAGATGAAAACATTGAAAAGCTAAAGATAATTATGGGTTTATATTTCTTTACCATTATAGCTTATCCTTTCAGCTAATTGTAAAAAGGGTCATGTTATGGTCCACTGTATTTGTCTACCTGTTAATGTTAAGTTTGAGTTCTAAAATATTGGCATTAATGGAAGAAAAGAAAAAAACTGATATGTCAATCATATACAATTTCCTTCTTCCATCTTATGTGATAAGAAATAACCATGCGTGGGAAAGTCATGATTGTATGCTAGATCGCTGCTAATATATCATGTACCTTAGCTATGCCAGGTCCTCGGACCTCCTGATTTGAAGAAATTAACACACACTGACATCTATTGAAGTGGTTAAACAGAACCTTAGCTATGCCAGGTCCTCGGACCTCCTACTTTGGGAAAATTAACACACACTGACATCTTTAGAAGTGGTTAAACAGAACCTTAGCTATGCCGGGTCCTTGGACCTACTACTTTGGGGAAATTAACACATACTGACATCTTTAGAAGTGGTTAAACAATACCTTAGCTATGACGGGTCCTCGGACCTCCTGCTTTGAGGAAATTAACACACACTGACATCTATTAAAGTGGTTAAACAGAACCTTAACTATGCCAGGTCCTCGGACCTCCTGCTTTGGGGAAATTAACATACACTGATAACTATTGAAGTGGTTAAACAGAATCTTAGCTATGCTGGGCCCTCAGACCTCCTACTTTGGAAAAATTAACACACACTGACATCTTTAGAAGTGGTTAAACAGAATCTTAGATATGTTGGGTTTTCGGACCTCTTGCTTTGGGGAAATTAACACACACTAACATCTTTAGAAGTGGTTAAATAGAGTCTTAGCTATACCGGGTCTCACAGACCTCCTGCTAAGTGTTAAAAAGAGTCTTAGCTAGGGTTCCACAGACCTCCTACTAAGTGTTAAAAGGAGCCTTAGCTACGTCAGGTCCCACAGATCTCCTGCTAAATGTTAAAAAGAGTATTAGCTATGCCGGGTCCTCAGACCTCCTGCTTTGAGGAAATTAACACATAATGACATCTCTCTTCAAAGTGTTTAAACTATAACTCAATCATGCCTCGGTCCTCGGACCAGATGATGTGAGAAAATTAACACTTCATGACATCTTTCTTCAATGTATTTAGACTATAAACTTGATCATGCCTCGGTCCTCGAACCACATACTTTAGGGAATTATTATTCCACAACATCTATTTTTTTCTTACTAAGTGTCAAGACAGGCCCAAGATTATAACCAAATCCTTTAATTGGTAGCTCTGAAAGGAGCAATTCACAATATAAATATGGGGCGCGTGAAACGACACTCCCACAAGTGTAAATTAAAGGATCAAAGCAAAATCAACTCTTAAGAATTCAAAACCCCACTTTTCTCCTCAGATGTGATGAGAAAACCGGAGTTTTGACGGGCTATTGTGGGGTTATGGATTTTGGGATTTGGCCGAGAGCATGTGGTTTTGGCCGAGAAGCATGGGTGGTCCGAGTTCGAGGAGTACTATCTCCTCGGATAAAACTTAACGCAAATTTGGTATAAATCCTAATGATCAAGGATGCCCTTTCAAGAAGTTCTAATGATAGCAACGAGCATCATGAACGTACAAAAGGGATAAGGACTCAAAAATATCTAAAGGAAAGTTGCTACCACCGCATAAATGAGGAAGTGGCCTCTGAATAGTATTATGGCAGTCTTGCAGCCACCCCAGAAGACTTTTAGAGGGAGCTGATGGGACAAGTATCAACATAAACCTTCAACTGTCCACATGTAGTCCACGTGTAGGGTAAGGATGAAGGGAGAGATGTAATATAAATAAGGGTAGAGATTCCAAAGAAAGGGGGGATGAAAAAAGGAGAAGAGAAAGCACTATAGCAATCTCAACAACTCCTGTAACCATTGTCATCCAATATATACTAGAACAGAGCTCCTCGGACTGCGCCGAGGACAAACTTTCTCTCACAAACCGGGTTCAATTCTTGTTGGCTCATCATTCACAACCATATTAACTATTATCCATGCACTAAAACCTAGCTTTTTGACCCACTCTCTATAATTTAATTGTTCTAGGTTCACTGGGCCAAGATTCCTTACATTTTGAGCTTGGTCTAAAAATCGTGTCCCTACAAAAAGTATGTAACAAAATTTGAAAAAAAAAAAAAGAAGTAAAAAATGGAAAATCTTTTGTCAAAGTATTGATCTGCTGTCTCTCCGGTACCTCCCAAATTTTTTATTTTGCCAATTTTTGTTGTGGGATGTTTTCAAAACCTTTACTGAGATATGAAAATGAAGTTCTATAAATAGGAGAATCATTAAAAAAATAAATAAAAACCTTCACCCACCCTACCAAAACTTTATATTTGAAGTCTTCTTCTCACAAAAAGAGCACAAGATTTCCAAAGAAGAATCTTTCAATTTTAGTGCAAAAACAAAACTTCCATCAACCAATACTCAAAATCATCAACCTAGCTTGATCTTTTCCCCCCACAAACAGACAATTTTTGAGAGCTTTTCAAAGCAGGTCTTCTTTCTAAATTTCGAAGCATGAGAATCTCATAAGACTCTAGCAGCATCTCTAATGACACTCCAAGAATTATAGAGGTCGTGTGAAGGAGTTCTTAAAGCAAGTAAGAAAAGATCCAGCAAGTGGGTAATCTCAACATCATATTCATAAACATGGTGAAGGCAGATTCAAAGATCAATAAAGTAAAAAAGATGAGAGAAAGGTATATATGTTTTCACACCCTTGCCTTTTCTTTGTGTTATGATAGGTCCAAAAATGAGATCAATGGCTGATAGAGTAATATCAACTTCTTTTAAAATTATTATTATTATTTATTTTTGAGAATCAGAGTGCGAACTAATTTGTAAACATTAGTTTCATTTAATATTATTCTTATTACTAAAAATATATCTTCACATAATATAATCTCAATTTTAAAGATGATTAAATATGACTATGTGAAGTTTAATAAAAGTGGGTTCCAATTAGCTCAACTGGTAAAGTCTCTGATAGTTGTATAAGAGACCTGAGATTCAATCTCTGTCTACACCAAAAATTGATTGGTTTCTTAGTCTAATGATAAAGAGTTATTATCAAGAGTGGACGCTATAGATTGAAACTCTCTCAAAAAAGAAAAAGTTTAATAAAATACTATCCAAATTTTCAGTCAATGGTTAGGGACTTGGCGTGAAGTAGGCATTATTCTCAGATTCTCGAAAGCAATAATGAAACATTCATTTTGTCTAATATTTTTTTTTGTCACTAAGAATATATTTTCACATAATATTGTCTCAATTTTGGAGATGATTAAACATGATTACATGAAGCTTAATAAAACACTATCCAAATTTGTAGTTTAATGGTTAGAGTCTTGGTGTAAAATAGGCATTGTGCTCAAATTTAGTAAGCAATTATGCACCATTGGTTTGGTTTAATATTATTATTGTTGTCTCTAACTTCTTGGGTGGGATTGAAGTTAGGCTATAGTTTAACTTACAAATCTTACATAAGGGAGCATATACGAATCGCCACTTGGGTTCCTCACGGGTCCTTATATGTTAAATGACTATGGTTATACTTGTCACAATTGGTTCTTCCTCTTACCCATTTTGTTCTTGGGGGATAGCTTTATAACCTTTAAAAAAAAAAAAAATAAAAAAATAAAGTTGTAAAATGGAATCATTTACTCTAGAATGGCCAGCTTGCTGACTTCATTAATTGCAATGTGCTAAACAATTAAACATCTAATAAAGCCCAAATGATTAGAATCAGCCCTCCACTTTTACTATTTTTAACAACCAAATTTCACTTTTGTCCTTTTGGTATTTGGTTTTGTAATTGCGAGTCAGTGTGTGTGATTTTTCTCACCTCTCAACTTAGCACATGCAAAATGCAGTTCTTCAAAATTTTCGAATTGGGCTTGGCAAGGTTCGGCTGTCCACTTTAGTTTAAGTTGGGCCTCATCAATGTTGATCTAATGTCTGTCCGAAGGATAAATAAATTCAACTACGTAGCTCATTGGTCAACGTAACCACATAGGTGAATTTAATTGGATAACCTAAAACACATTTAAAGAATTGTACATAAATTTTCTCCATGTTTCAAAATGGCATACAGGTCCACTCGCCTTAACTAGCAAACCAAAAAATATTGATGAGTTTTAAAGCACAAGCATGATGTCAATACAAGTGTACAATTTATAATAACATCTTAAAATGTGAAACAAAATTCAGTACAAGATATAAATAGGTAATTCATGAATTGTTAATTGTAAATTGTCCAATAAATAAAGCTACATAGCTTTCTTATGCAATTCATGAATTATTAATAGTATATTGTCGATTAAATAAAGCCGCATGGTTTTTTCTCTAAAACTTGAAGCTACTTATAATTATAAAATAACTATTGTGATACATTAACAACATCATCTTGTCAAAGTGCACCACTCAAACAAGGCAATCTAGTTTGTAAACCAGTATTATAGCATTTACATTGCATTGCAGGGGAATCCTTTTTTCAATTTAATAAATAATTTATTTACTTAACCAAATAATAATTGTTCTTAACATAAATTTCTAATAATGTTTTTTTTCCTTCTATTACAAGAAGGTAATGCCAAAACAGAAGAAAGAACAGCCTTGTGGGGGGATAAAGATTATATAGTAGTACTATACTACTCATTGCTCATTTGAACAAAAGAGGAAACTTTTGCTTCTTCCAATTTTTCCTTCTTTATTCCAATAAAATTTTAATTACATGAAACCGTGGAAAAGAGAGTTGTAAATCTCAATACTCATTCACACTACAGCATCAGGTATAGATAAGATTTGACAGGAAGAATATACAGAAGAGAGCAATGCCAAGTGTGCCTTTCGCAGTAGAACTCAAGCAATTGGCTTCAACACAAACATTTTGCAACTGTGAGGCTCCACGTTGGCTGTCAAGTTTCCAACAAATCTTGTCTCTAGTGTCTTGTGCTGCAAGAAACACATATGCACACATATATTTGAAGGTATCTCACAAATACAAATGCAAAACTGAAATGCCTCATGACCTTAAGAGGCATGAGAAATAAAAGCCTAATCAAAATTACCTCCCAAACATCTCTTGCTTTAATGACACTGTTTTCAGGGATTCCAATATCGTCCCAATTGCCTGTAATTGAATGAGGCACAGTGGCTCGGTTGAGCAGAACTAGAGCTACCCTATTGCCTGAAAGAGGCCCTGCCCAAATCTATTGCAATTTAACATAAAAAGTCATGTTTTGCTCATATGAAGTGAGACAAAAGTACACACTTCGCATCATAAGATATTTTAGGCAAACTTTATTACCTCACTATTACCCTCCATCCTAACCTTTTTAGCTTGTATGCCAAGTGAATCTGTTATAGATGATGATCAAGTCAATTTTCATAACCATTGCTACAGAGTAGTCCACATGATGGGAGGAAAATTACACCATCAGTTACAAAATTGATGCACTTACCTTGATTAACTGCAATAACCTCTTGATTGGAAATGATATTAAATGTCTCTTTTGTCAAGTTCCTCACATCGCAACCAAGGAGAAGGGGAGCCTACAATACCATTTTATGTTTAAGAAAACAGACAGCCAAAACCCAAAAAATATGCCTTCATTCAAATCATGATCATCTAGTTCCAGATAGTGCTTCCTGAAATACCTTGGAAATAGCCCATAAACTAAAGTGGGCTATATATTCATTATTTTTCATCCCTCCATTTCCCACCTCAAGCATGTCAGGATCTGAACAAAGTCAAGCAGATAATATGAAATAGATTTCATAGAAAAAAGTGGACTAAAAGCTTCTTCTTTTTTTTAATTATGTTAGTGTGACTTAAACTATAGTAGGAGAATACTAACCGTTCCAACCACCGGGCCTTGCAAGATCAGCATATACTTCATTCAAGTCTATTATAGAGAGCATACTGTGGGAGAACAGACCAAAAGAAATGATTCTGGGCTAAGAATTTGTGTAATCAATTATGAACTTAACAGAAACATGAAATTAATCTACCTGTTCCAATTATCAGAAATGTCATTAGTAGTTCTCCAGCTATTTCCAACCTTAAAACCCCATAGAGCAGGGTGCAAGTCACCCCTATTAAGGAAAGAAATACAAATCAAACAAAATAATCATTGATGGAGTGAATTTCACAGCATAGATTTAAAAGTTAGAAATATAGGATTACCATTCACAAAGTGAGAAAAAGATTGGACGACCTGCTTTTGTTAGTGCCCTAGTCATTACAGGGTATCTAACAGAAGAAAAAAAATGGATCATTATACTCATATCTCAAAGTTTGAACATACATTTCTAAACAAAAAAAAAAAAAAAGATCCATATATATTTCCCCATTTACTTGTGAGGTTAATGTCAAGATGACTATATTACCTAACAGTTGGCTTTGTTCCATCATTGTAACAGTTATCATACTTCAAATAATCAATACCCTGCATACAAATTTCATTATTGCATGATTTGGTATTTGCAAGTAGTGTCAATAGCAAAAATAGACAAAGTAAAACCCATAAAGAAAATAAAAACCAGATTTCCTACCCATGAAGCAAAAGTTTTGGCATCTTGCTCCTCGTGACCAAGTGAACCAGGCATGGTTTTGCTACAAGTAAATTGCCTGCAAAGTAGAGGTGAAAGCATTTGTTTTCCTAGTTGTTTCAGTAACAAGGGGATATCGATATTGAACAATAAATAATGTAGCATAAAGTTGTGTTAGGGTGTAGTACGGTCATGTTACCCTGCATCTGAGTAGATTCCTAACTTAAGTCCCTCGCTGTGAACGTAATCTGCAAGGGCTTTAATGCCAGATGGAAATGTTGAATTCTTAGGCAATAGATTACCCTGAAAAAGTAAAATCAAATGTTTAGTGCAACTACAAGTTCAAAAACACTAAAATTGTAAGAGAAACCAACTTAGCAAAAATTGCAAGAGAAACCAAACCTTGGCATCACGATGCATTTCAGCCCAGCAATCATCTGGGAAAGTAAGGAATAGAAGTTCTGGCTCAGTTTCTTGTGCCCACTTTGCTAAAAGAAAAATAAGATTTATGATAAAAAGAGAAACTACGTAAATCTATTGCCATTTACCTATATTAACGTAGATATATCCGAGCTTGGCAAGACCAGTGGAGACCAGAGCATCAGCTGTCAAACCAAGAAAACAAAGAACTCTTTTAAGTCGATCTCTCTCCCACCTCAAACTTTTTGATATATATATATAAGGATAATTTTTTTCTTTTTTCTTTTTTATTTTGAAAAAAGATAGAACTTGGTTAACGTTTGAAAGAGAATATTTCATTTGAGTAGTAAACCTACCAGTTTCTTTGATAACTTTCTCATCGACTTTGCAGTTGAAGTGATTCCAACTATTCCACCTACATAAGTAGAAAACACCTCAATAATTACGAGGGTGCTAATGCCTGACACTTAGAAAGCATGGACACGGACATATATGAGTACAACAAGGTGGTATGAGTAAGTTTTGAAAAAATTATAACATAAAATGGCTGCCATGACACATGTATAACACGGGTATACGACGCACGAATACTGCAAAATGCAATCATTAATTACTTAGTACTTTAATAATAATCACTGCAATCCAGATTCCAGACGAGGAGGACCCTGATCTAATGAGCACTATTGGGTTTGTATATACATACACCAGACCAATCAAACAGTGCTTATGATGATCTGATCCAAACAGCACAAACTGGTCGTCCATAAATTTAAAAAATAATAAAATAAAAGAAGAAGAAGAAAGAAAGAAAGAAGAAGAATGATAAGAGCTCATTAGCAATGCAGTAGTAGTTATATATATTACCCCATTTGAGGAGTCAAGCCAAGCCCATTGGCAAGCAGATTTCCTCTGAGTTCCTCGCTGCTATTCTCAGCCTCATTCATTGACATAGAAGAAGCAGTGCTCACCATCATTGAGCATAACATCAACACCGCTACAACTACACAAACATCCATAGATCTCTCCATCTTCGTAGATGTGCCCTTTCACCCACACCCACTATCTCTCAAGTCTCTTAACCAGAGGTGAGGTCTATATATATATAATACTTGTTTAAGGATAATGCCTAATTATATGTGTGTATGATATAGATACATAGAATAGTTTGTGGCTCT
The DNA here is from genome assembly GCA_014183005.1 of Castanea mollissima. Lineage (NCBI taxonomy): Eukaryota > Viridiplantae > Streptophyta > Magnoliopsida > Fagales > Fagaceae > Castanea > Castanea mollissima. Next base: position 3,326,769 of record JACAVU010000004.1, read on the forward strand.
AGTAGTAATACTATAGAAATATAATATACTTAATTAAGGATAATGTCTATTTATATGTATATATCTATTTCTATATATATTTAAAAATTGAAGCGTAGCATTTAAACAATATTGATCATGTCACCTTTTTTTCTTCATTTTTTAAACAATATTAATATATAAATAAATGTTGTAACCTTACATATTCTTTAACCCATTAAATCCAATTCACTATGAAAAACTTTACACATTCTTTAATTCATTAATGGCATGTTTGGATGGAGGGGGAAAGGAGGGGGGGTAAAGGGAAATAGAGTAGAGTTGGCTAAAAATAAATTAATTTTGTATTAAATGTACTCTACTCTACTCTACTCTCCCTCCTTCCCTTCAATCCAAACGGGCTATAAATTCAACTCACCATTAATTAGACTTCTTCCAATTCTCAACTCTTCATTTTTCCCTTCAAAACCATTTTGCATTTTTGAAGTTCAAACCCTTCAATTGACACTCTTGTGATTAACTATATTATTTTTAACACTATAAATTTCTCGTTGCTCTTTCTACCTCCGCAAAAGTTGTCAAAATGGCATCAGATTTGGAAAGTCCATTTGAGGTGTGTTATTTCCCTTCTTGTTTTTTTCTTTTCCCCCAAATTCGGTTTTTCCATTGGATTTCTAAAGTTTGTAGATGATATGCTATTTTTGTGGGTTGCAGGCAATGTGATCACTTTAGGGCTATGGGTGGTAAGGATTGGTTTGTCTATTATCAGAAGGGTTTTCAAAAATTAGAAATCTCTACAACAACTTCTTACTTCATATTCATGTTGTACAATTTTTAATTTATATTTGTCTTTAACTCGTTCAATTTGTTTATCTTTGACATTTTTGTTTTCTTACACTTGACATTTGTTTAACTCTATGTAAAAAATAAAATAAAAATTAAAAAACCAAGGTTTTAATGTATTTACCTCTGATAGTTTTGAAACAATAATAGAATATACGTTGTAATTATACCCCAATTAATGCTTTCATATTTTTTGACTCAATGGTTCTTTTTTGTTGTGGGACTTTCTCAATTTCTGTTTGGCTTTGACAAATATTATGTTTAACAAACTTTTTCTTATTATGTGCAACACATAATAATTTGATCTCACACTCCAATAGACAATAAAAAATTTACCTCAAAAGTTTGGTCACGAGGAAATAGAAAATCTCAAAACATGATTGGGGGTTTAATTTTTATCTAATTTTGATAATGTTAAATGTGGAATTTGGTTCTTGCAGGGTTTAGGATTATTGGCCTAGATACATGAGAGTTTGACAATGAAGGTTTCTTAAGTGGCCAGAGACATTTCTAAGGAACTTTAAAAGAAGAAAGAATTTTTTTTTTTTCAAAACTTCCATTATTATATATAGTATAGATATGTATAAACATTGTTTTTGGTTTTTGATTTTTCATTGATTTCATGATTTAGTTATAAAAAAAACCCCAAAGTTCCATGATTCTTCATTGATTTCATATAACTCTAAGCAATGTTACACCACCCAATAATTGGTTATGGAATTCATATTTTGAAAATCTCACCATTGAATTATATGTTCTATATGTTCTTAACATTCTTGTCAATTTTCATGTCAATTGGATGTTACTTACCATTTAATTCATAAAATCATCTTTTATGTATTATTTTAAATTACAAAAACTTGAATTTAAATAATTGATTGATGACATGACTGTTATCTTTAATCACCTTGAAATTTGACAAGCACGGAGAATATACAAAGATAATGTAATCTAACGGTATATTAGTTAAAATTTGCATCCAATTTAAAAATATTAAGAATTGTAATATTGCTTAAAATTAACTTGAACTCAACTCATATATATATATATATATATATATGAAGGTCAAAAATACTCATTTCAATACCAATGATTTCTCCTAAAAATATTTTAGGAATAGGGTTAATAATGCCAAAAAATTCTCCATAAAATTCTCTTTCCTTTTATGTATTTCAAAAATACCTCTACATCCTAAGTTTAAGCATGAAAAAACTTGAGGACAACTTTGCCTACAAAAGAGGACCACTCTCGCTCCCGCTAACCCACGTTTTTAAAACAATTCTACTATTTATTAAAAATAATGTCAACATATTTCACCTCTGTTTTTTTTGTCTTTTTTTACTTTATCAACAAGATTTACCAATTTTTGTTTTATTTTTTCATTTTCCTTAATCCCTATTCTCACGTTTATTTATTTGCAGTAGTTTTTTTTTTCCTTCTCAGATGTAATTTTCTTTATTTTGAATTGAAGAAAAAAAAAAAAAAAAAAAAAAAAAAAACTCCTACTATAAAACCATTACTACAACTTCTCATCCATATTCCTTAAATTTAGGCATTCCACATATCCTTAATTTTTTTTTTTTCCTGAACGACAAGTCAGTTTCCAATTATCTCAATCACAACTTCTAACAGATGACTATTCGAATTAGTAGCATTTGTTCAAACATTCACAAATAAAAAACTACCAACTCACAAAATCATGAATCCATGATTCTATTGGGGGAAAAAAATTAAGAATCCATGATTCTAGTTGCCACACTTCAATTTTTTCTCTTTTCTCATACTTCATTGTATATATCAAGAAATCAAGATTATTTTACGGCCAAATTCCATTGGAAGAATATCGATATTTTTGTAGTAGGTGACTCCATTTTCTGTTGGTGTAGGGCCTAAAATTCACCATTTTGCATGGCTTCTCTTATCATTCTATAATTCTACAAGTGTTTTAAGAATAGGTATGTTTATAGATTGTATTTTTTTTATTCAATAAATTCCTCTTTTTTTTCATTAACAAAGAATTATGACTAAACCCAAAATAAAAAAAATAGCCTCATCACACGCACAAAGTGCATGTGATGAGGCTAGTATATAAATTATAGAATTGAGATAAAGTAGAGTTATTTAAATCTCTACATTTCTTTTAAAATAAATGGTTAAGATACTGCCACATTAGCAATCCATTAATACAATTCTAAATTGGTTAATAACCTTTTATTTTCTTGAGAAATCAACGCAAAAACACACTAAACCAATTCTTCCCATTAATCCAAAGGACACTACAAAAAATCATCGAAAATTACTAGTCTCTGTAAAATTTTCAGTATTTCAACCCACGAATAACAACATGCAAGAAAAGTCATGACATAAAATTCCAAACTCTAGTAAAAATTTCCATTTTGCTACTTTTCTTGTAGAAAGAGAAGCCAAGAAAGTAAAGGAAAAAAAAATATAAGAATAATTCAAAGAAATTTTTTTCTTTCCTTTTTTGGATCATCCAAACATCACTTGTTAGTGGGAAAAATATTAATTCTTTCTTTAAGGGGAAACATTATGTAAATTTGGAAGAAAAAAAATTGTAAGAGAAAATTATGTAAATTTGGGGGAAAAAAATTGCAAAGCTCTATGCACACCATGGGCGGGTACCTTTTTTGTAATATATATTAGTTTCAGTAATCATAATGATGTGATTAAATCTACAATTAGGCTATATAGTAAAAAAAGTATAGCATGTTGTCATAATAAAACTAAAGAAATTGAAGTGTTACTTCCACTATATAAAAGAGATAAGTTGTGATTGTATACTATTTGTAAACAATTCATCATGTTTAGAGTTAGAAAGTCTAAAAATTAATTCAAAAAGCAAATTCATAAATTCCTGTAAGATATATCATACATAATAGTGAAACTTATACTTTAAAGCAATATAAACTCCCATGATTTGCAGTGTGCAAAGAATACTTTCTTGGGTGGTTCTGATTCATGAATATTGCTTCCTCCAATTATGTTGAAAACCATTTTTGCTTCTTCAGGTGGGAGCACTGTGCTATGCTCTTGTGTCTGTAAATAAGGGAAGCTTTGGCTTGTTCCTCAATCTTTTTCACATAGAGCAACTACGTACGAATGAGCTCTGGCTTCCTCAATTTATCTTTTTAACATATAGCAAATATGAATTATGTGTGTCTTTAATCTCATTCAATAATTTTTCTGTGGTGGCCAAAATCAAACATATTGTAAAATGAAAAAAATAAGTTGCGTTTGTACCCAAAAAAAAAAAAAACTAAACCCTGTGGTTCAACAAATTTGAACCTCTAATGTTTACTCAAACTGCCTATAAGATATATATATATATATGTGTGTGTTTTCTGAAGATGTAGATGTATATGTTGAAGTATAAGCTTTTTGATAGAAGATGCTGCCAGGCTCCAAGCCAGCACCAAATCCACCACAGTTGTTTAGTACTAATTGAATTTTATTGTTTTATCAAGCAACCACACTCAACACCTAATTGCATATACTTGGCCTTTGCAAACCAATACACCTTAGATTGCTTCTATATTTTAGCGTGTTCTGCAGTTAGGCTCTTATTCCAAGAGTCTTTGCACCTGTAAGAACTTTTTAGGGTCAATAACGATGAAATTTTCTCATAGAAAGAACACAGGCGTACAATTCTTTACCTTAGTTTCAAGAGCATATCCAATTCAAACACGTGCACTGCTTTTGCATTTACTCCAACATGCACCAGAACATATCAAAAAATAGATTAAGTTAATGACTTAAATAACAATTAACATTAGTAGGTTAACAGCAGAGCAACCATATTTTTAGAAGCTATGTTGCTTAGAGAGAGCAAGCTACGTGAACAGTATATGTAGAGCAAAGTGAGAGGATAAGTACTCTAGATAAGTTTTAACTTAGATGAGTTGTACTTAATTTGAATCTTTTCTAATTATTGTTAGTTGGACTAATATGTTGATATGAACAAAACTTATTTGATGAGAACAAATAAGTTATTTTTATCTAAAAACTTTCTGATATTTGATGCAGCCATTTGACTTAACCATGATTTCTAGGTCCTAAAAACTTGATGAAATTTAGTGTAAGGGGTGTTCACTAAACCACACAAACTACAAAAAACGCACCAAAACTGCCCACAAAATAGCATAACTGCACTGCACCTTAAGTAATAGTGCACTGCACCACATCACACCACACCACATGATGCAATGCGGTTTGCGGTTTTATAATAAGAAAACCGCACAAACCGCACCTTCTCTATATATTAATATATGTAATTATTTTTAATATTAAATATATTATTATTAGTTTAATAACCATAGTTTTCAACAACAAAAAAATAGTTTGATAACCTTAGCAAGTGTTGATTAAGAAAACCAGTCCAAAACAAAGAAAAACTAACTCAATAGTTTAAAACTTGGACAAAAACAAAGGGAAAAATTAGTTTTAGACTGGGTAGAAAAAGCCCAAAATTTGAAAAATATACCAATTTCAAATCATTCAAACCGCATCTTATACACCGCACCGCATATGTGACCGCAAAAATAAGGTGCAGTGCAGTTATGGTTTTGGCTAAACTTTAAACCGCATCGCACCGCACATGTGACAACAAAAATAAGATACTGTGCAGTTATGGTTTTAGCTAAACCGCACCGCAAAATGTAGCTCTAAAAATGGCCTAAAACCGCACCACACTACAAACACCCCTAAGTGTAACCACTTGGCACAATTATTTGTATTAAATTCATAATCTAATATATATATATATATTATATATATATATATAACCGAAGCCTCTCAATCTCCCACAATTTTTCATGTTAGAACAATATTTCTTATTAAAAAAAAAAAAAAAACATAACCCCAAAAAAAACTTTTCTAAAACTAAATAAATAAATAAACGTTTTGGTTAAAGCTCCATATCATTAAAGTTCTATGATTAAAACTCTACTTCCTACTACAATTCTACAATACCAAATCAAAAGCCAACTCTATGCTATTTTAATTTAATGTTTAATTAAAATTTTAAGGAAGTTTAAGGAATTAGGTTTATGAAGTATTTCATTTTAACACATTGTGGACACTTGATAATAAAAGTACAAAGAGTTTGTTTCATGTACGGAACAACAAAGACAAGGATCATGGTCATGGGCGGAGCTATTATTGGACTAGGGGGGGCAATGGCACCCCTAATTTTTTTATAAAATTATTATTATATTAAGGTACTAAGTTTAACAATTTTGTTCAATAAAATTACACTTTGCCCCCCTTAATAATGCCATTAATTCTTTTGAGAGTAATCTTATAGCCAAAAAACGTTTTTACAATGTTTATACAAACTATAAGATAGCAATTCTTTATTATTCGTACACTTGCATAACTTTTTATATATCAATAACCACTTATCACATTAGCAATTGTAAAAATTTTGGAGTTTTAGCATTTTTCACCTTTTAAAGGACATAAAAAATTGATAGATTAAATCTAAAACAAATATAAAACTCAAAAAATTAGCTCAATAACAATTCCAATATAATAAAACTAAAAATTAAGTCCAATCATATATTTTATCCAGAACAAACTACTTGGCCATTTAAAAAAATTTTAACAAAAATCCTTAGTAGTAAAAAAATAGACTCAAGGATCGGAGTCACCGCACACAGCTAGTAGCAAAGTCGCCCCCCCTAACTCCAAGTCTTGGCTCTGTCCCTGATCATGGTTATACGTTAATACTATATGTAAATTTTTGTTTAAGATATAGAAATCTGAGAATCAAAATCACTTTTTCTTGTAGAAATTTCCTCACCTCAGAATGGAATCTTCATCATCATCATCTAGCTTTCAAAATAAATGGAAGAAGGAATTATCCTATCGAATATTATAATTAATTAATGAAAAAAAAAACCCCTATTTTACAATAACATTCTCCCACCGTCTCTACTCTCTTCTATTTAAGAACTGCTTTCCCTCTTTTCTTAGTCTCTTCAAAACTGTAAACCAAAAACTATTTGTGTAGACTACCTAAAAGCCAAAATACAAACGTGTTAACCAAAAACTATTTTTGAAGAAGATGATGTTTGATCAAAAGCAAAAGCAACAATTGATGATCCAATTCATGGCTCACAATCCCAACATGATGAACTTCTCCAGAGCTAACTTCATGTAAGATCAGGAAAAAAAATTAAGAAAGAACAACTCTTTTTAGTTCATAGGTGTTAATAAGACTACATGCAGTTACAATTTTTATTGCTTTGGGTTTAGGATTTGCTCAATTACAAATTTAAGATTTTGATCATGTGCTATCCAATATTAGTTGTGGGTGTTTTTAGATCTATCATATGACAAATCTTTGTAGTTCATAGGTGTTAATGGCTAATAAGACTATATGCAATTCCAATTTTTATTGCTTTGGTTTTAAGATTGTTTACAAATTTAAGTTTTTTGATCATGTGCTATCCAATGTTAGTTGTGGGTGCTTTTACATCTACCAAAAAAAAAAAAAAAATTGGATTTATAACAATATAGTCACATTTTTTTTTTCTATAATTTATAGCCATGGATTATTTTTTATAAGGTAACCCATCATTTTCTTATATTTATTTATTGTGTAGTTATACATACATTTTATTTTGTTTCAATAATTTCTAAATAATAAATCTTCTGATTCTTTAATATTTTTTAACATTTTAAAAGTTTTAACATATGAATTTTTGAGATATTATTATTTTACAATATTGAAACTATTTGATAGCTTTCCACAACTATAGTGATGAATTATTTCTTCTAAAGGTAAAAGTATAGTCACATTTTTTTTATATTGTTTCTATAATTTGTAGGTTTCAATTATTTTGATTATTTAATTTTTTTGCCCTTTTGGAAGTTTTAACATAAAAGACTAAAGTAATTTATGTGATGGAATAGTTTCATAATCAACTTAGAATTTTATAAAATTATTTTAGTTTGCTACATAAATAGGTAGATTCCTGCGTAGCACGGGTTTGCGACTAGTAATTTTTAATAGGTCTACTAACAAAATAGTTTAGGTTCATGGTGATAGGGAAGTGATAGCCTAGTGGCAATAATATTCTTTGTGGTAGTATTTTATATTTATGATTTGAACCTCACCTCCAACACTATCTACCTGTTAAAAATCATATTTAAATTGATAACTAATTTGAAAATTTTAAGAAAAGAATTTTATAGGTAGGTTACAAAGCGCGAGATGCCTCTTTATATGAGCTAGTTGCTAACTCGTGTAATGCATCAAATAGATAACAAGAGTTAAATATCTTCTTCTTTTTTTGGTGAAAAGGGTTAAATATCTTCACTTTGTCCAATGCTACGATGAGTTAAAAAAAATAAATGAAAATCAATAATTTTAGTTCCAAAGAACCAAAGTGGACCGAATAGAACTGAAGTGGACAAAATGGACTGCAGTAGACTGAATAGGACCAAATTGGAACGAATAAGACCGAAGTAGACAAAATGAACCAAATATGACCGAAGTAGACACAGTGGACAGAATAGAACCAATGTGGACTTAGGACCAAATTAGACCGAATATGATTAAAGTGGACCGAATGGACTTAATATGACCAAACCAGAATAAAAGTGAACCGAAATAAAAAAATGGACTGAATAGGACCAAGTAGACCGAATGGGTGAAATAGGACGAAAGAAGATATAATGGACAGAATTGAGCCAAAGTGGACCGAATAGAACCAATGTGGACCGAAGTAAACTGAATAAGACCGAATCCACCGAATAAGTCCAAAGTAGACTAAATAAGACAGTAGGACTGAAGTAGACATAATGGACTGAATAGGACTAAAGTGGACTGAATAAGACGAAATGAACCGAATAGGACCAATGTAAACAAATTGGACCGAATAGAGCCAAAAGGGACTGAAGTAGACAAAATGGACCAATGTGGACTGAATAGGACTATACAAACCGAATAGGACCGAAATAACAGAAACACGTTCGTAGTGATGAAATTTGGTTTAAAAATAAAATAAATAAAATAATGACGTTATAAAGCCTTCAAAGTGAGGTAGCAAATATAGATATAAAATATATATATAATATCAAGTTTTATTTATAAATTCTTATTTAAACATGCAATTCATGCACCATAAATATATTTGCATCATAAATAAATATAGGGCATTCAATGTTTGGCACCTTGTTGTCAATATGGGTTTTGATGTATTTGGCATCATAAAAAATGGTGCACATAGTTGTTATTGCAGTTGAATTTATGATTTGATTACATGGGCTCAACGCATATTTGGCATGTGAAAATTGGATGATCTTCCTATACTTGGTCATGGTGCGTTTCTTCTTTTATGTCTCATTGATGTTTTCACAGCGGATTTTTCCCATGACTTGAAAGTTGAAACTACAACTAAATATATGGAAAGTTTTACTAGTTTTTTTTTTTTAATTAAAGCTCATATTATTTAATGCATCATCACCTACCAAATGCAAATATTGGAGGGGTTAAGGGACCATTAAATATACAAATTATAATTATAAAAGTATCATTAAGCTATAAGGTAATTTATATGAGACTTTGCTAATGCTACAAAACTGAAATATACGCAAATTGATAAACCTTGAACCTGCAACCTTTAGCTCTACTACTATAATCCCAAATGTTCATCTAGTTAAGATCTAGTCTAAATTTTCCAATAGATATGCCAACAGGATAGCTCATGTCCTTGCTAAATGAATTAAAGGACCATTAAATACACAATTGTGAATAATAATAATGATGAGGCAGGGAATATAGTATTGAACTGTCAGCCAACCTCCTTAACCATTTTGAGAGGTGCACTTCACACACTCTTCATTTTCATGGCTTAAAACCAGTATGGAAATATGGCTCCCTGGATCAACCCAATGAAGACCTTGAAATGCAACACCACAACAGTCTTGATGCCTGCCCTGCTCACGTAGGAACCAAACAAAGCAAAGGAAACTAGAGCATTAGGACACATGTCATCATGATCATTATTCTTTGCATTGAAAATAAACCTTACTTGTTACTTTCCCCCAATTTGTTTATCGATATAGGATTTTAGACAGTTCTAGGCAAACACATTCCTCAAGATTGAATTTTGCATTTAGTTTTTGCAATTTGTTTACTCTATGTCAATTGGTATTCTAAAAGTTGACAAAAAGTTTGTCAAAATTAGCAAGTATCTGGTATAATATAATTGAAGTTACTCCCTCAGGTTGCAGCTAAGGCCCAATTTTACTAATCCATAGCAAGGTCAAACTGGGGAAGAGGTCACAGCTAGAAACACTACCCCACTTAGACATTTGTGACCTCCGAGACAAAAGAACTATTGTACAGCAAGCTATATGATCACAGGTTTGGAGAATAGCTCATCTGATTCTAGTTTGATTTTCAATTACTATATTGTAACTTAAAACAGTAAACGTCAAAATGATAAACTTGTGATATTATTTGTATTGTACTGCAACCTAAGTTGCCTCTCAAACAATGCAAGAAGAAGCATGCAACTATCAGCTGCCTGCTTGAGCAAGCATGCAACTATCAGCTATTCTAGTAAAATTTCTTTCCCAGTCCACTGTAAATATATCCCCACAAAGCTTATAAGGAAAAAAAGAAACTGCTTACAAATACGCATAAAGCATTTGCAGCACTATAGAATAGGCAGTGATACAATGTGTCTAAGCAGTGAACCATTACTCTAATTTTGTTTCCATATAACTATATCTATATTACTATTCCATAACATTGAACATACATCCCATGAATTTTGTCTCCTAGGATAGAAAACTTTAATTTGCCATGCCAAAAAAGGTATACAACATGTGATTAAAATCCAAAACGATAAGTAAAGGGTGCACGTGAGCCACTCAATCAAAAAACCTAAGGCATTGTTAAGATTCGTTAATCTTCTAGAATTGCATTGATCTCTCACAGATTTAAAGAACTAATTTGGGGTTTCCACATTTTCTCTAGCACTACTATATCGACTACTAGAGGTAGTAAGAGTGTGCGTAGAATAAGTTAGAGCATCAAATGGAACCATTACTCTAATGAAATGATTGAATAAAAAATCAAGAGAGTTTGTTGATTTAGCAGTCTCACTCATTTCCTGAAGCAGTAAATCTGGTTTCATATTGACTGACAGCTATTCTGTCTTGTAATTACAAGCTAACAATTCAGGTCATGTTTGATCGAGGGATAGAGTGGCAGATCTTGAGGATGATGGAAGTAAGGGACAAGAAGAGAGATCAGAGATTGATCAGTGAGAGAGACAGGGAGATGCTCATCTGTTCCTTTATGACACAAGATTTTTTTTTTTTCACTCATAAAAAGTAAATAACCACTTCCAACAAATATACATACAACTTATAGATTGAATGGCAAAGTCTTAATAATGAAGTAATTCTTGAAGTGCTTTATCTCCTGGATTTGTAGATAGCAAGTCAACCAACATGGATGCAGTGTTGCATTTGCTGAAAATCCCTTGTCAACCATTATCTTAATAAATTCCACAGCCTTTGTTGTCTCATTCTATTGAAACAACCCTTGGATGATTGTGTTATATGTGCGATCATCAGGAGAGAAATGGCTCCCATCCATTTTCTCTAGCAGCTCAGTTGCTTCATCAATTAGCCCATTTTTGCAAAACCCTTTGATCATTATAGTGTAAGTCCGAACATCAGGTTGCAATCCTTTTGCAAGAAGACTACTAAATATTTCTCTTGCAGTTGTAAGTTCCCCGACATTGCACATACTGTTAATCAAGATGTTGTAAAACACAATATTGTGGTCCAACTTTTTGTCTTCCATCTCTTGAAACAATGCCATCGCGTCCCCAATTTTTTTGTTCTTACAAAGGCCATCCAACAAGATAGCATAGGTTTGGAGATCTGCAAGTTGGCCACATGCCTGCATCTTATGAAATAGGTCTAGTGCAGCCTGGGGTCTCTCCACTCAACAAAACCCACCTATAAGAGTGTTGTAAGTCACAACACTAGGAGCCACTCCCTTGTTGGACATTTCATCAAAGAGACTCCTTGCTTCATCAATTCTTTTATTCTTGCAATATCCATTGATTAATATGTTATAGCTAAATACATCAGGTGAACAACCTCTCTCAAGCATCATATTAAATGTTTTGATAGCATCATCCATTTTGTTTTGCAAACAATAACCATCAACCAAAGAGCTATATGTGATTGTGTTAGGTTCAATGCCTCTTTGAACCATCACAATAAAAACTTCATTTGCCTCGGTCAACATCCCTTCTTTGCAAAGTGTGTCCCCCAATATGCTAAAGGTTTGCACATTTGGCATGATCTTCCTTTGAGTCATCTCATTCAACAAAGTAGTAGCCTCCCTCCACCGCCAAAATTGCATAGGCCTTGAATTAAGACGTGTAAGTGACAAGATCTGGCTGAATGTCTTTACCCTGCATCTAAGATAAAAGGTTCAATGCCTCAGTTACCAATCGATCCTTACATAAATTGTCAATGATTGTGTTGTAGAACACTACATTAGGTTCAAAATACTTTTTTTCTATCTTCCTGAGCAACCCAATAGCCATATCAATCTTACCAATCTTACACACAGCATTTAATATTGTTCCACAAGTAATTGCATCAGGTTGATACTCATTCTTCTCCATAGCTTCAACCAACCTCACAGCTCCAGCAATGTTACCTTGAAGACAGAGGCCCTTGACAAGAGCGGTTAGAGTTATATGGTTTGGTTAAAAATCAAGTTTGAAAATTGCTGCTAAGACAGAGAACCCGAAATCTACGCGGTTCAAATGGTAGAAGCAGATAATCAAAATAGTAAGAGTATAAAGATCAGGAGAGATACCAAATGATTCGATTTGTTTAATTACAGTAATGACCAGAGAGTAATGCTTCATTCTTGCAATGGCATTCAACAATAGAGTAAATCCAGAATGGAAGGCAAAGGGTGCATGTGAAACATTGTATCAAACAAGTCTAAGGCATGATCAACATTCCTAACGCTTCCAGCTTTGCACTCATCTCTCACAGATTTCAAGAACTGATTCTGATTCTGATTTGGGTTTTTCCTACTAGTAGTATTAAGAGTAGAATAACAATAATAAGAAGAACAAGAACAAGAACAAGAAAGAGCATGAAATGGAAATAGAAATGGAAGGGTTTTACGTGTAATAGCAATACTGAAAGAAGGATTGGATATGGATATAAAAAGAAGAGAGTTGGTTAATTTAGAAGCACGAAGCAGCGTACCCATTTTCCTGCAAGAGAATGAAGCGCTGAGTTTTAGTGTCTTTGAGAGAGAGAGAGAGAGAGAGGGAAACTAGGCAACTACTGTGTCTGTGTCTGTGTCTGGATTAAAAATTAAAATACACTACCCCTAATTTTAAACTCATTTACTTAAACTTTGCTATTATAGGACTTTCAGGATAGTTTGCATTGTTGGTGTGTGTGTTTGTGGGATAGTAAACTATTGTTTTGAACACTAGTTGAGTTCAAGTTTTATCGCCAAATAAGATTATATGTGTAGAGAGGGAAAATTCCCGACCTATCACAAGCTAACACATCATACTACCAAAGTCCACAAAATACAACCAATTACAAAGCGCCACGTACTGCTGCTAGGTTTTGCCATCACTATTCAGAAAACCAATAGAAATTCGCCAAGTGTCATTGAAACAAAGGCATGAAACTGCATCAGCAGGTGTAAGCAATGACACAAGCAGCCTCGCACGTGTAAGCAGTGACACAAGCACTCAGCACGTGTAAGCGATGACATAAGCGGACCAATCAAGCTGTGACAAGTGTCACCAATCAGACTCCGCCACGTGTCGCTCACCTACCCCTAAACTCCTATAAATAGAAGCCTTCCTAAGACATTTGGGAGGAGGAGGAAGAGGAGGAGGAGGAGGAGACAACACACAGACAGGACGGAGACAGAAGGAAGAAGATATCTTGAGTTCAGAAATCCAGAAGCTCTGCCGGAATCAAACCCCAAAGCCTCCAAGAACTTCAACCTCGAATACAAACAACATTCGAAGCAACGTCATCCAAACAACTTGTCTAGATCTCAAAGGTCACTGGAATCAAGCTCAAAAGCCTCCAGAAACCTCAACAAACTACAAATTGGTGAAGCTCTACGGATTCAAGCCTCCAAAGCCCCGAAGAATTTCCACCACAAACCTTCAAACACGAAGAACACATGAAGAACACGAAGAACACACAAAGAACACGAAGAACAAAGAATTTCTAACAAGCTCATAGCCAGAGATTCATCGTAATTCCGTTTCAAAGATCTTCGATTCATTCTTCAGCTAAATTGAAGAATATCTAAAGTTCAAATCAAAATCACATTACCACAATTACAATAAATAAATCTTTCAAGGAGATCGAATCAGAGGATCACTCTTTTGTAATTACAGAGAATTGTACCACACATTTATCAATACAAATTCGTATTTGTGAAACTATTTTACTTGTTTGATTTATTTCGAACCAAGAAATTTAGTCGTCCACAATATGATCAAGTTTAAATCATTTTTTTGTCAAACTTGTTTAAAAGTTACTTGATTAATTTATCATTTTCTTATTTATATATAGTAAAATCATTAACAAAAATTTTATTCCCGCACAAATTTATCAATAAACTACAAATAATAGTTTAATATCCCATGATTTTTTTTTTTTTTTTGGTAAATAATGAATTTATTTACAAACTTATACAAATATAATTTTAAACATGTTTATATATAAAAGTATAATATTATATATAGTTAAATCGAGTCTTTGTGTTCACAAGCTTATTCATGAACATGTTATTATATTGAGCTTTACTTGTTTAATAATCAAGCTTAAATTTTGACTTATGCTTGGCTTGTTTGCTAAAACAAACGAACAAAATATGTTTTTTCCTAAGTCGTGCTTGGTTCATGAATATGAATTCAGCACAAGATATAAATATGAACTTCATGAATTATTAATCATAAATTGTTGACTAAGTAAAGCCACATAGTTTTTCCTTTACAACTTGAAGCTACAAATTACATTAACAACTCCAACTTCACTGCTCCACTAGTGAAAATATATACTGGAATCAAACCTACTACATAGCAATTTGAAGATTACGGCCCGTGCATTGCAAAAAATGGACCAATCACCAAGGACTCGACTGCCTTGAGCTTGATAAGAATATTGAGTAAAGGACCAGAAGTGTCCTTGAGTTGAGAGGATCTCCAATTGTGTCACCTATGACAGCCACCTTGTAAGCATCTGACCCTTAGGAGAAGTGCTTTTGCATGTTCATTACCAACAGCCAGGAAGTACAATATTAAAGTAAATAAATCAAAAGGTAAACTCAAACTACACAAAGAAAGCCCCTCTAAAACTTAAGCACGCAAGGAAGTATTACTTTGAAATATAGTAGGCTACTAGAAACTAGAAAGCATTAATAAATTAAATGTTATAAAAGCAAAGTACTGTATTTCTTTTCATTATCCCATTCGCCACCTGTGTTGCAAGCTGAGATGGCAACCTAGGAAGAAATACTTAAAACATAAAGCTTGTTAAATAATATACATTCATTCAACGGAAAAGAACAACATATAAAAGGATTATTAGTGATGAAATTTCTATCCTAACAAATTTGAGAAGTTATCAAGGTAGGAACAATTGCAAAAACTATGGCTAATTATGAAAACACATTGATCTACAAGCGAAAGCAAGTCCTATTTCATTTTTTAAGGGTAATTTTATGGTAGGTGGATTGAGGCAATACAGCATTCAAACAGGAGGATCAAGTATTGCTACATACCTGCACACCAGGAGCAAGTGAACTAACAAGTGTCTTTTCTCCAAAGAAGGTTCCAGCAATAAGTAGGGGCAAGCATAATCAAAGCACCAGGTGGGATTTCCCTTACTGAAGCATCAGTAGAGATTTTGACAAAAGTTTCATAGGAAAGGCTTTTTTTATTGTTTTGCTTGGGCTTCAAATCTATACGTTCTAGTGTCCACATCCCTATGTTGATGAATTTGTAAATTCCTGTTCCATTTTTCTTAGCACAAAGATAACTATTCATGTTAGAGCAATTAGCATCTATGACATGACTGAGCACCACTTGGTTTGTAGCATTAACTTTCCTTCAGCCCATCAATGGACTCTACATGTCATGAGAATGTTCTTTCATTCCTTGATTTTCAGCCAGTGAGACAATACAGATTAATAAGTGAGACCCTAATGATGGTCATTTGGAGCACAGATTCTAATATCTATGATACTGGCACCAGACTAATTACTCTCAAATCCCAAAAATAGTAAGAAAGAGTCCATGCCTAATGCTCCGTTCATCTTGTCTTAAAACATTTGTCATACATGACTCATCATTTCATCTTAAATATTTCACAACTTTGTTGCTGAGGAAAAACCCATCAAATTAACCTATTGATGTAGTTAATGACCATTCCTAAAATAGGAAATCTCTAATTGTTCAATTTTAAGCCTAACATGCCATGATCTCCTACTTATAAGTAACCAATACCCAAGCTCCATCTTTGTTAATCAAACTTATGTATAAATAAACATCAATAACCATTGATAGCCACAATTACTATGTTGCATCAGAATAAGGACCATTATAGAAAAAGTAATCCACATTAATTCTAATAGGCATTTTCACAAACATATGCAATGCAACAAAACAACAAAATGACTATGAGAGAGCTAGCATACATAAACATAAACATACTGTGTCTAAGAAGAAAACAAATAGCAAAATCCAAAATTTAAAACACAACTAATGGCAGACTTACTTGGCAAAGAAAGAATACAAAATCCATAACTAACTGCAAAGCTGTAAAATCAGCCTACTATTCTATCTTGAAAACTGAACACCAAAAATTTTTAAACACAGCAGCTTATGCGAGTGAAAATTGTAGATTTACATTAAAACAGGGTCCTCTAAATGTAGACAATAAACAAATAACATGGACAGTAAACGTCACTTAAATCTGAAGGTTATTCTTCACCAATGAGGACTTGGGGTGAGTAAATGTGATGGTCTAAACGGTGAAGAAAAAAAAAAGGTCAGTTAACTACACAGCTTGCCAAATCCAACGTGGCAATGATGCAGCAAGTCAAGTGTCCACGTATTACATCCTAATCAACCAGAGGATGTTGACCTCAATAATGAAAAGCAAACATACAGGTAGAAGCCTCTGATATTTTGCATATTCAGTCTCCACTCTACAGGACTTTGTCAGCTAGATAAATAGTAAAAAGAGAAAACAAGTGAATAAAGATTGGAAGCAACATTTGAGAAGTTATATTTGGTTCTGTTAGATTTTTAAAAGTCCATGAAAGTAGTATCTCAACGACAAAAAGAATTATCATTCAGCAAGCTATATGGTCACAAGTTTGGAGTATAGTATCACTTCATAAAAAGTAAATAACAACTTCCAACAAATATACATACTTCTTATAAATTGACTAGCGAAGTGTTAAATTATGAAAGTTGTTCATGAAATTGAAAAACTAAAGTCTTCATACAAAACTAAAGTTCATTATGGTATATGTCCAAACATTAGGTTGCAATCCCTTCAATGGCATACTATTAAAGAGTTCTCTTGCAGCTGTAAGTTTCTTAATATTACACAAACCGTCAATCAAGATGTTGTAGATCACAATATTGTGGTCCAACTTTTTGTCTTTTATCTCTTGAAACAATGCCATCGCCTCACCAATTTTTTTGTTCTTACAAAAGCCATCCAACAAGATAGCATAGGTTTGGGGACTTGGACATTCGCCACAATCTTGCATCTTATGGAATAGCCCTAGCGCAGCCTGAAGTCTCTCCACTAGGCAAAACCCCCTTGTAAGAGTGATGTGTGTCACAACGTCAGGAATCATTCCCTTGTTGGACATTTCATGAAACAGATGTATTGCCTCATCAATTCTTTTATTTTTGCAATATCCATTGATCAATATGTTATAACTAAACAGATTAGGCAAACAACCTCTCTCAATCATCATTTTAAATGTTTTCACAGCATCATGCATTTTGTTTTGCAAACAATAACCATCAATCATACAACTATAAGTAACGGTGTCAGGTTCAATGCCTCTTCGAATTATCACACCAAAAACTTCTTTTGCCTTCGTCAGCGTCCCTTCTTTGCAATGTGCGTCCACCAATATGCTAAAGGTTAGCACATTTGGCATCACCTTCCTTTGCACCATCTCATTCAACAAAGTAGTAGCCTCCCTCCACCAACCGAAATTGCATAGGCCTTGAATTAAGGAATTGTAAGTGAACTCTTTATTTTAGATAAAAGGTTCAAAGCCTCAGTTACCAATCTATCCTTACATAAACTATCAATGATTGTGTTATATGTTGTCATATCAAGCTCAAAATTCCCTTCTTCCATATTCCTAAGCAACCTAATAGCCATATCAGTTTCACCAATCTCACACAAACCGTTCACCATGGTTCCACGAGTAAATGCATTACGTTGATACCCTTTTCTCTCCATTTCATCTACCAATCTCACAACTCCAGCAATGTGACCTCGAAGACACAGCCCTTTGATGAGGGTGTTTAGAGTTATATGGTTTGGTTGATAACCAAGTTTCAAAATTGTTGCTAAGACAGAGAATCCAAATTCTAGACATTTCAGATGGCAGAAACAATTAATCAAAGTATTCAAAGTACAAACACTTGGAGAGATTCCTAATGATTCCATTTGTTTATATAGCAAAATTACTTCCGAGTAATGCTTCAATCTTGCAATGGCACCCAAAATGTGATTAAAATCGTCAATGGAAGGCAAATGGTGCATGTGAAGCATTTTATCAAACATGTCTAAGGCATGATCAACATTCCTTAAGCTTCAAGATTTGCACTGATCTCTCACAGATTTCAAGAACTAAATCGGACTCTGATATGGGCTTTCTAAGTTTTCTATGCCAGTGAGAGTAGAATAAAGAGCGTGAAATGGTTTTAGCTGCCACTGGGCGTTTCAGCCCAAATTTTTTTTTTTTTTTTTTTTTTTGCTCGACGTGCTACTCTTATTATTCATTGGCCATGAACAGTAATTTTATAAATAAACAATATTTTTTAGACATTAAAAAATTATTTTGCTACACTGTTTTTCAGTTTTCATTTTCAGTTGTATCCAAATGAACCTAAGTCTAATATGAAAGCAGCAATAATGTTTTTTGAATACACTACTAGTAATAAAAGCAAGTGGGTTTCTTGATTTATTAGCAACACACGTACCCATTTTCCTGAAGAAGAAGAAGAAGAAGCAGCAGATGGAAGAGGCGCTGAGTTTGAGAGAATGAGCGAGTGAGACAATGGAGTAGCCAAGACCAGAGAGAGACAGATAAGACTCTGAGAAATGATGGTATCGAGGAAAGGAGAAAAGTACTAAGTACTAACGCCTTACTAAAAGTTTATTTTTTTATTATTTTTTATTTTTTTAGAAAAAGGATAGAAAAAGTTTTTCATTTTTACGCTTTATTTGTTTCAACAATGATTTTTTTAGAAAATGAATCATTTTTCAAAAAATATTTTCTATAAAACTATCTCATTTTTCAATGTTTGGTAGCAACTTTAATTGAGTTGAAAAACAAACTCCTAACTTCTCTTATTTAGTTTACTGTGAGATAGAGTTGTTTTCCAAAAAAATTTAATAGAAAACAATCTCTAAAAATAAGCCATACTTTTTATGTTGACCAAAGATAGTTTTCCTTTGACTCAAATTTTTTTATGCTACCAAATACTAGAAAACAAAGAAAACTATTTTTACACAAAATTTTCCATTAAAACAAACAGAGTGTAAACTTTAAAAGTAAAAGGTTCGTTTGTTAACGTTATTCTTGTAATGTTGTTTGTATTTTTTGAAAATATGCTTAAGTAAAAAAGCGTGTGAAAATATGTATAATGTTGTTTAAAAACTGAAAAGTATTGCTTAAACTACTCTACCAAACGGCCCCTAAGTTTTCCTCCCTCTACAATCAAAAAGTTCGTCAATTCCATGCCTTTAGGGCTTTAGGGCATTTGTTAAAAAATTGGTTTTTTTTTCTTTTTTCCTAAGAAGTTTCTAAAAATAACTTCAAAAAAAAAATATTAGTTTACCAAAAATATAGCACCAAAAATAAATGTACAAATTTTACTATAACTCTCTCATATGGTTGATTATGAGTTGTGAAAAAAAAAAGTTATGAATCCATGTCAAATAACAGGCACCAATTACAATCTATTACATAAGAAAAATGTGGCAAAAATTGTGAATTTGTTTGCCATACTAACAAAAACTTAAAAATTTTAGTTCTACCTAGCATTTTTTATTAGATAAAAGCCACGTTGCACCTCAGTAGGATTTAATTAAAACTAGATTTTGGCCAAATCGGCCCAATACCATCTTTTTTAAAAAAATTTAGGCAAAAAACACTGTTTCGAAAATAATTTGGGAAATGCCACTTTTTCCAGTACTCGAGCTCATGAAACTCGAGTACTAGATTTTATACTTCCACCGTGGCATGCCAGCTAGGAATCTCTATTAAAAAAATGTCACCTGGTACTCGAGCTTGGTGGACTCAAGTACTGTATAATCTGGTACTCGAGTCCACTAAACTCGGGTACGAATCTGGATTGGCCGCCAGCTTTTGATGGGATAATGTCATTTGATACTCGAGTTTCATGTACTCGAGTACTATTAACAGTACCTGAGTTCTTGAAACTCAAGTACCAATCTGGATTAGCCACCATCTATTTGGTGTATATGATGCCCATTATATGTACTCGGGTACTGTTAACACAGTACTCGAGTATATGAAACTCGAGTATTGCTCACTAAAACCAGTAAAAGTTCAAATTTAATCTCTCATTTCTCACTCACCAAACACACTCTCACTCTCCACACCCAAAACGTACAAACCCCAAACCCATTTCATCGCCGACGACCTCGCACTCTCTCCACCAAAGACAAGCCCATTTGATCGGCGGCAGAAATCTCTCCTTTCGCCGGCGACCTCGCACTCACTCCACCGAAGACAAGCCCATTTGATCGGCGGCAGAAATCTCTCCTTTCACCGACAACCTCGCACCCACTCCCCCGGAGACAAGTGCATCTCATCGATGGCGTTCTCGCACTCAAAGATTAGCAATTTTGGTAATTTTTTTTTTCTTTCCATGAGTTTTTAAACTACACTTCTGTTTAAGATTACAAAATTTCCCAAAAGGTTTAAGTTAGGAAATTGTGAATTTAATTATGTAATCTAACATCCTTGATGATGGCTAGTGTTTTACAATTGTAAATTCCACAAACCGTGATTTAAGTTGAATATCTTGCAAATGACATGCCTAGGTTTCTAGGTTTTTAGCTTTTGTGGTAGGACTTGAAATGACCAGAAGAATTTTTCAATATTTGATAGGAAAAGTAGTGTTTGAATAACTAAAAAACTCTTGATTTTAAGTTTTAACTCCTACTATTATTAGTAAAGCCACAACTGAAACAACAGGAACAAATATTGATATGGTCTATATGCTTTTCTAAATATTTTTATTAAAGCTTGATGATTTTAGACCATCATGCTAATGCTTTGAGGATGAAAAAAGTAATGGCGAAAAAAAGAAAAACCTTTATTAAAGCAGCACCTAAAACATAGGCTTTCCCCTCCAAATGTTGGCATGTCAGTGAATATCAAACCAAGATGTTGAATACTATCATAATAATTTATTTGGATTGCTGTCTCACATGTTCTCTAAAAAACCCGTCATATATACAAACGAACAAGAGACCTATAATGCATCCAAGTATAATAGGGTACATGGATACATCATCTTTAAAATAATTATGCTATAACTTTTAACATTCTTGCATCCTCTATTCCTTTTTCTAAAATTCTTCACACTCATATGGTACAAGAAGGTTGCTCTAAAACAAAAAAAAATTATAATCTAACATAAGGGCAATTTACCATAGAAACACGCAACTGTAAATAAAAACTTTTTTTTTTCCAATTACATGCGACTTAAATCTTAACTAAGATCCTTGAGTTTCTGACAATGCCCCGGCGAGTGGTGGTCTCACGGACTAGGTACGCCAAGTTTGAACCGTGGCATCCTTCTAATTCTTGAACGTGCAAAGTACAAACATTTTTTGACTACTCGATATGTACATGCATCTTTTCCTCTCTCTCTCTCTCTCAACCTTACCATGCTCATAATCATCTACAAATCATGTACTGTAAGTATTTGCATTGGAAGAGAAAATTAGAGATAATTTTTAAAAATCAAATTTTACAAGAAAACAAAAGGGTCTTCTTTCTTTTTCTTTTTTGTTTTTTTAATTTGATTGTTAAGTTACACTAGATAATGGGTTTTGAACCCAAGAACACAAGAAGTTCCATTTGAGCTAGAGTTTTTTTTTTTTTTTTATGAATTTGTGGTTTTTGTGAAGCTATCGGATGGTGGGACTGTTAATTTGTTGAGTAGATCGTATGGAGTATACAATATTAATGAACTTGGGTTGCAAAAGTGCACGGCTTCGCCGGTGGATGAGACAGATGGTAGTGAAAAGACATACCAATGTGCTTCACATGAGATGAGGATATTTGGTGCAATCGGTAATGGAGAAAGCAGTGTAGTTCAGAGAGCTATACATATTTCTAATCATAGAATTTTGGCCTTGAAAAAGATCAATATCTTTGAGAAGGTATTTTTTTTCTTTTCTTTTGGGGATGAATTAAGAAAGTATTGCTTGCTAACTATGTCTTGTTGCTTTGCACTGATACAATGATGTGAGAGTTTGTTTGTCATTAATTAAGATAAAGAAATTGGACAGTTGATTTACCTATTGAATCACAATCGGGGGCAGTCTAGAGGTGTGTATCTTAAACAATTTTGCCGTTTGATATGATGGTTTCTTCATTGGAAAAGGAAATTATAGTGAATTGTGGCCTAAAATTGATCATATTTGGCTCATTAGTCGGTTATTTGAATATTTCCATGAAGAAAGAGAGCATATTTTTCTTCATCATTTTTTTTTAATAGTGAAGACATTGTGCTTCCATCTATATTACAGACACATTTTGCATTCTTATGCATTTTATTGCCTATTTGTCGTTTCTTTGTTCAGTAACTGAAATTTCTTGGTCTGGCAGATCTTGGATGACCCATCGCCATCACCATCACCATCAAAACAATATTTTTCAACAAAGTTCTGTTCATTTATTGATGCTTGCTTGCAGAAGGATGGTAGAAATTTGTGACATGGTACATGCCAATGCTAGTGAATCATAAATCGGTGGTTTTAATTGTTACTATTTTGTAATTTCAAAAGAAAGAAAAGATCTAAGTTTTGGTAAATTTTAGTTTAATTATTAACTTTATAAAAAAAAAAAAAAAAATTAACCTTTGTTGATTATCATCAAGAGATGGTTTTGATTCCCCTTTCACTTAGAACATGTATTTGCCATTGTAAATATAAAGTTCTTAGTTCTTTTTATTGACTTGGACTTCTCCTTGTTCAATTACAATGCCACATCTTATCCTTGCCTAATGTTTTTGCAGACATGATTCTGAAAATCATTGTGCCACTTTTCATTCTTTTTTAATTTTTTTTTTAACATCTTGAGGTACTTGTTAAGTAAAGACATGCTCAATTCAACACTAATTTGAGTCTTACTTTTTCAAGAGATGGTTGGGGAATGGCTGTGATTAGTAGTCGGAACATAAACGGTAGTGATCATTCTTGTCGTGTATTGCCATGAAGCTTGAAAGGGGAAAATAGTTGGGATGCTGAGAATTAGAGTTGAATGGTTAAAGTGGGCTCCACATTTTGAGTGTTGTGTAATTATGTTATGATATCGATAAAGCTATACGAAATACAAAATTCTCATTTTTCAATAAGAAGCTTGTTTAAAGTTTATTTATTTACTTTTATGAGGATGCTGAGATGTCAGACGCTAAGGAACAAAGTCATAATTATATCACATTCTGTGGCTTTATCTGGGTAATTTAGCAGGAATATTGCATATATTTTGCTAGTTTGTCATGTTGATTGGCAACAATGAATGGGCTCATTCCTTTTGTAATGTAATTGCCGTGAAATTTCT
This sequence comes from Castanea mollissima, assembly GCA_014183005.1. Taxonomy (NCBI): domain Eukaryota; kingdom Viridiplantae; phylum Streptophyta; class Magnoliopsida; order Fagales; family Fagaceae; genus Castanea; species Castanea mollissima. Next base: position 3,350,740 of record JACAVU010000004.1, read on the forward strand.
CTCTTTTGTTTTGACATGGCATTCAAATGCCTGCACTTGTTGAGAAGTTTAAAATATAGTTTTTGCATTTGTGATAGATTTCAAATCAGTTTTTCATAGTTACATTCCTCACCGGTGCCAAAAGCAGAAAATGTCAGGTGCAAATAATGAGGATATAAAGGAGTAGGAGCTTACTAATAATACTGTAAAAAATCAAGTTGATGGTGACAGTTCCGTGAAACTCGAGTATTAATCGGCATGACTCAACAAATTCGGGCCAATCCAGATTGGTACTCAAGTTTCAAGAACTTGGGTATTGTTAACACAGTACTCGAGTACATAAAACTCGAGTATCAAATGGCATTATCCCATCAAAAGCTAGCGGCCAATCCAGATTGGTACCCGAGTTTAGTGGACTCAGGTACCAGATTATACAATACTCGAGTCCACCAAACTCGAGTACTAAGTGGCATTTTTTAATAGAGATTCCATGCTGGCATGCCACGGTGGAAGTATAAAATCTAGTACTCGAGTTTCGTAAGGTCAAGTACTGGAAAAAGTGGTATTTTCCCAATTACTTCCAAAACAATGTTTTTTGCCTAAATTTTTTTTAAAAGGTGGTATTGGGCCGATTTGGCCCTAGATTTTAGCATTAGGGCAAGTCCTAAAATATTTCAAAAGAGGTGCTATTTTGCTAGAAATGGCTAATCAGCCAAAATTGCCCATGGTAAGATTGGTTCTATTTGATACAAAGTAGATTTTTTTTTTTTTTTTTCCTTTCCTCTTTTCTCTTTTTCATTTGTTTTTTTCTTTTAGAAAACTATAATTATTAACTATTGTATATTTTTTCACCTCAAAAGAACTATTATAAAAACAATTATGAAAATCAGACTTTTTAACCACGATTTCAATTTCAAAAGTATTTTAAGATTTATTTAAAAAATATAATGAAAATAAATGAAAAGATAAATGATTGGAATGTAGTCAAATAGAAATGAATTAGTTAAAAGTTTTGTAACTTAATTCTATAGTCAAATTCCCCCCTTTGTTACTGTTTCTTTCAAATTATAAAAACTAAGGATAAAATAGGTATTTCCAAGTATAGTGTTTTTATATATATATACAAGATAGAAATTTTACCTTAATATAATCTAAGTGTATATGTATGTAAAACTTCATCTTAGAGACTTGAACCCTGACCCTTACCCCCTACACTCCACAAGCACTTATACTTGTAATTGTAGAGTGACCATCATACCAAGGGTGTGTAATAAGTATAATGTTTCTAAAAGTAATTGATTACACACAAAAATAATGAATCAATTGACTTAAATATATATATATATATATATGAATTACTTTTTTTTTCGCCTAAGAAACATTGAATAATGTGAGCCATCAAAATCATATGGTCAAATTTATGTCCTTCAACTTAGGTCAAATTCAAATTTATGTCCTTCAATTTTCGCCAAACAAGGGGTTTTTTGAGAAAATAATTTTATTTGGATATTAATTATTAAAAATAACATTGTGGTAAAATTATTTGGAAAAATCACCTCTTTGAGAATTCTGTTTTGAAAACATGATTTTATGGGATCATATCTTTTTTCTTTTCTTTTTTTGAGAAAGGGAGCATATCTTGGTATTTCTCATGGAGACATTCAAGTTTAAATTCATCTCTCCCATTGTAAATACGAAATTATATATATATATATATTTTATATTTAAAAACAGTGTTTCAATCACTTTCAAGTTTCAACAAGTCCACAAACCAACAATAAGTTAATCCATCTCATAGAAAAAAAATACATAGAAACGATCAAATCTTAAGGAGGAAGTTGAAAGACCAGTTAAAACTTAAAAATATGGTTAAACCAATTTAAAGTATTAAAAGGCTACAATTTCATACATGTAGGTTTAGTTCAAGTTACAGTAAAACCTCTAACTCACATGGGAGTTCATGCTTCACTTCATATCTGGCAAGGTTCTTGACAGTTAGACACATTCAGTTGGGCTCGCCTCTGTTTTTTTCTTTTTGTTTAAATATTTTTTTCTTTGAGAAATGAAATATTATTATTAAGACTCTCTGTGTGTGTGTGTGTTGAGAAGGATGTCGTCTACAAGACTGAAAGTCTGAAACAGAAGCAAAATTCAGTTCAAGATAATGAGATATACATATGTATTTCATGGTTATTAATGGTAAATTGTCTATTAAGTAAAGCCGCATAGTTTTTTCTTCACAACTTGATGCAACTAATTACTTAAAACTTCATCAACTGTACTGCTCCACAAGTGAAGATGCACTGGAATTAAACCTACTACATAGAACCTCCATTTTAAAATAGTTTGAAGAGTAAGCCCCCATGAGCTGCAAAGAATGGAGCAAACACCAAGGACTCGACTGCCATGAGCTTGATGAGAATATTGAGTGAAGGACCAGAAGTATCCTTGAGAGGATCTCCAATTGTGTCACCTATGACAGCGGCCTTGTGAGCATCTGATCCTTTGGGACCTAGTGATTTTGCATGTTCATTACCACCAGCCTGAAAGTGACATATGAAAGTGTAAAAATCAAACGGTAAACTCAAAGATTGATACAAAGAAAGCACCTCTCAAACTTGAGAACACAATGAGGTCTTACTCTGAAATATAATAGAAAGCATTATCAAATCAAAAGTTGGAAGAGCAGAAGTACTTGCCTCTATGTATTTCTTTGCATTATCCCATGCGCCACCCGTGTTTGAAGCTGAGATAGCAACCTAGGAAGAAAAACATAAAATAGAAAACTTTTTATATGCTAAAGATTCATTAGAGATTAATAGGGATGAATTTGCTATCCTGACAAATTTGTGAAGTAATCAAAGCAGGAGCAGTTGCACAACTATGGCTAAATATGAAAACATATTGATCAATAAGTGAAAGCAATTTTTTTTTTTTTTTTTGGTTTCATTTTATAAGAATAATGGTAAGGTAGGTGGATTGAGACAAAGATGCACTCTAGCAAAAGGATCAAGTATTGCCGCATACCTGCACACCAGAAACAAGTGAACCAGCAAGAACCCCAGCAAGAGTCTCCACACCAAACAAGGTTCCAGCAATAAGTGGTGTAAGCATGACCAAAGCACCAGGTGGGATCATTTCCCTTAGTGAAGCATCAGTAGAGATTTTGACACAGGTTGCATAGTCTGGTTTTGCTCTTCCTTCCATAAGGCCGGGAATAGTATTGAACTGTCGGCGAACCTCTTCAACCATTTTGAGAGCTGCACTTCCGACACTCTTCATTGTCATGGCTGAAAACCAGTATGGAAGCATGGCTCCCACAAGCAACCCGATGAAGACCTTTGGAGTCAACACATCAACAGTGTTGATACCTGCCCTGCTCACAAAGGCACCAAACAAAGCAAGGGAAACAAGAGCAGCTGATCCAATAGCAAAGCCCTGAAAAATGATGGCAGAACATGTCAAAATTTCATGCAAGTTGATTTTGGATCTTAAAATGGTGGCAGGTCTAATAGAAAACTAAAGAGTCAAAGTTACGAGGCAACACTTATTTTATTAATGGAGTTAGGACATATGTCATAATGACCATCATTGTTTGCATTGGATATACAACTTACCGTTCACTTTTCCCCAATTTGTTTTTCTTTTTAAGATTTTGAACAAGTTGAACTAAATGCCAATATAATCTCATTAACTCACTGATTATGAAAAGTATATGACTGATGGAAAGATACAAGAGTTATTTTACTCAACAACTCTGCCACTGCTATTTAAGGGTTTGCAAGCTCATGATGACTCAAACAAATTTGCTCCAAGTCTAAATCAAAAAGTGTAGAACCGAAAAAAGATCACCTTTCCAATGGCAGCAGTAGTGTTTCCAGCAGCATCTAAGGCATCTGTTCTTTCACGAATCTCATGGCTCATACCAGCCATTTCTGCAATTCCACCAGCATTGTCACTTATGGGGCCATAAGCATCAATTGCAAGACCAGTGGCAATGGTGCTGAGCATTCCCAAAGCAGACACAGAAATTCCATACATAGCAGCTAAGCTAAAGCTCACATAAATGGCAACGGCAATGGCAAATATGGGAATGATGACAGATTTGTATCCCAGAGCCAATCCAAAAATAACATTTGTTGCAGCACCAGTCCTACAAGAATCTGCCACATCCTTCACTGGACTGCAATATGTGAACATTGTAATAAGCATCACAATTATAAGTTGATGGGTACAATCATTCAAATATACACAAAAGCATTTCTTCTATGAGACATTGTTGCACTTGCAAAGTGCACAATGAAAAATTCCTCAAGTTGAAATTTCATTAGGATTGTTGAAGCCCTCTTTGAGAGTCATAAATCGAAGGAACATGTCAAAATGTGATGAAGTAAAAACAGTCCACAAGGAATCTACATGTTATTTATTTTTTAAGAAGAAAGTTTCATTAAAAATCTAACAATTTTGGTATTTCAACATGATTCTGAGCCACTATGGGTTGGCCTCTAGCCATGTCCAATTCTAAGGACTAAATTTGGAATGATTCAGTTTTGAAACTGTATCTTTTCTGGAACCAATTATAAAAGGTTCCCAGAATGAATAGTTTTGACTGGCAAGTGCAAGTATCACATGCCTGCAGCAAAGGCAGGAAGACTGGATCCAATTATTACTACATGGCAATGTATCAGTATTAAGATCATTTGCAGCAGTACAGAAGACCAGAAGAAAGTCTATGCATTAGTAACCTGAAGAAGATAGCTCACCTGTAAGCACTGCTAGTATAATACTCTGTAGTGTATCCAATAACAAGTCCAGCCCACAAGCCAATTGCAACACAGAAGAAAAGGTGCCTGCAATCACATATCATTTAATGAATGAGACAAAAATCTCTCGAGGAATAAACCAACTCTGCCAAAAAATGGGAGAAAGGATGTCTTTAGAGGGAGAGGCATACCAGTTCTTTACAGACATCTCAGTTCCAAAATTAAAGAGAGTAAACTCTGATGGCAAAGCAAAGAAGGTGACCATGGCGATACCGGCAGTCATGAAGACAGTTGAGATAACAAGTTGTCTCTTCAAGGTTGGTTCAATCTCACTCACACGCTTAATCTCAAAAAAATCAGTTGCAAAAAGTGTTGTTATTAAGCAAACCACAATCCCCATTGAGCTTATAATCAGAGGATAGGACATGGCTGAGAAGTCATGATTGATACCAAAGGATGATATTGAGGCAACAAAAAGTGCTGCACAGGATGATTCAGCATAAGATCCAAAGAGGTCAGAACCCATCCCAGCAATGTCTCCAACATTGTCACCCACATTGTCCGCAATAACCTAACAGAGATAACATAACATTTATTCAAACTGACTAATAACGACTATACTGGGTAAGGAATCTGGAAAACATATGCCTCTGGAACTTTCAAAACTATTGCTTAAGGAAAGATTCAAAAATGGAAATGAGAGGAGAAATCAAATGTGTGTTAGGAATCAAGAAAAAAAGCATGTTTACTCTTCACTTTTACACTAATATTCGATGAATTTGTCTGATTTTCAAAATAAGTTTATAACCAAAAACTATGCATGTTAAAATCACATAATGCAAACCCGGTAATAAATGAATACATCTAAAGAAATATAGTTACTTTGGTCATTTACAATCAAAAAAAGAGAGAGGAGAAAAATAGAAAATTACAGCTGGGTTACGTGGATCATCTTCAGGGATATTCCTCTCAACTTTTCCAACAAGGTCAGCACCAACATCAGCTGCTTTTGTGTAAATACCTCCCCCAACTCTTCCAAAAAGTGCCATTGAAGAACCTCCGAGTCCATAACCAGTAATAGATTCATAAAGTCCTTCCCAGTCATCCCCATAATACAGCTTAAATAAATTGATGGATACCCACAGCACCAAAAGGCCATTGGCAGAAAGAAGGAAACCATCACTGCACCAGAGCGAAAAGCTGTGATGAATGCCTTCCCAACACCCTTCCTTGCTTCTAGAGTGGTTCTAGCATTGGCATAGGTAGCAATCTTCATGCCAAGAAAACCAGAAAGGACTGATGTAATAGCACCAAGAAAGAATGCAATGGTGGTAAACAAGGCATTTGCCAATGCTGGTTTACATATATTCCCAGTGTTGTAAGTGCAAGGTTCACTTGCGGTGCTGAAGCCTTTAACTGAACCAAGGAAGAGGAAGATGACAACACCAAATACAGCAGTGAAGATACCAAGGTATCTATACTCAGTAAACAGAAATGAGGTTGCCCCTGGGAAAAAGAGACAGATAAAAGTTAGATTAAATACCATAAGGATATAGTGACATTATCTATGCCAAGCAAAACAGAAGACCAATTTTATACTCTTACAAGTTACAATAACATGAAATTCACTTCTCATACTTTATTCTGCATCTATCAATTATATCTGCATGTTACTTGAATGCATTAACATAAGAAGGGTCCAAACTCCAGAGTAAAGCATAATACTAAAGAGAAAATTACAATAGCGAATCAACATATCTCATATCATAAAATTACAGATCTTTCATGCGCGTTTTTTTCTTTTTAGTTTTATTCACAAATGCCTCTCACTTGCATCTAGCTGTGTGCATGTCTCTGTGCCTCTGTTAAAGGCATTAGTTGTGTTTTTCTGCCTACATAAGAACATCATGTCATTTGAAACTTGAATTTTAGAGAAGGAGAGAGAACCCCAAAAAATTTTAAAACTTGGGAGAAGACAAAGACACTGTACCATCATCATCTTTTGAGCACTGACATAAAAAAGAAGACAAATTAGGAAATTTCCTTTTAAAAGGAATGTCTACCATTTTTAAAAAGTTTATGGGACCATCTCAGATATATCATCCTAATGAAAGTGTTTCTTCTTGAAATCTAGTCATTCTTGGCAATATGAATTCCAAGTGAAGACAAAAAAGACTATTTAAGCATAGTGCTGCAATAGCATTTTCAAGACCATAGGAGCTAGAGTATATCATTGGGAGAAAATATGAGGTTTTTACAGAACCTTGATATGAATGGTCTGTGGTTATCATTACATTAGGTGGTGAGGCAACTAATATGTGAAAAGGCCAACCATTCAGTTAGCCTAGCAAAACACCCATAAGAGGAAAGCCATGAATTACTACTTAGATCACACACAGCAATCCTGGATAGTGCAAAACTTACACAGTTAATCTACATGTTCAAAATGATGGATTCAATCGCATACAATAGTGACAAATAAATCTGCCTGCTAATGGTAAACCAATCTAAATATTGAAAAGCATTGAGTTCAACACACTTTGATTAATTGTCTAATTCAACCAAAAACAGGGAAGAAGAATTTTGAAAAAGCTGCCACTGAAAAATATTGTCATAATTGGGATTTTCTTTGATATAAGTAGCTTGATGACTATAGATCTCCTTGTAATTATTGTTTCCATATTTTCCTTTAAATTGTTTGTTGTGGGTTTTGACTTTTGATCTTTGCATGTAGTTGTTAAATGTTGCTTAATCTCAATCTTCAGTCCAACAAAAGTGACATATATGTGATGAAAGGGATAAAATTAGTTGATACTATTAGTCAGTTCTTAAAAATTGAATGAATCACTCAGTTCCGGAGGTTATTTACAGCAAGAACTCCTTTTGTGGATAAAAAAAAAAAAAAACAAGATCTATTTATATATGGACAATTCAAATAGTCATCTAATAAAGAGAAAGAAAAAAGAGGTGGGGACTAAACATGTAGACATAAAACCAAGAGCAATGAAACTGCCGAAGCAAAATAGCAAACAAAAGATGAGAGGACAAGAGAGACAGAAGGTCAGAAATTTAAAACTTAATATGTCAGTCACTAAAAGCAACAATAAAACAAAAGAAAATTGCAAATAAGTGAATAGTGACAAATTCCTGAGTACAGTAAGCATTCCCAGCAGACAAACCAGACAAGAAGAGAAAAAAAATAAACAAATTAATACTTTAGAAAAATAGATGTTTACGTATGAAACTACTCATCATCCTAAATAAAATAACAAAATCACACTAGAAAATATAACACAAGGATACAATAGATTCATAAGATACAACACAGAATGGACAAGCAAATAAAACTAAAAAGCTCAATCATCAAAAGCTCCACCAAAACATCATAGAATCACACATGTACTAATAAGTGGGCAAATAACAAAGTAAAACAAATTCACACACGAGAGAGAGAGAGAGAGCTCACCAACAGAAATGGCATTTTGAATTTCAGCACACTTGATGGAAACCTCAAGAGTGTCAACACCTTCTTCAGTGTCTCCTTCATTAATCAACCTGTCTTTATCTTTATACCCACTATAATCACCATAGCCACCTGAGACCTTGACCTTGGAGACCAAAAACCACTGAAACAAAGCAAACGCAAGTCCAATGAAGGCAGCCACAGGTATCAGAATCTGTGTAAGTCCCTCACTCAGCAAACCCATTTCCCAAAACTCAAAGCTCAAATGATTTCTTGAGTTGTCTTAGCAAAAATGGCAAACACCAATACTGGGTTTTGAAGTACAGTCTCTGAGCAGAAACCTACAAACTTGGAAACTGCATTATCCTAAATTTTATCTCTGAGGCCCTTCCCTGGCCTTTGGAATGTATTATGTATGGCACTATATGGCTTTGAATGACAGTTGGGGACTCATGGAAATATTCTATACAACCTTGGATTTAGTAAACTGGTTGTTTTGATTAACAGTTAGGAGTTCTGTCACTGCAATCTTTATCCACTGGGCCAATAATTTGCTACTCATAGATATAGATAGACAAGTCAGCATTAGATATATGTGATAAAGACAAAGCTAATAATTACTTCTCAACTAAGGCTTCACATGTCAACCAGAAATGCAGTCGATTGTTGAAAAAATCAAGTAGTACTTTTTATTTTTTATATCAACGAAGTTTGGAGGAAAAATCAAGCACTTTGTCATACTACATTATTCTTTCTTTTGGCAATTCATTATCTTTCATTATCGAGGCATGCCTTTTAACATTTACCTTCATCATTTTTCTTTAAATTCACGACTCATTTAATTTACCAAGCTGTCCATGTGTGAATAGTGCAAAATCATTTTTACATAACCCTATCACTGACATCATTTTTATTATGCGTCAATTACATAATGTCACCTTAACAATAGTGAAGAAAGTGAAATTTTGTGTCACTATAATTGTTGTTATTTAAAAGTGTTGGATGTAAATGTAGCGTGCAGCATGCAGGAAGAGGCAATGCAGCGTGCACATGGACATGCCCAAATAACCTCCTTTGGGCATATTAACATGCCCTTAGTAGTCCCATGTGTGTGTATATATATATATTTTATAATAATTAAAATAAAAAAAATTGTCTTGCCAGTTTTTTTTTCCTTGCGAAAGTATGTCATGTCAGTCAATAGCCCTAACTAACACGATTTCCTTTTTCATTTTCTAATATCATATCAAAATGAAACATTTAAATTATTTTTAAAATGCAAGACTAAGACCATACCAATTAAATAAATTGGAACTTACCGGTTGATGTGGTGACCTCTCTACAAAAATTCAGAGAGCTGGCTAAAACTATCACTGCCTCTTGAGAACAATTACAAATTAAGCTACTAGTCTCTTTTTTATTCCAACTCTCTTTTTTTTTAATGTGGAAATGTCAGGGTTTGAGTGTTCATTACGCTTATCTCACTTTGCTTGGTCCTTAATTATGTTGCCTGGTTCAATTCCAGGCTCAGATGTGGAAACTTTCCCATCTTCTTAAATTATTACTGCAAAGTTCAAAGTTTCTTTAATCATATATGTATGTGTTCAAACTTCAAAACATTTTGTCAACTAATAGTAAATACCATTCAATTTTTTTTTTTTATTGGTTTCATATTTCATCAAAATCCACTGTTGCATTCCAAACTATATGAAACTTTGAGAAGTTCATCAAGTTTAGGTATCATTAGACTAAATGATATGCCATTATATGTTTTCAATTCACATACAAATTTAGTTAGCAAATATGAAATCAAATTGCACTAAAGAAAGATCAATCAAGACCCTCCCACCAACCCCACCTACCATTAAATTAATATATGTCCACATGAGTTTGTTTACTTTTCTTTTTTTATTTCTTTTTCTTTTTAAATTTTAGCAATGAAGATTTCACACGTTTAAAGATTATTATAATAGCTTGTTCATAGTCAAGGAAATGCAAATCATGAATAAGATTGCATGAATAAATTATCATAAATATTCCCTTCTCCTTTTGAATGTATATATGCATTATATGGTGCTGAGTTACAATTTGATGCATCAACCATGAGAAAACCATGCCTATTGTTACAACAAATTATAAATGGTCTCAGATCATGTTTTTTTGGGGATCATGATAAGGGTTCCTATGCATACTGTATGATAAATTACCTTTTAGTGTTATATATTTTATTAATATATAGGAAACATCCAATGAATTTTCAAACCCACCACGTTTGTCGCAGTTTATTCAAAGTTATCTAAACCAACTAATGACATTAAAGTCATTGCCTTTTTAAAACAAACAAATATATTATATATATATATATATATATATATATATATATATATATATATATATATATATATCTTTCAAACTTTCCAAAAACAATAACAAAGCTCTCAAAGTAATTAATGTGTAATAAATGATCTTGACACGGTAATAATGCCCCATTTGCAGGCCCTTCTGAATGTACCAATTAGATAGGTCCACAATAATAAATTAGACTCGTACTTCATTAAAAAAACAAACAATTCTTTTTTTGTTGAATTAAAACGAAATTCTTTACATTTTTTTTCCACGCGTAGTATAGATAACTAAGAGCAAACGAGCAAATAATGTAATTTCAGAAGAAGAAAAAAAAATTAATGGTATTTATCTTTAGGAAATGAGGTTTAATTTATGGGAAAATAAACTATGATCATTTTAATATTTTATGCTTATGGGCATATAGGTATTTTAAAATAAAAATTTATAAATTGCCTCTAAGAAGATTATAAACTTCAATTTTTTTTGAATGTTGGGTTGTCTAGGTCACTATTGGTGTACCATCATTTACTAGTAATTATGTTTTGCATGGTCTCTATTAGGAAGGTGTAGCATTAAGGGCAACTATCTTCCTCCTCCCAAGGCCCATCACCAAAAGGAAAAAAAAAAAAAAAAAAAAAAAAAGAAGGTCAAAAGTCCATTACTTTGAAATGTTATAACTCATAACTTTGTATTTAATGTAAATTGTTTTCTTTTTCCTTGAAAATGACCCTGAAAAAAAAAAAAGGATGTATTGTACCATTTTTAATGTATAATTGTATATTGTCTTCTATTTAGGAGTATTTATTACCAGAGTTTGAAATCCCCCCTTTCTCCTCTCCCTTTCTTATTTTGTTTGAATTTTTGACAAAATGTGGACTGAATATAGAAAAGGTTCAAATGCATTAATTTTTCAAAACGTATGCAACTAAACTCCAAGCTGATAAGGATGAACTACAAGCTGCTGTTAAACAATATCACATCAAGAGGAACCAAACATTTAGTGTAAAAGAGTCAGATCCAGCGTGTTGGTCTGTACGTTGCAAAAATTGTTCTTGGCGTCTTCGAGCATGCTTCCGGGCTACGCATGGGCTCTTTGAGGTTAGGAAATACTATGGTCCACACACATGTACGGAGTCCACGCTCACACAAGATCACGAGCAATTTAACATTCATATTATTGAGAAAAAGTTGAGGGATATTGTCAAAGATGATCCAAACATAAGGATTTCTTCGCTTTAACAGAGTCTTTACAATAAGTACGAATACCGGCCTTCTTATTTTAAGGTGTGGGAGGCGAAACAAAAGGCAATTGATAGAGCATTTGGTGATTAGGAAAAATTTTACCAATTATTGCCAAAATGGTTGAAAGTTTTGACCGATTCAAACCTGGGCAGCAGGGTTATTTGGAGAACGGTACCTGCTACTGTGCTAAGCTATGCCATATTCGAGAGAGTGTTCTGGGCTTTTGGTCCATCAATTGAAGGTTTTTAACATTGTAGGCCAGTGATTAGTATAGATGGAACTTTCCTATATGGTAAGTATAGAGGTAAGTTATTAATTGCATCAACTTGGAATGGTGACAATAGACTTTTTCCACTTGCCTTTGCCATTATGGAGGAGGAATCTGATGATAGCTGGTATTGGTTTTTGCGTTTTATTCAAAATAATGTCACTAATCGAGATGAGTTATGTGTCATATCTGATCACCACCTTAGTATAATGTCAGCGATACAGGTTATATGTGAATCGACATGTTGGCATCATCGTTTTTGCCTTCGCCATGTGGCTAGCAATTTCAATCAAAAAATTGGGAATAAAAACTTGAAGACTATGGTAATGTGGGCAGGCATGGAGAATCAGCTACGAAAGTATCAAATAACAAGGGATAGAATTACTCAATTAAATGCAGATGGTGATAAGTATTTAAGGGAATTACTAGTGCAGAAGTGGACATTAGCACACGATGGTGGACATCGTTATGGGGCAATGACCACAAATTTGTTTGAAAGTTTCAACGGTGTTCTAAAGAGTGCTAGAAATCTGCCTATAACTGCGTTAGTCGAGCTTACATACTACCGTTGTGTAGCCTACTTCACCGATCGGTATACTAAGGCACGCGCAGAGATTACAGCCGGTGAACGCATTACTGCCTATGCAAAGAATAAATTCAATAAATGGGAAAAAAAGGCACCAAAGCATTCAGTTACTGTGTTTAGTCATAAAAATTGTCTATTTGAAGTCAGAACACCAATAAACCCTAACTCTGCATATAGGGGTAATCATCGTCATGAGGTAAATTTGAGGGAGAGCACTTGTAGTTGTCAAAAATGCAGGTTTATAAGATTTCATGCTCACATGTTATTGCCGTGTGTAAATATCAAGGCATCTCTGCAATGCGATATATCGACCGCTGTTATTGTTTGAAAGAACAAGTTGCTTGTTATGCACCTAGATTTCGAATGGTTCCAAACAGTGTACATTGGAATGAGCCTGATTTCCCGGTCTTGTATCCTAATGTGAAGTTGCGCCGTGCAAAAGGTCGACCAAGATCAACTCGACCTCTAAATGAAATGGATTTAGGGACAGAGCATCAACCAAGGCCATTGTGCAGCCTTTGTAGGCAAGAAGGCCATAATAGAAGAACATGCCCCACTCAAACTGTGGTTGGCTCTACTAATGGTCAAATTGAATGACCCAACAAAAGTATTCAATCTACTTCAGTGGATTGGTTAGACTGTTTTTTTTTTTTTAGGAGTTAGACCATATTGCTAGTTTGTATTATTTGATAGAAAAAGTTGGTACTAATTCCATATGCTACAATGTTTTCTATCACTGCAAGTTTGATGGGGTGTATGTTTATTTATTTTGTGTGTGTGTGTGTGCATGTGTGCGTGTGTGTATATATATATATGCGTATTATAGTTTAGAGGTTCAATAACACCTTCAAATATATATTTTATGGAGTGCTTGGGTCCTTTACCATGTCTGAAAGCTTCAAATAAGGAAATAAATCAAAGGGCCACAATCTAAAGAGGAAAAATCATATTTGAGCACTAATCAGTATTTTAGACGTATCTCTCTCCTCAAAAATCCAATTGACTTAAGACTAGATGGGTTGGAACCGTGACCTAAATATCTACAACTTTTATGTTTTGAGTTTTTTGAAATTCACATTTTTTGAAGGCCGAAATTAACTCACAAATTACTACTGTAAATTTGGACGAAAATTAGATGGTGAAAGTTTATTTTTCTTTGACACTTTTACAAGGGTTTGGAAGAGAGGTTGTGAATTGGAAAATTATATTAAATAGATGTATGATTAAATTAATTAGGCACTAATTTCAAATACCAAATATGTGTACACATTTCTTATTTTGCAAAAGTCTTACAGTTAGTAGTATAACATGATATATATACTATCTAGGCATAATATTTTTTGCTACAATGATGCATAAACAACGATAATACTTTAATATATTTTTAATAATTGATTAGTGATTTCCACGATGGGGTACATGAAATTTTTGTTGTGTTCACAATGTGGAGGATGCCTATTTACTCGTTGAGGGTACCTTCGTGCTTGCACAAGACTATTCCCCATGCGCCTTGGCTGTGTTCTAATATCAAAATCTGTTTGATAATTACCACCTTCATCACTTTCATTATCTGATAACACCTCCATATCTTCTGCATCTTCCCCACTATCCTCATTTGAGGCATCTTCCTTAGAGTCTGTTACAGATGCCTCTTCCTCAGAGTTCGGAGCGCATGCCCATGTATTTGGTGGTGTGCAAAAATCACCAACATGAGGGGATGGTTGGGAAGGTTGTTCATAGCTAAACTAGCTATCTTGGCTATAATTGTATTACCCAGAATAGTATGGAGGTGGCGATGGACGATAAGAGGGAGGTGTTAAACTAGGCTGAGGATAGTGGTCATAACTAAACAAACTCTCTAATCATTGTCTTATGGAAGTGGATAATCCAATCTGTTGATATAAAGACATACAATACTCGTTGACATTAATTGGATTATACTCATTGAAGGTGGTAGGCTCATTATTGACAGATGTGAATGGTCCAGCTTCATCATTTCTACGTTGTCTACCCTGTCTTCCTTGGTGTCTCTGTCGTCGTCCAAAGTGTGTCACCCTCTCAGTAGGGACGGAGGAAATATCTACTTCCATTGATAACTTCACTTGAGTAAGGCCCTCTACTATTGCTGGAAGGACTTGTTGTGCAGTCAGGTCAACCCTCCCTTGGTTTGCAACAGCCGAAGTTAACATATTATTAATTTCCATTTGCTGCCACATAAAAAGAAAAAAAAATTATCAGTGCAGTATTATTGAAAATGCTAAAATAATAATTTGTTATCAATATTAGTGCAGTATTGAAAATGCTAAAATAATAGCCTGGTACATGTGGGCAGCCGCCTCTAGTGTCGTAAATAAGTGACCATGTTTTGTAGTCCACATCTAGATGGAAATTTTCATCCCCAACTATATTTTGAGCTCACTCGTTCCAAAGTCAGTAGTAATGTGCATGATGCCTACACCAATCAACACTAGCCTTTCCTATCAACTTCACACAATGCACAGATTTATCAAAATTGTCAATAGGCCACTTTGGACATCTTTGCAACAATCCAAATTGTCGCATGACTCTCTCTGGATGGTAATACTCAACAATTTGGAAACATAGCAATGGCGTTGTTGTAAGCCATATATGTTTTCCTACAAGACACCATGGATGCAAATAATTATCGTATGGTGTCCAAATAACCTGCGATTTCAATTACAATAACTATGTTATAATCGATCAAGATAATAATATAACTAGTAAATTAACCATCGATGCATTGTGACAATATATATTACATGATCCTTATTATGTGTGTCGTGATTAGAACGGTACGCAGGTAGAACATGCGTTAGTGTGTGAGTATAAGTTCTCTTGATATCCCACCTATACACAATTAATGATTGCCACTGATTTTAAGGTTTGGAAGTATCAAGGATAAACGCTACAGTATACAATATTGTATAGAAATAGAAAGTAAATATTATACCTGCAACCGTATGGGTCGTCACCATTTAAATTTATTGGAATTATTGGAATTGGGGTCAGATATGGAAGATGCTCCCATGCCCATAATTGTAATATAAAAACAAGACCTGCAACCTCCGTGGTTTTTTTAATAGAAGCAGTACACAACTCTTTATAAAGGAAAGCAAGTGTGGCACTACCCCAGCTATATTGCCCAGCTACACCAAAGTCCGCTAACAGCTTGAGAAAGCAGCAATGCAATTTATTTTGGCTCTTATTTCCAAATAGTAAAGCCAAGACCTGGAACATGTATGCCCTAGCATACTGTTGGGTTGTTACAGCAGTGGCACCCTCTAGTAGGTTTAAGAATGTATTCCTAACCCATGTTATTTTAAGGCTACCATATGTCAATGCAGTTTCAGGTGGTGACACTCCAAGTAAATTCTGACAAACTGGTCCTCATTCTATATTAGTGGGCCTGCACATTGCATTGCCATCAGTAGGCAATCCTGTAATGATTGCTATATCTTGTAGAGTGATCGACATTTCACAATTAGGTAGGTGAAATGTATGAGTTTCAGATTGCCATCGCTCCACCAAAGAAGTAATAAGACTCCAGTCAATATCTATATGTGGTAGGCGGGTAACACGGTATAGTCTACATTGATGCAAATATGAGGTGATACGCTCACCTAACTGCCGGGGGGTGCAAACCGTTGGGATCACACTCGTAACGTGGAAACCTGAAATTTTTTTTAAAATGTATAATGTTATATTGCTAATGTTGAAATTATTTTCATGTAAATTGAATAATTGTAGATATTATTAGTATATTAATAAATTTGGATCTTGCAACGTACATTGCCTTCCATTGCATCATTAGAGATGTGATATTGTTGTTGGGTTAGCAAAAAATGATCGAATGACCCAGGCTCCATTTCAAATATATCCTACATTAAATGCTACAATGAGTTAAACCATATCTGAAGATGCATTTTCACAGTATCTTTAATATATAAATACTGAGATTAAAAAATTACAATATCTGAAAGTACATTTTTTACAAATCATCTATATAAAAAATTACAAACTAAGCAAATAATTTTCAATTAAGGGGCCGTTTAGTGGAATAGTTTAAGCAATACTTTTCAGTTTTTAAACAACATTATACATATTTTCACATACTTTTTTACTTACGCATATTTTTAAAAAATACAAACAACATTACTAGAATAACGTTAACAAACGAACCTTTTACTTTTAAAGTTTACACTCTGTTTGTTTCAATGGAAAATCTTGTGTAATAATAGTTTTCTTTGTTTTTTAGTGTTTGGTAGCATAAAAAAATTTGAGTCAAAGGAAAATCATCTTTGGTCAACATAAAAAGTATGGCTTATTTTTAGAGATTGTTTTTTATTAAATTTTTTTAGAAAACAACTCTATCTCACAGCAAACTAAATAAGGGAAGTTAGGAGTTTGTTTTTCAACTCATTTAAAGTTGCTACCAAACATTGAAAAATGAGATAGTTTTATAGAAAATATTTTTTGGAAAATGACTCATTTTCTAGAAAAATCATTATTGAAACAAACAGAGCGTAAATTAGGGGCTGAGAAGCTTACTACAATTGTGATACGAAGTGAAGGAATGTAAGAATTATAGAGTGATGCTTGCAAGAAAAGAAAGAAAAAAAAAACATAATCAGATAATCATAAATATCTTCTAAGAACAAAAGAACAACAATAAAATATAATAACATTAATATAACCATACATAAAGCATACAATTAATTTTTATGTCAACTAAACTTTAAAGAAAACAAAACACAAATGTACGATTTATTGTACTAAATAAATAAAAAAATACACATACATATCTTTATTATAAATCAACAAACATATTATGCAATATATTTTTTTTCCAAGTAATGATGTAATAACAAAGTAAAATTGATTATAAAAATATCACAATAATACAATTTATTACAATTTTTGTGGTCATATACTACTAAAAATAATAACAATAAATAATATTAAATAATATTAAATCATTTCAAAATTAACAAAACATATACGTAAATTTAATTAGATAGAGAGTTGAGATGCTTACGATAATTGTGATACCCACTGAAAGAGTGAGAATTCTAGAGTGATACTTGCAAAAAAGAAAAAGAAAAACACAATTAGATAATAATAAATAAACACAAAATAACAACAATACTAAAAATGTTTGTAGTCCTAACCATAAAAAATTTATTAATCTAAAATTTGAATAAAAACAACAATAACAACAACAACAATAATCATAATCGCTGAAGCAAAAGGAAAAAAAACTTACATTAACCCAAAACTTACAATTGTGTACGCTGAAGCAAAACTAAAGAAAAACTGAACAATCGGATAGAAGTGTTTTGTGAGAAAACTTCAGGCAGAGATGAAAAGTAGAAGTGTTTTGTGAGAAAACTTCAGGAAGGGCTTGCCTTTTATTACAAAGATGTGAAATAAAAGACAAAAAAAATTCATTTGTCACGGAGGCTAACTGAGTCCTGGTCTTTTTGTTACATCAATCATATTTTTTGCAGAGATTCTTCTTCAAGTCTTGTTTGATTCTTAGCAAAGTTTGATTCTTAGCAAAGAATCTCAGCAAAGAATCTTAGGAAAGTTTTATTCAAGTACCGTTTGAGTCACATCAATATTTTTTTTTTTCCTCTTTTTTCCCCCTATTTCGGCAATACCATTGCCACCATTTTTTTTTCTTTCCCCCCTATTTCGGCAATCCTATTGCCATAATTTTTTTTTCTCTCTCTCTCTTTCCCCCTATTTCGGCAATACCATTGCCACAATTCTTTTTTTTTTTTTTTCTTCCCTATTTCGGCACTACATGGCCTCCATTCTTTTCTTTTCTTTTTTTCTCTTTCCCCCCCTTATTTCGGCAATCTCATTGCCATAATTCTTTTTTTCTCTCTCTCTTTCCCCCTATTTCGGCAATACCATTGCCACAATTCTTTTCTTTTTCTTTTTTTTCCTTTCCCTATTTCTACACTACACGGCCACCATTCTTTTTTTTTTTTTTTCCTTTTCCCTCCATTTTCTGCAATGGGATTGCCACAAACCATTTTTTTTTCTTTTTGGGCACTCACTGATTCGAGCAGGGCTGGGCAGAAGGAATTTCGGCAACACTGTTGCCGAAATTCCAAAATTTCTCTCTCCTCATTTTCCATTTTCTCTCTCATACTTTTCTTAGAATTTCGGCAACACTGTTGCCGAAATTCACTCTCTCTCCTCATTTTCCCAAATAACTTGGAACAATGATTATAACCCCAAAAAACTTCACTTTTAGCAATATTTACCCAAAAGACTCCACAGCAATCATGCCCCATTTGCAGGCCCTTCTAAATGTACCAATTAGATAAGTCCACAATAATAAATTAGACTCGTACTTCATTAAAAAAACAAACAATTCTTTTTTCCTGAATTAAAATGAAATTCTTTACATTTTTTTTTCCACACGTAATATAGATAACTAAGAGCAAACGAGCAAATAATGTAATTTCAGAAGAAAAACAAAATTGATGGTATTTATCTTAAGGAAATGAGGTTTAATTTATGGGAAAATGAACTATGATCATGTTAATATTTTATGCTTATAGGCATATAGGTATTTTAAAATAAAAAATTTATAAAATTGCCTCTGGGCACTATAGGTGTACCATCATTTAATAGTAATTATGTTTTGCATGGTCTCTATTAGGAAGGTGTAGCTATAAGGGCAACTATCTTCCTCCTCCCTATAAGGGCAACTATCTTCCTCCTCCCAAGGCCCATCACCAAAAGAAAAAGAAAAAAAAGGTCAAAAGTCCATTACTTTGAAATGTTATAACTCATAACTTTGTATTTAATGTAAATTGTTTTCTTTTTCCTTGAAAATGACCCTGAAAAAAAAAAAAAAAAGAGGATGTATTGTACCATTTTTAATGTATATTGTCTTCTATTTAGGAGTATTTATTACCAGAGTTTGAAATCCCCCCTTTCTCCTCTCCCTTTCTTATTTTGTTTAAATTTTTGACAAAATGTGGACTGAATATAGAAAAGGTTCAAATGCATTAATTTTTCAAAACGTATGCAACTAAACTCCATTTTTTTTTTTAAATCCTTTTTTTTACAACACATTGAGAGAGAGGGAGATACCAATTCAAAATTTCCTTAGTAGAAGAATTAGACAATGTCAACGAGTTACAAAACTCTCAATAAATAAAGACCATAATTTAGTTTGACATGGAAGTATCATTTGTCATTCAATGATGGGTATTCAATCTTTGAGTTCACATGAAATGGATTTGCGCTGGGAAAGATTACTTTACAATCTTCCTATTCTCAAAAATAATACTAATAATAATACCACCTTCCTACCAATCTCTCACCTCCCAGAAAAAAAAAATAATGGTTAACATGATTTTGTTTGCTAACTCTTCTTTACGTAGCAATGAAGATTTGACACGATTAAAAGGATTTTATTAACTTCTACATTAGTCAAAGAAATGAAAAGGAATCTCTTTTGAATATTGCAGCTATTAGTATATGAGTAACATGAAGCCTAGCCAGTTCCATGCATCTAATAATGCAAAGACCATACCTTTTTCCAATACACAATTTTAAATAGTCTTAGATCAAGTTGTTGCAAGGATTATGGTAAGAGTACCTATGGGCTATAGTGTACTAGCTCTATAGTCTATTGTCTTCTATTAGGGTGAGTTTAACATTAGCTTTTATGTACAGCTTTTTAAAACTTTTTTTTTTTTTCTAGTATTTTTTTACTTTTTAAAATTTTTTTAAGATACAAATATACTTTAGCACACTTTTAGCAAAATTTTTTTTAACAAAAATCTAAATAAATTGTTCCCAAACGAACACTTGGTATTGGTGTTGTGTATTTGATACATAAAATGTTCAATGAATATTCAAAATCACCATGTTTACAGCATTTTAAATCTGACTCAACAAACCAAATTAAAGTTCTCGTCCCCTTTCTTATCTTTTTCTCAAAGAAATGAAAATGAAAAGGCATGCCACATGCTACTCATACAATATATATACGCACACTCGAGATGAGCTTGCCACAGCTTGTTTCCCATTTACACGCCAAGACAACTTCTGAAAATTTCACATGCTGAACTACGCTCCATTTGCTTAGGTGGTGGACAATGTTTTTCGTATTTTCTAATCTTTGGTAAATTGGTGTGATGGTTTTCTATGTTTTAATGGAAAATAAATCCAATAGAAATGAAAATGTTTACCACTTTTGAAACATTACATTTTCCGTTTTTTTTTTTTAAGAAATTCATAAACGTGCCCTTAAGTGGGAAAACAATTGAATAAGAATTTATTTATTTATTTATTTTTATTATCAATGCTGATCAACATTGAGCCTCTGAAGAGTGAGAGAAGCGAAGATAGAGATTAAATTTGGAGAAGTACTTGCAGTGTGGAGTAGAGTCGTGATGGTCTGTCTAGTTTGTTGAGTATGTATCATTTCAGAAAATGTCCACTGCTCTCTAAGGGGTAAGGATCCGGATCCTCTCCATTTCAAAGTGAAATGGAGAGTGTCCAATTGAGGGTCAGGATTAATTTGAAATACATCTAGGGTCTAAGATGTGCCACATCAATTAAAATATTAAAAATTTAACTCAACAAATTCAAACTCTGGTTAAATCAAGGTTAACTCAACAAATTCAAACTCCGGATCCTTACCCCTTAGAGAGCAGTGGACATTTCTCCATTTCACTTTGAAATGGAGAGGATCCGGATCCTTACCCCTTTGAGCGCAATGGACATTTTCTGAAATGATACATACTCAACAAACTAGACAAACCATCACGACTCTAATCCACACTGCAAGTACTGCTCCAAATTTAATCTCTATCTTTGCTTCTCTCACTCTTCAGAGGCTAAATGTTGATCAGCATTGATAATAAAAATAAATAAATAAATTCTTATTCAATTGTTTTCCCACTTAATTTTTTGAATAGATTTCAATGTGAGATCTATATTCCAATTTGAGGCTCTTAAATGGTCCCAAAAAATTAAATTTTATTTGGAGTTCGTATCCATGCATAGAAGTTTTTGTTTATATAATTATTTTGAATTAAAAGAAATATTAATGATTATTGTACAAATCACATAATAGAATATGTTTTCTGACTCATTTTTAGGATAGCAATCAAACACAAGAAAATAAGTCAGTTTTCCAAAAACATTTCCATCAAAACGAATGGAGTGTTAAATTATTTACATTTTTTTCCTTATAAAATCTATATAATACCTAAATGCTGAAGTGTAATATTTATTGTTGCTACATTCTTATTGAACCACATTAGCATAGCATTTTGGTCCATTCGGTCCATTTTGGTCTAATTCAAGCCATTTTGATCTACTTTGGTTCATTCAATCTCAAACAACTTGGTGATGCTTTGGAAGCTACTTCATTGACAGTTATGTCACATACTCAAGGTAATCTTGGTAGACAGATTTGAAACTAACACTTATAAGTCTCATTCATTATTTCATATTTCACTTAATAAACAAAATCTTCAAATTTTTTCGTATGCAAGACTGCAACTACTACTACTAATATATAAGTGCAAGCGAGGACTTTGCTTACAACTTAAAAGAACCATTGACGTAAGTTAACAAATATTGGGGAAAAGACAGAGTAACTCAATACAAAACATAGACATATTGGATGAACCTGGTTTCTTACTTTCTTCTGTAATAGAAATATAACAATCTCATCTAAATGGCTTTCTGTTTATCTCATGACCCTGCTTAATTAGAAATCAGGTCCTCATCTTTAAAAGTATGCATGGGGCTGCAACAAGTGACATCCACCATTGAAATAACCACAAACAAGGCACCAATGATCAAATTTGATATGTTGTTAATTCCAAGGAATATGTTACTGTTAGTGGTGCAGTGCAATATTGCTTTTGTCCCTGGCTACTTATAGATAGATCGGTGGCCTTCCACTTTCCAAATAATAGAATGAAGAAACCTTTGTCTCAGATTATGCAATTTCAACAATTCATCTGACTAATAAAGCAATCACATAACATCAAGCTGCCTCGTACGATTGTCCAACTAGGCAGTCATTTAACAAGGAAATAAGGTTAGCAATTACATAAAATAAATAATGTGACAAAACTGGGCAAAGTACATATTAAACTCAGCATTTCCTAGCTACTTAGTAACTGAGAGCTCATGCCGCCAAAAATCAGAAAAAAGAAATAACATTTCTACAGGAAATTGATCCAATGGTTTCCTATAGACTAATTTTTATGTGAGAATAGTGAGTTTGTCATTCTGATAATTTCATCTTGTACTCTTCATGCATATTAAGTCCTAAAACACTTGTCACGGTGGATAATTGATGCCTAGATGAAGATGCTCAGCATTTTTTTTTTTTGACAGCTGAAAGAGGCATAGTGATGGTCAGAAAACACCACGATTCCATCAAAAGAGGGATTTTTCTCGGAACATAATTTTCCCTCCAACTCACTATATGGCATTCAACTGATCATCCACACGTGACGTGATCAATTTAATAGTCAAGTTACTTGATTAAATATGGCTTAACATGTCTTGTGATTAAAGTACATGTGTTTAATCATCTAAATGCCATGTAATTGGTTCGAGGAGATTTCTTCAAACCAATTTAAAAGAAAACTGTCCTTTTACTTGGAGCCCTCATGTTTTGCTTTTAGCAACAGACCTTTGTATAAAGCACCTGGCAACTGAAAGGGTGAGATACCAGCCCCATGAATATGAATTGGCCATACTGATGCCCGCCAGAAATCCATAGAATCATGTCCATTCACAAAATTCCAGTTTGCACCTCATAATAGCAAAAAATCTAATATCATATTATCTCACCAATCACCATAATGTTGTGAGAATCTTCCTTGGGCCTAAAAGTCCACCAGGAAACAAAGTAGGCCCTTTTCGTATTATTGTTGCAATGCCTGGCTGGCCCATAAAGGCAGAGGTGCACAAAACGTTACTGGAAGACCAGTAACAGGGTGCTCAAACGACAAGCTCTCTGCATGAAGTTCATGCCCATCATAACTTCTCCCTTTCCACTCTTTGACACCCTCATATTTCACATCCCCTATAATAGGAATTCCAAGATACTGGCAATGCAAGCGGATTTGATGTGTTCTTCCATTCCGAGGATAAGCTCTTACCACTACCTCATCCCTCTTCACATCACTGTCTGTTACAGCTTTTTCTTCAACTACTACAGTATTTTCTTCATCTTTCCTAAATTCAGATCTCTCTTTGAAGCACCCTTGTCCATTTATTGATAATACTTCAAATGACGTTTCCATGTCTTTGACCATTGACCCACCTGGTAATACCCGGCCCACATCTGATGCAGCATACACACGATAAGCCCCAAATTTCGACCGTCCATGACCTGATTTAACGGTTATTTTTTCCCATTTTGGAGCTGGACCAATGCAGAGGGCAATGTATGTTTTGGTAACCTTGTGATCAGTGAATGCCTTAACCATCTTAGAAGCTACTTTGTGGGACTTTGTTATTAGCATAACACCACTGGTGTCACGATCAAGTCTATTAGCAAGATGAAGCTCTGGAGGGCTCCCTACATTGAAACAGTTTAACTCAGTTCCATATTCAAGACAAAGCTATGACTTAATCTGTCAGAAAGCACCATTAATAGTTCCTGTTCATTAAAGAGCATATATTTAGCATTCACAAATCCAATCAAATGTATGGTTTGCTGCTTACAGAATCTAGTTATGGACATCAGATGGTGTTAGATTTCACATAAGTTGTTGCAAAATGACTTGAAATATCTATATTCATACTAATCTCGTGTAAGATGCATTTCAATTTTATTCACTAATCATCAAACCCTGTATATGTAAAGGAAGCAATATTGAGAAGCAAATTCAAAACACATTTGGGCAATTTAAGAAACACTTTTTAGCAATCAAATAAGCTTTACACGACTATCTCTAGAAGCTTAATCTGTCAGAAAGCACCACAAATAGTTCCTATTCATTACAGAGTACATATTTAGTATTCACAAATCCAATCAACTGTATGGTTTGCAGCTTACAGAATCTAGTTAAGGGAATCCGATGCTGTTAGAATTCACATAATTTGTTGCCAAATGACTTGAAATATCTATATTCATAAGCACCTCATATAAGATGCATTTCAAGTTTATTCACTAATGAACAAGCCAGTATACATGACGGAAGCTCATTTTACTGAGAAGCAAATTCAAATCGCAGTCCAGGAATTACAGAAACACTATAATGGTCAACTTAGTCTATCGAGCACCAAAATTCTTCTGATTATCAACTTGTATTTAATAAGGTGCTGATTTTGACAACAGCCTTTTTATCAAACAGACAAAGATGAATGAACAAAACTACAACTCAAGTCCAGCAATCAGTTAGCTTCTTGTGGAGTACAATACCTTGAAAACCAAATTCAATTTACTTGGATGCACATTTTATAAAACTCCATCAAGCAATCAAAAAAGTTTTACATGAATATACTCTAGCAGTTCATCACCCTAGTAATTCTTCACTCTTAGTTATCTAGAATATATTGTTTCATTCAATCCAACAAACTTCATCTAAGTTCAACATTTCCCAACCTCTTCCCTCCAAGTTCTCGCCAAGTAAACCACCATACGGATTATAAAACCATTCACAAATATTGAATTCATGCTCTATCTTGCTCTAGTTTAAAAGAAAACACAAATTAACTCAATAGTTCTATTCTATTAGGCTAATCAATACTCCCTCAGCAAAGTTATCATTTTTATATAAGCATTTCAGCTTTCTCCATTATAGCTTTGTATGAGCTAAACATAATACATATAAAACCGGCCGTCCGAGTTCTCAAACTTCATCAACTACCCACAAAATAAAAAACCGAGAACAAACCAATGGAGACCTTCACCGAGTCCCCTGACTCGCACCGAGTCAACTCGGACCCAGCAACCGAGTCAAACTCAGCCGTCCGAGTCCTCACATTCCATCGAATACCCACAAACCAAAAAACCGAGAACAATTCAAAAACACCTTCACTGGGTCAAAAAGACTAACCTGACTCGGCCGAGTCACACTCACACAGAGCCATAGGCACCGATTCGAAGACTCGTTCACAGTACCAACCCTGAGGCTTGTTCACAACAACGAACCACTGGTCCTGGTATATGACATCAGGTGTTGGCAACCCAAAGAAGGAGTTGGACTTGGCAGACATGGCTCTGCTGAGCTCTATGTCCTTGGAGATAAGAGGAGGTCGAGGAGAGAGTGGCACTGGGTAATTCTGTAGGTTTTGAAGGTCGTTTTGGGAATTGGGATTTGTGGCTGAGTCAGCTTCGCTGCTTGAGTTTGGCATGGCGGCCATGGTGGTGAAGTAGCAGGTTCAGGTTTGGGGAACTTGGTAAAGAAGAGGGTGGGTTGTTGTACTTGGAGTCGCATTTTGTGCGAACCGTCGTCGTTTTGCTATTGGCCAATTCCATAAAATACTATTTCTTCTATTTTTTTTTTTAATAAATAAATTACACTAAATATGTAAAAAAAAAAAATTCTCTCAATATATGGCGGTTAAAGAAACAATTCACGTATGTGGATAGTTTCCTAAATCGCTATTTAATAGGGTGGAAAACAGTTTATATATTTTTTATATGTATCTTATTTTTATCATTTTTAAAAATACTTGTTTTCTCTTTTTTAATAATCTCACTACTACTTATCTCGTTTATCTTTTATCTTTAATTTATTTACTAACCATGAAGTTACATTATTAGAGAATAGAGATGACAAATTTATTTTAATGACATAATTTAAGTATAAATTGCCTAATGTCTTCTTCTTTTTTCTTCTTCTTTTGAATTAAAGGGTCTAATGTCTATTAAATTTAATACTAAGATTACTTTTTTGTTCTAACAATAAAAATTAGTAACAACCTGCTACTTAAGAGTTGTTGTAAAAATATTGTGAACATATCATTTCTCTTAAAACTATATGATAGCTTTAGGATTGACTACTATTCTAACCATGTGAGGCATAACTTAATTAAAATCATATTTATAATAACTAATTACTAACTCGTGCAATGCATGGGAAATGAATTAAGTATAATATATGAGTTAATCTTAGCTTATTTTACTTAAATCACATAAATTGAATTTGTAAATTAAAAAAATGTCAGTATAAATTAACAGAATTTGTTAATGCACATAGAATTGAAGCTATTCCCCAATATACGCTACTCTTGAACTACAAAACAGGAATTTAATACATTAAAAAAGTTTTATATCCCTAAACTTATTGATTAACGGGTGTCTACTGTAGCAACCTAAAAGAGCTGAACCTTTTTTATTGGAACATAACAACTGGGGAATGACAACAATTAATTTTTTTTTAATCTTATTTGATCTTTTTTTTTCTCATTTGCTCTAATAAGCACTGCATACTTATTGGGTACAAAGGAATGACAACAATTAATTTTTTTTTCAAAGCAATGGAGTTGAAAATTTTGAGACCTTACTTTCTTGTTATACAATTAAGTAGATCCTCAAATTGATTAACCGTAAAGAGCCGATTACATACTTCAAGAGTCATGTCTAATATCTACAAAATCAAGCTGTTAGAATCAATTCTTAGAGTAAATTCTAAACTTCAATCTCGATTAAAATTATTTTAAGTTGGTCAGCTTATAAAGTCAAATTTGCTCTCTACTCTACTCATACCTTGTTAGGCTTAAATGTGGACTTCAAAATTATGAGGTGGCTTATACATAAGCTAAATTCAAAGCACTAAGTGTGCATCATTGAAAAACTATGTGA
This sequence comes from Castanea mollissima, assembly GCA_014183005.1. Taxonomy (NCBI): domain Eukaryota; kingdom Viridiplantae; phylum Streptophyta; class Magnoliopsida; order Fagales; family Fagaceae; genus Castanea; species Castanea mollissima. The sequence continues at coordinate 3,378,226 of JACAVU010000004.1, forward strand.
CAATAAGCCCGGAGGGTGAATTGGTGAGGAAATGAGCCTGAATTGGAAATCTCCACTTGACATTTAGCCTGAAACCAAACCCACTGTGTTTGTTGGAACCAAAAGCAAAGAGGAACACACACACACAAACAAAATCAAACACTCAACTTTGATTAAAAATATTGATGAATTGATAATGATGGTGATGAAAGAAAAATCAAACTTTACAGGAAAAAATGATGATGAAGAAATTACACATGTATGTTTTGAATCTACACACTACCATCTCAATCGAAATTTTAAGGGGAAAAATAGAGTAAATATATTAATAAAAAAGCACATAGTCTTTACTTCAAAATTCAAGTTGTTATTCTTAACACACAAAAATATAAACTAAAACAACATACTAACAACTTCAACAATGGCATCATGAAACAATGGTATTGGTCTAATCATTGAAACAAGATACAAACACCATAGACAGATAAAAAGAAACAAATATAGTTTAAAATATCAATGAAACTTCGTGAATAATAAAGATTATGCAATAAACAAAGGAAGCACCAAATTACCAATCAAAGTAAGATGTCTATCCATAAACTGGCTTTGCAATGCCTTAGCTCTCATTTGCCTTGATCTTCCTCTTTCATTGGGCCAATAATCTCATCTTTTATTTTTTTTTCCCTATATCAATATTCATGTGTCAAAAAATAAATCAAAGTTTAATTATTATCCCAAAACAATAATAGTGGAACTAAAATAATTCCAAGTATTATTATATGGTAAAATGGGCCAAACAAAGAACTACAAGTACCTGCTATGAATGAAGAAGTTATTAAAGTGTTCTTTCGATATGAATTGTGGTGTCTAGTGCGTTCTCAAAATTTGTTGGATTGAATAATCTACCAAAAAGAAAAGCAATGAGAGTCAAATAGAAAGCCATAGACATATGTTAGTAGAAAGTACATAAAGAAAACATTTATTAGAAAAGAAAAAAATAATAATAGCAAAGCTATCATTCATTGCTTTGTTAAATCTCTCCCTAGAAAAAAATATCTACCAAAATCTATAAAGTAATCCTCAATTTGCAAATTAACAAATCAAAACTCACAATTCACCAACATATCTAAAAACAAGGTAAAAAACCCTTTCACAACTGATTTTGCTTCCAGTCACTTTTTCTCCATTGTTTTTATTCCTCAATACCCAAAAAGATGCTCAATTAAAATTATGAGAATAATCCAATATGTAAAACCTAGAATAACGCCTAAAATTCACAAACTTGGTCAACCATAAAAAATAAAAATAAGTCTGAGTATCCCCAAATTTATCAAAAACATGAAATTTAAACTCTTATTCTGGCTTTAAATCTGGTTATCTTCAGATGGTTTAAGGGAGGAGATAACACATGCCTCCAACCTATGAAAGAGAAAATAATTCAAAACACACAGACACCCAATTTCAATTCCCACTCATGATTTACTTCTCTGCGATAAAATACAAAGCCTTTCTAACTCTCTCAAACCAATTATAAATTTTAAACAGTCAAACTCTTAAAAAAAACCCAACTTTTTACCTCTCACCTCTCTCTCTTTCTTGGTCAATTCCATCAAAACCAAATTTTAGACATCCCCCATACATCTTCAACTCTCACCATATGGTTTTTAAAACCCTGTGTAATTTAACTCAATCACTTTCACTGTCGCAAGCTGTGAAGCCATGAAAGTATCTAGATTTACAAATACTACCCGCTTCCCTTGCAGCTCTACAACAATAAATGTGCAAGATTGGAGCTTAAAGTGAACCTCAGATGCAATATGTTTTGTACCAGCATATCCCATTGTATTAACATTAGTAGCTGTCCTGTGATTTCATAACTTCCCAGTCCAATCAAATATTTGGAATCCAATACTCCTTTACCATTCCATAGCAGAGTACCAAAGCAATTCATAACCAAATAGCTACACATGGCCTCTAAACACTATGATTAAACATAAACCCCATTGCACTTAATCATGTAGATAAATCAAAGCTCACCAAAGTATTCTATTTCTAATTGGTTTCTTTTTGGTGCTTCATTCAAATCCTTACCTTCCTCACTATGTGTGTTTTTATTTCTAAATTACAATTAATTATTGATAATATTGATGTATAAAATTGTGGAGAGGTCAATCAAGAGTCAAAAACTTCAGTTATATATATAGATGATAATTTTATTTAAATATTGTGCTAATTTGGAAAATTACAAGAGTTTCAAAGGTTTTGGTTTTATATATATATATATTAGGGGTGTGCATGAGTCAGGTTAGATCGGACTGAGAGGATTTCTTGACCTAACCCACCATGGTGGATAAAAAAAAATTCAATCCAACCCAATCTAACTCATCACATAAGTCCAACCCAAATCAACCCACATGGATCAGGTTGGACAAATTTTTATTTATTTATTATTATTAATAAATTGAGTAGGAAAAAAAATATAAATATATTAAAAAAACCCAAAAATTAGTATCAATGTAACTCCTTAAAGGCAAATAACATTAATGACTAAACAACAATAGTAATTTACTAGAATTTGTGTGAACTAATTAGTTTTTATATACGATAAGGAGAGCTGGTTATTTTAAAAATCTATTAATTATATAATATTCTATATATATATATATATATATATATTAAATATATGGGATGGTCAAGTTGAGTTTGGCGAGTTTGAAATTTTATGACCTAAACCCAACCTAACCCGCTATCAATTTTTTTTTTATAATCCACTCCACCAACGCCTAAAAATCGACCCAATCCGCACGGGTTAGGTTGAGTTGAATCAGTTCTGGCGGTTGCACACCCTTCTATAGCTTAGTGGTGCGGTAAGTGTGTTTTGACCTAGGAGCATGATATAAATACCACATTTCAGCCAATTTTTTTATTGCTCTCTCACCATGAGGTAAGTGATCAGTAGCTTAGAGTTTGTTCAAGGAAACTGCCCTCAAAACCGAACCGATTCTCTATCTCTCACCAGCCGAATTGTTTGCTGGATCTTCAGGAAAATGGGTACGCTGCTTCGTTCTTCCCACACTTGTTTTCGTTCTTATTGTTATTCTACTCTTACTGCTGCTGCTACTACTTCTACTAGTATTGCTAGTGCTAAAAAAACCCCGAATCACAATCACAATCAAAATCAATTCTTGAAATTTGTTAGAGATCAGTGCAAATCTAGAAGCTTTAGGAATGTTGATCATGCCTTAGACCTGTTTGATAAAATGCTTCACATGCGCCCTTTGCCTTCCATTGCCGATTTTAATCATGTTTTGGGTGCCATTACAAGAATGAAGCATTACCCAGTAGTCATTACTCTATTTAAACAAATGGGCTCGTCAGGAATTGCTCCCAGTATTCCTACTCTCAATACTTTGATTAATTGCTTCTGCCAGTTGAACCGAGTATATTTTGGGTTCTCTGTCTAGCAACAATTTTGAAACTTGGTTATCACCCAGACTCTATTACTCTAAACACCCTTGTGAAGGGTCTCTGTTTTCAAGGTAACATTGCTAGAGCTGTGAAGTTGGTAGAAGATATGGAGAAGAAAGGGTATCAACCTGGTGCATTTACTTGTGGAACGATACTAAATGCTCTGTGTAAGATTGGTAAGACTGATATGGCTATTGGGTTGCTCAGGAAATTGGAAGAAGGGAATTTTGAGCTTAATGTGATAGCATATAGCACAATCATTGATAGTTTATGTAAGGATAGGTTTGTAACTGAGGCCATGAACTATTTGACTGAAATGATGAGTAAAGGCATTCAGCCGGATCTTATCACTTACAATTCCTTAATTCAAGGCCTATGCAATTGCAGCAGGTGGAGAGAGGCTACTACTTTGTTGAACAAGATGGCACAGAGGAAGATCGTGCCAAGTGTGAGGACCTTCAACATATTGGTGGATGCATTTTGCAAAGAGGGGATGTTGATAGAGGCAAAAAAAGTTTTTGATGAGATGATTCAAAGAGGTATTGAGCCTAACGTAGTCTCTTATAATTCTTTAATTGATGGATATTGTTTGCAAAATAAATTGAATGATGACATCGAAGCATTGAACATGATGGTTGAGAGGGGTTGTTCACCTAATGTTGTTAGCTATAGCACATTGATTAATGGATTTTGTAAAAATAAAAGAATTGATGAGACAATGAATCTCTTTAATGAAATGTCCAACAATGGAGTAACTCCTAATGTTGTGACTTACAACACTCTTATAGGTGGGTTTTGTCGAATGCAGAGACACAAGGCTGCTTTAGAGCTATTCCATAAAATGCAGGCTTGTGTCCAACTTCTAGATCCCCAAACATATGCTGTCTTGTTGGATGGCCTATGTAAGAATAGACAAGTTGTTGAGGCAATAAAAGTGTTTCTTGAGATAGAAGACAAAACGTTGGGCAACGATATTGTGATTTACAACATTTTAATTGACGTTTTGTGTAATGTTGGGAATCTTAAAGTTGCAAGAGAACTCTTATATAGTCTACTTGCAAAAGGATTACAGCCCAACATTCGAACTTACACCATAATGCTCAAAGGGCTTTGCAAAGGACCGCTAGAAGAAGCAAGTGAGATATTTGAGAAAATGGATGGGAGCGGTTGTCCACCTGACGATTGCACATATAACACAATAATCTATGGGTTACTACGACATAATAAGACATCAAAGGCAATTAAATATCTTGAAATAATGGTTGACAAGGGTTTTTCAGCAAATGCGACAGTTGCAAGCATGTTTGTTGACTTGTTGTTATCCAATCAAGTAGATAAGAACGTTCAAGAATATCTCCAGAAGCTTGTGTGAAGGTCTTTTAGTTTCTCAATCTCAGGGACAAGTTTCATATTTTATCCATCACATGTCAATCTTAAAAAGATGTGTATCATTTCAGGTAAATTTTATAGTTTCTAAAGATGATTTTCTATTTTATTTATGTATGCATGATTGTTTGTACCTTTAACTGTTCTATCTTTTGTTGTAATTTCATTGTGCACTCATGTTGTTGCTTGGAAGTTGGAACCTATTTTCCTGGATAGTTGTTTCAAAATTTTTTCTTATTTAAGGTTAATGCTAAATATTGTTGCTCTAAAATCTAGCATTTTTTGTGTGGTTATACGTCCCTTAGCCAGTGGAATTAATGATAATAAATGTTCCTTCCAATGAAATTAAGTTTTGGAGTTGCATTTATGCAAACTAAGTCCCCCCCCCCTTCCCTTTTTCCCCCTCTTATAAGCCTTGTGGTGCTATTATGCAATGGACTGGAGTCAAATTTTGTTAGTCTAGCTTGGTTGGTTTATCAACTCAAGGAGTTAGTTGATAATTTTGTATGTGCTTCTCCTTGAATTGTCTAAGAGAGAAGCAACTTAGGTTGTAGTGTAGTACAACATTAACTTCATGGTATAATCATTTTGACATTTACGATTTAAAGTAAATGAATTGAGTTGACTTGCGATCATATAGATGAAGAATAGTTCATTTGTTAGTCATTGATTACATTTCATGGACGCGAAAAGCTGATTCTTTTGGAGCTTTTGTAATTTCATTTTGTTGTATGTAGATTGTGAATTCCTAGGCTAACCCATAATAATACAAAGATAAACTACCCCTCTAAACATCACCCCCTCTTAGCATTAAAAAAAAAAGTAACGATAATGGATTGCAGCCAAAAAGTACCATATTAACAAGAGAACTAAAAATGTTCTAAAAAGTAAAGAACAAGATCCATCCATCAGAGCTATACAAATGCCACAATAAAATGAGCCCTTTAAGCAATGAATTAAAATAGCTCAGTAGCTGAAGCTCATAATACTTTACTGGTTGAAACTTCCCACATCCAGTATTTGACGTAGAGTGAGCCAAGCAAGAAAGTGAAGATGCAAATGGATGACACTAGGAAGAGAGAGAGAGAGAAACTTTGAGAAGAATCATATGGTTAAATTGATAAACCAAACTCACACCTCTATGTACCCTATCAACAAATGTTTTGCATAATCATTAGCTACATGTAGGTTTTCTGTACCAGTAACTCCATCATGATGTTGAGCAATTGCTAAAGCATCCGCCAGTGATTCTGTATTGGGGTCAGAACTATTCCTTCCTTTGAAAAACTCCAGTTGCCTTGCGGCCAATTATTCATTAAAGAAAATAAATCTTAAACTCTAAAACTGTCATTAGACTGTTCCTATTAAATCCATCTTACAAACTGAAACAGTCACAAAAATGATACCAAATAATAGCCACTCATTATTCTGACATAGTGCTTCAAGGCTGGTCTACTGGTAAAGAATCCTGTCCAGTATGCATTTGCACTATCTGCATAACTGGCATTGTGCATGCTTCAAACTTTAAGAAAAGGTTGAAGTGGGAAGCAACAAGAAAACGGGTTATATAACATCCAAACATTAAACTTACAGGAAAAAGTCACCAGTCTGGTTGGCGAGGATTCATCTATAGCATACTTTGCATCAGTATATATGGATGGGGTAGAGTATAGAGCATTGACACACCCATCCTGGAAAGTCAATTAGAACAGAAAAAGAAAAAGAAAAAAAGAAGGATGTGAAACGACGGGGCAGAATTCACAGACACAAGAAAAATCAACATTAAAGAGAGAGAGAGAAGAAGAAGAAGAAGAAGAAGAAGAAGAAGGAAGACATATGTATGAACTAAAACATACGTTAGAATGGCATGTATTCATGAGATGGAACTATTAATCCATTTAGCAGGACTATAGCAAGTTTGATTAATGTTAAACTCTTATGGCCAAACCTGAATGATTATGTGTAAAGAAATGGTACATATAAAATGAAAATTCTGGTACAGCTTTTCAGATTATATCCTTCATATTTTATCAATCCAAATAAGTTTTAAGGCTAATATAATACAGGCCAAAATTGAGCACAATGGCATATCCCGAATGCTAGAATTTTATATTTCAATGTGAATATAAGCAGTATAATGTATTTCAACTGGGTAGAATCTCTGCACCTCTGCCATTTATTCTTTAGATTCAACCTAAATCATGTTTGAATTTTCCAACTAGGAAACAAATTCATTGCTTCCTCAATTCTTACTGTTAGAATTATTGCTAAGTGATTAAATTTATCATTTCTTAAAAGTTTAAACTTTTGAGAGAATTGATAATTTAACATGGTATTTGAGTAGGAAATCTTGAGTTTGATCCTTGTTTTTACTCTATCTTTCATGTAAAATGTTAAAATTTTCACATGTTGGGCCCTCACTTATTAAGAGGAACTTTAGGTCCACACATGCGGGGAAGGGTTAGAATTATGGTTAAGTGATTAAATTCACCATTTTCATTCTTACTGGTTAGGATTATGACTAAGTGATTAAATTTACTATTTCTTAAAAGTTTAAACTTTTGGGAGAATTATTAATTCAATATGGTATTAGAGTAGGAAATCTTGAGTTTGATCTCTATTTTTAATCTACTTCCCATTTAAAATGTTAAAAACCATAGGTGTTGGGCCGGCCCCACTTATTAAGGGGAACTTTAGCCCCACATGTGAGGGAGAGGGTTAGCATTATGGTGAAGTGATTAAATTCACAATTTCCTTAAGTTTTTGGAAGAATTAGTAATTTGACACTCACCTTATAGTAGATTACCAACATTATTCCTTAAATTATTACCAGCAGCCTTTATTAGAAATACAATACATCTTAGTTCAAATGAGTATCTTATCATCTAATTTGCCTTTCTTTAATAAACATGAGACATGCATATTTAATCATAGATTATAACTTAAACAATATTCTCAAACAATATTCTGTCAAACAACCCTCAACTTAAGGAATTCGTAGAGACTTGAAAGGCATAAAATTATGATGATGATGGAGAAACCATCTGAAACCATCTTTGTAGTGTTAACAATCAATCTCCTTGTTGATGGTTCCAGCTATGGACAAATTACCAAAATTGACCAAGTTCAACCAATTGTTAGCATTTAGTTTTTGGACATTTATGCTCTATTTGGATGTTTAAAAAAGGAGGGGTAGAGTAAAGGGAGGGAGAGTAATTCAGTTACTTGTTTGGAAGTTTTTTAAGGAAGAATGGGAGGGGTTTGGAAGGGTTTCAACTACCTCTAACCTCTCATTTTTAATTCTCCTAAATTGGAGAGATTTGGAAGGAGAGTAGAGTAGTTAAATTATTACCCAATTAAATTCCCCAATTTTCCCATTCTAAATTAACAAAATTACAAACCGATTATATAAAATAAATTCACGTTATTTCTGTCATCAGTCTCAAATTTCTCTCAACTCTCTCAGCCTTGAAGACTCCACTGCCTCTCTCTCACACAATTTCTTCCACACTTCACGCTATCTCTCTCTCTCACAACTTCTTCACAATCAATCGTCTCTCACGCTTGGGTTTTTCTTTTAGAGGTAAACTCTGTTTTTCTTTTTGTTTCATGGGTTTCTTTTGAGTTGGATCAAATAACTATGTTCTTAAAATTGTGATTTTATTGGGTAATTTCTTATTAACTGTGATTTTATGGGGTAATAACATGTTATTTGTGGGTGGGTTTTGGATCTGATTGCTTTTCTTAATTAAATTTTAAAGTTTCATAGTATTGCTCATAACGTGTTTGATAAAGTGCTTGAGTGAGTTTAGATTGTGAACTTGCATAAATTTGTATATTGTAGCTATATATGGATCTATGTTTCTTGTTTATTTTTATTGGGTAATTTTTTGTTTTTTGTGAATGGGTTTTTGATTTGGTTTTTTTTTTTTTTATACTAGAATTTTAAAGTTTCAAAGAGTTACTCACAATGTGTTTGATAAATTTTGGTGTCTACTCTTTTACAATCATTTCAACTGCTTGATCATTTGTACACTAATACTTTAATAGTGACCTGATTGCTAAACTTCCTTGATCAGGGCCAATGCAAAACTAGTTTATGCTTGCGAATGAAATGCCAATGCCATTGAGGCACTCCAACACAATCTACAAGCCAATTCAGTGAGTGATCGTTGTATCGTACTTGAAGGAGATAACTGTATTACAGCACCTAAAGTACGTCCATGCACTGATTTATTTTGTTAGTTAATAAATTCTAAATAGTCAAGCTGTAGCACTAGCATATCATGATTAAATAATTTAAATTCCTATTAGGTTATTTTAAGTTAATGAAAATTTTCTTGTCTAGTGATGTAGAGAGGAAATTTTAATTGACAATGTATATTTGAAGGTCATGACTAGTTAATAGATGTTGTCCTGTCAACTTTCCTGTGTAATGGTTGATGAACATTACTATTATTTTTTTGATAGGTTGATGAACATTACTATTATTTTTTTGATAGGTTGATGAACATTTTTAAATGCTTGATTTGAACCTAATTTGGAAGATGAATTATTATACTTACTTATTTATTTTTATTTTTTTTATTAAGTCAAAAACTGAATTTAAGATGTAGGCAACCACAACCCACCTAATAGTTGCCTAAGCCAAAGTCCGAGGAGATCTTCTGAGGTGTCAGTTGAATGTGTTATCTTTTGACGCTTCAAATTAAATTTAGAAGCACACAATGGTTGAAACCTTTTATGGCTGGTTCACAACAGATTGTGAAACCGTCCTTTGTTGATATAGAATACTGATGCAATGAGCTAGTTTGCAGTGGCTGATATTTTACACTGGTCCAAAAGGAAAAGTCTATCATGAAAACATGCGTTTATGTACAAGAAGATGGACTGCTCTGATTGATTCCTTTTGATTTTCTGCATGCAGGGTGTTGCTGATCGTGTTTGTCTTGGTCTCATTCCAACAAGTGAGGGTAGCTGGGTCACTACTGTAAGGGCATTAAGGTAACTGCCAATACTCTGTATATGGTTCCATTCAATCACTTGTTTTTTTGTTTTGTTTTGTGGTCCAAAATGTCTTCAGCTTCCAGGAAATGTTTAAGACTGCATTACTTCCAATTTTTGTTATTTACTTTTCAAAATGTTTAAAATTTCTAAGTATCCTTTCATTGCATTGTTTCTTGTTGCTGTTTTCATTTTGTAGTTTGAAACATCTCAAATGTCCAGGAAATGTTTCAAATTCTGAACAACCTCAGTGTTAAAACTTCCATTCCTGGCTTAGGTTTTGTTTCCAAATATACATTAATTTCCACGAGATTCTTTCTTATCCAAGGCATGTGGACTAGAATTTTAAAGTTTCAAAGAGTTACTCACAATGTGTCACAATCTGACAGTTCGGTAGTTTTTACAATCTCCAGGACACTAGATTTAGCATCTTAGTAGATTGCATTCTTTTATTTCATTGTACTGGTTGTAACTCTTCTTATTTCATTTTTTGGCTAGTTGGTTGTAAAGCGAAATTGCCTGTTTGCGTGTTCAATTCTAACTAATTGGAGTTTTTCTGAATGTTGGTTAGCTGTCTTTTGTGCAATTTTGATTATGTCATTCGCTTTTTGGCTTTAATTAATGTCGGAAGTTGGGAAGGGTTAGTATATTAATCGCAGTTTCTACTGCAGCAATGATGTTCATTAAGTTATATTATGGGGATACTTTTATTTGTCTTGTAAAGTTGTTGATGCTGGCTATGAAGTTGTTTCTTTTATTTGATTTTAGTTTTAGTCACTACTATAACCGTGAAGTGGCATTTCACTAGCAAGCCAAATACTTTCCAAGTTTTATATTCTTATATAATATGTATTTATGCATATCATGGATTGTAATAGCTTTACTGTCATGGGATAATTTTATTGGATGGATAGATGAGAATAAAAGGAGATGTGTATTGCAAATTTGGGAATGGAAACATGGATTATGGGATTGGGAATGGAGACGTCGAATGGTAGTTGCTTATATAGTTTGTCTTGTTGCATAAATTTGAGTGTTTTCTTGTCTGTGGGGTTATAATTTTTTTTAATGGTGATGTGGGGATGAAACCAGATGAGCTTGAATACTTCTAGGATTAAACCTTACCGTAAATGCAAGCTTGTTCAGTAGAATACTATGGTGCATAAATTTGAGTGTTTTCTTGTCTGACCTTATTTTGTTGTCATTTTTTAACAGGCTAAACCTAAAGCAAAAGAGCTTAAGAACAAACCAATTCCAAACTACGACAAATTGGTTGAGCTTAATGGAAAAGACAGAGCAACTGGGGAACAATCTGAAACTGCATCGGAGATGAGGCAATGGTGGGCTACTTCAACCGGAGAGGGCTCTATGGAGAACATTGAAGATATTGATCATTTAGTTGCAATTACAGATATGGTCATAGCTCATTGTAACACTATCCTTTTTTCAGTGGCTTGAAGACTTTGTCTGCTTACATTCATTTTTATGCTTTTCACATCTTAGTTGCCTGGCATGATACAATGTCGTTGACTCCACGAGCTGACTTCTTAGGTCTTGTGTTATGTCCCTGGTTGTTCAATACTGTTTACTGGTATAGGTGTTAGTTTAAATTGTCTTGTTATTGTACAGGAATTTCAGCCCCTGGTTTAATCTTGTTTGTAAATGATTAGGCTCTCTTTTTCGGCCTGGTCTGGACTTGCCTTAGTTGCTGGACTACTTGAATCTTGATATTTTTATTGAAAGTTTTAGACCCTGTTCTATTCAAAAAAAGAAAAGATTTTGCTTTATTAATTAGATGGACAAGGCATTCTCAATGGGCTCTATGTTTGGCAAATTCTAGTATCTCATGTCATGATTCAAAGTGGCATTGGTTCCTAAATGGATAAGTATGGTCATGAAAAAAAAATGTTTCAGTGAGTGAAATTCTGCATTTTTTTGAGAAATTATTGTCATTTGTTTTGGTTGAAATTTGTGTGCTATTACTCACTATTTAGCAGGGATATTCTCTTGAGAATTTTGAGTTGCTTTCTTTTCTAAATAGTAAGTGGGCAAACACTTGAATTTAAATTACATAGTAGGATCTTATTTTTTGAGTTAATTCATAGAGTCACTCTCCCTAACTTTTTTTTTTTTTTTTTTAGGGTCTCAATTCTTCTCCGAATCCCCCAAAAATTAAATTCACGAACTAAGCAAAATAAAAAAAAATTTTAAAAATTAAAAAGATAAATGAAAGAAACACTCAAAATTCAATATTTTGTTGATTTTTTCACTAAACAAACAAACCAAACATTTTTTTCTTATTTTAATTATTATCAATTAAGGATGGTTTTTTTTAGTATAATAAAAAAGCAAAAAAATTATTTAATCATAGACCAATGTTGATTATTTAATTCACATCGAAAAAAAAATTATAAAAAAAATATGGCATGCTATAGTCATTATTATTTAACCTAACAAATTAATCATAGACCAATGTTGCAAGTCTATTTTCAAACAGAGGTAAATTTGTTTATTTAAATCATTTTTACTCATTTTCATCATAATTTTTAAAACATTCAAACAAGAGGAAGGGCTAATTACTCCCTTTCTCCCAAGTAATTTTACAAACATCCAAACAAGATGAAGGATAAAAATTCCTATCTACTCTCCTCCCCATTACTGTATTTCCCTCCACCCTGTACCCTCCTCCCTCTTTAAACTTCCAAATATTCATTAGATTCTTAAAGACAACCTAGACATTTGATGTAACACAGTCCTTTAAATTTCAAGACATTGTGATTCAATGAACTGCAATATTACAGTTTAATTGCAAGAACAGCAAAGAGGGCATTAGTGAGACTGAGATGGGGCATAATTCAAAGACAATAATTCAATATAGTTATATCTTTGAATTCAATTCATTTGTGCAATATTATTTATAAGTCTTACTGCACTTTTTGATACTTTTCATAGATTTTGCTATACTATTTCAGATACTTTTTAGCTTTATTAACAATACTTTTAGTAAAAAGTTTCAGTTTCAGCTTGATAAACCGTTTCCAAATGGACAAAGCTTATAATTTTGCTTGGTTTGAGATTTGGGGTTTATGGGTTTGGCTGAATGTGCTGTGAGAGACAGACACCAAAGATAGGGTAGAGAAACGTTGGAACTAACGTTAGTTTTGATTCTTGCTCTGTTAAGTGTGTTGTTTGACGTGGGATATTTGAGGCCATGGATTTATTTTAAATCAATCTCAGCCCTTAAAGACACCCTCCATTTCACCATGAAATTTGTGGGGATACACGACATCGTTTTAGAGACTGTCTCCCTTAAACCCTGCAATCTGTCTTAAACCCTAATATTCCAAATTTCCAATCCAATCCAAAAAAAAAAAAAAATCGCCCTTTGTTTTTCCCAATTCATTTTACAAAATCCCCTTTACAAAAATGTTAAATTCCAAACTCAGAAAATCATGTAGAAGCTCCACAATATCTCTCCAAAACCCTAAAATTTCTTATCTTTTCTCGTCATTTTCTCACAAATACACAGAAACCCCATCTGGGTCTCGCCAATTCTCTCATTCAGCGCTAGAAAACCCTATTTCACCATCCGGGTCTTGCTCCAATTCACTTCCAAGTATCAAAAACCCTAATGGGTTCCACCAAAATCCACTCTTTTCATCACTCTCAGAATCCAAAAACACTATTACAGCTTCTGGGTCCTCCGGTTCTAGGCCTAACTTTTCTGGGTTTTGCTCCAATTCACTTCCAAACGTCAAAAAGCCTAATGGGTTTCATCAAATTCCACTCTTTTCAACACTTTTAGCTTCTGGGTCTAGCTCCAATTCACTCCCAAGCAGCAAAAACCGTTGTCAGTCTCACCAAAGTCCAGTCATTTGGACACAGTCTCACTGTTTTAGTACTGAAGCTGTTGTGGAGCCCTCAACCACGGACGGGCTCACGGTTGAGGGGATTATGGCTAGTAATTGGACAATTCTTGATGAGAGTGAGAGTGATTGGAGGAGCCATGCTGCTGCAGTTGCCCAATCCATTCATCTAATCAAGAAGCGCTTGAAGGTATAACATTACATGTTGTGTCTGAGTTTGGTTTTAATGCAATAAAGTCTGTTCCTTTAGCTGAAAGTTAAATCATTCTTGGTCATATGCAGTGGTATGAAGTCTGATACGGTCGTGTGTTGGTATCAAGTTTGTTTTAGTTTTGTCCGATCATAAGAGGTTAATTAAGCATTAATTCGGTTTATATGTCTGATGTGTAGCAAATCTTAGGTTTGGATAGTTATCTATTAAAAGGAAAAATATACTATACATTTGAGATTTGTTTAAGCATAGTTTGTGTATATATTGAGAACTACGCTATCAAATATGTGTATTTGTATGCGCTGGTTTTTCAGTTGAGTCTGAATTCTGAAGAATAATTTTGCTTTACATTTCTGATTATAAGGGTTGAAACAAGTTTTGATTTTGGGTTTGTATATGATTTATGGCAATGTGATGTGTACTTTTTGTCCTGTATGGTGGCAGTGGAAAAAATTGGTGGTTAGGTTGGATATGTTATCGATGCAGCTGAATAAGCCAGATATTTGGGACGATCCTGTGCATGCCGGTAAGATAAGCCGTGAACATGGTTCGCTTATGGGTAAAATGAAAGAAGTGAGGGCATTTGAGCGAGAATTGTTAGAGCATATTGACATGATTAAGCTTGCTCATGAAGAGAATGATGTGGAGTTGGAATCGGTGGGCACTCACTTCTTTATCTAGGCATGTATCCATTCTATTTTTTAATTTATAGCCTGTATACTATATTGAACAATGTGGCAAAATTTGAATTTTTTTTTTCATTTAATATATGGTGTATAGTGTTGTCAAAACTTTGGTGAACAAGCAATTCAGTGTGCAATGTCAATAATAACTGGAATCAGCCTTTTTTTTTATTTATTTTTTTAATTTTTATATATTGACTGTGATTGTCATGTGTAGATGATGGAGCAAGATCCTGAGAAATTTTCTTCTTTCCAAACATTTTATGGATGAGATGGCTTGCTTATCTTTTCAATAGATTTTCTTCCAAATTTAATGTTATGAAATAAAACTACATAAATATTCATCAGTTCTACAGATGTTGAATACTTATCATAATATTCAGCCTTTTTCTTTTAAGTTATAAGGTAATACTTGTTTTTTTTTTCTTTCTCATTGCCTAGATACCAACTTGTACATGTTTACTTGCCTTCTCTTTGCAGGAATCATTGAAAGCTTTGCATAGGATGAGAAAGAATTCAAAAGAGAAAGAGCTTCAAGCTATGTTAGCTGGAGAGCAGGATCCTTGCTCTTGTTACATAGAGGTTATTTTTATATATTGTTGTAAAAGACTAACAGCCTTTTAAGTTCATTGCATCTTTTCCACATAAAATGCCCTTATGTTTTTTCTGAATCTTGATAACACAAAAGTTTTCCATGTTTCATTTATATATTTCTTCCTTCTTCTCCTTGTTCACTAGTAGCAGTGGATGTACTTATATGTACATGATATAGGTTCAAGCTGGAGCTGGGGGTACTGAGAGCATGGATTGGGCAGCAATGGTCATGCAGATGTATAAACTGTGGGCTCAGCAACGTAGATATAAAGTAACTGTGGTGGATGAAATGCCTGGTGAGATTGCCGGAATCAAGGTTCATCTTCTCACTAGTTTCGGCTTATCCTTATCTTTGATCAAACTTATTGTTTGTAGTGGATTACTTGCTTATTAAAGGAAATTGGCAACACTCACTCCTAGCAAACCTACCTATGCTGCTATTGAACAGTGGATAGGCATTATTATCTATACTAATAGTTTTTGGTTTTAAATCATTATGTTCTTTCAGCGGGCAACAATCAAAGTGGATGGTGAATATGCTTTTGGATACGCCAAAGCAGAGGTAGGAGTGCACAGGTTGGTACGTATCTCCCCTTTTGACAGTAACAAGCGCCGCCATACTTCATTTGCTGCTGTTGCTGTAATTCCAATCATGGGTGATGGATCTACCCGTGTACAAATCAATGAATCTGATCTCCGTATTGAGCGATTTCGTGCTGGGGGTGCTGGCGGCCAGCATGTTAATACGACTGAGAGTGCTGTGAGGATAGTTCACATCCCTACGGGAGTTACTGCCACTTGTCAAAATGAAAGGTATGAAATGTGGTGTGTAAAAGTTAAGGAAAAAAACTATTCCTTTTTGCTTTGTTGTTTGGTTAGTTTTCTCAATTCCAAAGATACATTTATGTTGTAAACGCAGATCACAACATCAAAATAAGGCTTCAGCTATGGCTGTGCTTCAGTCTCGATTGGACCAACTTGAGATGGCTCGCCAGGCTCAGATGAATGCGCTACATACACAATCTCTCACTGACATAACTTGGGGCAGCCAGATACGTAGTTATGTGCTCCATGTATGATCTGGGACCTTACATGTTTGTTAGTATTACCATGGAAAATCTAAGCATCATTAACTTCCTCTAATATTTTCATTGCAGCCTTACCGCATGGTGAAAGATCTCCGAACTAGCTATGAGGTCTCAGATCCTGATTCTGTCCTTGAAGGAGATCTGGATGGCTTCATCATGAGCTATTTGTCAGCCTCCTTGGATAAAGATGTAGATGACCAATAAATTCAGTTTCAAGATTGTCATGGCATGATGCATATAGCAGAGCTGAATCCATGCATGCGTGAACATCTGACTAATGATACAGGCCAATGAGCTGCAACGGCATGGAATTTTGATAGTCATCAAGAGATAAGATAGTTGAGTTTAGACATGGGTTTGCAATATTGGGTAAAGGATGGAAAGAAAAATCCTTCACATAATTATTTATTTTTGTGATAGTGATGGAATTCATTGATACCGAGTTTTTTGGTCAATAATTTCTTATGCAATGAAATAATATCCTCAAGTAAATAAACTATATTTTTTTTTTGCATTGTTTAGTGCTGGTTTTTGCACCCATTTAGATGATTTGCAATCAAGTATGTTCTTGTTTTCCTGCAATAACAGTAGGATTTGCTGCAGTTGGTATGCTTTGTCCTCACAAAATATTACATGTACAGTTCTAATATTATAGTTGTAAAACAGGCACTAATGGGGAAAGCAGAATGAGATCACCTCTCATTTGAATCCTCTAATTCTCTCCATGCAACACGAGGTATTATCTATTTTTATGTGGTTTACGCTGGATTTTTTTAAGATTGGATTTTGTGAATGTCAAGTGTTTTTTTTATTTTTTTTTTATCTTGATTAAAATTTGAGGAAATTGGAGGGTTTAAATGGGAATGGATAATTTCACTGCATATAAGCATGACAAACTTAATGTACCCACTATCTAGAAGTCGAAATATTACTTTTGCGATGATTTTTTTAGCATATAACTTACCAAGGGCATTTCTTCCTCTCATTCTTTCTATTTACTAGCAAAAATAAATTCTTTTGTAAAAAAAAAACCCTTAATGAATTACAAAATTCTTAGCAAGTAAAATCAGTATTAATTAATAACCCGTAGGAAACAGTTTGAAAAGAGAGCGAGATATGGAGTCATGCTCATCAGTAGTAACACAAGAGGATGGGTTGGAATCTCAAATGAATGATGTTGAATCCACACACAAAACCATCGAATTTCCACTGATTTTTGCCAATCACAAATTCCTTAACTCCATCGTACTGACTTTGAAGGAGCCTTTCCTCCAAACTCACTCCAACCTTGATGATCTTGAGTTTCACCTCCCAACACTGCCTCCTAGCTAGCTTGTCACCACTGATAATCACCACTTGTCTCGTGCCACTGCACAAACGATCCCATCTACTACCACCATCATTCTTGCGTGAAAGAACGTGAGAAGCAAGGGGTAGTTAATGTGATTATCAATTTGGCAAATGTTTTATTGAATCTTTTTTATAAAACATTTTACAAGTTTTATAGAAAGTTTTATGATTAACAGAAAAATTTGTCAAGATTGACCAAGGTCTTATAACCAAACAAATAATAGAAAATACTGAAAATATTTTTCAAAAAACATTTTACTACAAAACAAATGAAGCCCTAATTGGAAATATTTTTCAATATTAAAAAGGAAAACTTTTTTTTTTTAAATTTTTGAAATTTAAAAAGAAAACTCTTAGTGAATTACTGAAATATGTATCCTTCCACGTTTAAAAAATAATAATTTGGAGCGAGAGGCATGTACAAAGTAGTAACTATTAGTAAGGGTTACAAGTCGTGTTAGTGGGTCTTGTTCGTGTCATATTGAGGTATGAGTATTCGAATGCATAACTCAACATCAACTTAGTTCATTTAATAACCATGTCAAAAGACTAAAAACTTGTAAATCTAACATAATTTATTTACTAAGCGGGTTGACACAACATAACCTATTTAACTTGTTTAATACACAACCTAAGAAAAATAAAGCAAAAAGAGAGTTTATTTATTAGTTTTGGGTAAAATGGTTTGGAAAGAGTTTCAATGCTAAATTTATCAATACAACCATTATAATTCTTTTGATTACTCAATTATATTTATAATTCAAATGTATGTTAGAAATGAAATTTATTTATATGAATTGAATCATTTAAGGTTGATTGCAGGTTAAGCAAGTCAATATGGAATCGACTCATTTATTATCGTGTTAAAATATGCCAACCCGCTTTGACAAGAACCCAATTATGCTAAACATTAACCTGCAAGAAACGGTATTGTATTAATGTCGTGTTAAACAATACCACCCCTAAGTGTTGGTAAGTGAAAAAATGGGGAGGTTTGAACTTGTTCAATGAAGAGTGGCTTAAATTTCTTGGATTTTTTACATATGAAAAAAGAAATTATGTATATTCCCTTCCATGAATCCTCAATAAAATAAGTAAGGCTATGTGAGAAGGCTATTTTTGAGAGCTGAAAACAATTCAATATGTACAACACCCCAAGATATTATAAGGATATTTTAGATGGTATACAAAAATTTTTATTCTCTCTCTCTATATATAGGACATGTAAGGCATACATGTTATAGGATGTAAATAATTCAAGTTTGTTGTAACAGGTCTTTATAACCTCAGGTTACTACTATAAAGGTTAAACATTTTTGTAGTGGTATTTTGGTTATGTATTGTATTGTAAACCTGTTTAAAAACTTTATATATTGTTTTCATATTTGTGTATTCTAATAAGTATTACTGTTTCCTAAAAAAAAAGTTTGTTATAACAATAATGCTAGAGTTTGGACAAATAACAAAATTTATACTTCTTCATGTCTCATTTGTAGACTTTAGTCAATTTCACATTAAGCCATTCACTGCTTTTATTATATACTAATCATAAGTTATTGTCTCATAAAGTGAAAAAAGTGTTAAAATTTTTTATGTAACTAAAATTTTTGTCATGGAAAAGTTTGATTTCGAACATATGTGGAGATATTTTTTTCAACATGCTATATAACCATAGAAGGGATAGAAGGGTGGTGAATATGTTGTTTGAATACCGTTGAAAATTGAAAACGTTATAACAAAATAATTTTTAAATATAAAAATAATACTGTAAAATCTATTTTTAATGAAAATTTTATTGAAAAAAGAGATTTGTAGATCTGCTAAATAGTGCACAAAAACACAGTTAACTCTAAAAAAAAGAAGAAGAAGTGAAACGCAAAATGCTGGCCTTTCGTCAGTAACCAAACGGGTACTAAACATGTTTTGGAGCGGATCTTTATCGTCAACTTTTCTCTTATAAACACAAACACTGCCTTTGTTTCGCTAGACACAAAATCACAAAAGAGAAACACTAACAATCCCAAAACATTCAGTCAAAAAAATAAAAAGAAAAAAAAAGAAAAACCCCGAAACATACACACTCGGGCCGAAACATAAACACAGAAACAGGTACGAGAATTTCTCAGTTCTCTTTTATTTTCTCTACAAATTTTAACACCCTTTTAGATTTTTCATTGAATGTCAAGTTTCCCAGGAAAGAGAGGAAATGGACTCATGTTCATCAGTGATAACTCCAGAGGATGTGTTGGAATCGCTAATGAATGATGGTACAATAGACGCGCTCAGATTGAAGATCATCAACCAGCTAAAAGCCAATGTAAATTGAAAAAAAAAAGTCTCTTCCTTCACATTTCTCTTCTGGGTAGTCTTTCTTTTTATATTTTTTCAAGTTTTTCGGGCGATTTAAATTTTGGGTTTTTTTCAAAAAAAAAAAAAAAATTATTTTTTATAATTTGTAATTTGAGAGCTAATGGGGCAATGAAGGCGTTGAGTTTGATGGGTTTTGTGTTTAATTTGAGTACTAATTTGTACTTGTTACTCATGAGTGGCATATACTAGTGTGTGACAGTGTGAGTGTATGTGTGTGAGAGAAAGAGAGAGGGCAAGTGATATACATAACACTTAATGATATCAAAGGTCCATGTATATAAGCACACATGCACATGATGGAGCTGTCTGTTAATATGAGTTTTGATAATAGAACCCTCCCAATATTTAGTGCAGAGACTTTGTTGTTTGTAACAAAAAGTTCCCTTGTTTATAAGTGTGTGCGTGTCTTTTTTATTAGTGAGGTTTTATATATACAGCTTATGTAATGTATTTATGTAAATTTTGTTGATATTAGCTAGTTCTTAGTATAAGTCCTAGTGTTGGTATCACCAATTCTAATTCTTGAACCACATTGAAATTTGTGTGGTCTGCACTCTTCAGTAAGAATATGTGGGGATGTACTAAATTTTTTTGTGAATTGTTAACAGTACTGGTAGACTAAAGTGGGTTTCTTATCTAGATGTTTAGAAGAATCAAGTTTAGAAATTTATTGGTGAATTTTTTAAAATTTTGGGCTCATGTTGCTGGCTCCCGTTGAATTTCATTAGGCCAACTAGTTGTCCATGTTTATACAATTCTTTTAGTCTTAGGGACGTGTTGTGACTTGATGAGTTTGATGCCACCTATGTGAGTGAAATTCTTGGATTTCATAAGCAAGTTCTAGCACAAGTATTCTCTCCTTTGCTTAATTCTGTAGTTAGAAAGGGAGGAATGGAAGTAGTGGAAAAAGTTAAAATCAATAGTTGTCAAAGATATCAATGCTTAAGGAAGTACTGGTTTATTTTGATTTTAATGTGAAATTTTTGTGTGTCCATGCTCTTTTTTTTTGCAGGAAGAGCTTAAGAATACTACTATTAAAATGGCTGAACAGAGTAAAGTTCTTAACACCCCTGGGGCAGAGAAACAAACCAAAAGAGAGTTGTTTGATGCGCTAAGGCAGGAACTTGAGTAAGTTTTAGTGTTTTTTGTCCTTTTTTCATTTGTCTTTTGAGGTAGAAATAGCCTCCTAGGTGCGCACTAAAGGCATTCACTTACTTTTTGGAAAACTCATAGCTTTTATGTGGTTGTGAAAAGGCTTTGGTCATCTGTTGGACAATTGTCATTATCTTAAAGTTATCTTAGCAGTATCAATTTTAAATGGTGACTGAGTCTTCAGTACCATGAAATTTCCTTACCTTTGTCAAAAATTAATAAGATGACCAATCCAGTGTAACCAATTTTGATGATTGATGTGGATGGATATATGAAAATAATGAATGAAACTTGAAAGTGGGTTTAGCAATTTTGGGCAGATACCCTGTATGTACATACCTTAGGTGGTTCAAAGCTTAAATCAACTCTCTGTCAAATTTTAGTAATGCACATGAGGATAGAGCTTTCTTTGTCCATTGCCACTTTTTTTACTCTGAACCTGGGATCTCTAAGTGGATCTGTAAGAACATCTCACATTTCCAGCATGTGTGGTTTGTTACAATGTCATGGTTTAGAAGGGGCTTCCAATGTGTGACAATACTAATGTATATGGAACTTGTGACTACTGAAGCTTCTGTAACTTATAATTTTGTATCGATTTCATACAGAGCTCCAGTGCTGGAGAAAGCTTCTAAATCAGTTTGGGAGCTAATTTTGGACAGTAATGGTCTGGGGAAGGAAATTAGTGAGATGGTTGAAAAGGTATTTTCTCGATTGAGTGGCCGGGAACCTCCATTGTTTCCCCTGCCAGACGGTGAGACTCATACTAATAAAGAAATTGAGAATGAAAAAGAAAAAAGAAAAGGAAAAGAATGGGCTAATGAAAACAAAGAAAAGGAGAATTCTCCCTCCTCATTAAAGAAAAGGAGTTTTAGCGAATTGGATTCAGGAGGTGCTTGTGAAGCTGCAAGCATATCCGGTGATCCTCCAGCCGTACTAGAAGATTCAAGTAAATCACCCAAACAAGTTTGAAGACACGAGTCACTATGTCATGCCAAGAGCCTTGTGGCTCAATGCCGTTACTGTTTTTCTCAAGAGGAGAACCTAGGTTCAAACATCACCTCCCCCATCTGAAAGTTACAAAAAAGGCCACCATGCCAGTTCCCATATCATTACTTATCAACAAGAGTAACTTTGTCAAACGAGCTATTTATAACTGATGTGGGATGGTGCAAATCTGGTTATTTAGTCTAGATTTTAATTTGTCATCAGTTTCTCAATTCATTTTAATGGAATAAAATTAACATTATTAGGCTATCTAATTCTTTGGTTGCAATTCTTTAGGCTATCTAGTGTTTTGTATTATTAATGAGGTACTTATTTGGAATAAAATCATTTACATATAAAAAAAAAGTGTGAACTTGGCAACTGATGTCTGAAACTATGTTTGCACAACCATTGTGCTGTATGATGTTGATTCATGCAGTTTATACCATGGCGAAGTATCGTGAATATTGCTGAGGGATGGTTGTATTTGTTGCTTGAATTAGTTAGTGCATAATTTAAATGGACTTATTTTGTAAACAGCATACTTGCACTTGAGCACATCAGATCTCATTTGGTGATTCATTTTCACTATCACAATAAAATCTCATTTATGATTTCCACTGCTGTCCTCTGGGGTGCAAAGTTGCTGCAGGAAATAATATGTAATGATATGTTTTTTCTTGGTAGATTGAAATGGATATATATATTTGAGCCTAAACTTATTGTACAGAAAAATTAAAAGAAAGCTGGAGCAGTGCATGGCCACTGTATGGATGTTTCTGATTCAAAGTAGACCAGGTTTCACATTATCCAATTTCAATCATGCAAGAATCTCCATTGTGTGTTTGGAAAGTATTTCAGAATAAAATCAAGTCTGGATACAGGTTCTTATATGAGGCAGAGGCATGTTCTTCCCCATACTCATGGAACCTGTTCCCAATTCGTTTGTTTGACAGGTTCTGTAATCTGGTAAGTTGGAACATTCTTTGTAACAGGGCATGCTTTACAGTTAAGGGTGGTAGGTCTGTCATTGTTTGGAATAGAGGGTATCACGTTTTTTTTTTTTCTTTTAAGGACTTCGTTTTTTGGTCGCAACTATTTTTGGATACAACAAAAAAGAAAAGCTTATGTGAAGATCATAACATAAAGTTCTAACCAGCAACATAGTCATTTCAGACCCAAATTTGTTCATGAAACTATTGGAGGCAAGATTGGCAAATTGTTGGGATTCTTGCCGCACAGCTTACTTGGAATGTCTACAACTAAGGACTCTGTTTTCCATTTGATTTGTTGCCTTTGATCATTCTTTATATCTTCTTGCAACCATCATGTGAGTTGATGTTTAGGTGAATCACTTTCACTAGAGCTTCCCTGATCGCCAGACACCCTACCATCAATCTTCACTGCACCAATACACTAAAACATCCAGCACAAAATTGCATTGTTAATTTCCTGATAGGTTTTTGATGGTACTCTAAGTCACTTGACTTCAAAAGAAAATCGACTTTAGACCAACTTATATACAACTCTCAAAAGGACAACTAGCCAGCATGAATGACTTTGATGCATGCTAAGCATGGGAATGTGCCTCTGTTAGGATGTGGCTGCCAATTCTCTTGATGCAAAAGACCTCAAACATACTGCCAAGAGTCCTAAAATCACTCTGCAGAGCTGCTAGAGTCCAATTATCCTTCCAATAAATAGCTTAGAAGCCATATTATTTCTGTGAGCACACCAAGACTATGCTTATGCTTCTTTAGCAGTATGGCTAGAGCTTTACTCAAAGTCAAGTTCCAAAAGGGGATGCATAGCCAAATAACTTCAGGCAGGCTTTTCAATAACATTTTGTTTTTGGTTGCAAAAACTGAATATTTTCCACAAAAAAAAAAAAAGGCTTAGCAAAAGAGATTGAAAGAGTCTGCTAATATACTTGGTTCTTATGTCCTTCAACTAACTCAAAATCTATTCCCTAATACAACGACATTGTATACAATCAGATCTAGTTATCAATTGCAAACCAAACTAGACAGCCCTAGTGAAAGTACAAGAGATGAACGAATGATCAACTGACTCTTCTTTTGGGATGCACGGACACAGCATTTTGGGCAGCATGTCCATATTGGACATGTCATGGAAACACAAAACGAGGCACAACAATACAACATTTCTTGAAAAACTAGAATACAACATGTTGAGGTCACGGCAAGTAATTAATTAATATTTTTTTTGTAGATATATTTTACATGTTTTTGGGCACAATTTATGTTGGATACGACAACCACTTTATCCGTGCTTCCCAGCTGCTCATTTATATTAGATGGTGGTTGTATATTTAGTATCCACTAAACTCTGCTCTTATCTTAGAAACAGATATGAAAAACACTAGTACACTAGGAAGCCCTTGTAAAGGGAAGGAAAAGTAAAGAGATATTGTAGGTTTTATTTATAATGCATGCTAAAAGTAATACATTCGTAACTCAAAAAAGTGAAATGAAAGTATTGTGAGTTTACATGATAAGAAGGATTTGCAAAGCACATACTTCGAAGCTAGAACTGCTTTACACAACAATATGGAAATCCAAAGTTCAAGACTACCTATTTTTCTATTGAAAAACAAAAAAATTATTAACACAAAAAACTGTAAAACTTTTGTCACAATTCTCTACGTGGCTGACTATGATTGGTAGAGCAAAAATAATTGGTCCATGTGAAAGTTAAAAATAGTAGGCATTTTGGGAGAGGGAGGGAACTTAGGGAAGAAGAATTTTTTTGTGATACTAGAAGAACTCACTAAAAAAAAAAAAAGTTGTACCCCATGCACAACTTCTTCCAATTGTCTACTTACAAAAATCTAAAAAATAAAAGTCGCACTCAGTGCACAAATTTCGATCACTTTTAATTGAATCCTCCAATTGCCTATTTACAAAAATCTAATAAAATTAAAAGTTGGGTACAGTTGCCTACTTACAAAAACCTAAAAAATAAAAGTCATACCCAATGCACAGAATCTAAATAAGATGATTTCGAATTGAATCTTCAATTGCCTCACATTCTTAAACAAAATGTGAGACACATGATGTTGACCTTCAATTTTCTTTTGAACAAGTAATTCTCAAGCTTAAATCTGCGACCTGTATTTTTTCCACTTGCCATCACATTGGGCCTGACCATGATGTGCTTTTATTAACATCCTTACCTCATATTATTACTCACTTTTGAATCATGCGCTTTATTATCATCCTTCCCTCATATCAATACTCACTTTTGAATCATGTCCAGTGATTGTCCACGTCAAAATTATTAGTAGTTTTGAAACCAACCATTGTTGGATCATCTGTATCAACTGTACGATCTGGATCAAAAGCAGTATCCATTGAAGTGTTGTTCCCAGGTAGATGCATCATAAAATTCACATTAGGATCTTGAGATTGAGGTAGCCAGTTAACAGACTGTGGATAGAGAGTGCTACTTGCATGTTGCTCTTCTGTTGGCAAAGCCATCAATGAACCCAAGGAGTTCACCCTTGTGACACTCCGCACATTTTGCATACCAATGGGTTCAGCTTCACCCAACAAACAGTTTTCGAAGTTGCTTGTTGGGTTCATTTCTTTTTGCAGGTCAGGTACTAAGTTGTTCGATGACTCCACCTCTAAGTAAGGGTCATAATCAAATTGATGTTGATCGTCCCTCAGCAATTGGCTTTGAATATCATCTAGGATTTGAGTGTCTGAAATAGGCCAAGCTGCGGACACATCGTAGTTTTGACCAGATATGGCTGGATTTACTTGGGTTGGTATAGCCATAGAAAATGGCCCTTGCATTTGATCTCTCCCTGGAACGTTTGCAGGATTAATCATCCTTTGATACCACATTGCCATCCTTGGATCATCAACTCCTTGGTTGCTAATGGCTCCATCTGAATGTGGAGAGAAATCCATAACTATATCATCACAAAAGATTTGAAAAACCAAGTTAGAGTACAATTGAAGCCTTAGAATAGTATGGAATTGGAATATGCACAATGCAATACCTGATATTGGTGAAGTTGAATTTGCCGTAAGAAGGTATTGTTGGTGGGCTTGTTCATATGCCTGAATTTGTTGAACAGATTTAAATGGCGAATGCATACTCGAGAATGGTAAAGGTAACTGCCCATGTCTATAAAAATCCACAGAAAATTCTTTACTCCCATTGTAGCAATCTGTATGGAAGTAAGGAGAACTAAGACTTGGGAAAGGTCTTTGGCTTAGCTTTAACAAATTGGGGTCACATTGCAGGAGCTTCTCATAGTGTTTGTCAAGGGTTCCTGGAGGAAATTCAAGATAGTGCAACCTGAGGATAGCATGCCAACAACAAAATTCATTATAATTCCTTGAAGTCTTGAACAGAATAAGATATTTACAACTAGAAAAATAATTCATTAATTGGCAAAAAAATCATTATAACTCCTAAAACAGAATAACACATTCACAACTAGAAAAATGTGTTCAAAGATGTGACAAAATAACAAATGAACTAAACAAATATTGTAATGTAGAAAGCAAAAGCAATGTCAACTATAAAATTTCAAAAGTAGAAAACAATACAAACCTGTAAGTTTGAGCTTGATTATCAGTAAAGTCTGTACTTATCTTCCACATGGTGTGTTTGCGTGGCATTGGATTACTTTCATCAAAGAAAGCAGGACGATTGTTAAGCTGAAAACAGTTTTAAGCCCATCAAATTGAGACCCAGAGGAAAATGAAACTAATAAATATTTAAAAAAAAAATGAAACTAATATTAAGAAAATAACCTCAATCTCTAGAATTCCAGGCTTATCTTCCATAATTCTAGCTCGAATTCCTATAATATCAGACCATTGTATTTCAATCTTTTTCTTCAAAGCATTCTCTAGAATTTCCCAAACTAGTTTTCGCTTGGCAAAATAAATCTTTACTACCAAAGCACCTTCACGTGGAGGTTGTACCTGGACATTTTTTACATTTTTTTTTTCCTTAGATATTGTAAGAGTGTGGTGCTTAGTTATTGTAGGAGTTTAAAATTTTAAATTATGGTAAAAAATTGAGAAGTTACCGTCCATGAGCCTATTCTTAAGAGTGATGCACCGAAATTTGAAGCCTTCAATTTCTCAGATTCACTAATAAACTTTGCTTCTGCTGCTGCACTTGCTTTAAACTTTGCTTCTTTTGCTGCATTTGCTTCTGCAGCACCATCATTAACTATGTTGTATATGAAGTCCAAACTTGACTCCGAAAGTTTCAACCCCAACCATGGTAAACTCATAAGAGTTTGATTGAGATAAAGCTGACCAAAAAAAAAAAAAATTAAAAATATAAAATAATTGATTCCACTAAAAAAACCCATCGAAAAAACTCACTCAATGATTAAAATATATCTGAAAAAATAGAAAAACACATCTGAGATATAAACAAAACAAAACAAAACAAAATACCTTTTCGATGTTCTCAACTGTTGCTTTTGCTTCCTTCAGTCTCTTCTTCACTAATTCTGAGATCTGAATCCAATAAGATGTCTCCTTCCTACTATTCACAGAAAGAACCAGCGGCCTTTCAGATCCTCCACGTCTCTCTATTAACGTAGGAATATGACCGTCGTGGCCATGCACCATGACTTTTATACTCGCTTCTGCAGGTTTTTTTGCCGCTGTTGTTCTTGTTGCACAGAGAACTACCATATATATGTATAGATGTTGACTCGCTGCTATGGCTGCGGAGGAGTTGAGTAAAACGAAATTCGTGGGAGTGAAGTAAACCCAATACTGAAACAGAAAATTACACCTCTTTTATAGGAAGATGGAACACCACTTTTATAGGAAGATGACTCATTTTTCACGGTTCCCTGGCCTAAAAGAACTTGAGACATATATGTCACTATTAAAAAAGAATGTACTATACAGTACCGGTAAACAACCTTTAATAATTATAGCAAAACAAATTTAATAATTTATTATAATTATAAATATAGTAATGAGTTACTATACGGTAAACAACCTTTATAATTATAGCAAAACAACTTTAATAATTTATTATAATTATAATTATAGTAATGAATGAGAGTACTTTGTGTAACCAACACTTTTCGGATCAATAAAAAATTATTTTGAGTACAATTTTTCAAAAAGATTTGTAAATTTATAGGTGAAAATATTAGTTTAAATCATTGTGAAGAGATATTTCAGCGATAAAATATTGTTTTAAACATTTGGATATTTTTTGAATTTTTTTTTTCTGTTAGATTTTGAGAAAAGAAATTACAGTTTTATTTATTTATTTAGAGAAAATAAATTCACATTTGACACGCTCAAACAGCAAGCTCTGAAATCCCTACGTTTTTTATTTTTCAAAAAATAACCATAGTTTGTTTATCTAATTAAATAACTAAAACCTAACGTTTTTTATTTTTTTTAAAAATAACATAGTTTGTTTATCTAACTAAATAACTAAAACCTAATTTAAATGTCCAGATAAAAACCATTCTGAATCTCACCCTTGATCTAGGTATCCTATATATATGGCCCGAAAATAGAGAAGAAAAGAGAGAGAAATTGAATTAAAAAAAAAGAGAAAGAAGTGATACTACAATTACTGTAAATTTTACTTATAAAAAGTGATGCTAACTTAGAGCATCCACAGCAGTGGAGCTAAATAGCTATATAGCTATTTTAGCTCCACTCAAACTCAAAAAGCCCTCTTGCAGCAGTGGAGGCAAAGCTAAATATTTTTAGCTTTGTGCTACAGTGCTCATGTATCAATACATGAGCACTGTAGCTGAAAGCTATAAATTTTTTTTTTATTCAAGTCTGGGATTAAAAAACAATACACGCTCTCCTCTGTCTTTCTCTCTCACAGTCACTGAACAAGCAAGTCTCTCTCTCTCATAGTTCATTCTCTTTCTCTCTCAACCCTCTCAGAACTCACCGCCGATCAATCATCTTGAAGCTCACCGCCGATCAAGTATCTCGAAGCTCTCAACTCTCAACTCTCTCAAGCTCACCGCCGATCAAGCCTCAGCCCACGCCGTCCAAGCTCTCAACTCTCTCAAAACTCTCTCAAGCTCACTGCCGCTGGCCCTCTCAGCTCAAACCCACGCCGACCCACGCCGATCAACCCTTTCAGCTCAGACCCACCTCTCTGTTTCACTTCCGTCGATCAGACCAATCCACCGATCAAACCCACGCCTCTGTCCAGTCCACCATCTCAATGCTCACCCAACGCCGATTCACAGCCGATTCGCCGATCAGACCTCCGCCTCAATCCACTTCTCTTCCGCCGATTAGACCCACGCTGACACTGTCCTCCTCACCGAAGCCCAGTTCTATGATTGATGATTTTTATTTTGTTTATAATTAGTGATTTTGTTTGGTTTGGGTTGAGGAAAAAGATTGGAGATTTCGGTTGGTTTTTTTTTTTTTTTTTTTTTTTTGCTGCTGTGGACTGGTGGTGGTGGTGGTGGTGGTGGTGGTTGTGACTGTGGCTGATGGTAAAGGTGGTTGTGGTTGGTTGTATGAATGTTTTTTGAGTTGTGGGATATATTATTTTATTGTAGGAGATATATTATTTTATTGTGATGTTTATATTATTTTATTGTGTTGAAAGCTATAATAGATCCACTACTGCAACATATGTGTAGATATGTATATGTAAAATAGATAAAGTAACCTTTGGTGAAGTTAAAAAGCTAATTTTTTAGCTCCACTGCTGTGGATACTCTTAGACATCAAAAACACCTCTGGCGACTTTAAATCATTGCGGTTAATATATAAGTGTATTTTAAACCATTTAAAAGTGAACATTATTTTGTGGCTTTATTGACATTCATCGTTATTTTTAACCAGCAATAAATTCATGATTCTTTGATAGATAAAGTCCCATGAAACTACTATGAATCTAAAAATCACATAAATGTCGCTTTCACTTTAATTTACACACGAGTCTAAATTATAATTATATAAGAATTTCTTGTTAGTTTCTTTAGGTTTAGGGTCCAATACTTTTGCACTTGAACTATTTTACTTTTATTATTTTTTTTCTAACTTAAAATTACATTTTCTTTTCTTGAGATCCCAAAATTGCGCTCATTTTTTCATTTCTATGTGATTACCATTGTACTTAAACATGCTTACCAAACTCTAAAATATAAATTTTTTTTTTATATAGAATTTTTACTTATAATATCTATATATATATATATATATATATATATATTTGAAATATTGGAGGTAAATTAAATTTTGTCTAATTATTTTATGTGTTTTATTGAGATTTTTTATATAATCTTATTTTATTTTTTTTAATCTTAGATATTTCATTAGTTACATTATAAAAAAAAAAAAACCATCATTTGAAAAACTCTTGAACCATATTTTGTTTTGTTTGAATCTCCATATAAAAACCCATTTTGAATCTTACCCTTCATCTAGGTATCCTATATATGTGGCCCGAAAATAGAGGAGAAAAGAGAGAGTAATTGAATCCAAATACAAAAATGATTGTTTTTGACTAATGAGAAATGACTGAATTCTATATATATATATATATAAAAAGTGATGCTACCGTTACTATAAATTTGTCAACTTTTTATAGTGGAAAATGACAGTAAAATTAAAATTTTGGTTTTTGAGAATAAGAAAAAAAAAATAGTTTGAATCTCCTCTTCCACCTCTATTATTGTAATTTCCTCCGCCCCTTCCTCTATTGACTTGATTGAAATTGCCACTTGGCTTTGGAGTAGTAGTTGCTGCCATTGCAAAGATTGAATCTTTAGCATCTAATCCTTCATTTAAATACTCTTCTTTTGCATTTAGCATGTTTGACAATTCATTGAAACTTAATCGAGTACTTCTAGTTCTTATTGCTGATTTGAAAGCATTATAGTCTTTTCTGTTGTTACAATGGCTGGTTGAGGAGATAAGTTAGAAACCCTATAGATTATCTTTCCAATTATCTTTGTTCGCTTTGGATTTTAATTAATAGAAATTTTTTAATTGAGATTTGAGAGTGAAAATTTGTTATCTTTTTTGTTTGAAATAATTTGAGTTTGTTAGATTAAATTTGAATAAAAAGATAATGCTTATTTCGAATTTTCACTATCAAGAAAGTACTTGGGGCAATACCATTAATTAGCTCATAAACATGTGAAATTTTAATTAAACAATTTCTCCCATGTTAAAATAAAGCAATTGAATAAAAAATCTTTAAACTAGCATGAGTTGGAATCTACTCATTTCAACTCTTCAACTTTTTTTTTTAGAACAAAATTCTCTCAACTCGTTAGGGAAAAAGCTATCCATCACTGAGCTCATCACATACTTTACATGTATGGATGTCAATTGTCAATTATAAATTCAATGGTTAAGTTGAAATCTTCGATAATCTAAAGTTCTAAACTTAGAAAATCCAAAAGATTACTTAGGGTTTGTTTAAAAACCATTTATTTTGCTGAAACTGAAAACATTTTACTGAAAATTCTGTAGATAAAGGTAAAAGTTAGCTAAAATAGTACATTGAGACTCATAAATAATATCAAAAAGTGCAATAGGGCTCATGGATGTAGCAAAAATAAGTTGAATAGTAAAATAATTTAGTTTTTTCATCCGCATCAAAACGCACACTTATACATAAACTTTTTAAGGAATTGAGTAGGATCCTTCAATTAATAGGTTTAGTGACAAACTTGAGTTGAAATCTACTTGTTAATCTAATCCATTACAATGAACATTAAAGAAAGATTTATTCTAACAGTTGCTTGCTCATACTTTACACATGAATATTAACTCTAAAAAAATATGTATTATCAGGATTTTTCTGGAGAAAATATTATCAGAATTCTAATTCTAAACAACTATTTAAAAAAATATATTTGGCTGTATTTTTCTTTTATCTTTTATCTTTTTAGATTTTAATTCCGAAGAAATATGTGTAATGTCAATCCGATTTGGGTTCATCTTATCAAAAAAATATATGGTTCATCTTCTTTTCTCAAAAAGAATAGTTTGTGTCGATGCTTTAAAATAAAGTATCAAACTATTCAAGAAAATCAGTAGAACTAATATATCAAATTTGAGTTTTTTTTTTATTAAAAAAATTCTTCAAAATCTGAATACTGAGCGGAAGATAAGCATGTAAAGCCACCCTCTAAAGCAAGAGCTGTACATGCCTTCCAAAAAATAAAAGCAAGAGCTGTACATAAAATAAAAAATTTATTTCATTAGCCGCCACAACAGCTTCACGCATGCTTGTGGGTCCGGAGTCCTTGCTCACCTAAAATTGTTTAATCAGGTCCCACTGACCAAATCCATCACAAATTCCCATTTCCCAATTAGTGAAAGTTTGCATCATTAATGCCTTTGTTATAAAGAATCAAACCATTAAAGATCTTTTTATCTTATCCACTCTTTTAATCTCAAAAACAAAACAAAACAAAACAAAAAACCCCTCCTCTAAACCCAAATTTCCATACCAAATTTTGATCTACTTAGAGCAATTTCTCAAATAGTAAAAGTTTGTGCAAAAATCCATTATATTATAAGTTTAAAATAATACTATTTTTATTCTCTAAGTTTAAAGTCGTTTCTAAATTTGTCCCTTAACCATTCGCTCACAATTTCCACAATCAAATATTATAATAGTATCAAGAGTTCATTCCATGAATATTAGTTAGAATCTTGCCCTTAACCCACACAAAAACAACCGAAAAAAAAAAATGATATATTTTGGCTAGTTAAGGGTGAGACCATAATAGAACGGCCATATTGACATTGTTGTTAGTAGTCAAGAGTTTAGATAACAAATCTTAAAAGTAAATGTACCAATTTAGAAAGATCCCAAATTTAGAAGATGTAAATTATGTTTTAGCTAAAATATTAACCATTAAATAGTATATATATTTTTCTCATATTCACATCTTACATTCGATCGCCACTACTGTGAACCCATCTTGCCCCTCCAAAAAATGATCTACATACTTAGTGCAATACCCAAATTCATCATTCTCAATTAGTAAAAGTTTGTGCATTATTAATCCATTATTTTTAAAGTACTAAACATGAAAAAAGTTTCTCATATTCACATCTAATATTCACCAAGATGATCCATTCATGCAGTACTCTTAATATAAAAAAGAAAAATTTTGGTGTCACATCTAAAATCACAACTTTACCCACAACTCGCCACATGAGTAAGCTGTGGACAAAGTTGTGATTTTGGGTGTGACTAAAATTTCTCTATAAAAAGGTAGTTTTATCTCTTTAAACAGAATAAATAAAAAATTGAATTTGGGCACGTGCAGTTAGGTAAACTTTGTAAAATTATATTTGTGGGTAAAATAGTAATATATTATTATCATATAATTAGCCTAATGCTCCAATATGTTAGCACTAAATGTGGTAGAGAGGTTTCATATTAGTGGACAATTAATCAACATGAGGTTGTATAGTATGTTGGGAGCAGAACACGCATCCTGTGGTTTTTGCTACATTATGGAAATCTAAGATATGTTTATATAAATAATGTGTTTTGTGAACTTTTTATTCTAATCTAAAACATTATAAGTGCTTTCATTATGCTAGTCAATAATACCTATTATTGTCTATATTAAATTATAAACTGATATCAATGGCACCAAAGAATTTTGAGGTAGGAAATAAGATTTACTTGGTGCAATTCACTCCTAATGATTGTTTGATAAAAATAAAATGACCATTTCTAGACTTACTTATTGGACCATAAAAGATTAAAAGTATGGAAGACTTGGTGACACTGCAACTTGGGTTGTGAATGAAAGAGAAAATTGACTTCTTTCTTTTTCTTGTTTTTTTCTTGTTTTGTTCATTTTGGAGAGGTGGGGTATGAATATTTGGATCCAATTAGTGGTTCATGATGTGATATAACACTGGGCTTCAGTGATTATGATGTCATCAAAGTTTCTTTCATTGTTTAATGCTTTTGAGTCATGAGGCTAAAAAAAATCTAGGAGACTAGCTGATC
Source organism: Castanea mollissima (assembly GCA_014183005.1). Lineage (NCBI taxonomy): Eukaryota > Viridiplantae > Streptophyta > Magnoliopsida > Fagales > Fagaceae > Castanea > Castanea mollissima. The sequence goes on from JACAVU010000004.1 coordinate 3,412,370, forward strand.
TAAGATTGTGCTTTAACACACTGGGAGAGAAAAAAAAAAAAAAAAAATCAAAGCAAAAGGTCATACCGTCATTGCCAAGTGGGTATGATTAGTGGGTGAATGTTACCAACGTGGAAGTGAAAAGGGACCATTGTTATAATTGAAGCTAAGTTGACTCCAATTAGAGGTTGCTAAATCTCTAGACATTATTGTAGCATGGTGCTTTCCTATCCACATTCTTAGAGGTTTATAGAATATAGATGAGAATCACATGTGGATGAGTAGGAAGCACAATCTGCTTGACAAGAGGGGAAAAAAATAAGGGACAATTTGCAATGTGAGTGCTTTATAATTTTTTTTTTTTTTTGTTTTTTTTTTTTTTTTTTCATTAGAAAAACTAAGGATGTGCAGTTATCCCACTTAGATTGATTTTTTTGTGAGTTAATAGGTTTGGGTTATATATATTCTAAAGTTTAGATTGAATTGGGTTCGAGTTGACAAATTTTTACTCCAAAAAACCTGACTTGACTTACGCTATTAATAATTTGAAAGAAAATTTTCTTTGAATTTTGCATTGAGGGACGTTTTTTTTATATATGTGTTAGTTTGATTTATTTTGGTGATTTAGTTTTATTTTTTTTTTTTTTTACAACAATGATATGGTATTTTTTTTTTTTTGAACAACAATGATATGGTATTTTAAAACTTAGTTTTGATGATATTGAGATATTAGGCCAACTATAAAAATAATATTAATGCTTTATTGAATCATGGAATGAAATAGTTAAATTAAAAATAATAGTTTTTTATTCTTAAAAAAATTAATGACCACAGCCTGTCAAGTGTCAACCCTCTAGGTTGGGTTGAATTAGATTGAAGATTTTTTGCTCAACGAAGTTGAGTTGGATTGAAATCTATTCCAACACAATCCAACATACTTCATACAGACTCTCGAGACAAACTGATTGTGTGCATAGATGTATTAGGGTAATGGGAAGCAAACTTAAAGTATCAATTTTAACAAAATTTCCATCCAAATCAATTTAAAGAGCATTTTCTCTAACATATTATGTGACAATTAAAATAATCTTCCACATGAATTTTTAATGACAACATTTTTAATGGTGGCATGATCAATATAGATGACTTACTAGTCACATGATCAAAAGCACATCGTATCATATATATATATATATATATATATATATTAATACTATATATATAAGAGGATTTCTCTTTTTTCAACTGGACTTTATATGGTTCAAAAATACCTTCACTAATAAAAGGTAACTTTATTTAAAAATAAAGTTATAAATGTCAAATAACAAATTTCATTTTAAATTCAAAAATAGAACTTTTAAAATTTAGGATTTTTTTTCCCTAACACATTAAAAAAAAATTACAATTACTGCTCACTCTAAAGTTTATCATTTTTATTTGTTTGAAATATATATATATATATATATATATATATAAATTATAATAAATGCAAATTATTAACTTTTATCCAAAAACATAGAAGAGCATCTACGCATGTGCGTGAGCGCATGCTTAGAGGCTAGTGTGTTTATGTGTATGTGTGTCTAATCATATTTTTTGCAACTTTATGCGGCCTTTGACAGTTTTTATTTTTTTTAGTAATTCTTTTGATAACTTTTTTCACTTTTCTTAAGTAAGACCCATAAAAGGAAACATTAACAAGCACTGTCCGGTGCTTGTTAACATTTTCCATATATATATATATATATAAAAGTTGTGGTTCAAGTCTCTAAATGTGAATTCTACACACATGTACACTTAAATTAGGTTAAAATAAATTTCTAGTTGTGAAATTTTAGGAAGGTTGGGGTTGGTAGCTGAACAATTAGGTAAGAGAAGAATTGAAAAATGGTTTTCATATCTTAAGTTGCAACTTAGTACTTAGTATTATATAATAAAATTTGGATCTTAAAAGTTGTGGTTGTACTAAGTGGCTATACTCTTATTTATTATTAATAGATTTGACACGACTCATGAACACAAACCGATTACTGCAGAGTTTTTTGAGAGTTAGTGTTTAGTGTAAATGGGTTCTTAACCCACAATCTGCCCAAAATGATCCAATTCATATAAATAAAAATTATTTTATCTAAAATAAATTTGAACTCTAAATTTAATCTATTAATTAAAAGAATTCTAACGTCCTAACACTTTTTATCCAAAACAAAGAAAGAAAAAATTTCTCTTTTAGCTTTAGTTTACTTAAATTGTGTATTAAACATGTTGAAATAGGTTTTGTCATGTCAACTTGCTTAATAAATGGATTGTATTAAGGTTGAGGGGGTTCGACACGATTATTAAATGAATTTGGTTAGGGTTGAGCTATGTATTCGAACACTCATACTTTGACAAGACATGAATATGACCCGCTAACACGAATTGCCACTTGTTTACCTCAATTAAAACTTTTATAACCAAAATATTTAGTGACTTATTAATATTAATTAATGTTTAAGATATTTTACTATAGGTAGAACTTTATTTCCTACCTTTCAAGAAACTTAAAAATAATTTTTAGGTATTAAAAAAAGTTAAAAGTAATTTAAAATAATTTTTTATTATTTATTATAGTTATTGTGGGGAGTAAAAAGACCTTGGCGGGTATGTAGGCCTTTGGGCCGTGTTAAGAAAGGCCTACTGCTCCTGGTTAAGCATTGTAAGTATTATGGGTCAGCCCATACGCCGAGGACCCGAGGACTGTCCGAGGGTGAGTTATCCTCGACGGACACAGAAGAACCATGGACTCCGTTGTAAAGGTTAAGGAACGACACGGTGAAGACCAACGGTTAAAAGGGTTAACCCTGAATAACCTAGAAGCACCGATGATAGAATATACGCAAGTTAAAGACTGTCACCTCACATTAAAGACCCTGCACCTACCACCCTGCCGCATTAATGAGGAAGTGACACCTGAACAGTAGAAGTGAAACTTCTGGTTACTATTCAAAGGCACTGAAAAGAAATATCTAGGCCAAAGGGAAGTGAGGGCAACACATGTACCAAGTATCAAAGTGAGGAGTATTTAAGGAGGAATCTAGAACAATAATGGGGACTGGACCTTTTTGTAACCTGAAAAAAAGAAAAAGAAAATATAGAGATGATAATATAAGAACAATTCTCGGCTTACGTCCGAGGAGGTTGAATTGCAATATTTCTTGTTGTTTTGAGTGTTTACAATCTTTGGCTTGTCATATAATCCTTAAACACTTCTAACCTGGGTTTCAAGCTCACACTCTACAAATTCGTATTGTTTAAGGCTCATTGGGCCTAAGCCCGTAACTGTTCTTAGGGCCAGGTGCAATTGTGCATTTACAGTTATTATAAATATATATATATATATATTATAAGTTTGTGTTCTCACATAGTAAAACTTACACATTACATGCTTGTGCCAAGTGGTTCATTATATGTATACACTAAAGAGAAATGTTACGTCTACAACATTTTTACAACAAATTACAGATGGTTAGTTGTGATTAGTTCAAATTTGAACCTAATATGAGATTACTTTTTTGCACCAACAATAACAACCAGTAACAACTTGCTACTTATGATTTGTTATAAATATGTTGTGAAAATATTGTGGACATATCATTTTTCATACACTAAATATTGTAAAATTAATACATTTTTGTCATGTGGATCATTAATATGTAAGATTATTAATTTTTTTGGGTGAAATTTTATGAAAATTTCGGGTAACTCATTGATTACGAAGATAGTTAATAAATATTTTCTATTTGAAACATCCAACAAGAGTACTTAAATACATTGCATTTTATTTTATTTATTTCCTTTATTTAAATACATTCCATTACATTTATTCTCATTTGATCATTCAATTTAATTCATTTATAAACTCTTAAACAAAGACTTAAGGAAAAATTGTCTCCCATTAGCTAGTATGAAAACTGCAAGATAATTTTGGCCTTTTCTCCTCAACATTTTATTTTGAAGCAAATTAAAAGATTAATTCTAAATTTCACAAATCTACACGCTAAAATCTAAAAAAAAAAAAAAAAAAAAAAATTCTATCTTTGATATTAATAAAGTAAGCCTTGAAAAAGATTTTCAGTCGCAACAACCGACGACTCTTGGATATTTTGCTGTCAAAAGTTGAATTGTGCTCTAGCTAAGTAACTTACTCCCCAAGTAAGTTGCCAGACATCCCTAGAGAACATAGGAAATAATTAGAACAACCGGCAATTTTATCTATCGTCATTTTAGTCTATTAACTTTTTGTTTGTTGTTCTTCTAAAAAGATAAATGTTTTTATTTGTTGTCATTGTTAGTCTTTCTGTCTATATTGCCGTTAACTCACTCTAAAATGACGAAATATTAATTTTTATCCCATTCTTTATACTAAAAAAAAAAAATAGTTATACCTTTTTAATGAAAAAAGAAAATTCTTTCTTTAAAATCAAAATATTACCTCTGCTTCCCATAAAAAAAACAAAAAAAAAAAAAACTCTGCTCTCTCATCTCACTTTCTCAGCTATTAAGAGAGTCAAGAATGTCACATGCGGGGTGCTGGTGGTGGGTCTATTGTGCTGATATGATGGATGCAATCGATGGTGGGGGATTGGCTTTTACATTGGAGGAAGTTTTGAAAAAGAAAGAAGCTTTTGGAGTTGGGAGGACAAAATAATAAGAAAGGAGTTTGATTGAAATTTTTGTATATATATTATTTTGTTTTCTTACAAAATGTTAAAAAAAAAAATTTCCTGTGATTTGTCAGTGAGTGCTAAGAGTTAATTATTGTAGACTTTATCTATTTATGATTTTGATTACATAATCACTTTTAATCATCAAAAATGATTATATAACTATTAAATCTATGATATAACTATATAATTAAAGTATACATGAATATTTATTGGAGTGTAATTTAGCCTTCCACCTTACCGTATACATCTTATCACTTTGTAGTTAAATTGACACTTTCTCATGTACAAAATTCTTGGGAGTTTATGAGAAAATGGTTTGAACTACGGAATTTTTCATATGTTGTAATTATCTTTAAAAAAATAAATTTTTTTGCTTATTACCTTAAAATGAAGATATTTTACATTTTTAATATTTAAAAAAATCTTTTTAGAAATTATTTTATTAATTTATTTTAATGATTTATTTTACAAATATTGTGAAATTATTATGAATATTTATTGTGTCATTTCATAAGTATTATTAATGGTTCATTTTACAAGTTGATCAACTGACTCCTGGATATGGACCATTTGCTTTAATAAAAAAGTGGATTGTAGTCTAGCAACGTCACAGAATGAAATGTCACTTTCTCAAATATATATGTTTAACATAGATCAAGACCTTCTAGCAAATATAGGAATTGAATTAAAATAACCATTTTTCTCATCAGCCGCCGCCTCTAAACCCAAGAGTAATGTAATCAATGGGTATACATAATAAAATAAAAAATACTGCTTCTACACTTTTGGAACGTCGACACATATATACATGGATATGGTAGTTAAGCTTTATCACAATCAATCAATCATGGGTTTTGCATTTTTCTTAAGTTGCAAACCTAAGAAAAGAATGTCAAAATCTTCACATAATCCTACATATCAAAGCGTGTGCAATCAACTTTCTATCTTTATGAGGATTTTCTTTCTTATTTTCTAAGACTTTCATAAATGATATATAAAATATACTACTCGTGCAATCCATCCCATGAATCTCAATCACATATTTTTTTTTTTTAAAGGGTCATGCTATCCTTCACAAATTTTAACATATTAGCATCAACATAATTGAAATTTTCCATGCACAAAGTTAAAAGGATTTTATTTGTTTCTAAGGCTTTTATAAATGATACTATATAATATACCACTCGTGCAATCCATCCCATGTATCTCAACCATATATCATTTGAGATTAAAAAAAAAAAAAATTCATGCTACCCTCATAAATTTTAACATATATTACAGCATCAAAGTTTATTTCAAAATGTGGCTAATGGATTTTTTTCTTTGCTGAGTGTGGCTAATGGTTACTTATAGATTAGGTATTAGGTATACAAATCTTGTTATAAAGCACTATTTTTGTAATTTACACATGGGATCTATATGATATATATATATATATATATATATATATATTATATATATATATATATATAATATATATATATATATGTATATATGGTACTTGGTCTTTTTAATTTTTATATACAGATGAATTTACAACAACAAAAAAAATGAAGGATTAAGGAAATGCGGTTTAAGGGAAGGAAGAAGATTTATCTCTCTTGGTAAATTGATTTTTGGTCCCTAAAATTTTAAAAATGAACAAGTTGATTCTTTCATCTAATTATTTATTAGTATTACTAGACTAATAAGGCTTCTTTTTATTTTTTATTTTATGTTTAGAGAAATAATATTTAAAAGTGGGATAGAAATAATGTCCTAATTTTTAGGATTCTGATAAAAGTTTGAAAGTCTAAAAGTTAGAAACTCTTTTAAAAATAATAAATTATTCTTTTAACCAATTTGTGTTTTTAAATTTAAAATTATTCAACTAACAAATATGAGTACTTTAGAGAGTTTAAGAATATTTGTGAGAATATTTAAGTACGTAAAATATTGAAAATCAAACAGAGAATTCTCTCATTAATTGTATATATATATATGTGTGTGTGTGTGTATGATTAACGGACACTAAGGCATCTCTTTTTTAAAATATAAATTGAATCAATCGCATATTTAAGAGATTAAATTCAAACCAACCCCCAGAACTAAGGAACAAAAATTGAACAATCCCATGGAGGGAAATTGTAACCTCAAATGATAAATGATAAATTATAAATTATCATTTTGTTTTTAATTCAAAATTGAATCTATCCCAAATTTCAAAATCTAAAATTATAAATTATCCTTTTGTTTTTAATTCTCAAATTATAATAAAGACAAATACAAATATTATAGTACAAGATTTTACCTGGATTGTTTCTTTTTTATATTATGATGTGGATCATGTTACTTAGTCAAAAGTCTCAACTCTCACGTGGGATTTGGATCATGCATGGGTAGGCTGCTAAAGCTGCTATAGTGGATAACGGTAGTTAGGCGCCTACTATTTCAGAAAGTAAAAGAAAAAAAAAAAGTTACACATTGCTACTCTCATTTCACACTTTGCATTCATTTCATTGGAGAGAAAAATAAAATAGAGAAATAAAATTATCCACTTTTGAGTACTGATTGCACGTCACCAAATCATCCTTCTATTAATTAAAGCAAACACAAGCTTAGATACTTTGATGGTGATGGCTACAAGTAAGAAAAAAAAGGTCTTTGAATTGGACTTGCAATGACCGACATTCTCTTTCAATTTCTTGGTGGAAAGATGACCCAACATGGACCCCTAATCTCTCAATCTCATTCATCTATTGGGTGGTTCTTAAAAAGTCTTTAAGGGTGTGCAATTGGATTGTCATTGTGGCATTTTGAATTTTCAAGTTATTAATTACATGAAAACTCACATGGGTTTTCTCCTATAAATATTGTAAGGTAAGCCAAAGACGATATCTTTGTAGGGTCAATGAAATTTGGAAGTTAATCACTTAGTAATTTCTCTATTCTCTATTGATTATCCTTAAATATTGGTCATTCGTGAAACATGAGTAGGGTTTTTCTCTCTCTCTCTCTCTCTCACATCTGGAAGGTTCATGCATTAAATCTTAATGGGCTCCATTATAATTAGTCATTCTAGTACACCACAAAGTCTTAAAAAGATCTTGTTAGGGGCTTTTCCTTACTCTTCAAATCTTTAGTCATGGTAGGAATTCAAAAAGAGTCTGTTTTAGTAGACTACTCTTGGTCTTTGATTGGTGACAATTAATGATTCTTTCATGATTAATATTGAATCGTATCAAAGAAAGGCCAAAATTAATCATGTCACTCAATTCTTTTTATGAAATCAGTCCACAGATTCCACACGCGTGGTAGCATGACATAAACAAAATGTATTACTTTCATGTCACGCATGGAAATTCCTGCTCATCTTTGCATGATTGGTTTTCAATGTCATTATATCATTGATTTTTGTTCGTGTGTGACATGTTCAAGTCCATTTTGAGGTCAGTTTGAATGAACAAAAAGCTTTAGACTCTATGAAAATCCATTTTAACATGCTAGAATTTGAGTTTTGCTCAGAAAAGAGAGTAACAAATCACATTTCTTCTTGCACTTTAATTCAAATGAACAAATCTTCTATTTATATTATCAATTTATCATTCAGGAATTTAAAAAGAGTCTCTTTTAGTAATTTAAGGTTTTCAATTTAGTATTTTCATCTAGATTCATCGAATCTTTTCATTAGTTTTAGTATTTTTCACTTTTTGAATGAAGTGGTTTTGGTGGTACTCATCTTACACGTTTTGGGCATGCTCCATTATTATTTGTAAGTTGCACAAACATCTAGTACTTTCTCCATTATTTTCAACTTTTAGGTTTGATTCCACACACTTCATGTGTGCTCTTCTCCAAAATAGTCCCAATGAAGAGGGAAGAAGAATTCAAAGTAGTGGCCTCCCCTTCACGGGGGCCTATTGTCACATACTCTTCATTTCACAATAAGGTAGAGAATAACAAATTTGGACACTTTGATAATACTGCCACCATAAACTCTTGCATCCAAGTCCATTTAAGAAGGATAGTACCAATCTAGTATTATAACATAGAAAACCTAATTATAAGAAAATTCTTGCAGAAATACAACCTCAAATGTCTGCACATCAATATAACTAACCTTTAATAGGTCGATTGGAACATTAAGATTGTGGTCTAGGAAATTAACATTTTGCTCAGATCAAGAAGCTCCGACATTGCAGTACTTACCAAATCACCAGCATGCCCCCAACATTGCACTTACCAAATCACCAGCATGCCCCCTTCCCAACTGCCCTAAAATACATCATATTTGAAAATTCAAACCATTTCATTATTTAGAGAGAGAGGGATGCTGCTAACAAATTTTTTTAAAGAAAAAACAAAAGGAATTTGATTGTTATCATAATACACCATTCATGCGCTAACAAACAAGTAAAAACCTAGTCATATTGTCCTATAAAAGGAAGCCAGAAAACAAAATTACTTAGATGTGAGACTAAATAAGCCAACCAGCCATATATTTACCTTGTCAACCTCATCAATCTAAACAAGAGGGTTACGTGTTCCACATATTTTAGGCACTGCATCATTTTTCCTAGTATAGCACGCGATACCCCTGAAAATAAGTTTAGGAGTTCAAATACAAGAAGCATAATTTCATTGTACACATAAATTTTTGTGTTAGTGTAAACTGTAAATAAATGTTTAATTACCCCGATTTCATCAACATCAGATAATACCCCAACAAAAATCCAAAAGAGCTTATGATTCAAGGCATGGGCAACTGAACAACCTATGCTCGTTTTGCCCACCATTGGTGGGCTAGAGAGACATTATTTTTCTAGTAGAAAAATATCAATAAGGACTTTTATAAAGAATTTTTAGTTTCTTCCAATATCCCAATAGTGGTACTTATTAAACACATCTTTGTAAAAAACTATCAATTTGATACTTGTTTTTATAACAACTTTAGCTTCAATTGATTTTTTTTTAATTTTTATTTTTATATACTAATACTACTATAACCATGCCAAAATCATGAAATACTAACCACGTTATTTGCATGTTAAATACCTTTCGTGCAAAATGCAGTCACATTTCTATGATGATTTTTTATATGTGGAGTATTTTAAATATAAATAAAAAGTTTTTTAAACTTGAAAATTTTAAATGGTGTCTTTTCAATTGAATGCCTCAATTCAGTTTAAAATAACTTCTTTTCAAACATCGCTCAAATTCACGGTTCACAAAAATAGGGCCTAGTCAAGGGTCGACTAGAGACATTTTGGGGCGAGAAGCAAATATAAAATATATTTTTACTTAATATTTTATAAGAGAGACATGAATTTTAAAAAATCCAACCTTTTTATATAATTTAATACATTAATTAGTTTATTTTCATATATTTATTGAAAATATTTTAAAAAATTTAATTCTAAAAATATGGAAACATTTAGTATCAAAATAAATTTCATATTTTAGATGGTTAGTTTCTTTTGGCAATGTTGGACTTCAATGATTGAACAATATATTTCAATAATGATCCGGTCTAGCTTGAAAATATTGATTTTTTTTTTTTTTTTTGATAGAGAGAGAAAAGAAGAGTAAAATTTTTGGATGATTATAAAATTTTAAACTCTTAAACTACAGCAAACATAGAGAAACATATTCATAAAATGTTGAACATTTGAAAAAATTATAATATTTTAAAAACAATTTATATTTATTAAATTTTTGGTCCTTAATTTTAAAATTTTACATGATACGACAGGAGAACCATATAATTTCATGTAAGGCAGATAGACAAGACAAACTACAAGTTAATAGAATATTTTTTCCCCCTAAGTGAGAGAACTTAGTTTTTTATGTTATTATTTTTTGTAATACTATAAGAAAAATAGAAATAGTATATTCTATTTTAGGGGGCAACCTTCATTTTAGGGCATTAGGCCATTGCCTAAATGATCTAATGATTGAGCCGCTTTTGTTCTTATGTATTCCACACAATTCAATCCACGTATCATTGTTTGAGCAAACAAAAGGAAATAAAGGAAAGAAGAGGATCATTAGAAGGCGCCATAACAATTGATATGCAAACAAATATTTATGAGAGCAATGTTATGACTGAAGACTTTACTAAGTGTAGATAGAATTATTCCAAGTTTACAACTATAACTACAATGCAGGTTATAATTATAAAGTGAGATTATATTGTAGAGATGAGAAGCCATGACTCATTAGCGGGACACATACATACACACAAGCCACCAAGATTCTCTTTCCAAAAAGAGTCAACACAAAAAGAAAGTAAACCAACCCACTTTCTAACAGGTTCCAGGGAAGGACACAAGGATCCAAATGTGAGTGATATTAAGAAGATCTATATGAAAGAAAGGAACCTGTCAAGTGCCACTTATGGAATATAATTATTACTCATGCAAAGCACTTTAGTCTACTAGTATAAAGATTTGGATTTTTAGCACGTGCCATAGAAGAGAGAGCCATTGCAAGTCTCTCTGCTTTTCTTTTTTTAAATGATAAAAGTACTTGATTGCAAATGAAACCCCAATCTCTTTCACATGGACCTACTTGGCCATTGCTTCATGTTTTTTCTCTTTCAATCCAATTGTGGTAGGGATAATATATATATTTTTTGAGAGAGAGAGAGAGATTACATGATAAAGGGATAAAAGCACAAATACTGAAAATGTCGATGGACATTATTATTATATATTTGTAGTCTTTGTATGATGATTAGCCCATAAGAATCAAATAACACGCATGGAAGTGGAAAATGAAGGCCCTGAACAATGATGAATTCTAATGGTCTGTTTAGTTGGGAGAGATAGAAAAGTGGGAGGATGGAAAAGATTTAGTTTTCCCTCATATGTATTTGGTTTAAAAGGTGGATAAGTAAATGGATGAAAAACTATTTTATTTGGTTGAGAAGAAAAATGAGAGGATAAAAAATGCAATTTGTACAAAAATAAATTTACTCTTATGCCTTTATTAGATAAAAATAAAATAAAAGTAATAAATCAGAGGGAAACAAAAAAAGGAAACCAAAACAAATGAAAAAAAAAGATTTTGAATGAATAAAAAGTACCTGAAAAAGACAACAACCTAAGATGAAAAAGTAGAAAATCAAAGGAAATAAAAATTAAAACAAATGAGTAAGAGAAAAGACAAAAAAAAAAAAAAAAAAAAAAAAAAAAAACCAAAGGAAAAATAGAAAAAGAAAAAGAAACATTGCATAGGGGCTTTCACATGGTTTGAACTATGCACGGGGCTTTTTGGTCCGAATTTTTTGTGATGGTCTTCTCTTCAATTTTATCCTCAATTCGAGAATAAAACATTTTAATGAGCCTAGGGAGAAAATACGCAAGCCCCACCAATTCCCTCCCCTTCTCTCCAATCAAATACTCATAAAATCAATTATCTCTCCACTTTTTTTTTTTCCCATTTTTCATCCATCCTAAAATCTCCCTAATCAAAACGAACCCTAAGTTATAGGAGAGGGAGAGTGATATATAAATAGTAAATGCAAAAATAAACACACAAATCTAGCCAAATCTTCATTCAAAATATCATAGAGCCTCTCAATAATTCTTTTGCTATAGTAATTAAGATATATATATATATATTGTTATTAATGAGTTCCACGCATGACCACTTTGCAAAGAATGTATTAAGGCACTATAATTAGGTGTGTCAAATGCTAAATTTTTAGTATTTGACATACTAAATACCAAAAAAAACAAGGTTCATGAGGTGTTACAAATGCTAAAAGTTTTAGCATTTTTAGCAAAATTGCTACATTGAATTGTATTGATAGAATTGTATTGTAGCATGTTATATAATGAAATAACAATTTTTTATTCTCTATTAAATAACAATTTTACTCTAGCATGAGGTGTTTCAAATTAAATAACAATTTGTACTAGTAGAATTGTAATGTAAAATTGCTCCGGTACAATTTTTTTGCTACAGTACAATAGTTGGGTTTTTTTAATTTATTTTAATGTGATGTAATAATAAAATAGAAGATCTAATGTATAACTTATTGTAAAATGATATGCTAAAATTAATAAAGTAAATTTTGGTAAAATGGTTAAGGGGGAAAAAAATAAAATAAAAGCATCCATTTTGAGAAGCTACCTATATATAGAAAAGACCCTTTAGCTGGGCTCTTAACTTTTCTGATTTCGTTCTCAGCCCTTCACCATAATGGGCCAGGCTTCCCCAAAACCTTCAAATTTTGAAGGAGAAAAAGGCACTACCGGCATGAGAAGCGCCAATGAAAGAGGGATGAGCAGTTGCTAAAGAGTCAATCCAAAACTGAAATAGATGTTAAGCTGAAATTTACATCCGCATGCTAATCCCAATAACACAGTAGCTCATTTGTGTTGGGGATTTCCAGGACCTAAAGACAAAAATTCTGGACAAAAGACAACAAGTACCAACAAATTTGGTAAGTGCATAGTAGAAAGTTCTTGTGAAATCATTGTTACACAAAGAAATGTTCAGAGTGGATTAACTTGGAACAAAGAACCTCAATGAAAGCGGTTTCCCCACCAAAACAGGACTAGACAACTTGGGCTAAAGGGGTTGTATTCCCCCTAGTTCAACAATTAGAAGTACTTCAGATGTTTTATCCTCAGTTAGTGTCTACGTTTTTCACTCATGCTATGCCAGTAACTTATATCTTCTTCAGCTGCCACAGATGTCACTTCAATATTATACTTCTTTCAAATGGGTGATTCCAATGTACAAGAATGAAAAGAAGTAAATAATGGCGCATCATGTGACATCCAAGCAATGAACAAATCTCAGTTCTATTGCGTCCCAAGATCATCTGGATGAAAAATTGATATATTACAAATCTGGTTAGGCTCCTAGCTTGGGTCACAAAAAGAACTCCCCTAGAATCTTGAAAAATGGGAGTCGTAAGCTGGTGGGCATGGAAAGCTTATTTTCCTGTCTCCTGGTATCGAATTTCTGATTGTAGTCACTACAAAGTGAACATCAATGCCTTCTTTCACATTTGTTGCAAGTTCATCGAAATCCCTCTTGTTAGCCAAAGGGAATATGATGGTCTTTACTCCACACCTTCTGGCTGCTATAGTTTTTTTCCTTAACCTGATTTTGTCCACATGGAATGAAAGTTTCGTGAGTTGAGATGAACCAAAATGTGCACACCATTGATGCATGTCAATCAGTAATGGATCACAAAATGATCAGAAATTCAGAGGACCCACTAGTCTCCATTTGATGATTTAAAGTAATAATTATTTTCTTTGAATTTGATTTCAGAAAAGTCAGGAAAGCCGCAAAAATAAAAATTCATGTTTGCCATGAACATCAGATTTATGCCAAAATATATACATGAAATAAAACAATTAGACTAAAACTTAAGAGTAAACATCCCTCCCATTTAATTAAAATGTTAAGAGACAGCTAACGAAATGAACCATTATGTAATTAAAACAACAGAAGTTTTGTGAGTAAAGAATTTATTTAGGATGGCAGAACGTTAACGACAGATGAAATGATATGCATGCGGTGGTTTCTTTATGTTACCCAACCAATTGGTACAATCTTCCCCGTTAGAGTAAATTCCCCAGTCATTGCTAGATCCTTCTTGACAAGCTTCTTCACGGCAAAGGACAACAAGGATGTGATCATGGTGCAACCAGCACTAGGCCCATCCTTAGGGGTGGCCCTCATAGGAACATGAAGATAAAGCTTGGAATTTGCAAATTAAGGGTTATCAGGCTCTTTCTGAAACGACATTGATCTTGCAATTATGTGAGCGAGCTGAGCACTTTCTTTCATAAGATCTCCAAGTTGGCCTGGGAAACTGAGTGGTCTTTACGTACAAGGTTGATCCCCCCATGGCAGTCCAAGCAAGACCCTTAACAACTCCAACTGGAGACCGATCATAGATGCACTCAGCATGGAAAGCAGGTTTTCCGACAAAATCAGCTAGGTTTGATATGTCAACCACAACTTTCTCAGTAGTTTTAGTTGCTTCATTATCCTGGATGGTCTTGGTATCTGCCATATCCTGGGGAGATATTGCAAAAGGTTTGCAATGATTGAACAAAGTGAATCAAGGATGAATCTAGCTTCAAAGGTATTTAGAGGGCGTTTGGATAGCAAAACGTGCGTCCACATTCAACTTTTTTTTTTTTTTTTTTTCCACGCGTATCTGTTACTGTTCATTGGCCATAAACAGTGATTTTAGGCCAATGAACAGTACTTTTTGGAATGAACAGTAATTTTTATTCATTAAAAAATTATTTTTGTACAGTATTTTCAGTTTTCAGTTTTCAGTTTTCAGCAATAAGTTCTATCCAAACAGACCCTTAACCACAGTAGGGCCAGGTGGCCGGCCTAGTAAGCTTTTTTTTTTCTTCCAATTAAAAAAAGAGTGTGTAATTTGCACTTTTTATTTTTTATTTTTTATCACATAGGTCTTATAAATTGATATGTCCGGTCACAATAGGTAACTCAATAGTCATTTATTATTTTCTTAAAATGTCATATTAGTTTGTAAGTTTTTTATAGAAAAATTTGTAGTGCTTTGATATCTTCTTTGCAAAAAAAATTATGAATTAATAGAAATACAACACAATCACTAATTCACCATTAAGTGAATGAAAAATGCTAAAACTAATACGAATTTTATGACAAAAATTTAACAAATTGATTAAAAATTATACTAAATGAATATTTTGAATAACTTTTCTTTAGTAATGACTCGTCAGCTTGTAAAACCTACATAGTAAGTATCATTAGCTCACTTTGAAAGAATTAGTCTTATTAATTAGTAAGAATTAATAATAAATTTGAAATAAATAAAATTATAATAAAATAAATATCATTTAAGTGATATTTAGATATAAAAAGACCCTTAAAATTTTCGCGTTAGGCCTTAAACTTACTTGGGCCGGCACCATAGTAGAAATAGTCACAAAGTGAAGTTTAATAGGTAAACATAAAAAAATACATGGGACTCGCAAAACTTTCAAGGTGATCCAATTGTAAGGGTTTGGCAAAGCTTCTTTGTAATGAATTCCAGTTATTGAGTCCAAAAAAAGAGTTAGAACACAACTTTCTGCAAACATTTTTTTATAAAGTTCAACCCTACTAAATTCAAAATGCAATATATTTTTTATTGATACTCGATCCGAAAGATCCCTAATTTCTTTGATACTTGGAAATCCGAAGGTTGATCAGCTAAGAGGTCAGTTGGCATTGCATCAGCTTCTACAGAGGTTTAAGTAGTTTGTCCATGACGGCTATCCTCTACTGGTTCAACTCCAGTCTCACTTTCAACCAATTTTTGACTTGATTCATTAGTACATCCCACTATAGTTTCCTCAGGTTCAACAACCCGAGCTTCAGCAATTGCAAGTTCATTTGACACTCTTTGTCTAAGAAGTTGGAGAGTTATCTAGAAATCCACAGCAGAAAGTTGTAAGCTTCAAACAATCTTTATACATTTAAGCAAACCTGTAGGATTTTAAGCTATGTGTCCAATATCCCATGCAATTGCTCCCCATACAGAAGCAACACAAAGGGAAAGGGGTCTGTATTACACAACTATCAAGCTATATCAAAAATAAGTTTTCTAATTAAATTGAAGACAATATTTAACGGTCACTTTCAAATGAGAAGTTGTTGCAAAATTTAGTAAAAAATTAATTATAAAATATTATCAGAATTTAAAAAAATTTCAAGTTTCTTTTTAATATGTCATGAAAGATTGACTTTGAAATTCATAAGATACAATTATTTGTATTTTTATTTATTTATTTATATATTTTGTTTAAATAGATACCATTTTTATTTTATTTCACTTACTAATTTAGTTTTGAATTTTAGTATATGTTTGACTTGAATAATCAAAACTTTTTAAAGCATGCTTTTTTATTTATTTAGGAAAAAAATTAAAAAATTTATATTCCAGGCTTTGGCCCCCAAAATTTTATGAGCTCATATCTTTTAGTATTTGAAAAACACATTCACATCAACAGAAATAAACCCCCAAAATTTGAATATTAGGAATGTGATAGAATTTATCAACAGAAATAAACACCCAAATTTTGAATACTAGGAATGTCATAGAATTTTTTTAAAATTGTAAAAAATTAGCAAAAATTATTATTATAAGTTTTGATCTGATGGTAGGGTATTAGTGAACTAATTATGAAATTTTGTGCTCATCATACTCTTGTATTCATGGTTTATATATATATTATTGCGGTAACCAGATTCAAAGAAGCATGAATAGGGAAAATATAAGTATAAAATATATATCTTTGCATTAAACAATTAACTAACTTATAACTTGTTAAGAACTTTGTAGTTTAATTGAGACTTTTTGGAATTTGGAAATAAGATGTCCAATATTCAAATTCTCTTCCTATTGTTGAATTATATCCACAAATAAAAACCAAACAAACAAACAAACAACTAGCTTTTAACTAATTGCATACTTGTTGGCTGTTGCTTCACTATCTAGTTAGTGGCAATTGAGGTGTGGGACTTTATATTTCTAGCTTTTGAAATTAACTAGAGCATGCGTAGGACAATAATGCAATGATGCTTAAATATTTTAGAAATAGAGTATAGAATGTCGATCCAGAATGTTTAATGTAGGTGTCAGAAACACAATAAAATGGGATGCTTTTTGAGTAACTGACTTGCACAAATTATATATCACAAGAACATGATGGAAATTCCACAATGGTAAGCTCAAACAGCTGATCAAGAGAGTAGGATTACAAATAAGAAGATTGGTGACATACAAATTGCTTTCCTGAGGTTCAAGGAAACAGCAAGAAAAGAAAGGAAAAGAAAAGCACAGTATGACTCTCTCTTTCTAACTCTTCTCTAGGTTTTTTTCTCAATATTTCTCCACACGCCCTTTGTGGTAGCCTTTATCCCTTTTATAAGCATTTTTTCCCCTTATCTCTCTAGCTGGCGTGCTCCTAGTCGAATTTTTTGGAGATACTTGTCACATCCTCCCTTGGTTCTCTTCCCTTTTTGTCATGAAACATGACTTTTGGGGGTTGTTTGTATTGTTCAAATTATCCTATATGTATTTAATGTGAAAGAGGTTAGATAGAGAACCTCTCATTAATGTGGAGGTGACAATCTATGTAATTCTTATCTTTTCAATAGGTTTCCCGAGGTGATCTTGGTAGAAGTGTCACCTCGGCCAAAATAATAAAAAGGGTGGGATCGATCTCCCATGGTATTTCTTTTATTTACCGAGGGGTCACTCATGCTTATGATCTTAGAAAAGCATCTTGAGGTTGGCAATGTGCTCAGAATTCCACGAGAATAGTCCTAGGAGGTTTCCCGTTACTATTCATTGAAATGGGTTTGACCCATTTCCTCAAGCATGATCTTCGAAGCATTTGGGCTTCGGTCCTGAATCAAATTCAACCCCCCAACATTTAATTTAGCATTTTGTAGAGCTATTATTTCATTGGATGTATTGGGATCCAAATAGACCTCCTTTGCTCTTTGATTTTATTGAGATTTTTTTTTTGCTTGCAGATTTTATTGAGAACATTTTTTTTTTTTTTAGAAAAATTTATTGAGAACTTGGCTATTGGGCCATGTAATTCGTTTAAAAACAATTGACTGCATACTCAGCCAGCCAACTCCATATATTATTTCTTTGGATTATTTTTATAAAAAAAATATCATATCTAAGGTGGGTAGGGAGGTCTTGTTAAAGACGGTGGCTCAAGCAATTCCCACATATTCAATGAGTATTTTCAAAATCCCCAAGAAGGTTTGTGAGGGAATTAATTTGGTGATGGCCAAATATTGGTGGGGGCAAACTTGGAGTGAGAAAAAAATACATTTGATAAATTGGGATTGCCTGTACACCCCCAAAAAACAAGGGGATGGGTTTTAGAGATATCTATGCATTCAACCTTGCTATGCTAGCCAAGCAAGCCTGGCGCTCAGTTACTGAAACTCACTCTCTATTTTATCGGGTGTATAAGGCGAGATACTTCCCACGGTGCTCCTTTATGAAGGCTGAGATAGGGAGCAACCCATCATTTGTTTGGCACAGCTTGTTAGTGGCCAGGGGCCTCATCACTGAAGGAACGGTGTGGCAGATTGGTGATGGCCAGAATATAGATGTTTGAAGACAAAGGTGGCTGTCCAACTCCCCACTCTTCAGACCAAGAGTAAACACAAATCTGAAGGTGGAGGACCTTATTGACCAGCATACTAAGCAATGGAAGAGGCAGTTGATCTATTCCACCTTCTTGCAGTCCACAGCAAAGGAAATTTTAAGCATTAAGCTTGGCAATCTACAGTCAAGAGATAGGCTTCGATGGAAGACAAATCAGCATATCAGGTAGCTCTTCGCTTAAACAGGGCTGAGGTGGTCGAACATTCATTGGCCTGGGAAGACAAGAAGCTCTAGAACAAGGTATGGAAGCTAGGGGTACCACCGAAGGTCCGAAACTTTGTGTGGAGGGCTTGCTCTGATATACTACCTACTTGGGCTAATCTATTTCGAAGGAAGATAACAGTCGATCCACTTTGTGCAATATGTGGCCAAGTTAATGAAACGGTTGCTCACGCACTGTGGGAATGTCCTCTAGCTCGAAACGTATGGGCACTGGTAAGAGGTAAGCTACAAAAGTGCGGAGTGATGGCACTAAAATTTCACCTCCTTGCTAGACAGATGGTGGCTAAGCTCACGAGACCTGAACTGGAGCTATGGGCAATGGTGGCTTGGTCTATATGGAATGCAAGGAACATGTACCACTTCGAAGCAAAGCAGTCCCAGCCAAGTGATATTCTCCATGGTGCCACATCGCTACTACAAGATTAACAGAGGCTAAACCGAAGCCTTGTTCGACCCTAAGCACCTGAGGGTGCTATGTTGCTTTCAAAAAAAAGAGACAGTCCTCCACATCTTGTGGCAATGCCCTTTAGCGCGAAATGTGTGGGCACTTGTCAAAGGGAAGCTGCAGAAATGTGACTCCTCGGTAAGGACATTTTTTAGCCTGGCCCAAACTCTGGATGAAAAGCTACCCCGAGTTGAGCTTGAGAGGTGAGCCATGGTGGCATGGACCATATGGAACGCGAGGAACAGGATATATTTTGAAGCGGCTCAAACCCCACCGCACGAAATACTCTAGAGTGCAAATTCGCTTTTAGTTGATTACCAACAGTTTTTACATAGCATGCCTAGAGTCTGAGCACCTAAGCATGCTGTCCTCAATTATGAGATATTGTATGTATACTTTTATTTTTGCTTTCCATCTGGATGTTTGTTTGATGGGATGTGGTCAAGTGGGAGCCACCCCGTGTTGTACCCTTCTTTTATTAATATACTTCTGCCTATTCTGTCCAAAAAAAAAAAAAAACTTTAAATGGATTGGAAACACTTTTAATTAAGCTTAAAGTAGTTTTAATTGACCAAGAAGTGGTTTAAATTTTTTTTAAATAACATAAGATTAGAGCACTTTAAAGTAATAATAATAAAAAAAAGAATCAAACCATGGCTAAATCAGAAGCCATAATACCCTCTACTAGGGCAAGTAATGAAGTAGTCCATGTTTTCGTCCCCTTTATAAATCTTTAGCTAATTAGGCCATGTGTCGTGCTATTCTCTTTTCTCTTCTTTTCTTTTAATGTGCATAAAGTTGTATCTATCTATCACCTTAACATCAACTTGTGCATCTTCTATTTAGGGTTGTAAACAAGCTAAATGAAACCCAATATTTAAAGTTCAAGTTTTTTAATTTTATTTTGGACTTGAGCAAAGCTAAAGCTTATCACCAAATAAGATTATATGTTCAAGTTTGATTCATTTGTTTATTGGATAAGCTCAAGCTTATTCATGAACTATTTAATTAACTTATTATTTTCTCATATATAGTAAACCATGACCAAAAATTGTTTAACTATTCACAATTTTATGAATTTTTAATACGAATGGATTGTTTATATTTTTATTAAACTACAAATAATAATTTGATATCACAGGAATTTATTTACCAACTTATGCAATCCAGTATCAAATCTATATAATTTTTTGGCTGAAATGCAAAACTCACCCTTTAAGTTTCACTTTTATTTTTTATTTTTTTTTTCATTTCAGTCCTTTAAATTTGGGTTTTGTCATTTCAGTCCTTTAAATTTCATTCATTCTTAATTAAGTCTTCCGTAGACATGGCAAAAAGGGATAAAATTTTTTGACTTGACCTGAAAAATACCCAACCCGAACCCAATTTTTTTGACCCGAAGCAAAAACGAGTTGACCCGTGACCTGACCCGTGTTTTTTGCGGGTCAACCCGACCCAACCAGAACCTCAACTATTTTTTAAAACTTTTTTTTTTTTTCCGTAAACAAATAAAATAAAATTAAGACAATATTAGTTTAATTGTTTGTTGTGAGCTTTAAGGAAACAATTGAAATATTTACATAACTGCATGCAAATTAATTGAAAGATGAATGGTTGAGCATAATGAGCAAAGATTTTTAGATATCAAATAGCAAAGTACATGCCAAGATAATCTGGTTACAATAGAGTTAAAAACATAGATTTAAAATTGTAGACATGTGTGAAAAACATTCACAAGTGTGCAAATAGTGAAGCTAAAGTATTAAATTAACACAAATTATGAATGCTTAGACTCATTTTTTAACAATTTATGTCCAAAATAATTGGTTTTTCAAAATAAATTATGATAATTTCCTAAAGTGTGCGTTGCTTAACAATAATATAATATTCATAAAAGAGATTATGTATAAATAAGTAAACAATTAAACTTTAATGTATATCTCAAATTGAAATAGAGTGCTAACCACAATTGATAATAGATTATAGGTCAAAATGCAAAACGCATCCTTTAAGTTTCACCGCTTTTCATTTTAATCCTCTAAGTTTGTATTTTGTCATTTTAGTCCTTTAAATTTCAATTTTTCTCAATTTGTTCTTCCGTGAACAATATGTCAATTGCTACTGTTAACTTACCCAAATTTATTTAATATTTATTTATTTCTTAATTTTTAAAAAATGTCAATTAAAAAAGAAAAGAAAAAAAGAACGTCCCTCCTCACTTCTGAAGAACACAAGATTGAAATCCCACCCACAAAAATATTAGGAAAGAAAGAGAGCTAGCAGTAGCAGAGGAAGGCAAGACAGACACTAGACACAAATGGAATATTTGGTATAAAAAAAATGTGAAAGAGAGATTAGAATTAGATGGGTCGCCAAGCCTTTACCAAGCTGATTGGCTCGATCTCTAGAGCTTCTTCTTCTTCTTCATGGACTCAGACTCGGCAATACGTCACCGCGGCTGCGCATCCTCCGCCAGTAGTTTTCGTGGACAAGAACACTTGCGTCATCTGCCAAGGCATCAAAGTAAAGAACAACACCTTCCACACCAAACAAGCCATCAAGTGATTCCAGGAATTTGCAATGTCATTTCTTTATTCTCCAAAATTTATTTTTTTAAATTTCGCCTTTCCTTTCATGATAGATAATGACAAATCCATCATTTTATTTTATGAGAAAACATAATGATGATTTCATTAAGGGTGGGATTTCAATTTTGAGTCCTTCATATGTGGAGAGCAACCTTGTTTAAGGTATTTAATTTCTGATTCTTTTTATTAGCATTTTTTAAAAAAAATTAAAAAATAAATATTAAATAAGTTAACGATAGCAATTGATGAATTCTTAACGGAGTACTGAATTGAGAATGATTAAAACTTAAAAAACTGAAATAACAGAATGTATATTTAGAGAACTAAAATAAAAAGTGGTGAAACTTAAATGGTAAGTTTTACATTTTGGCCTAGATGATAAAATTAATTTTTAAGATTGTAAATTTCTTATATGTTTTAATTCTTTGTCATATTAGTTATCCAATAAGTCATTTGTAATTTTTTTTATATTTTGGAATGTTGATATTGTGTAAAAATAAATTTTGTATATTTATTTTACTTATCTTTATGTTATTTTGTTTTAGATAGCAAAATTAGGATCTGTATAATTTTAAAATTTTGAATAAGTATTAATAAGTTTAATTGAGTTCATTCTTGATATAAGTGGTGAATCCCAAGTAATGCATTTTATAGCAAATAATTTGTTGCATAACTTTCCAAATGGCACATATATGTTGTTTTCTTTATAAAAAAAATCATGTGAAAAATACGGGTCAACCCATCCCGACCCACAACACGATTGACCCGAATCCATTTTTAACCCGCTTAAAATGACCCATTTTTTTACCTGCAACCTGATTGACCCAACCTAAACCCGACCCGACCCACCCGTTTTGCCATGTCTAGTCTTTTGTAAGTGTTCTGTTATTTGCTGCTGTCCACTTACTAAAACAACATCCTTTTGGATTTTTTTATTATTATTTCTTAATTTCAAAAAAATGAAAAGTGCATTAATTTAAAAAAGAAAAAGAAAAACAGAAACTAAATTACTCAAGGGAACGAAGTCGGTCCCTAACCCACTAAATAACAAAAATAATCCCCACCCCGCCAATATTTGAGAAATTCTATAGGTTTCGAACAGTTTTGCTTCTTTGGCACTCTGGATTCTGAAACAGATGCATACGGCTAAAACCAAATTGATCCCATTAATCACGCATGAAGAATCTCTCAAGGATTTCCTTGTCCCATAACAACCGATAAACAAACATAGATATAGAGCAACAAAGTTGAGACATCAAACTCGGTACAGTTGAGCAACGATTTCCTTGTCCCATAAAATCCATATACAACAATTCTGTTTCAAATCTTAAAAGGTTTTCCAAGGAAATTTTAAACTTCGCAAATATGAGGTAATGTAAAAATCAATAACATTCCAAAGTGCAATCTGGACCTGCAGTCTGCAAACATGGGGAGAATTACAGAAAAGGAGTGATTTGAATTTGAGCCTTGTAACCCAACCGTGAAACATGCCCAGCAGTGCCGATCTCGATCTCTCCCTCCTAAAAAGTTGTATTTAACACTTGCATCTCTTCTCCAGAGTAGTTTTGTTTATGTCAATGGGGGTGGGGATTATTTTTGTTATTCAATGGCTAGGGAACGACGTCTTTCCTTGAGTAATTTAGTTTTTTTTTTTAATTAACATTTTTCAATTTTTTGAAATTAAGAAATTAAAAAAAAATTCAAAATTTTGGTAAGTGGATGGCAGCAACTAACGGAACACTAACGGAAGACTCAATTGGAAATGAATGAAACTTGAAAACTGAAATGACAAAACTCAAACTTAGAGGACTAAAATGAAAAAAAAAAAAAGTAAAACTTAGAGGATGAGTTTTGTATTTTAGCCATTAACTTTATAATATGCTACATCAATACATCGTCTGCTAAATTAACTTAAGTTTTTAAAGAGGATAGTTTCATCTTTACATGTAGTGAGCCTCTATCCTCATTACATTAAATTTCAATGTTGATAAAGTATTGAGGCTAATATATGTGTATGAAAATAATAGATAGCTAAACTAGCGAAGTAGAATTTTTTGGATTAGTTTAGGTAAATATTTGAGGAGACTAATGTAAATATTCTTGTTTATATGATTCGTTTCTATCACTAAAGCCGTGGAGCTTGGCACCCTTCATTCTTTATGTAACTTTATTCTAAATAAATCAAAACGGTAAAGAAACGCTAACTAGAGTTCTTGAACTTTCACATAACAACTAGCTTTTAACTAATTGCGCACTTGTTTGCTTCACTATCTAGCTAGTAGCAATTGAGGTGTGGAACTTTATATTTTTCTGTGTCTTTTGAAATTAACCGGGGCATGCTTACGACAATTAAAGTTTTTTTTTTTTTTTAGAATACTAAGTATTTTAACACACGCATAAGAAGAGGGAAAAAGGTCTTAAAGAAACTAACAGCGGTGTATATCTAAAATGACCTAACTCTTGGATAAGAGATAGGACAATGAAAGGTATATGATGCAAGGATGTTAGAATATTTTAGAAATATTTTGCAAAAAAAAAGAAATAGAGTATAAAAAATTGACATGACCGCATTTTTCTATTCTCTTCAACTTAAAAAAAACCTTACAAGTTATTACAAGAATGATATTTGGTAGATTATAACTCTTGATTAATTCTTTTTTTTTTTTTTTCAATAATTTGATAGATACATTGGAGAGCTGAAATTGGAACCTTGTATGTCTTGGAAACATTAGCAAACGCCAACCAATTATGCTATAAGACTTTTGGCTTATATTTTAGTTTTAAAAAAATATGAAGGTTAATGATTAGGCTATTTTTATATACTTAATTTTTTACTTTACAACATGACTTCTTTTTATTGTGG
Organism: Castanea mollissima; assembly: GCA_014183005.1. Lineage (NCBI taxonomy): Eukaryota > Viridiplantae > Streptophyta > Magnoliopsida > Fagales > Fagaceae > Castanea > Castanea mollissima. Next base: position 3,437,361 of record JACAVU010000004.1, read on the forward strand.
TACAATGAATTTACTTTTTATAAATTTTATACATATTATGAATATATATTGTAAGTGCACAATTGCACCTGGACCCAAAGACAAACGTGGGCTCAGGCCCAATGAGCCTTAAACAATAAGATTTGTAGAGTGTGGATTTGAAATCTACTTCAGGGGTATTGGAAACTTGATAAGCAGGCTAGAATGCCACGATCTTTGCAAATGATAAACAAATATGACAAGGGACCCTTCTCGGACGTAAGCCGAGGACGATTTGTATATCGCTTCTCTTTTATGCCAAAAATTACAGTTCTTAGTTCCTTTTCTTGCTAACTGATAGATCCCCCCCTTTCTTTTCTCCCTTCTCTTCTTAAATATTATTCTTCTTCCCTCTCACATCCACGTGTCACACAAATCTTATCCTCTGGTGCCTATTTCTTCCACCACCTTCTTAAAGTCTTTGAATAGTAGCAGGAAAGTTCAATTCTACTGTTCAATGGTCATTTTTCTATTAATGCAGCCAGGGAGGTAGATGCAGGGTCTTTAATGTGGAGGTAACAGCCTTTTTCTTAGATATTTCTATCACGTCGTTGCTTCTAGAGGGTACTTGGATCCCCCTCTTATCCAATAGTTCTTCCAGAACTCTGCCTTTAATCTTCTTGGTAAATCTCAGGGTGTTCGCCGGGCCCATTCGAGGAGACATTCATCCTCGAACGGTTCCTCGGATGTCTATAGTGTAGGCTGACCCATGGGCTTAGGAGCCCAATGACAAAAACTAACTGGTACCAATCGATCAAGCCCACGACCCATTTGTTTATTTTATAAATCTTACCCCCCCCCCCCCCAACACACATATATATATTGAAAATGAACGGTTGAATTTCTAGAATATAGCAAAAGAAATTTTATTGAAGGTTATAGTTGAATTAATATTAAATTTTGTTGAGAAAATTTAGATAAATTTTTTTAAATGAATTGTAGGGTTTAAATGGATTGAAAACAATTTTAATTGAGCTTAAAGTAGTTTTAATTGACAAAGAAGTGGTTTAAATTATAAAAAAAAATGACATAAAATTAGATCACTTTTTTATTATGATAAAAGAATCAATGAAGATATATTATTACTCAAACCATGGCTAAATCAAAAGCCATAATACACTTTACTAGAGCAAGTAATAAAGCATTCCATGTTTTCATCCTCTCTATATATCTTTAGCTAATCTTACTAGTACATCTGTACAGATGCCGTGCTATTTTCTCTTCTTTTAATGTATATCAAGTTGTATATATAGTCTTAAAATCAACTTGTGCAACTTCTTTTATAAACAAATCGAGCCAAGATAAGATGAATATTTAAAGTTCAAATTTGTTCATTATTTAATTTTATTTTGAACATGAGCCAAGCCAGAACTTTATTACTAAACAAGATTATATATTCAAATTTGGTTCACTTGCTTATTGAACAAGCTCAAGCTTGTTCACGACCTGTTTAATTAACTTATTATTTTTCAATATATAATAAAGCCACGACTAAAAATTGTTTAATCATTCACAGGTTTATAAATTTTTACTATGAATAGATTGTTTATATTGTTAATAATTACAAATAATAATTTGATATCATGGTCGTGGCAGGCTTGTCAAGGCAACTATTTTTTGTTCATTATTTTATTATCTCAGATAATTATTCCAAGACCAGTCTCGTCAATTTTGCAAAAGAGGGTCCCATAAAATTAGAGCATTTGAATCTTTATTTTAGATGCCACTTTACACAAAGTATCTTGTCATTAGAATCCAATTGAAACTTCCTAATATCCATTGATGAAATTTATGTTTGAAACTTCCTACCAACATTAATCAAGTGGAAGCAAAAGGAGGAGGAAGTGTACCCTGTTACGGGTGTATAGTTCCTCTCACTCACAACTGTGTGGGTCTCACAGCCCCACCCAATAAATAAAGCAATCATTCTTGGCGTGTTTTGTTTGTTATTTTTCTCACTTTTTGTATCATTTCTTCCTACAATTTGTGAGCTTTAATAAAGCAGTCAAGCTATATGTCATTTCCATTACCTTTTTGAACCTGACCTTTGAAACCACATGAATTAAAATTGATTTAAATCGTGCAAATCCTAGGGGATTGTTTGGTTTAGATAAAAAACTAGTTTGGTTTTGTTGTTTATATTAATACACCTTTTTATCCTACTCAATTAAGGTGATAAAATGTGCTTTTTCCTAAAATAGGGAACAATTGCCAATTCGGATAATGATTATTTTGTACTCAAATTTTGTATTCAAAATAGATTCCAAATTCCCAAACAATCATAAATGTGAAAATTGGTCATTTTTCTGTATTTAAAATTGTAGAAATAGATATAGAAAAGTGATCACCATTTTTGTTAAAACACTCCCTAAGTATTGCACCTGATGCAATAACATTGGATGTTTGAGATTGAGAGTTAAAAAACAACTTTCAATTTCAACCATTAATAAAATAAAGTAAAATATAATTAAAAAGTTGGTGTAATAAAAATTTTTGTCAGTGGAGAGAAGGGTAATTGCATATTGCAATTGACCCGATGTCAATTCAAGTAAAATCATACAGATCAGAGCAATAACTGTGAGGGCAAATGAAGAATAAATTTAAAAATAAAACCCGAAACAGTTCATTGATTTTTTTTTTTAACTTTTCACATAACAGTAACTCTCTTCCCATCTCAACTTTCTGCGGTGTCTCTCTGGTTACTCCATTTTACTAGCTTATAACTTGTCAAGAGCGACCTTTTTCCAGTTCAACAAAAGCCCCATGCAGAATCAAAGTTCAAATCAATTTGGATGTATTGGGGTCCAAATAGACCTCCTTTGCTCTTTGATTTTATTGAAAACTTGGCTATCGTAATTCGTCTAAATAAAATTTGGCTGTAATTTATTATGTCAAGAATCTTAGGGTATACCTCAACCAGTACTCTCCTACGATTCTTTCTTGGTATTTTTAAAGAATATATGTGTGTATATTATATTCTTTAAAAATACCTTACAAGCATAACATTCGGTAGATTTTGACTATTGATTACCTTATAAAATTTTGCCCTTTTTTCCACCTATAATTCAATAGTTATATTCAGAAGATGGAATTTGAACCTTATATATATGTCTTGAAAACATGAGGAGGCACTAATCAATTGAGTTATAAAACTCTTGGCGTACATTTTAGTTTTAAAAAATTAGGAAATGTTAACAAATGCTCTAAGAGCATTGGTTTAGGAACCATTTTTACAAACATTTAATTGGAAAAATAATAAAGGAATTAATTTTTTTGATAGTTTTTTATATTTCTCATTAAAGTTGTGTTAAAACTTTTCTAATTTACTTTATTAACAATATTCCTAAAGGCACCTATTAACATGACCCTTAAACAACAAAATAATAGATAATTAGCCTATTTTTATAGGATTTGGCTTAGGTCCAGTGCGTCCAGTGCATTGGACCTAGTCAAATGGTGACACATATTTAAAAGTGGACACATGTCATCATCTCAACGAGTTCATTACTACTGAACGCTAGACCTAAGCTTGACCCATTTTTATATACTTAATTTTTTACTCTACAACATGATTACGTGACACCTTTTTATTATGATACAATGAATTTAATTTTTATTTTTTATGAAATACGATGAATTTATTTGATGTCTATAAATTTTAAACACATTATAAAAATCTATTGAAATTGAGTTGTCGAATTTTTAAAATATAGTAAAAATATTTCATTGAAGATTACATTTGAGTTAAAAATAAAAATTTGCTGAGAAAAGTTAGATAATTTTAAATGGATTGTAGGGTTTAAAACTTTAAATGGATTGGAAACACTTTTAAATAAGCTTAAAGTAGTTTTAATGGACCAATAAGTGGTTTAAATTATATTTAAAATATTTACATAAAATTAGAGCACTTCAAAATAAAATAGAATCAAACCATGGCCAAATCAGAAGCCATAATATGCCCTAGTACAGTAGGTAATGAAGTAGTCCATGTTTTCATCCCCTTTATAAATCTTTAGCTAATTAGGCCATGTGTCATGCTATTTTCTCTTCTTTTAACTTGCACCAAGTTGTATTTGTCTAGCACCTTAACATCAACTTGTGCATCTTCTATTTAAGGTTGTAAATAAGCTGAGCGAAACCCAATATTTAAAGTTCAAATTTGTCAATTATTTAATTTTATTTCGAATATGAGCAGAGCTAGAGCTTATTACCAAAAAAAAAATATGTTCGAGTTTGGTTCATTTTTTTATTGGATAAGATCAAGCTTATTCATGAACTATTTAATTAACTTATTATTTTCTCATATATAGTAAAAACATGACTACAAATTGTTTAACCATTCACAAATTTATAAATTTATAATAGGAATGGATTGTTTATGTTAAGTTATGGTTTTTCGCATAACATTTATGTTGGCTTTATTTTATGACAAAAAGTGTTGTAATTTCATTAATTTATTTCCTTGTATTTTGTGACATTTATTTGTAATGAATTTAGTATTAAGTTGGTAAAGATTGCTCAAGAAGTTGATCTCGCGACTTGGCTCATGAGTGGTGCAACTAGCGAAGGTCACATGAGAAGTACATGCTGGAAGTTGAAGAGTTAGTAAGTTTCGTGACTCATCTCGCGACTTGGCCAACTCGCTAGATGACCCGCGAAATGCACTAACAGTTGGGATTTTAAATGTGACTCTTATACCCTTCACCCATACTATTATTCCCTTATTACCCATAAAATTGTAGAGAGGTCTATTCAGAAGAAAACCCTAGAGAGGTTTCTACAACACCCACCAGTTTAGAGAGAGCTACTCATCCTTAAGTGAGAAGTCATTTTGTACTCTCTTCTCCTTCACCTCTCCCATTGTTATACCTTGAAAGGAGATTTATACCCAAACACAAACTCACACCTATTCAGAGTGTAGAGAGTGTTTTGGAGCTTACGAAGCATTTGACATTTGCCAAAAGAAGCTGGTAAGGCTTGGCGAATGTAATTGGGTGATATTGCTGGATTCGAATAACTAGTGAAGACAAGACTCTGACTAGTCCGTTGGTAGTTAGAGCTTGGAGGGTTTAAGTACATTAGGTAGATTAGGCTTGGAGGATCTTTTTGATATTCGTGTACTCCAACTTATTCACTAGTGGATAGATTTTGACTTAAAGGGTCGCGGAGATTTTTTTAGCCGAGTTTTTCGATTTCCTCTTCGATAACATATTGCCTTGTTATCTTGTATTTGCATTTCTCTTCCCTTACCCTTTAAGCTTTATATTTGTTAATTGCTTGCTCGCGGTTATGGCTTAGAGAGTAGTTTTGGTTATTGCGTATCATATACTCTTGTTCCGCACCTAGATAAGTTAGAGTAAAAGCAATTAAGTCATAATTTAAAATTGAGGGTCTAAACAAGTTATAGTGTTTTACATTGAAAGTTCAAATAGTGTGTAAAACACCAATGAACGTTTAGACCCCTAAATCACAAATTACCAACACAAGCTTATAATCAAACAATGTATGTGCGGAATATAAAAATAAGCTAAAACAGAATAGGTAAAACAATCTAAACCAAAATTAATCACAACCGCAGCAGTAATCAAAAGGCAAAGATTGAGGGAAGAGAGATGCAAACACAAAGACAACACAGCGATGTGTTATCGAAGTAGAAACTGAAGTCCTCGGCGAAAAACCTCTCCTCTGCCCTCCAAGTGGTCAATAATCCACTAGAGAATAAAGTTGGGATACACGAATAGCAGAAGACCCTCCAAGCCTAATCTACCCAGTGCACCTAAGCCCTCTAAGTTTCTTGCTCTAACAGGGTTACGCCGAACCTTGTCTTCTCTAGCTTACCGGATCCCGTAATAGCCCATTGTATCAACCAAAGTTAATTGGTCCCTTCTGAATTACTTCCCAAGTGCCAAAATGACTCCTCGCAGATATGGGTATGGTGAGATAAGGATTTGACTAATGTACCTCTCAAGGATGTATCAATGGAGAGGGTGAGAGTAAAGGAATTTGGAGAATAAAAAGATAAAGATTGTGGATGAGTCAATCTTATTTTTTTCTAGGGTTTCTCTCTAAAAATTTTCTCTAGAAGTTTTCTACATTTTGTGGGTACAAAAATATTTATATTAGGGTGTGTATCGAATACGAAGAGTCAGTTACAACCAAACAGGGCATTCTGGCGACTCGAGCTCGCGACTGAAACGATTCGTGAGCTAACTGCCTCGCCAGCTAAAAGTTTTGTCCTATAGTGTAACAGCTAGCGTGACTCTTCAGCTTCCTTTACATGCTTCACACGTGTGCCACCTTTGGCGACTCACCAGTCGCAAGGCTCTTCTTGAGTGCACACTCTTGAGCTTTTCTTCACACTCTCACACACACTAACCTTACATGATTCCCACCTAAATACAGGGTTTGTAAATGCTGAATTAAAAGCAAATTTGGCACGAAATAAAGCCAACAAAATGATTGAATAAATTCAACCTTACATACACTAATTGAGCTTTTAGTTTATATTGTTAATAAACTACAAATAATAATTTAATATCACATGAATTTATTTACCAACTTATACAATCCAATATCAAATCTATATAATCTTTTTATACAACCATTGGTATATTAATAGACAAGTATATTTATAAAACTATAATATTATTTGTAGTTTAAGTAAGTCTCATATGTATTATTAGGTTTGAACTTGATTCATTTAATAATCGAGTTTAAACTTGGGCTTGAATTTAGTTTAATATAAATAAGTATTTTCTTGAATTGAGTTCAAGAAGTTCATAATCAATTTTGTTCATTCACATCCTATATTCGACTATGACACTATGTGTTTCTTGAATTTACTTTTTATTTTTTATGAAATACAATTAATTTATTTAATTTTTATAATTTTAAACATATTAGGAAAATTGCTAATTTGATATCATATAAATCAATTTATACAATTTAATCTCAAGTCTATATAAATAATTTTTTCTTACAATCATTAGTATATTAATAGACAAGTATACACATAAAAATATAATATTATATATAGTTTAATTGAGTCTCATGTACATTATTATGTTAGAAAATGTTAATGGATGTCCTAAGAATATTGGTTTAGGAGCTATTTTCTAAAAAAAAAAATAAAGAAAAAATGATAAACTAATTTATTTTTTTGATGGTTTTTATATTTTTAATGAAAGTGATGTCAAAACTTTCCTAATATAATTCATTAATAATTGCTCTAAGGACACCTGTTAATATAATCCTATTAAGTTTAAACTTGACTTGTTTAATAGTTAAGTTTTTTTTTTAATTATATAAGATAAAATTTTTACTCTAACCTAATTTAAGTATATATGTGTGTAAAACTCCTTCCTAAAGACTTAAACTCTGACTCTTGTCCCCACATCCCATAAACACTTATAAACGTATAATTAAGTTTAAACTTAGGCTTGAATTTAACTAGTTTAACATAAAGTACTTACGTGCTTTAGCTTTGATGACGGTAGCCGAAACTCCTTTAAAATACTGCTTCCGTTACGCCCATGTCCTTTACAAACGGCACTGCCATTCTTGCAGGCATGGCTTCCACGTGATCAACGCATGGTTGGTGGCTAGCTCATCAGAGCAACCATTTTTTCTTTTTTTATTTCAAATAATTATTTCAAGACCAGTCTTATCAGTTCTACAAAAGAGGGCTCCATAAATTTTTATTTTTATTTTTTATTTGATGAAGGGCTCCATCAAATTGGAGCACTTGAACGTTGAATCTTGATTTTAGATGCCACTTTTCACAAAGTATAGTTTAATTATAATCTAATTGAATATATAAATAGATTATATTATATAGATTTATGGTAAACAGCTGTTAAGATTCCGTATATCCACTAATGTAAATTACTTTGAAACTTCCTACTTCATGGCGACATTAATCAATTGAATTCCTTTGGTGGGATTACATATGAAATCAAAAGTCGACAAACGTCTTGAGCAAAGCACCAAAGGAATAAAGCAACCAATTGAAGCTATCAATCTTGGCGTGTTTCAAATTGTATCTTTCTGCGTTTGTTGGGATGAGATCACTTGTTGTAATATTGTTATAAATGGTTGAGATTGAAAGTTGAAATAAATAGCTTTCAATCTCAACCATTAAATTAAATACATTAATTTAATGGAGTTCCTACAGCTGGATTCCATATGAAATGGAAGCAAAAGTCTTGAGGAGAGCCCCACCCAATGAATAAGGCAACCAACTCTTGGCATGTTTCATTTTGTATCTTTCTCACTTTATGTAATTTCTGAACACTTGTTTTCTGAAAAATAAAAAGTAAGTGTTTTCTTGACTTCGTGGCCGAGTTAGAAATTTTTGTTTGAAGCCAAATTATGGTATTCATAAATCAGTTTACATAAATTTAAAACATGTTCATATGCAATTAGATTAGTAAGCACTCGTTACTTTTCTTTTCTTCCTTTTTTTTCTTCTAATGAACATAATCTTTCTAAATTTTAATGAGTACACACAAATTGTCTACTTTACTCTAAAAATGTATAAAAAATAATCTAAAGTGAAAAATAATTAAATTTTTAAATATAATGGAGTTAGAAATCTTGTAACTCAATTGATTAAATGTATAAATAAAAAGATAAAAAAAAGGAAAAAATAATAATGGATAATCCTTGAGTAACTTTTTAAAAAAAAAAATTTGTTTCCGGAAAGATTAAGCTATTTATTTTTGTTTTTCTTGGGGGAAGCCAATTTTTTTTTTTTGTCTAATGTCATTTTAGAGAGAGAGAGAGAGAGGATATTAAAATATTTCAAAATTTTGGGGGGGCCATGCTATAATGGGTCTCCGCCACTGCTTGAACTTATCACAGAACAAAATAACTCTCCACTCCCAAGTTCCATCTCTACTTTCTGTGGTGTCTCTCTGGTTACTTCATTTCCCATATTTCTCTCATTTTCACAAGTGAACCATGTCGATTGTCTTGGAGGCTGTCGCGGGGGCTGCTTTATCTGCTTTCTTTGATGTGTTGATTGACAAGTTAAGCTCCCCTGATTTGTTGAACAACTTTCGGCGAAAGAACGTTGATGCTGACCTCAAGAATTGGGAGACAATTTTACAGGAAATCAGTGAAGTTCTGGATGATGCAGAAGAGAAACAGATAACCAAGGTGTCCGTGAAGAACTGGATGGCTGAGCTCGAAGACTTGGCTTATGATGCGGACGACATCTTGGACGAGTTTGCTACTGAAGCTTTGCGACGAAAGGTGAATGCAGAAGAACCCAACACAAGTAAGATACGAGAGTTCATCCCTGCTTGCTGTGTGGGTTTGAATCCAAGTTCTATGTTTGATGCCAATATGAGATCCAAGATTAAAGGGATCAATACAAGGTTAGATGGAATTGTTACACGAAAGAATAAACTGAAATTGTTACACGGAAGGAGAAGGACTAGAACAATAACATCAAGGGAACCCGAAACTTCCCTGGTTGAACCTCGTACTTATGGTAGAGACAAAGATAAAAAGGCCATTGTCAAGTTATTGCTGAGTGGTGAATCTGGCGGTGCTCAACTCTCTACGATTTCCATACTTGGTATGGGAGGACTAGGTAAGACGACTCTTGCCAAACTAGTCTACAACGACGATGAGGTGGGCCATTATTTTGTTGTGAAAGCATGGAGTTGTGTTTCTCAAGATTTTGACACTTTAAGGGTGACAAAAGAAATTCTACAAGATATAACTTCGAAGACTTGCAATGATAATGATTTAAATTTAGTTCAGCGCGAATTGAAGAAGCAATTATCTGGCAAGAAGTTCTTGCTCATTTTGGATGATGTTTGGATTGAAAACTATTTTGATTGGACTAAACTACGTCTTCCATTTGAATCTGGGGCTCCTGGAAGTAAGATTCTTATCACAACTCGGTATGCTAATGTTTCATCAACAATGGGCGCTACTCATCCATACGAGTTGAGAGAGTTATCAAATGAAGCTTGTTTGGCCATGTTTACCCAACACGCACTGGGGACGTCAGACTTTGTTGAACATCTAAAGGTTGAAGAAAGAAAAAAAATTTTAGAGAGGTGCAAGGGCTTACCTTTGGCAGCAAAGGCTCTCGCAGGCCGTCTACGTACATACGATCGTGATGATTGGAAAAAAGTACTAAATGGCAGGATATGGGATTTGTTTGAAAAGAACACTGATGTTCCTTCAACTTTACGATTAAGCTATTGGTACCTCCCTCCAAGTTTAAAGAAATGTTTTGCTTATTGTTCACTATTTCCAAAGGATTATAAATTTGAGGAGAAAGAGCTAATCCTGTTATGGATGGCAGAAGGTTTGGTTCAAGAAACTAAAGAAGTGAAGCCAATGGAAGATCTTGGTGGTGAGTATTTTCGTGATCTACTCAAGAGATCATTTTTTCAACAATCAAGTAGTGATGAATCACTCTTTGTCATGCATGACCTCATGAATGATTTAGCTAAATGGGCAGCGGGAGACTTGTGCTATAGGTTGGAAGATCAATTGGGAGGTAGTAAGATTTCTACAAAGGTACGACATTTTTCTTATATTCTTTCAAGTAATTACATCAAAAAGTTTGATGACTTCCCCAAAAATATGCATTTACGGACTTTCCTTCTGCTATCATCAAGATTCATAGGCAACTTAACAAATTCTGATGCTATTTCTTTGTTGCCACAATTAAGATGCTTAAGGGTATTATCTTTAAGTAAATATGAAAGCTTTGAGCTACCAAGTTCAATCGGTGATTTGAAACATCTGAGATACCTCAACCTTTCTTATGCTAAGATAACATGTCTACCAGAATCAACAAGTTCTTTATGCAATCTACAAACATTGATATTGAAAGATTGTTCCAATCTCACAAAATTACCAGAAAAAATTGAAAATTTGGTCAATCTTCGATATCTCGATATTACAAATGCAAATTCAATTATAGAGATGCCAGTGGGAATAGCAAAATTAAAGAGCTTACGAACACTAACTAATTTTGTTGTGGGGAAAGATAAGATAGTGGACTTGATGAATTTGGAATCTCTTAGAACACTTTGTATTTCTCACATGGAGAACATGATTGATGCAAGAAAGGTCAATTTAAAAGGTAAGAGGAATTTAGATACATTGGTGATGAATTGGGATGATGATTTACAAGATGCAAGAGTTGCAACAGATATTCTTGACATGTTACGACCTCATGGAACAATGAAAACACTTTCCATTAAGGGTTATGTTGGAACAAAATTCCCAACTTGGTTAGGAGATTCTTCTTTTTCTAATATGGTGGACCTAAGGATTGAGAGGTGTGGAAAATGCAGTCTCTTACCTTCTTTTGGGCAACTACCGTCTCTCAAGAGCCTTATTATTAAGAGAATGGATGGGGTCCGGAGTGTCGGTCTTGAGTTTTATGGGGAACATTGCAAGGAACCATTTCGAAGCTTAGTGAAACTTTGCTTTGAGGATATGCATGAATGGCAAGATTGGAGTTCTTGCAACCAAGACTTCCCTTGCTTGCATGAGCTTTCTATCTCTAAGTGCCCCAAATTGCAAGAAAAATTGCCCCATCATCTGTCGTCATTGGAAAAACTTTCCATTGATGCATGCGAGCAATTGGTTGTTTCAATGCCAAGCCATTCAGTGCTTCAAGAATTAATAATTTTGGGATGTAAAGAAGTTGTGCATGGGTATTTGAAGGTAGAAAAGCTAACGATAGAAAATTGTAAGGAGTTGACATCTTTATGTGAAGATGGGCTTATGTCCTTTGTTACCCTAGAAATTGAAATCGAATCATGCCAAAGTCTTGTAAACATCAAGTTGAAGTCTACATTAAGGACACTAACAATCAAAGGCTGTAATGCTTTGGAATCCTTGCAATTTGTGATGGACGAGGGAGGGGCTTCTTCAACTTCTTTATTGATGAATGAGGAGAATCTTAGCTACATTGGTAACAAAAATGTATCTCTTCTTGAGCACTTAAAAATTTCTAATTGTCCGTCCCTAAAATGCATATCAACAATAATCGACCTAGCTACCATGCTTAAACGCCTTGATATTGAAGAATGCCCAAATGTAACATCTTTATCATCGAGAGACACGTTACCTACCACCCTTAAATTCCTTAGGCTAGCAGATTGTCCAAAACTGGAGTCAATAGTAGAAAAGTTAAACAAGGATACGTTACTTGAACATCTTTTAATTTATAGCTGTGAAAAGCTTGAGAGCTTACCGAGAGGCCTACACGAACTCTGTCACCTCCAAGAGATTGATATATACAGGTGTAATAGTCTTATCTCTTTAGGAGATTTTCTCCCCACCAACTTAAGAAGTCTTGAAATAGAAGAATGTGAGAAACTGGAGGCCTTGTCGAACAACATGCACAACCTCAACTTTCTTCAAGATTTGTCAATACGTGACTGTCCAAGTATCGTATCCTTTCCGGAAGATGGTTTCCCCACCAACCTTAGAATGCTTTGGTTGTCAGGGGCGAATCTCTGTAACCAAGTATTTGAGTTGGGACTGCACAGACTCACGTCGCTTACATATCTCGAGATTGGTAATGGAATTATGGATTCGTTTCCAGAAGAGGAAGATGGGAAGATAATGTTGATGTTGCCTACATCTCTCAGTAGACTGAGGTTTTTTAGTTTTCCAAATTTGTTATTCCTTTCTTGGAAGTTCTTTCAAAACCTCTCTGCACTTGAAGAAATTTCCATCGGTTGGTGCCGTAAACTTGCGTCTCTCTCAGAGAAGTGTTTTCCTCCCTCACTTCAGCGACTTTATATCTCTTTTTGTGCTGTGCTGAAACAAAACTGCGAGAAAGACGAAGGGATAATGTGGTCAAAGATTGCCAACATCCCTTCGGTTATAATTGATGGCGTGGAGCAGCAGAAATAAGTTTGCAAAACAGAGAGATCTTCCTTCCAGGTACATCGTTATTTCATTTCATAATATTTCAGTTCAAGAGTTTTGACAATTATACAATAAAATCCTCTCTGTTTGTGTATTATAATTTTAAAAATTCAAACCCTAACCCAAGCTAATTCTTGCAGCGTTGCAGTAGAGGCCTAGCTTCAAATCTGAAGGTATGTTAAATTTTGGCTCATATATGTTCAATTTTTTTTTTCTTCTTTTAACAATTGAACTTCTGGCACCTTGAATTTTTAAAAATATACCAAATTCAGGAATGTGACCATATGGTCATGATCTGTCAAGAAGAAAAGGCTAGGAATCATTCTCTAAGAAGCTGTAAACCTACTGTGTGCAGTTGGATACAATTTGGTGATTGTCAGGTGTGGCAAGTGTTGATCTTTGGTGGAGGTGGTGGGTTTGGAGCAAGTGTGGTGCAAGCTTTGTCAGACAATTTGTGAAGCCTTATCCTATGTATTTGCAAAAGGTGTGGCAGCTGCACTTGTACTTACAAGGATGCCTAGGTTACAGCCTTTGTTGTGGATCGAAAACATGAAGCTGTGAGAAACATGCTGTTAACATAGTGTTGTGCTACGTTCCTAATCTTCTTCTAAGCCCTGGCTTCATCAAGCTGTTGGCAAATTTCCACTAATGCTCATCACCTAGAGGAGCAGCAGCAATAATTGTATAAAACATATTTACACGTGTGGGATGCAAATTCAAGGCAGTGTACATAAGAAATTAGGTATAGTTTTAAGAGGCAATGAAACTTTCAAGCATTTCTTTTCTAATTTTTGGTCAAAGGTTTCATATACTTAAATGGAATTTTATTTGTAGTTTTCATTAGGGGGACTATTTAAAATGTACCTTAGTGAGATAAATTTTGGTCCTTTGTGTGTTTCACATCTGTGATGAACTGTAGCTATTAAGAGCCGTATGAAGCTTTACTTTGTGGGTAATTAGCTTGGGAATAGAAATAGTTCATTTGCTAATGAAAATTACTTAAAAGGAAAAAAAATTGTAGATTTGCCAATTCAACAAAATAAATTACTCTTTTGCAGCTACAGGCTGTCAATGAGATCAGTGCTGTGGCAGTGCTTGATTATATTAAGAAATTGGAGCAGCTTTTTAGGGAGGCATACTTGTTAAAGAAGGACCAAGTTATCAAGCTGTGGGAAGTACTTTGGACGTGGCAAGTTAGAGGCAGACAAGGATGGGAACTCCTGTTTATGCAGGATATGATAAGAGATGAAGTTGGAAAGGGTAATGTTGTTACTGCTGGATTCTTTAGCTGGGAAAAAATTCCAAATCCACTGCCTTCCTCCTCGTTTTGAGACAAGCTCTGTGGTCTTGAAGCATATGGGAATTCTAAGTGTTTTTGTGCTCTCAACTGGCAAATAGCTTGAGAATTTTTTTGAAAATAGACAAATTCAGGACTGGGTAAGTGCAGGTGTTATTGGTGACCTTCGAAGTCTATTAACCAGTATAAGAAGTGTTGGCTTTAATAGGATTGATCCCAGAATTCTTTGTCCAGTCAGGTACTTTGTCAAATGACCATATGAATATTTGTTGGAAGATTGTTTTTTGAAACTTTAGTTTCAGGTTCAGTAATCAAAAAATCTTGGCTTAAAAAATCTTTCAAACAGCATTACACATTGTGCTTGAAATCTCAGCTTTATGATCAACCACTATGGTGAGCACAGTAATTTAATATATAGTTAGACCATCAATATAATTTTTTTCCCTTCTAAATTTTTCTTGATAGTGTTAGCACAGAAATTTCAGCCTTTGATTTGTATAGCCTTTGACTTTTCTTTGATGATGGATTTTTCTTTGATTTGTATAGCCTTTGTATAGCCTTTGCTAATGTGTGCCTTTGACAATTTTTTTGTAATAGATTTGATGATTTTTTTACCAGCTTGTCTTTGATTGCAACACTCAAGAACCTGAATATTCTTAGTTTCAGAAACAAACGCTAATCATATGACAGATTTTTAGTTTTAGAAAATGGGATTTCTACATATTTCTTGTTTGATCTAAATTTAAGTTAATTTTGGTATGGCGAATGATTCACTTGATTATGTTCCAGTGGAAAGACCTTCCATGCTATTGTATGAACTTTAGAAGTTGAAATTCATTGCTAATGGTAGCTCATTAAATACTCAAGACATATCTTATTTGCTGACAGTTTAATTTTTTCTTTTTCCATTTCTTTTTTGTTTTATTTTTCGATCTTCCTCTCCACTGGCCATTCTATGGACTGCTTGGCATTGTGCACAATCTCCAGAGGACTTAAAGAGCAATGAGAGGAGGCATTCTGGTCTGAGAGTGCAAAAACCTAACTGAATTTTCCACCTGTGTTTATGTAAATAAAAAGTATGTGCCCCTTTCTTTGACCTTGTTCATCTTCCAAAACACCATCAAGTTAGAGATAACTTATAGCAATTTTTGTTGAATTCTTTAATTTTTTTCCATTTTCAAAGTTTTGTCTCTTTAGTTTAGCATATGCTATAGGACCTTTCCCATAAATATAACATAGCAGTATAGTACAAAAAACCAAGACTCATAGTTATCACTGAATTTTCATTGTAAACTTTCAGGCAAGTTTTTCATAGGTAATTCAACCTGAAGGAGGCCAACCAGTTATTGACCTAAAGTGTTATCTCCATGGCTGATGATCCTTTTTCTTCTGCTATTATAGCCACTCTGTGTGTTATTTCGAAATGTTGGATTGTGGGGCACGTTTGAAGGGAAGGTTGTCATGCTTCTCAAGCTCCTAACTATTACAGTGACAAGATCATGATCTGTCAAGAAGCAATGGTTGGGAATCATTGTAATGAGAACCTCCTTTGTGCAATTGGATACAATTTGTAGATTGTTGGGCATGGCAAGCAGGAGTTAGTACCAAAAGAAAGAGTTGCTGGTGAGGTGTAGGCTTTGTCAGACAATTCAGAAACCTTATGTACTTATGAAAGGTGTGCACTGCACTTGTAGTTATCAGTAGCCTCTGAGCTTTGAAGCCTTTGCTGTGGAAGTGGGAGAGACAAGCTGTTAAAGAAGACATTGCTTTGCTGCTATGGTTTCGTCAAGTCCCTAGTCGAATGCTCACTAATTCTTGTCGGCTTGCCAATTCTACATCTTCCTCTTTCCACTATAGTTTAGTCCTCTTTGTAATTTGACTTTTATGTTTAAAATCATATGTTCTATTGAGGTATTTTTAAGCTGATTTTTGGCTTTTTCTAAAAAGAAACAAGCTGAACAGTTTACAAAATATAGTTAATGATGCTGTTGACTTGCAACCAGTTTGACCAATGTGCTGAAATTTGTTCTTTGAAATTTTGTCTCAGCCATCAAATATACTTGGCTTAAAATTTATTTGGACTGCATCAGACATTGTGCTTGAAATTATGACTTTAAGAGCTACCACTATGACTGGTACTGTAATTTACTACTGGAATATTTAGTAAGACCATTATCATTATTTTCAAAAAATTTCTAGGCAGTGAAAGCACAGAAATTTTAGCCCCTACTATGTAGTTTTATCTAACTCAATTTCAATTTAAAATTTAAACTCCTTTGTGCTTGACTGCTGTAAGTAAAGTGTGCTGATTACCTAGCATTTCATTGATTTATTGCATTATTGCCAATATGGTCACATTAGCTGAATTCGGGGATTAGGTAATGAAAACTTTTTTCATGGTTTCCTATCATTGTTCACTTTGATGAGGAAGACACACTGATTGAATTATGCTACTTGGGAACTTGAAATTATCTCTTGCCGAATATGTAAGAATTTTTTCAAAACAAACTCTGGTTATATATATATATATGAAATTTAGCTAGAAATGGGGACTTTTGCTTCATATTTCTACTTGTTTGATCTTATAATTTAAGTTAATTTCAATATGGTGAGATGCTTCACCTTATTGTATTTCAATGGAAATAATCTTCACCACTATTATATGATCTTTAAAAGAAAATTTTATTGTTGATGATAAATCTGGTAGAATGCTTAATAAAATATATGAAATTTTTTGACCGTATAAGCTTTCATTTTCTCTTTTCTCTTCCATATTGTTCTTCTATGTTCTTCTCTATTGCCCATTTTATGGTCTGCTCGACATTTTTGAGCCAATCTCCAATGAACTCATAGAGTGAGGAAAGACATATTTTGGGCTTCAAATTATTTGATTTCATTTATCTTTCAAAAAACCAGCAAGTTAGAGTTAAACTTCTAGAAATATTTGATGATAATGTGTTTCCATTTTCATCACACTGTCTTTGATTTAATGTTTGCTATGTTAATCTTCATTTCCGTAAATGTCACATGGCTGTATGGAACAAAAAAATTATCCAAGGTCTTAGATGTCACTGAATTTTTTTATTTGTTAACCTTTGGGCAAGTTTTTCATTGCTCATTTGACCTAAAGGAGGCTAAGCAATTATATGGATGTTCTGAACCATTAAGAACATAGAAATAACGAAGCAATTCAACTCATTTTGCAAGCATGAAAATCAAGAGTATTTTTCTTGTCTTCATTTCATGTTAAGTACATACACGCCACTGCGAAATTACTAAATAGCCTATTCAGCAAAATAATAATAATAATAATAATAGTTTTATCTGATCTATTTGAAGCAAAAGTGTCATAACGTCATAAACTACTATCAAACTTTACCCACTTGTAAAATGGTGAAGGTGGGCTGGGTGAACCTCCTGGGAAGCCTCCCCTTCTCAATCCTTCGTGAGAATGGCGATTTAGAGAGTTGGTGCAACGCCCAACTCATAGTATCGTTCCCCAAGCCCCTGGAAGGGAGCTTCTTGTGCCTGCGAGCTGGAGGGTCGTCCTCCTTACAAGAGGACGTTGTGCTGGGGGGCGACCATGACCTCGAGCTGTAGCTGCTTCCCCGAACCTCCACTGAAGAAGGATTAGACGAGGACAGTGAATGCTTGCGTCTGACGCGGCGCAGCTTCCTTTTCAAATGTTTAATCTCCTTCTGCATGGCCTTAGCACCATCCTCGTGGGTGGTGCTGCCCCTGCCTTATGTATGGCTCGCCCTAGGGTATTCTGTATAAACGCTTCCCTCTCAATCCCTTCGACGCTCAAGACGCTCGAAAAGATCCTCCGGTTGTGATCCTTGAGACTCTGCATGGTGTGAGCTTAGGCCTGCCATAGTATCCCAGCTCCTTCCAAGCTAGATTTCCCATAGACGGCGCCAATTGTAAGTGCACAATTGCACCTGGACCTAAAGACAACTACGGTTTCAGGCCCAATGAGCCTTAAACAATGAAATTTGTAGAGTGTGGGCTTAAAATCTAATTTATGGATACTAAGAACTTGACAACAGGCTAAGGTATGAAGATGCTCGTAAATAGTAGATGATAATTGCAAAAGGACCTCCTCGGACGTGAGCCGAGGACCACTTTTATATTATTTCTCTTTCTTTCTTTAAGGTTACAATTCTTAATGTCTCTCTTTTTTAATTGATCGATCCCCTTTTTCGTTGGCCTTTCCTCCCCTTAAATACTTCTTCTCTTGGTTGCTTTATCCACGTGTTGCCCAGATCTTTCCTTGCCCAGAAGGTTCAATTCTACTGTTCAAGGGTCACCTCCCCATTAATGCGGTCAGGGAGGTAGGTGCAAGGTCTTTAATGTGGAAGTAGCAGCCTTTTCCTAAGATATTTTTCTTCCACCGGCGCATCTAGAGGGCACAGGGATCCCCCTTTTAACCAACAGTCTTTCCAGAACCCTATTTTGATTATTCTAGTGAGACTCCCAATCGTCCTAGGTTTATCCGAGGAGGAACTCATCCTCGGATGTGTCCTCGGATCCTCAGCTTATAGGCCGATTTCTAATTTTAACAGGTTTTTAATTTAAAAATAGGTTAGCCTTACTAGTTAGAGCCCAAAAGCTCAAATACCTGCTTGGGTCTTTGTACTCCCCACACTAACAAAGATGAGACAGTTCAATTTTGCAATTCAGATAGATTAAACAATGAAGAAGAAAAAAAAAAATCATTTCATTCTCAACTACAAAAAAAAAAAAAAAAACACACACACACACACACACAAGTCTGGTTCAGGCATTTCTACAAACAACTTCAGTGCACCACAAAACAAACCGTTTACACAACAGTATAACCAAAACGAACCGTTTTCAATTTAAACTGTACTAATAAATTATTAAATTTACTAATTTATTTACTACAAGTAAAAATTACTAATTTTTTTACCACTACAAGTAAATTTACAAACTTTACTGCTTCTGCTAGCGGTAACTATTTATAACCAGCTGTTAATTATAAAAACCCGCCATTTATACACCACACACACACACACACACATAGGAAACTAAGCACACGAGAGAGACACAGACGAAAGTAGAGAAACGCGAGCGAGAGAACAACGAGAGATAACAGAGAAGCGACAATGGTGAAGAAACGGGACAAGAGAAACCAACCTAAGAAACGGAAAATCCATTTCTGCCACCACTATGCCTGCCATAAGAACCTGAAGAAGTCGAAGGCAATGATGGCTCACAATCTAGCCAAACACAAGAACTCCACCAAAGATTGCGTAACATGCGGAAGTAGGAGAAAATAGTAAAATAACATTAATTTTCAAACAATATAATTAGTAGTTAAGGTTTACAAACTATATTTTTTTACTAGCATCTCAAGTCTAAAAAACTCGATTTTGGGGCTAAAATCGAGTTTTTAATGCTCGATTTTTATGGTCTGATTCTGTCTGATGTGGCATTTTTTTTCACGTGGCGACTACTTGAAAATCGAGTCACTAAGACTCGATTTACAACAAAAAAAAATTACCTCTGAGTCCATCCATTCCCAGAGCAAAACCCACCACCAAAAAAAAAAAAAAAACGAACGCACTCAGCCCACCTGCCTGGGCGCGCGGCCTGGGCGCGCGGCCTGGGTCGCGCTGCCTGGGCGCGCGGCCTGGGCGCGTTGCCTAGGCGCGCACTGCCTAAGTCGCGCGGCCTGGGCGCGCGCTGCCTAAGTCGAGCGACCTGCGCGTCTGTTTTTTTTTTTTTGTGGTGGGTTTTGCTCTGGGAATGGATGGACTTAAAGCAAATTTCATTTGGCTTGTAAATCGAGTCTTAAACACTCGATTTTCAAGTAGTCGCCACGTGGAAAAAATGTCACATCAAACAGAATCAGACCATAAAAATCGAGCATTAAAGACTCAATTTATTGCCCCAAAATCGAGTCTTTTAGACTCGAGATGCTAGTAAAAAATATAGTTTGTAAACCTTAACTACTAATTATATTGTTTGAAAATTAATGTTATTTTACTATTTTCTCCGCAGAACTGCTTTCAAACTTGCGAGCGAGCTGGAGATGCACTTCGCGGAGCGACACACAAAGAAGAGCTCTGAAGCTTAGAATTTACTATAAAAATGTTATGAATGTAGTACTTTCAAAAGAAAGAAGAGCAATCTCCCTTTCACAACTACTAATAGATGTTTTTATGTGGGTGTGGTCATTGATTTCGCTCAATGTTTAAGGGATGCTCCTAAGTGAAGTTTGTGTACTATATTATTATCATCATGTCCACTTTCGTTTTCTTTCTTTTAAATGTAATTCTAACACTTTATTTATCATAGTAGATAAATATGAGGGAGATTCACTTGAGCTAGTTTAGCCATGTTCAAAACATTAAAAAAAAAAAAAAAAAAGACATGTAATTAGGAACGAGACAGAGGGTATAACTTTTATAAAAAAAAAAAATTGAGAGCATAACTTCAAATAGATAGATATAATAGAGGGAAAAAAATAATCCATTGGCTGATCCAATCTAATTTGTTAATAATCTATAGTTAACCCTAAATTTTGAGACAAAAGCTTTGTTGTTACTGTTGTTGTTAGTGTATTTATTAATTTTTTGTTTAACTTCACTTGCAGATCATACCTCAGTCCAAAGTCCACTTCCCCATTCACATATAGTATTTCCGAATACTCTTTTTTCTCATTCGCTATGGTATATTCTAAATTTAGAAAAGGAAATTGCAAAAATTGTGATAACATTGTTAGTGAAATTTGTTTTTTCTTTTGTGTTTGCCTTTGAAATTAGATGAAACCAATTTCTAAGGTTTTTTTTTTTTTTTTTAATCTTTTGCAGCTGGACTTGGACTTGGATTTGAGAGATTGACTACACTGGGTATATTTTGCACTCTATTATCTTGTCTTTTTGGATTTGACAAATTGATTACACTAGATATATTTTGTACTCTATTATTTTTGTCTTTTTGGATTTGAGAGATTGATTACACTAGATATATTTTGCATTCTATTATCTTTGGATATGACAAATTGATTACATTGGATATATTTTGCACTCTATTATCCTGTCTTTTTTTTTTTTAACTACTGTTTGAACTCTTGTTTGTTTGTTTTTGTGATTAGTGTGTGTTTCTTTGCATGATAATTGGAAGTTTGGAACCTTGATTAGGGGTCTTTGTTTATGAAATTTGGACATCAAGTTTAATGATTCAAGTCCAAACTCATTACTCATGGATAAGCCCGCAAAGAAAGATAGGAAAGTGAGAGTCTAGAACATGTGTTCTGCAACCGGTCTTTTGATGCTCAAGTTGGATTAATTTCTTTTTAGTACAGCAATTGTTCACTCCAGAATGAACCTTCTCCTTTTGGATATGTTCTTTTCATATTCGTGGGACCATAACCTCTATGTTACTGTTACTTTGTGTGATTATGGGAGGTGTTATAGTGATGTGTAATGGATAGAGTACAATCAAGATATGTGCGCTGTTGGCATTTCTCATATTCTCCATGCAGGAGTTCTTGGTTCATTACTTACATGACTACCAATCTTTTGGAGCCTTCACATATGCGAAAAATTCTTAAGTACTTAAGAGCATGGAGAAATTGTGCTTCTTTTTCTCACATTTACGTTGGACTTCATCATGAATTTAAGAGGAGACTCCACAAGAAATGTGAACAGAAAGAGCACAATTATCCATACTCCGAGAGTACTTAAGAATTAAACATACATGACCATTTTATTTAGAGAAATGTTATGTCTATAACATTTTCAAAATAAATCATAGGTGTTAGGTTGTCATGAGTTAGTATAAAATTAATTTATGTTGTGATTCAAATTAGAAGCATAACAACTTACCATTTATGATTTGTTATGAAAATATTGTAAATGTAACACTTCTTTTTATTTAGCATTTGTTTGTTGTGTGTGGGGATCTCATTTTTTTACTCAATTATATATTTATTTTTATTTTTATAAGAATCCTACTTTATCTTATTCTAAATATACGTGTACGTGGAGACACAATTACCCCATTTCTGACTTCTAAAAAGTCTCCTTAATAGAATGCCTATTTTAGAATTTGACCCAAAAAATAAATTAACTAGGCCCCCTATTATCTTGGGCCTTCCTAAAGCAAAAAAATAGAAAGCCCAAATAACAATAGTCCAACTACAAAATTTAAACATTAGGCGTAGGTAAGCTCAAACGTGTACCAAAAATTTATTAAACTCGTCATATTCATTTAGTCAAAATCAATCCAAGAAAAAAAAAAAACTCCCAAATTAGAGTTGGTTTGGTCACTTTAGAAAGTAAATAAAGTAACCATATGTAGAGACACCTTAGTGATATCTAAGTTCCATAAAATTAGTGCTAATTCATATCTCCTTTCTATACTTAATCTATTCATTGGTTTCAGTGGTTCTGTCTAGGAACTATAATTAGCTATTCATATTTTTTTTTATTCTCAACCTACCAAAAAAAAAAAAACCTTTTGCATAACAAGATGAATCTTACTTATTAAAAAAAAACATTTCTAAGTTGGCACAACTCACAAACCCTTTTCTATTGTTCAAAAGAATAATAGGAAAAAAAATAAAGGTAAAAATTAGGGTTATAAATGAACCAAACTGTTTATGAACAACTCAAGCTCGGCTTAATAAAAAACTCGTTCATGTTCGTTTGTTTACAAATAAGTCAAGTTTAAGCCCTAGTTTTGGCTTGTTTAATAAATAAGCTGAGATTAAGCAAAAAAAAAAAATTGTTCATGAACAAGCTCGTGAACAAGGGCTCGAAACATGCCGAGCTTAGGCTCATTTATAGCTTGATATATGTTTACTAAATAAAATCATTATTATGACATTACACATATGTTCTAGAATATTAATTAATAGCTTGTTTATTCATATATGTTTTGGAATGTTAATTTATTTAGATTTGTGAAGATTATAGTTGCATGAATGAAAAATGTGGATGTAAAAATTGTATTTTGAACAATTACTCAAACTATAGACAATTAATTATGATTGATAGATTTAATTATGTAATGTTGTAATTTAAACAATTTCTAATTATGAGTGTTAGAAACATGATAAAATGAGTATATATATATATATATGTTTTTTTGTTTACTTGATTTTTGGTGATATAAGCATTTGATGATGCAATTTTTTTGGATCTCAAGCTAAAAAGCTTGACTTGAGCTCGAGTTTGAGCTTAATATTAAGCTTGAGCTTGGCTTTACTAATTAATCAAACCAAGCCAAGCCGAGCTCAACCTTTTTGGCACTCTCATGAGCTCGAATTCAAACATCATTTTTAGGTTTGTCTCAAGCTCAAGTCAAGTTTGAGCATTTGATTTTTATTGACAAGTCTAGCTCAAACACACGCTACGCAACAAAGCTTGACTCGTTTACAGCCCTAATAAAAATTATGCAAAGATTTATATCAATTGCAAGAAAATCCATAATTAAAAATCATGATTTTTTATTAAGACATTTTATTAAATCAATGAAAGAAATATTAGTTTCTTAATTTTTTTTTAATCTTTTATCTCTTTTTCGTTTTTGAGGAAAGTGTCATGACTCTTTTAATGGAATGTTAAAAAGGCCCTGTCACCTGCCTTAGGTTTCCTAGAATTTTTTTTTTTTTAGGTGTGGAGAAGAAGGTTTCCTATATTATTTAAAAGAGCAAAGCACCACAATTAGCTAGAACTAAAGTTAATAATCGTCGGCTACTACGCATGTGTAATAATTGACCGATTAATTAAGATTTATCAATTCTCCAATAAATAAACAAATAAAATTAAAAACTCACCACCTAAAGTCACTCGTTAGTTCTTTTTTTTTAAAAAAATAGTAATCTTAGCTATTTGATACTTGTGTTTGGATACTGCTTATTTGTTAAAAATTAAAAATTTATTGCTAAAAATATTGTAGCAAAATAATTTTAAAAATATAAATAATGTTGTGGAGCTCAAATTTACCTAAAAGCTTGTGTTTTGCTGAGTTCGGTAGTATGTAAACAATATTTATAGGAACCACCAAAAAAACGCAAGACGTGGGGAATGAGCAAAAGGCCCCGTCCAAAGGGACGCTATTTGATACTCCAACCAATGTCAAAGCCCAGCATTAGAACTGTGTTTCGTTGAAGTTGTACAAAATGAACTTCTTTGTCTCTACTTGGATAATTACCACTATACACATAACAAAAGAAAAAAATCCAAAATAAAATAAATATATTTGTAGGTTTAGATTTCCAAATGTAATATACTAATATAATTATATTTCCTAATATATCTCTCCAGTCCTAATCCTACTTGCTAGTAAACACTTCTAAAACCATTTTTAAATAATTCTATGATCACAAATTATTCTACAATTCTTTTGTCATAATTCTGACGTGACAGATTATAAGTGATTAACCATCACTTATACATGGATTTATTATTTTTTTCTTCACAAATTACACTCCGTCACATCATAATTATGGCAAGAAATTGTGAAAAATTTTGTGGAGCTATACTTCTCAAGCGTGTCATTGATGAAGTGTCACCAAAAAAGACAAAATTTTAATAGAAAAAGTTTCTTTAACAATTAATATACCATGAAATTGAATCCTTCTTTGAGCAATATCAAGAAGTTGTCTGGTTTGGTTGGCCTCCGTTGAATTTAACATGGTCTTCCTATGCCCATTAGTCTTTGGATTTTAAGCAAACCTCACTATAAATCTAAAACAGTATTTTCTAACCTAACCTTGGGTCAAACCTCATTACTCGGATCCATTAAGGCAAAATTTCATAAGCTTTGGTTGGAGAAAACTTGACCTCCAGTTTTAAATTGTTGAAGGATCAAATGTTTGACCAACAACACTTGTTGATACTTGTGTTTCATTGTCAACATTATACTCTTATGTTACTTGATGTTTCTCCATTACCAAAATCTCATTAGTTTGAGTCTTCACTTTCTTCACCTAAGCAACCAAGTCTTGTAAAACCTTTCATGATCTTTTTATATAATTCTTAGAAGTCTTGACAAAAGCTAGATTGTTAAAGAGTAACACCAAGAACATGAAGTGAGATGAGAATCTATCAATTTTCTTTGAATTATGCAATTGGTTGGCTATTCCATTTCCTCATATGATCACTTATCTTGAAAATTATCACACTAAGATTGGTATAGATACTTAGTGTTCGTTTGAGATCCGCTTTTTTTGTTGAAATTGAAATTTTTTTGCTAAAAGTACTGTAGATAAAGGTAAAAATTAGCTGAAATAATACAGTGAGACCTATGAATAGTACCAAAAAGTGCAGTGAGACACATAAATAGTAGCAAAAATAAGATGAATAGTAAAATAAATTGGCAAAAATAATCCATGCCAAATGGACACTTAGCTAAAAAATTTAGTAACAAATATTCATCACAAAACTTTTCTTACATATTTTTCTAGACAATAATGACAAGTTCATATTTTATATAACGAAGTATTTCAAGGCCCTCCTAGAAAAGTTGTGCTCCTCCTATTAACGTTAACTTTGCATACCTAACTTTTATCAGTTTATGTTATTTCACTTATTTACAAAGTTTTGTTACTCAAAGAATTGCCCCATCCCATTTATCTTGTTGACAAAATTTCATGGGTTATTTTTAGTTACTTACAACCATCAAAATAAGGTATTTTAGATATTACAATAGTTTACATTTTGCCAGACTTATATTAGTGTGGCCCACTAAGAAGGCATTGCCATGGCGACGGGCGTTGACCAAATAAAGCTTCACTATTTGAACACCAATAGAAAAACTAATGTATAAATGTGGACTGGGCTGGCCATGTGGGTTTAGGCTTGGTTTTTTGGTTACAGGGTATGGTTGTTTGAATGGGTTAGGCCAATTAGGCCTGATTAAGTTTTTAAAAAGTGAAAAATGAAGTTTTGCAAGTCCTTTTATAAAGATTCTCTAAATGGAAATTTCAAAAACTCTCTTTCAAAATAATTTTTTTTTAAAAAAATCATAGTTTTACTAAAAATTAGTCACTAACCCGTGCGATGCACAGTAAACTGATAAAAATAAAATCTAAATAATAAATATTCAAGAATCAAAGCTTAAATAACATGACTAATATTTGACCCTCACTAATTTGACCCATATACTATGTAACATATTACCAACTAAAGTAATTTTTGCATATTTTAAGTCCAAAACATAGCACCTATCTACTTATTAAAAATAAAATAAAAAGCATAGCACCTATCAAAAACATGGTCAATTTAGCGTTCTTGCTCATATTCCATTTGGAAATTATAAGGATTTGATTTCACTGGATTTTCCTTTTCTCTTAATTAAGTTCAACTGATTTTGTAATAAATTCCTGCCCAAATTTATACTAATTCTACTCCTAGAATCCCTTCTAGTCTTTGTCATCTAATCAACTATTTTCGTTTTTTATTTATATTTCTTTTTGAAGATCAAATGGCATGCACTATAATTGTTGTTAGATTGCTACAACATGAACACTATTTAATAACCATCTCTCAAAAATAAATAATATCAAACCTTGGAACACAAATAGGACATAAAACGAACACATACACGGAACAAAAACACACAGATTGTTTACTCATGATCCGAGATTCCAATAGCTCAAACATGTAAAATCCACCAAAATATACATCACAATTTAATGCATAAAACCATGTGTAAGGTAGTAATTAACACTCATTGCTTTGTTTAGTTCTTAATAGATCATGCTAGCAAAAACTCCAAACTCTTAATGAGTCTGAAATAAAAAGCAGCCAAAACACCACAAAGAGTCATGAAGTCTAGAAACACAACATGTTACCAAAATATATTATATATTACATAATACATTAAAGTTGAACCTCTCTTTCTCTTTGTCTTTGTGCATTCTCTTATTCCTAGAGCTCCTTGCGCACTTTCTATCGATCCTTGCAACATTAGCTATGCCAATAATATAACCCAAATCCTGTCAATAATGAAAGGATGTCCACGTGACAATCCATGAATTTGATGATGTCTTTGTTCTTTACTTTAGAACCCCTTTTAGTGTCAACTTGTGGTTACGGTCCCTATCTTGAACTTTCTTGTCTCCATAATTGTTATGGAGTTAAAATATAAAATTAAAACAATTAAAGGGTCTGTTCATTAGGATGATGGATAAGTGAGAGGATAGAAAATATTTTAGTTTCTCTCATTTGTGTTTGGTTGGGAAGGTGGAAAAGTAGAGGGATGAAATTTTTTTTTGTTTGATTGAAAATAAGGTTTGTATAAATTTACCATTATGTCACTATTAAATAAAACAAAAAGTAACACGTTATATTTTTAAAAAATTGTGTATAAATGGATACTTCATTAAAGTAAAAAGAAAAAAGAAAAAAAGTCAACACATTAAAGGTGAAGTCCAACATGAGGGGTATTTTTGGAAGCTCATTTCATAAACTTCCCCTTTTTAGTTTTCTCCCCATTTTGGGGAGAAATTTTTTGGTGGGCCGAGAAAACACTTGGGCACCTGCTCTCCATCATTTATTTTCCTTTCTCCTCACCAAATCAAATACACTCTAAAAACATTTTCCTTCTTATTTTATCTCCAAAGTTTTTCATCCTTCCTATGTCACCTCCAAACAAACACACCCTTAAGGTAGAGACAAAAGGTTTGTTACAAAGAATTAAAGGTAGAAAATAGCCTCACGAATCAATGTCTACACAGGAACTTGAAAAACAGGGAGATATATTGGGGTTTGGTCGTTTGCAACTGAAGAAAACATAGCGTGTCTGAATTCTGAAAGAGGGAGAGGAGTAGAGGCCGCGTAGGTATCGAGAAAGGCAGAGTAATTTTTTTTCTATTTTATAATGTTTGAGTTTTTCATAAAATAAAACTTAAATACAAATTAAATAAAAATTAATGATGTGGAAAATATGAAAAATTGTGGAGCTTGCAAAGCTGACATGTCAAAATTTTAAAAGGTCAACAAAAAGTCAAAAGTTTTGGTTTTATATTATTATATATAGATAGTAATAATAATTTTAAAAATATACTTAAACTATATATAAGGTTAGAATAAAATTACACTTTGTGCAACTCCTAATTAATTTTATATCAATGATTAATTTAATATATACAAGAAATAGTAGACTGGAAAAAAATTCAACCACAACATTGCTGCCCTTTGAATACATACATCTTCAACGGTAGAAATCAAGGTATGGAGTGTGGATTTGTTACATGATTAGCCCATTGCAAAGGAGGATTAAGAAGGCATTGAAGGATTGAATATGAACTAGGAGTTACACGTCCTAATTAATTTTTTACAGCAGACTGGAAAAAAAAAAAAAAAAGTTTGTTGTCACCAGCCAAATAGTAGGGACTAGGGAAAGCATTCTCAAAAAAAACAAAAAAAAAGTAGGGAAAGGAACTTCTTTCTACTTTTGCTAAGTGCTTTGATACGAAATGGATAATCTAGATTACTATAAAAGCTAAGATTATTTAGACATGAGTTCTTTAACAAACCAATAATCCAATCTTTAAAAAAAATGATAAAGAAAACATTTTTAAAGAAGAGCTCTTTAGACTAGTCTTTAACCAGTAAAACCTATGGGCAACTAACTTTACCCATCAAAATAAGTTGTTAGGTAATTCAGGCTCGTTCCCCCTTAATGGGCTAAGTAGTTCTTGACCTATATGCAAGTGTTTAAGAGTTAAGGGTTCGTATCAACTTACCAAAATTTTAAAAAATCTATTTTGAAAATGATATCAAATAGGAAATCTTTCTAAGACTAGGCCTCCATTCACTGAACAAAAGTACTGGACAAAACTCGAAAATTGACATGTGGTTATTTATGGATACGCGTTGTGTTTATATCTCATCAAGTGCTTTGAAGTACTAAATTCAAGTCAAACTCACATTTCTAAATCAATTTTTTTAATAAAAAAAACTAGAATAATTTTTTTATTTTTAGCATTTTTGTTTGTACGGTATTGTTATCAAAGCCAAATTTTTTGACATTTAGAACATCTCATGTGAGAGATTTTTTGAAGTTTAATGTGCCTCTAATAGTAATATTGTCATAAAATAATTCAATTCATTTCTTTCTATTTTACTCTAAAAAAAGGTACTTAAGGTCCGTCATGGTCTTACTATATATTGTTTTCAGCAAAATAAGCGATATCCAAACGCACACTTAATTCCATTCCATTAGTTTATTTTCCATTCATTTCCTTTACTTAAATATATTTAATACATTCCATTCCATTTTATTCATTTCCATTTATTTAATTCATTTCATTCCATTCCATTCTTTTATGAACTCCCAAATAAAATCTTAATAATAAATTTTGTTGAGAAAAATTAGATAATTTTAAATGGATTGGAGACACTTCTATATGAGCTTAAAGTAGTTTTAATTGACCAAAAAGTGGTATTTTTTTAATTATAAAAAAGGACATAAAATTAGAGTACCTTTTTTTTTCTTTTCTTAAAAGAATCAATATAGATATTTTATTACTCAAACCATGGCTAAATCAGAAGCCATAATACGCTCTACCAGACTAGGTAGCAGCCCATGTTTTCATCCCCTCTATAAATCTTTAGCCAATCACACTAGTGCATGTGCCATATTATTTCTTCTTCTTTTAATGTGTACTAAGCTGGATCTGTCTAGAACCTTAAAGCTAACTTGTGTGTCTTCTATTAGGGCTTTAAACTTGCCGAATTAAGCTAAATATTTGAAGTTCAAATTTGTTCATTATTTAATTTAATTTTGTACATGAGCCAATCTAGAACTTTATCACCAAACAAGATCATATATTCAAGTTTGGTTCAGTTGCTTATTAAACAAACTCGAGCTTGTTTACAACTTGTTTAATTAACTTATTATTTTTCAATATATAGTAAGACCATGACTAAAAATTGTTTAATTATTCACAAATTTATAAATTTTTAGTCAAGGGTGGCCCAATATAATTTAGGACCTAAGGCAGAAATTTTATGTGGGGCCTTTAATATGTAAATATTAATTAAACAAAATTATTTAATATTAATCAAATCAATGTTAATTTGATACATTAAATTCATAATTTGATGAATAATACCAACTAAACTAATGTTAATTTCATATAGAGAATTGAATATTATAGTTAAATCATAAATATTAATAAAAAGAAATAGAAATATATTATGATTAAAAAATATAATTTATTTTGGATATATGACAAGACATAGCTACGTAAAGTTGTGATCTAATTTTTAATTTTATATATTGTTTTTAAGAGAGAGAGATAGATATTATTTGGTGTGTGGCTTTGTAGGATATTAGTTTACCAAAATTAAAGTTTCAAACTATCATGAGAGATTAATCTATAATTGATGATTTAATACATTTGCAACATTTATGAAACATTTTAGAGTTCTATTGGTCTCGTACTTTAAGAGTCTTAGAGTCCGTTTGGATAGAACTTATTGCTGAAAACTGAAAACTAAAAGCACTGTACAAAAATAATTTTTTAATGTGTAAAAATTACTGTTCATCCCCAAAAGTACTGTTCATTGGTCTAAAATCACTGTTCATGGCCAATGAACAGTGACACATGCGCGTGGAAAAAAAAAAAAAAAGGCCAGACGTGGATGCAACTGTGCTATCCAAACGCCCTCTTAATAAAAATGAAAGAAAAAATGCACTAAAAGCACTATAAAAACAAGCTTCAAAAAATTTGTAGTATCCTTAATATCACTAATTAAAAAAAAATGCACAATCTTTAAAAAAAAAAAATATATATATATATATATATATATATAATTTAATAAAAATTTAACCCTTTAATAATGGGAAATGGGGCCTTTTCCCCTCAGGAGATTTAAAAAAAAAAAAATTGAGAGCATAACTTCAAATAGATAGATATAATAGAGGGAAAAAAATAATCCATTGGCTGATCCAATCTAATTTGTTAATAATCTATAGTTAACCCTAAATTTTGAGACAAAAGCTTTGTTGTTACTGTTGTTGTTAGTGTATTTATTAATTTTTGTTTAACTTCACTTGCAGATCATACCTCAGTCCAAAGTCCACTTCCCCATTCACATATAGTATTTCCGATACTCTTTTTTCTCATTCGCTATGGTATATTCTAAATTTAGAAAAGGAAATTGCAAAAATTGTGATAACATTGTTAGTGAAATTTGTTTTTTCTTTTGTGTTTGCCTTTGAAATTAGATGAAACCAATTTCTAAGGTTTTTTTTTTTTTTAATCTTTTGCAGCTGGACTTGGACTTGGATTTGAGAGATTGACTACACTGGGTATATTTTGCACTCTATTATCTTGTCTTTTTGGATTTGACAAATTGATTACACTAGATATATTTTGTACTCTATTATTTTTGTCTTTTTGGATTTGAGAGATTGATTACACTAGATATATTTTGCATTCTATTATCTTTGGATATGACAAATTGATTACATTGGATATATTTTGCACTCTATTATCCTGTCTTTTTTTTTTTTAACTACTGTTTGAACTCTTGTTTGTTTGTTTTTGTGATTAGTGTGTG
The DNA here is from genome assembly GCA_014183005.1 of Castanea mollissima. Lineage (NCBI taxonomy): Eukaryota > Viridiplantae > Streptophyta > Magnoliopsida > Fagales > Fagaceae > Castanea > Castanea mollissima. Next base: position 3,469,146 of record JACAVU010000004.1, read on the forward strand.
TTTCTTTGCATGATAATTGGAAGTTTGGAACCTTGATTAGGGGTCTTTGTTTATGAAATTTGGACATCAAGTTTAATGATTCAAGTCCAAACTCATTACTCATGGATAAGCCCGCAAAGAAAGATAGGAAAGTGAGAGTCTAGAACATGTGTTCTGCAACCGGTCTTTTGATGCTCAAGTTGGATTAATTTCTTTTTAGTACAGCAATTGTTCACTCCAGAATGAACCTTCTCCTTTTGGATATGTTCTTTTCATATTCGTGGGACCATAACCTCTATGTTACTGTTACTTTGTGTGATTATGGGAGGTGTTATAGTGATGTGTAATGGATAGAGTACAATCAAGATATGTGCGCTGTTGGCATTTCTCATATTCTCCATGCAGGAGTTCTTGGTTCATTACTTACATGACTACCAATCTTTTGGAGCCTTCACATATGCGAAAAATTCTTAAGTACTTAAGAGCATGGAGAAATTGTGCTTCTTTTTCTCACATTTACGTTGGACTTCATCATGAATTTAAAGAGGAGACTCCACAAGAAATGTGAACAGAAAGAGCACAATTATCCATACTCCGAGAGTACTTAAGAATTACAACATACATGACCATTTTATTTAGAGAAATGTTATGTCTATAACATTTTCAAAATAAATCATAGGTGTTAGGTTGTCATGAGTTAGTATAAAATTAATTTATGTTGTGATTCAAATTAGAAGCATAACAACTTACCATTTATGATTTGTTATGAAAATATTGTAAATGTAACACTTCTTTTTATTTAGCATTTGTTTGTTGTGTGTGGGGATCTCATTTTTTTACTCAATTATATATTTATTTTTATTTTTATAAGAATCCTACTTTATCTTATTCTAAATATACGTGTACGTGGAGACACAATTACCCCATTTCTGACTTCTAAAAAGTCTCCTTAATAGAATGCCTATTTTAGAATTTGACCCAAAAAATAAATTAACTAGGCCCCCTATTATCTTGGGCCTTCCTAAAGCAAAAAAATAGAAAGCCCAAATAACAATAGTCCAACTACAAAATTTAAACATTAGGCGTAGGTAAGCTCAAACGTGTACCAAAAATTTATTAAACTCGTCATATTCATTTAGTCAAAATCAATCCAAGAAAAAAAAAAAACTCCCAAATTAGAGTTGGTTTGGTCACTTTAGAAAGTAAATAAAGTAACCATATGTAGAGACACCTTAGTGATATCTAAGTTCCATAAAATTAGTGCTAATTCATATCTCCTTTCTATACTTAATCTATTCATTGGTTTCAGTGGTTCTGTCTAGGAACTATAATTAGCTATTCATATTTTTTTTTATTCTCAACCTACCAAAAAAAAAAAAAACCTTTTGCATAACAAGATGAATCTTACTTATTAAAAAAAAACATTTCTAAGTTGGCACAACTCACAAACCCTTTTCTATTGTTCAAAAGAATAATAGGAAAAAAAATAAAGGTAAAAATTAGGGTTATAAATGAACCAAACTGTTTATGAACAACTCAAGCTCGGCTTAATAAAAAACTCGTTCATGTTCGTTTGTTTACAAATAAGTCAAGTTTAAGCCCTAGTTTTGGCTTGTTTAATAAATAAGCTGAGATTAAGCAAAAAAAAAAAATTGTTCATGAACAAGCTCGTGAACAAGGGCTCGAAACATGCCGAGCTTAGGCTCATTTATAGCTTGATATATGTTTACTAAATAAAATCATTATTATGACATTACACATATGTTCTAGAATATTAATTAATAGCTTGTTTATTCATATATGTTTTGGAATGTTAATTTATTTAGATTTGTGAAGATTATAGTTGCATGAATGAAAAATGTGGATGTAAAAATTGTATTTTGAACAATTACTCAAACTATAGACAATTAATTATGATTGATAGATTAATTATGTAATGTTGTAATTTAAACAATTTCTAATTATGAGTGTTAGAAACATGATAAAATGAGTATATATATATATATGTTTTTTTGTTTACTTGATTTTTGGTGATATAAGCATTTGATGATGCAATTTTTTTGGATCTCAAGCTAAAAAGCTTGACTTGAGCTCGAGTTGAGCTTAATATTAAGCTTGAGCTTGGCTTTACTAATTAATCAAACCAAGCCAAGCCGAGCTCAACCTTTTTGGCACTCTCATGAGCTCGAATTCAAACATCATTTTTAGGTTTGTCTCAAGCTCAAGTCAAGTTTGAGCATTTGATTTTTATTGACAAGTCTAGCTCAAACACACGCTACGCAACAAAGCTTGACTCGTTTACAGCCCTAATAAAAATTATGCAAAGATTTATATCAATTGCAAGAAAATCCATAATTAAAAATCATGATTTTTTATTAAGACATTTTATTAAATCAATGAAAGAAATATTAGTTTCTTAATTTTTTTTTTTAATCTTTTATCTCTTTTTCGTTTTTGAGGAAAGTGTCATGACTCTTTTAATGGAATGTTAAAAAGGCCCTGTCACCTGCCTTAGGTTTCCTAGAATTTTTTTTTTTTTTAGGTGTGGAGAAGAAGGTTTCCTATATTATTTTAAAAGAGCAAAGCACCACAATTAGCTAGAACTAAAGTTAATAATCGTCGGCTACTACGCATGTGTAATAATTGACCGATTAATTAAGATTTATCAATTCTCCAATAAATAAACAAATAAAATTAAAAACTCACCACCTAAAGTCACTCGTTAGTTCTTTTTTTTTTAAAAAAATAGTAATCTTAGCTATTTGATACTTGTGTTTGGATACTGCTTATTTGTTAAAAATTAAAAATTTATTGCTAAAAATATTGTAGCAAAATAATTTTAAAAATATAAATAATGTTGTGGAGCTCAAATTTACCTAAAAGCTTGTGTTTTGCTGAGTTCGGTAGTATGTAAACAATATTTATAGGAACCACCAAAAAAACGCAAGACGTGGGGAATGAGCAAAAGGCCCCGTCCAAAGGGACGCTATTTGATACTCCAACCAATGTCAAAGCCCAGCATTAG